>JAJJWW010001561.1:0-735909 GCA_023531295.1 Papaver armeniacum | reverse complement strand
GTGAAGTTGTGCTCTAACTCCCCCCCAGCCCCTAAGTCGCTGAGGGGTGAGTTGTAACTTAGACACTTCAAGTTGGCCGCAAACCTCACTCGAGCCACCAAGTCTCGTGCCCGTACCCGCCGTCTCGTGCTGATCCATATAGCATTGTGAATCGTGTAACTCGTTGAGCCACCCGAGCATAGTCTTCGCATTGATGTATGAATCTCATGTGCATAAAAATGCTCGTAGCTGCAATTTTTGAATCACAATCTGGTGAACCAAGCATAGAATCTCAGCATGACAACTTAGCAACCATTCCCATTGTCCCTCAACATCTGTGTTTAGCCGCAAGCCCTCGTAGTCACAGTGATTTGAACCTGGTCGTATCCGTTGGACACTTCGCTACCTTACCAGCCCTCGTAGGGCCGTGAGGTTGAGCTTGGATAACTAGGTTACCCGTCAACCAACATTGCCCATCCGTGAGTCCGTCATCTTGTCTGCTAATTGGCTATCTCGTAGCTTATAAACATCCATGCTTGCATACATCTTGATATTCTCCGACCCAAGTTTCAAAAATTGTTGGTTGCCCGATTAAATTGTGTCGATTCTCGCGCCTGGAAACATATTGGCTAGCCGAATGGCTACTTATTTGCAACCCGTTGAACTTGTGAGCTACCACTTTGTGCGATTGTGTGCATACATTTGTGCATCCGTGATTATTTTTACTTGGGTTTGTGCATGTGCTATCTATCTCTAAACAAAGAACATCTGCAATCTATGCATGACCCCGAGCTATTTGAGTAATTGTTAAGAATCTAAGTTTGCATCAAGATTTCATTTGAATGCCCCGCACAAACTTGCACCTGGCCGCACCTTGAGCACCTTATACAATTTTCCCCGGATTTTCTTGTGCACTTACCATCTTGTGATGTGCAAGTTGTGTCAGTCGAGCACATAAGCTATGTCGTGCCATTTGTGTGAATTTGTGATAAGTCAGGCCGTGAGTTGCACTTAGAGCCGAGTTGCAAATAGCCGTGCTCACTTGTGAACGTAACTAGTGGGCTACACACAAACTTCAGCCCACTCTACACACCCTGGAGTTGCACACAAACTGAAGCCCACCCATTGGGCTCAACCTAAGCTGCTTTAACTGAGCCCACAGTTCCACTGGACTGTGCAAAAGACTAAGCCCCATCTGTTGGGCTGTTTAGCATCAACTGGGCTGGACTTTCCCACATAAACCAAAGCGCCCAACAAAACCAAATGAATCCCATTGAAACCAAAGCCCAATAAACCAAATTCCCACATAAACCAAAGCCCATTTTTTTTGTTATATTTGTAAGAATGTTAATGTTTCGTACATTATCTTCATTGTATATAATCCAAAGAGAACTTGTTAATTTTTTCTTTCTTGAATCCTGGTTGAGTCTTCTTGTGCATTTTTTTGTGCTAATCCGATATGATCACCACCGAGAATGTTGGATTTTGCCTTGATTAATGAAGCTTAACCTTGCTCCCCGCCGACATCCTAGGAATTCTTCCCTTTTCTCTTATCAAGATAGTTCTCTCGGTGATGTGACTCGTTTAAAATTTTTCTATATGTCGACACATTGAGGACAATGTTTGATTTAGGTTTGGGGGTGCATTTGCATTTAGAGTTTTTAGTCTTTTATTTTATCTTTTAATTTTACATTTAGTCTTTTATTTTATCTTTTAATTTTTCAAAAAAAAAAAATTCAAAACTCTTTTTGTAAAAACCTCCAACTTTTAGAGATTTTAGAGTCACTAGCATGCTTCTAGCTATGTTTACATAGAGAGTTTTGACCGAAATAACAGAAATTGGAAGTACCGGAGAGCGAATTAGGTGCTGTTTAGATATTCGGTAGTAGAATTGTGATCACCCATAGTGGAGACTACCCATTTTACATCAAGTGAGGCACCAACCTTCAATTTTTTGCAACTTTCTAGAAAAGTCTGTTAGAGTGTGTGTCACCGTACGTAAATTCCGGTAGAATGGTGAGCTACCCAACTTCGCACCCCACTTTCAAAGCACTACTTTTGATCTCTTGAGTGCTAGTTTTTGTCAATCATGAGGGTGAAGTCTAAAGATGAAAACTCCTTCTAAATACCGATTTGCCGTTAGCATCACTCTCTCTCAATCAAGCAAGACCCATAAAACACATCATCGTCAACAAACTGAGCATCATCGAATATGGAAAGAAAAAATGATATAGTCCAAGGTTTATGTGCAACAAAGAAAAGAAAATAGGATGAGAATTAATAAAATTTATAAAATCAAGACAATACAAGTTGTGGAAAAATTGAGTGTTAAAGTCCTTTTTCCATGGAGTTAGTTGTTTCATTATTTGTACTTTTATTTTCACTTTTGCAAAAAAAAAAAAAAAAAAAAAAAAAAAAAAAAAAAAAAAAAAAAAAAAATCAAAAAAAATCAAAAAAAAATATATTGTAGTTTATTTTTGCTACCACCATGGTAAAGAAGAATTTAAAAAGAAAAATCCAAACAACAAGGAATTTGAGTAGAAAAGTTAAAAATTGTCAAGTTTGTGAAGTTTAGAAGTTCGTCATCAACATTTGAAGACCGAAGACCGAAGATTGAAGACGTTTCTATGGTTCTTATGAGAGAGTGATATTAATTGCCGATCGGGTGAGAAGTGAGTGAGTACTCTCACCCCTTGCTAATGGTTGATTTCCTTTCTTAGAGATCATCAGAAAGATTCTTTTGTCCACACTTCCGTGGAGTCTCCGATTTTATTTCCTAAGGTTATCCTTCTTATCTACAACGTGTGCGGATTTCTCTTTATTCCCCGCCCGCACACATGAGAGACTAAAAAAAGCGATCTTTTTGAGTGCAATTATCATAAAACCCTAATGGTGAGGCGTGTGGTTGAGACTTATGATCACAATCGAATCCGAATTCTTTCATATGGTATGGTTACTTCTCGCCGACTTAAGGATGAGAAGGCGTTCTTTCGATAGTTCTAACTTCGTTACTAGCATGCAGAAACTCTATGTCCTCATAGCTTCTGGAGGCTTGAGACTCTTTTACACCCCGAAGTTGGAGAAGGTTTTGTGGGTACACCTCTCTTGTAAACCCTCACGAGACTACAACTCGTCCACTAGGGACACCTAGGGGTTTAAAGGCTTAGTGCATACGCTAAATGCATTCGAGAGACTGCGACAGGGTATAGTTAGGATTTCTTCATTTCTGTTTCACTTGAGGACAAGTAAAATTCAGTGTTTGGGGGTATTTGATGAGTGCCAAATAGTGCATATTTATACACCGTTTTATTGGCATTTTACTCATCTTTTGCGCTTAGAAATCGATATTATCCCATTCTGTGTTTTCTTTGTTTTCAAGAATAAATATTTATATTAATTAATTTTGTGTTTTTAGGTAATAAATAAAGTCCGGAGAAATTGAGGAGCCAAAAGAGCGAAGAATTGAAGTCAAACATCTATGGAGCGGATAGCCAAAGCCCGCGCGCAAATCAGTTGCACCCCAACAAGGAAGACTTGGGCTAGAGCTACCCATGACCCGATCCGAGCCCGTACACTCCAAGCCGTTGAGATCTCTATCTTCCACATCCAATGGTCGCCGCCTCCACGTGCATCATAGATCGCCGCCTCCCGTGCAACACTAGATCAAGCCAAAACCGCTTACCTCCCCGAGCTGCTCGGATCGCACCCGCCTTCATCCTACGCCGCCGAGGCCTTCTCCATCAATCTTCGATGCACCCGCTCAACAACGAAATCTCCCTACACCCTATACCCCATCGACAAACCCTAATCCCAACTTCATTTTCTTTTCCTCTTCTCCTCCCTCACCCCGACGTACGTAGCTCGCTCGCATCTCCATACCTCCCTCTCCATCTCCTCGTCTCTATCATCACCATCCCCATCTTCTTTCACCACAACAACCGCACCATCAACCACCTCCTCAGCTCCCTCTCTAGGTCTAGTTATCTTTCTTATAGCTTCTATCAACCCTAGAAGCTAAATTAAAGATAATTGGGGACTAGGGTTTCTCATACATCAACTCGCCGATGCATGGCGTTCTCGTAGCCAAATTGACAGAGGAGAGGGCGATTCAGTGGTATGGGTTTCAATTAATTTCTATTTTATAATGAATTAGGGTTTGGTTGATTTTGCATGTGTAAATACAACTGAGTTGGGTGTGTTAGGTTTCACGCCTGGATTAGCCAGTGCAGTCAATTAGGTTTAATTTGTGTTCTTGTTATTTTTATTATGTTCTAATTTAATTGCTAGGTTTCACCGAAACCCTAATTCCCAATTGTGTTTGAACTGTGTTGAATGTTCTTGAGAGCTTAATGTATTAGATAACTTCAAATTTTAACACCTCAACTCTTTTTTCTCTCACAAAGGCATACCAAAGCCATGGATGCACCGTAGTTAGGTTAATACCGAGTTGAGAGTGATTCAACTCTTGCTTCTAATTTTAATACTAATTCCCCCCGACTAGTTGTGCTAAATTAGACAACTAGTACTTAGGGTTAGTGCTTTAGCCGCTATTTAAGTTATCACTAGGAGAAACTCCCCCAATAGGTAGTAAAAATTGACACTTTATACTTACCTGCATAGGAACAAGACACTCAACTAGTTGAGCACATAGTAAGAATTCGTGAGGTGGATTTGAAGACCTAGCAAGCCCTTTTTGCCACTGTCTATACCTTAGTTTAGGTTCATTCCACTAAAACTCAGCCGTTTCGGCACAAAATACCCTTTTGTTACTCTGTCACACTTGAAATCAGTTGAAGAAGCCTTAGATCACACACAAAGCACACACAAGTCCTTGTGGGATCGACCCGTACTTGCCGCGTCTCCGATAGACGCCGTGCACTTGCGGTATAACATGTAGGTCATAATTTTCATACACTTTCGAGGCCTACCAACCATAGAAGTAAGAGGTGAAGATACTTTGTGAAGCAAATGCCTAAAGACAGTTAGAAATTGCGATGGTGTCGCAAAAGGGAAGGAAATATCAGGAAATTTGAATGAAGAAACAGAGAGCAATAGGAATAAGAAATGTAAGAAATAAGTAATTGATTTTAGAATTCTTCAAAAAAAAAATAAAAAAAAAAGACTCGCGATACATGAATATGAAGAAAGCTTGGTTAAATAATTACAGCGAGATCACAGCAAATGAAACAAGATTATGCGAGATCACAGCAAATGAAGCAAGATTATGCGATAATTTCGCAAAAATAATGAGAAAGAAATAATCAAAAATCAATGAATGATTGAATGAATTGACAGAAATGAAAGAATGAGTGAATGGGACGAACCTTTATGGCGTACACCCTAGTTCGCGAATGATATTTCGTAAGAGGCAAATGTAAGACCTAAAGTGCGTCATATAAGGGGGTATCTCTTGACATGGCTCAGGGAAAAGGTTACACCGCCCCTGGAACCTGAGTCATGGAAATTTGGGGCCCATGAAAGCCTATCCTGGAGAGATACCTTGGATTTCCAACTACATATATAAGGTTATACCCTGGTTGGCCGCCCGAGGGTCTCTTCCAAGGAGTCATTGTATGACCAAGGCGCCGAGGTACACGGTTGAGCCAAGAGTGCCTGGGGCATTTGAAGTGTCTCGGCCATTCTTGGAAAGTCTTGGCACATGCTGCACTCGGCCCGAAGAAAACTCCACTTAGGCACTACACCAAATTTTGGGATTAGAAACAGAACTAAGCCGTTACTAAAACGGGTTGTAACGGCTCTTGCCTGTTGCAAAAGTGGGTGTTACATTTTTTTTGTAACGGCTTTGTGGCGTTACGAATTTTGGTTGTAATGCCCTCGAATAAATGCGAGTCAGTTACGAATTTGCCACGTTGTAATAAACTCCGGGCGTTACGAATTTTTTTGTAACAACGTTGATAGTAATAAATTAGAGCCGTTACTTTAACTTTTTTGTAACAAAGAAAAATTATCGCGACCAATATTGACCCGGTCAAAATTAGTCAACACTGACCAATTTTGACTCACAATATTGACCTAGCTCATATTCAAATTTTAAATAAGCGGAATTAAAAAAAATTTATCTCGCATAAATCTTTCATCTCATCCACATTCAACAATACTTCAATCAATTCATATCAACATTCATTCACTTCACATCAACATTAAATCAATGAAAGAACACAAATTCTTTTAAGTACCAAAAAATCAAAGTTAAGTATCAAATTCTAATAAGTACCTAAACACTCTTTTACATTCATTCTCTCACACAACAAATTCAAGCTCGTGGAAACCGCATTTAACACTGGATGATAATTGCAAAGGAGCATATAGACCGGTCACCAACGTATTGCAATGAATCAAACAAAAAACATATAGGTTTCAAGATGGGGTGGGCATACGTAGAAAGGAGTTGCAACGGATTCAATGTCCCAAATGGAAACTCGCCTTGACACTCCCCAGCAGCAGATTCATCCCACTCAACCTATTCAAATGCAAATACACACTTAATGCTTTAAAAAAAGTATCCAGCAGATTTCCTTGATCCGTAATGGAATATAAGTCTTCTTCATAGTATATGTAGAAACTAGAAAGCCAACCCGAAGATTGCGCCACCGTGAACTCTTCCATTCACTAAATCCAAATCACTTATACCTAATTATCATGCCCATGTATCTATGAACCCTTTAAAACTGATCGAGAAACAACCAAATAGATATAAGAATGGATGAAAAGGAAGAAGATAAGTTAAGTATGACTCTCTTAAATCCAACTTAATCTTTCCAAAGGGACTAGTTAGTGTAGTTTGACGCAGATGATGTAATTATCATGTACAAAGCAACTCGCCATACCGTAACTAATCCTAGAGATATATTTGATGCATAAATGTGGAAGAGGAAGTGTCAAATATCATCTATATGTAGAAATCAAGAGAGATAAAAGAAACAACTTACTTGCATTATCACCGATTTAAGCTTCATTGACGAAGACTCAGTGAAATGAGCAAGGAAAAGAACATTTTTGTACAAGCCGTCATTGCAACTAATGCCCCATCAAGGGCCAGGACCCCGTATCACCCATAAATATGGATGCCATATAACTTGTGCACAAGGAAACCAAAAAAAGCCAGCCCCATTGATGCTCCAAAAATAGCAAGACCTGTTTCAGTGGTGTGAGCCAAATATCGTTGCTAAAGAAGAATTGAATTAGATTGTCTAAATCTCGAGAATCCGTGATAGCAATTACACTAACTAATACAAACTTCCGTAAGGAAGAGAATATGAACCAGAGATATTGGAAGGACCACTATTGACATCCCCATGAATGCCAATGCACAAATCCCCAACAGCAAGAAACAAAGAAGATTGAGGTCAATACTTGATGAATTTTCCCCTTACAAATAAGGCCCAATGGTGAAGGGAGGGGTACAAGCATTTTCCTACATTACATGATTAAGATTCATCAAGAATTCAAGATCAAGTATGAATAAGTTCTGACAATCAACAGTAAGAAAAAAGATGAAAAAATCTGAGAGCAATATCCATTTCAAATTCATGGGATCAGTTAACTGATGGTGTTTCTGAACCAAATATCCATTCTATTCTTCGAAGATAGGTTCTTGACATGTAATAGGCACATTGAACTAAGAAAATTTAAGAAAATTTCAAGTACGAAATACTAAACATTAAACTATAGGAGACAACTTAATATTAGCACAATCGCTTGGTATATAAAATTTAACATGTTTGAATACATGTCCTAACAAAGAAAAGTTCATTGTATGAACATTTTCTTTCAATTAAGAGCGAAAAGGTGGAACCGTGGAAGGTTGTGTTTACTTATCGGCTAATTTTAATAGACGGTCATTAGTTTCAAGGGGAGTAGAACTCACTAGCAGCATTTTCCGCTTTATGTTTGAAGAACACCCCGAATTGAGATTCTTCTCCATATGCTGCTGCTCTAGTTTAAGTCTCCTCCCCGCAGTCTCTTGTTCTCTACATAAAGAATATCAACATTGTCCGCCCACTCATCCCCGTTAGTTGATGATGAAGGTTTTAACATTTGCAGAATTCATAATAAATTTCTATGCCGTACTTGACAATATATAGAAAGTAATATCATGTAAAGTTGTATTCTTTTTACTTTATTCTCAATATATCTTCCTTTAAATGCTATGAAGGAATAAAGTTCTATCTAATCCAACTATTCTAACTAGACAATCAAGCATATTTGTTATCTTCATGGTTGAAACAACCGATTCCTATGCAGTATTCGTTTTATCAAATTAATCAAAACTATAATTACACGTGAAACTCCCTCAAACTGAACAACAAACCATAAAATCTGATTAAAAACCCTAAAATCGAAAAACTCAAACCCTAAAATAGATGATGAAAGACTTACAGATTATGAAATCCAAACCCTAAACTCGATTAGTAGATGATGAAATCGAAATCTTATTAGAAAAAAACTAATCACAAATGAAACCCTAAAAACATATGATGAAAAAGCAATCGAAACCGAGGAAGTGATGATGATAAAACACTTACCCAATCGAAACCGATGATTGATTGAAGATCTCGTTAACCCAATCGAAATGTAGGATGAATAACCCAATCGAAACCCTAAAATCGACAGGGAAGAGAAGGAGAGGCGGGAGGAGAAAAAGAGAGAAAAGAAAATGAAAAATGAGAAGTTAATAAGTCGATGATTGAAGATTATTGAGAGGTTTCGTGATGGGTTTCTCTCGCTGCCGATTTTTGAAGATGAAGTTTCATTAGGGTTTCAAAGAAGAGAGGCAAGACTGCAGGAGCGTAAAAGGGAAGAGAGGAAACCGAAAATCGATTTGTCGATTTTCATTAAGGCATGAGATGAAGAGAGGCATGCATGTGAATGACACACGTTGGGGAGGAAATATCCCTAGTTTTACTCATCTTGGGTGGAAAAAATAATGGCACGCATGTGAATGGCACACCCAAAATTGCAAGTGTGACCACCCCCGGTGTGACCAAGCGTGTGGATCGCACGCCTAAAAAAAAAAATTCGTAACGGCTTCACCCCCGTTACGAATTTTTAAAAAATTAGTAACGGCTTCAGACTGTTACGAATTTTTTGTAACGGCCATTTGTAACGGGAAATTCGTAACGGCTCATAAGCCGTTACGAATTGCTGTTACGAATCCGGGAATTTGGTGTAGTGAGGGTGCAGTCTCGTAACCATAAGCCATATAGGTATAAGGGATAAGAGGCTACGAAAACAACTGGTTGTTGTTAAGACCGGATGGTAGGAGCTAGTCTTGTATGGCCGATGTACGCCCCCTTGAAGGGGCAACCAGGGGAGATGATAAGGGCGTGCACCCTCCATTAGGAGCTGATAAGTGTCTTAAGACGCAAATGTCATGAGGCTTTATTTTCGCAAGAAAATTTAGGCTTGTCATATTTGTGCGATGATCCTGAAGAGGCAATAATACTAACGCGAGGGTAAGACGAGATCAATGGGTCTTTACATGAAAGTGTAAAGACGTCCTGCGATTTCGTCGCAAAGATGGCAATGTCATGGGGCTTTATGTTCGCAAGAGTATTTAGGCCTGTCATATTGTCGCAAGAAAAATATCCTGCAGAGGCAAAAATACTAAAGAAATGATAAGACAAGATCAATGGGTTGTTACATGAAAGTGTAACGACGTCCTGCGATTTTGTCGCAAGACGGCAATGTCATGGGACTTATGTTCGTAAGAATATTTAGACCTGTCACATTGACGCAAAAATGAGGGGTGGCAAAATAAGACCTTTAACTAGGAAGGAAAAATAAGACCACACAAAAATAATGATAAGGCAAGATCAATGGGTCATTACACGAAAATGTAAAGACGTCCTGCGATCTTGTCGCAATAATGAACTTCAGCATAAATGAAGATAAGACCACACAAGAAATTGAGTAAGTAAGCTTGCGAAAATGGATCTACTTCTAAATTTATTTGAAGAATTGGCAACAGCAGTTGCGAAAAAAAAAAAGAGACATATTATTACTTAAAGATTATTGATTTAATCTCTCACGTGAAAATAAATAACAGAGGCAAGTATGGGAATGATTAGAGTAAAAATTTGTTATTTATTTCCATATGATAGATTTACAATGAGAAATTACAAAAATGGAAGGATAAATGTACAAATATTACAAGAAGAGAAAAAGGAAAATGGAGCTATTTCTCAGTTCATTCTTCTTTGTCATCGGACTCTTTATCAGACTCCTCTTCTTCGCTAGCATCACTATCAGAAACATCAAAAGAAGGTATATTTTCAGGAACCTCATCAAGAAGACAAGGATACGAAGAATGAGGAATATTGTGGTCGTCGCAAACTGTCTTAATAGTTTGATTGCGAAAACGAACAACATCATTATTGAAGTTCGCTACAGTAGTTTGTAATTGCTTCTATAACTTGGAATACTTATCGTTGCGAAGAGATAGATCCTTTGCAAGATGTTCTTTTTCGGATTCAAGTTCTTCAATCCTTGTTTGATATCTCTTCTCAGCTTCTGCGAACGTATGATAATGAATCAGTAACTAAATAGCAATTTCACAAAAAAGAAGTGATAAAGTAAAGAAGAACAGTTGACAACCTTCTCTGTCAGAAATCATATCTTTAACCAAGGAAGTATGCTCGGCATGAAGACTAAAGTTAACACCTAAGTTATTTCTGGCATTATCTAGAACCTTCGCAGCCCAAGCGAATTCATCATCACTATTTATTACAAGAAGAGAACGAATTTGATTCTCTCGCTCATTAAGTATGGCGTTTTGGCGAAGAGATTCGTCACGTTCAATTTGGACTTCGATAAGGGTTTTTGAAATTTCGCTAACGCTTGGGCACCTTGATTGGCAATACGATCTTTGTCGTCTATGAGGCTACTAATTTTCTTCCTTAAAATATTGGTCTTCTCGTGGGAATCAAGATACAGACGTTTAAATCGGTTGGCTAAACCTAAACTAGATCTATGTTCAATTTCTAAGAGATGAAATTTGGTTTGAAGTTCCTTTAATGGAAGGGAATTAGTTTTTTTTGATGAATTACTTAAAGATTCGTTGAGATGAGTGAGAAGAGTATCATTATCCATAGGCTCAGGAAATGAATGGAGAAGGATGGCTTCTTCGGAAAGATTATAAATGTCTGCGAAAGTGATAAGTCAGGCAAAGAAAAATAATTGACAAAATAAAAACGTGGAAAATAGAAGAATTTTGTACCATAAAGTTGTTGATTAGCACTTTGAAGGGTAGAAATTTTATTCTTCTGAGTAGAAGATTCAGCTTCCAGTTGTTGAATTCTTTCACGAAGAGCAGCAGTTTCATTTTCATTTTTCTTGCGAGATGTCGCAGTTTCAATTTCTAGTTCTTTGTTCTTCTCCTTAAGTTGAAAATTTTTCTTCTCAAGATTGTTACGCCTCTTCTCAAGATCTGAGGAAACATCAAAAGAAGCTCTCCCAGTCTACAAAGAAAGATAAAGAAATTGTTAAGATATGGCTTAAAGTTAAAGTTACGAGGAAAAATAGAAGTTCAGACATACCAAGGCACCAAGTGCATTTAAAAAGCTAGGAGTTACAGATCTAGAAACCCCTTTAAGAGAATCGTCGCCCTCTAGCAAGGTAGCATCACATATATTTGCGAGAGCCTCGCATGTGCCGGAAAGGTGATCATCTCCAAGACCTTGCATGGAGTCTGAAAAGATATTAGATAATTGCTCGATAGGAGATTCAGTTGGTTGATCCTCTTTTACAAAGGAAGTACCCGTGTTGTTATCATCCTCATTAGAAGTTTCATTGGGAAAAGGACTTGAATGAGGAGAAGAATGAACCTTCCGTTTTTTGGAAGGTGGGACAGTAGATTTCCCCTTGTGAAGAGGACCTTTGACTTTTCCCTTGATCTTCGCAGCTTCAGGAGACTCTCCTTCTTCGGCAATTTCGACACCAACCTTCGCACACGAATGAAGATAAGAAACAGAGGCAACAATATTGTTAAAAATAATGGAGAAAAGTATTTCTTACTTCATCCGTGATCGAGTGGAGAATTGCCAAGGTACTCGCCTTAAGATTTCTCTTGTAACTTCTTCTCAATTTAAAAATCTGGAAATTTCGCAAGATCGGTAAACATAAAAAGAAGTAATGATTGCAAACTAAGCGAAATTCAGGAAGCATACCTCTTTAGCTTTCTCGGGCCAATTAAACACCCAAGGTTGATATTTGGCGAGATTTGCAGGAAGTACATTCGAACCTGAAATATAAGGTCCGTTCAAAAATAGCGGAAAGACACACCATTTCTCGTCTTTAGAATAGCGAGGAACATTGTTCTTGCCAGAATGCCAATCAATATCTAGCATGAGTATCTTATCGTCGGAACGTTCTCTTTTCTTTTCAATCTAGCACCCCAAATGAGATTTGTCATTCTTCATATTTATCACTTCATAATTTTCAAAAAGTTTTCTCTTGAGTATTTTTCAAACACTATCTCTAAGTTTGCGAATTTAGGATCTCTGACGTTATCAGGGTATAGAGATCCCTTACCAGCGCCACGATGGGCGAATTCAAGCATTAGACGGATGCAATCACCACTTAGTTGGTAAATAGCTCGCAAGAATTTCTCGTGAGCAAGAATTTCATAAAACAAGGGCAGTTCGGGATTGTAGAGAGGAATGGGAAGACCTGCGAGGAGTTGACCTAGCGAGATTATGATTTTCTGATCATCATAATGATGATCATTGCAGAAAGAATAGATGAAGATTCTTGATCGGGAATGGTAGACAAGGTGAAACCTCTTTCTTGCAAATTCTTTTGAGTTTCACTCAAAAGGTTTTCATACCTACAACCAGGAGGAGCCACTTTTGGAGTATGGGAATGATTAGAAAATTGAAGATCAAGAGAAAGAAGAAAATGAAGATTTACAGTAGCAGAAACGTAAATTGCGGAGGAGAAGAGTTGAAGAAAAAGTGCAGAGAGAAAGTAAAAAAGAAGAAGAGGAGGGTGAGAAAAATATATATAGAGAAGAATTCTCGAGAATATAAATGCATTTAATGCGAGAGGAGACGTGAATGGTCAAGAAAAAACGGTTGAAAGAGACGTGTCAAGAAAAGAACGGAAGAAGAAACATGTGTAATAAATTCGTGAAAACGTACAAGGTCATATCAAAAACAGATAAAGATGAACAGTTGCGGCATTTCAAAAATATTAGTTCTCATGACATTCTCTTCTTCGCAGAGAAGACATGAGAAGAGGCAAGATGTAGGACCAGAATATCGCGACATCAACACCTTGCGAGATCAATAAACTACAGCATTGCGAAAGCGTCGCAGAAGAGTACTATAAATGACGCAATGAATGACGACAGCCAAAACACGAGAAAGATATGAAGATCTAGCGAAGTTTAGAGTGTCGCGAGGTTGTATACTTGCACACTTGCGATATTTCGCAAGTCGTTCCCGAAAATAAAGGACAAACTTAATTTGCCATCCATTGTATACTACCCTATATAAAGAGTTGAGTAAGTCTGTTGTAAGAGAGATCTTTTCGAGTGGTAGGCAAGTCATTAAGAGAGAGAAAGTTTGTAGTGATTGTATTTTTCTTTAACTCTTTTCCATTTTATCTTGTAATATTCAAAGAATTAACAAATAAAAATCATAGTTATTCATCTTCAAATGGCTTAGTTGTGTGGATGCTAGTGAGGGGTGTAGTGTAGGATTTCCTGCAACTACACGGTTTATTCAATTCCATAGGTTTCGTAGCCGAACTTTTAGTAGAAATACAGTATAACTCCTATAAAATAATAGCGTCGGGACCGACAAAATTTATCAATTTATCGCATAAATTAATGATTATTAAATTATGTATTAATTAATAATTTATTAATTCAGTGCATGTTACATTTTCAACAAACATTTTCTTCAATCTTCAATTCAGTGCATGTTACTTCGGTAGTATCAGCTGAACAAACATTTTCAACAACCTCGACAAATATGTGTGATGATATAGAGTTGCGACCATGAGCTGCTTCAATTTTCTCATGTTTAGCTATTTTAGCCATGCAATTGATACTCGTTAGTCAACTCTCTAAAATTTAGACAATAGGCCACACGAGAAATTATACCAAGATCCCATATAGGAAATTTCCAACTTATACCATCTTAATGCTTCCCTTCAAGATGTGCAACGGATAATGCAGTTTTTCCGTGCGGTGCGGTATCACTATAGTCAAAATATGATTCCACTTTAAATAACCATTCTACTGCACCTGTAAAAATTGGGGATGGATTTTTGTTTCGGTATTTATTATACCAAGACATGCTGGCAAAAAAATTGGCGAAACTGTTGGGTTTGTTGTGGGCTCCCATGTTGTGGGCTTGATAGTTGGGATAAGCGGGCTTATAACTGATAATTGGGTCAAACGGGAATAGATGAAAAGTACAGGGAGACCATTTTTCAGATTTTCTCCACCGTGAAACCCACGGACAGACGGTATAATCAAAACAACTGTAACTGGGAGACCATTTTTCAGATAACCAAGTCATTGCCAAAATATTTTAGCCTAGATTTAGCAAACTGTAATCGATAATGTTATCATAAGAAACAACTAGTCATAAAGTAGACACAGCCACAATTGTTTTGGCGGCGAAAACAGCTTCGTTTAACAAACCAGAGATTACAGAATGTGGTAGATAATACCTTGCAAGTAAACTGTCCAAGAGAGGGATCCCACGAACCTGAGTTTCTAAACAATCAGCCTACAAGTTACTCTTACAAAGTACTACACAGAAGAGAGTTTCTAAACTCCACATAGTAGCTGGTGACTTAATCTGACTACAAGATTCAAAATACTTTTGCAGTCATTGACAAAAAGCACATCCTTCATATATATATCAGAAATCGAGACACTCATTTTCCTACAACACTTAAATTCAGATTTTTTTTCTAGCTACAAAATGACAATGTCAGTTTCTTCATGATTGGAAGTACAAGGTTACCTCACCCAGTTGACTGGTTTATAACATCCCTTCAAACAAAAAGCCTGGTAAGCTGATCTCTTTGAACTCGTCAACAACTTCATTCTCCACCTTAACTTTCGGGGGCTGTGAAGGTCCTGGGTTTTGTTCTGCTTCCTTCTTAAGTTTTTCAATCCGCCCATTGTTGAAATCCCTTTTTACAGCATTGAAACGGCCTCTAAGCCATTTAACATTAAACTGAAGCTCCTCGGCCAATTTTATTTTATTTTCCCATGCACCAATCATTTCAGCAGATACTTCAATAAGACGGCAACGATACATATCAATAACAGAATTCATAATATCGGCAACCGTAGTGACTAAGCTATTGTATGAAGAGGCTGGCACAACTTTCGTCGAAGCTATATGGCCATATTTCAGCCAAATCTTTCTATATAAAGATGCTTGTCTTTTCAAAACACTGAAGTTTCCAACAATTTCAAAATTGTCATCATAGAATGCAACTGTGTTGTCTCCTTCAAAGGGTATCCCAGCAGTACTTAAAGGCACCTAAAAAGATCGAAAACCCCAACATTGTTTCATTATATAAATTGGAATATGATTAGGGAAATCTTATTGTTATTTTAAAAGGAGATAGCTAAGCAAAACATTACCTCCACATTAAAATCATCAGACATAACGAAAGCAATCTCAGCTTGAATTATACAACTGTCCTCTACAATAAACCCTTTAGCAGGGTCATGTAGATCAGAAAGGAGCAAGACTGATGAAAACCCGCTGCCTGTGTTACGACTGAATGTATATTGCCCACCTGCAGACATAATAAGTTTTGAAAGTTTCACTAAATAATAATCTAAATTTTAGTGCAGATGATCTTTGTTGAGTTTCTCTATAAGTACTGATAAGGGAGAAAATTTGAAACATAGAAGAGAGTCTAAAACAAAGAAAATATGTACTTTGTCTCACTGTTTTCTTGTGATTCTTCTGATTAAAAACGGATAAGCTGAACTTCGTATTATAAGATTTATCATCCAGACCCTTAAACATAAGGTACATCGAAAAGTGTTTTCCGATTGTGCGACCCTTGGGATGAATCCTTATCGACCTAACGAGAAAAAGTAGATACCAGAAGCATTGAAATCAATAAATACCACCAAATCTACATTCTCGCATACATAACCAATAAAGAGATGAATGGGAAAGTAGTCCACATACCATGTACAACCACCTGCTAAAAAATAATCAGAATAATGAAATTCTTTGTCATTCAAGCTAGAAAAGTTCTCAATTATCCAAACGAATTTAGATGATGGTGAATCCATGGAGAGGGAATTTGGCAGCGGTTTTAAACCTTAAAAGAAGCAACAACTACAACAAAATCATTGGTTAGTAAGAACTACAGGCTACAAACCTTAGGTGACAGTTGCCACTCTATTGAGAGGTATGTCCAGCAGTAAAATAGAGGAAATTATATATTTCCAGAAAACCAGCTTGCGGTACACGTATTTGGAACTTCAGTAAGAAATTAGATTAATGAAACTCAAAACCCAGCCAATAAAGAACAAACAAAACTACACCATCCTGCCTGCTGGTTATAAAAATTCTGACGCTAAAATCCAGTCTGCATACACTACGCCGTGCACTACATCAAAATTTTGAATGATCCAGTTAAAAAAACTAGTTCAGCGGATACTTCAACACTAGCTACTTAACTAGTTCCTGGGAGATCAGCTACTGTGTACGGTGTTCATGTTGGAAATTGCGTAATCTACAATTTCGAAAGATCTAATTCTGGTAGCGCCAGGCATCTTTCTTAGTTCTATTGTCTAAATCAGCAAGACTTGCACAAAATGGCTGATAGTCAGTCAGTACTTCAATGTAGAGGCCAGTTTTAACTCTACAAATTCTCCTCATTGTTTTCCGTCAGAGTCAATCCTAAAGTGCTTATTGCTGAAATGACAAGAACTCTCTAGGAATCTTAATTATTGGACGAATACTATTAGTTGGGAGACTAGGAACTAAGACCACCAAGTGCGAAGAGCTTTCTTTACCTAAGTGAAATCGGAAGACGTAACCACGTTTAGCTTGTGCACTACATTTCTATAGAGATCATGAGTTCGGTTTCCCTCAACAAAAATGTACATGTAATTGAGATTCAAGATGCTGTGGAAATAAAGATTAATGAGTTCTAGCATACAATTTAAGAAGAATGCAAATTTATGAATCTAAAAAAACCCCAAAAATTCGCCAACCAATTTTAAATCGAACTCACTGTTTTTGGTTCTAATTGAACCCTAAATTAACAAGATATGCTAAATTCAAAGAAATGGTGAAACAGAACATCAAATTGGAACTATTAAAACACGAGACAAATTGATACTTGGTGAGAAAATGAAGTACATAATCAGTTCAAAATACTCACAATTACAGCGAAAGAAAAGAAAAGAAAAATCAAACCTTTGCAGAGCGCAGATCAATTGTTCCCTGAGGAAATATTAATGGTAGAATTGAAGAAAAATGGAGAGATTTTAAGATTATAAGAGGAATCTATGCATTTGCCCTAGATATTTGGGGGGGAAATTTCGCCAACCTAGAGCTTGAGCTTGGAGGGAGGCCAAAAGTTGGACTGATTTCAGTTCCGAGGGGTGTTGTAATAGAGTCAGAACAGTAGAGCAGCCCGGCCCCTTATATTAATTGTTACTCCACTGCCTAAGTCAACAGTCATTAATAATGCAAGAATCTTAAGTCATAAATGCAAGCATTTATTTATTTTATTTTTTTACCAGAATTTGATGTTGGCGGGTTTCGAATTCAAATCACTGGTATCATCATCCAGTGATTTTATCACTGTATTACAATGACATCGGAAAAGCATTCAGTTTGACTGCTCACAATATGATAAAATAGAGAGCCTCAATTCCTAATTGGAAACAATCTATCTCACTTCCCTGTCAAATAACAATCAACAAATTTTTTATGTTAACAGGTAGAACAATCCGGATTAATTAGTATAATAAAATAACTGGATTCACTTTTTTTTTCTTATCGATAAAGAACTTGGTGCTAGCGAGTTTCACTAAACTAAAGAGATTCACTTCATAACAAAGTAGTCGAAATCGCTCCTTGTAATATAGTGATTCATTCCATTCATTCCTTTTTCTTTAGTCTTTGGTTCTTTTAAAAAATTTATCTTGCTTCATTCGGATTATTTGCATTTATTGCTTTGTGTGTTGAGTTATTATTTGGGTTTTGGTGCTAATATTTATTGTTTTGTAGGCATGTTTTTTAAAAGTTTCTTCTGCATTCTTTGAGACACTAACTTGATGAAAATTAGCTCAACAAAAATGGATTTGATGATATTAAAATCATTTAGTGGGGGAGGCAGGATTTTTGGTTGGGTGGGCACCATAAAAAAACAAACTTTCACATTAACTAATTTTTTTCTTTTGGTAAGCAAGTCATATCGGTTTGCATGGTACACAGTAAAACAAAAATTAATGAAAATAATAAATTAAATATTTGCCTTAAAAAAGTTAATCGCCCCCAAAGTCATCTGGACTATTAGCTGATCAGTCAAAATGCATCCACTGACTTTCGTCGTATGAACACCATACACAGTAGCTGATCACCCGGGAACTAGTTAAGTAGCTAGTGTTGAAGTATCCACTGAACTAGTTTTTTTTAACTGGATCATTCAAAATTAAATATAATAATAATTCATTCTAGAAAATTATAAAATAAAAAAAATATGATAGATATAATTTTACTTAGATAGGAATTACAGAGTTTTTAGTCAGTAACCTAGCAACAAGTCAAGCACCAACCCCTTTTTTAATAACGACACCTAATCTCAGTGAAAAATAAAACTACCTAGACCACTACCAACGTCATGACTAATTAAACAATTCTTCGACGCTTGAAAAAACATATAGTATCTTCACCAAGTTCCCCTAAGGTAGTAAAAGCTAAAACACCCAAACCATAACCATGCGAAGCACATTCACTCAAATATTTAGTGCGTTTACGCAAATTGCTTTAGAAATAGCCCCTGGCTGAGACAAAAGCACGAACTCCATCGCCAAAAGTGGGTGAGACACTGTGACATCCATACACACATCTTGGCCGTTTTCCCAGCTTGAGAACGAGGATATCCGCTGGACGTAAATCCTTGTTATTATCTGATAAAAGACCCAAATTAACTTCTTTGCGTGCAGGAACACCAGCTTTGTAACAAATATTCGCAATTACATCACGAACCAAGTCATGACGAAACTTTAGTCCCACATCTTTGCACAACGGCTGCGTGATCACCAAAAATATCCATAGGCCTATTGCAACAGGAGCACAACCCATCCTCAACAAATAAGGGGATACCGAGACGATAACAAACTACCGTCAACTCGTCCTGAGCCAAGACTCGATCTAAACCACCGATCGGAACGGCTAAAGGTAATCTTGGGCATGTTTGATCTGGTTACATTGCTAAAGAATGGAATCTCTTGCAGATAAAGTAAATCAATTTGGGATTTGCTTCTTGACCGCATCAAAATAAACAACCGCCAGGGAATGCATAGACCGGGGGGCAGTGTCATCGACGCAATAAGAGGGAGGCAAACCACATACCTGAATGAAATTCTGAAGAGCCACCTGATATGAAGCCCCATTATCATAGAAAGAACTACCAAGTATCGCCTTCCGCACCGAGGCCTCGACTTTGAGAGGCAAGATAACAAAGGTGCTGGTGTCCGCCATGGTATATATGCCAAGACCGCCATCTTTGATAGAAGTGTAGCTAGTCTCCGTTGCAAAGGGCCAAACCGGCTCCATCACCCGTGATTAAAAGCCTCGAATATTGAAACAAGTGGTCGTCAAAGAGGTCGAAGCCCGATGCAAAGTCGCTGATTAGTTGTACGCATAGCAAAGTATAATCTAGATACTCCAACACAATTATTTTGATAGATATTATTTTGAATATTAAAATGCGCTCAGCATTTTGGGTTTCAGTCTTAATTATCTTAAATAAATGGATACAATCATATGTACTATGATATCTCTCAGCCTTAAAGCTAGATTTTTCTAACACCGTTGTTATTTTTTTTATTTTTTTTTTGAAGCACCATAAAAATAAATACCAAGTCTTTTTTCTTTATAGTCAACAAGTTATTAGGTTTAGATATAATTACTCGATATGTTCATGAGTACAAATATTTAGATTTTATGGATAAATATATAAATATATAGATTTTGTATAAAAAATAAATGTTAGTTTATAGGAAGTATCCCCTCATAGAGTATCTCGAGGTATCCCGAGTGTCCCCTCCGTTTTGTAATTTAAAAAATGTGACTCATTAAATGGAGTATCGATATGTATCCTCGTATCCCCAAGTATCCGATACTCGATACTGGCCGATACTGGATCGTCACCACCTTTGAAGTATCCGTGCTTCATAGCTTCAGGGTTGTGGAATTATCCAATTAAAATGGTGCAAATGATTGGCCCAAACAAATGAGTGTAAATGCCGATCCCAAGAAGAATAGTTGCTTAAGCCCACAATGGGAATATAAATCCTCAAGGCTAACAACATGAGGTAGAAAAATCCAGTGAGCCATTAGCTTGGCTCGGCTAGCGACTCAATTGGCTAAGCCAATCGGCTTGGCTTGGTGAAGGCGTAAACATCCTGCGTTGAATTTAATGGGGCGAAAATATCCGAGGACCATTGAAAGAAGTTACGCCAGAAGCACAGAAAACGTATGCGATCACCAGGACGGAATCCTGTATGGCCGCACGACATCGAGCAAGGCCGCGCCGTTTGTTGACGCGGAGAAGATGATCAGTGATGTCATGGTGACGCGGCAAACGGAATATTCGTCAATTTTGAATATGCTAACGATGTTTTAGATTTGTAATAGAATATTCTCTTTACTAACGAGAATATGCGGTGTTAATATTTGCTAACGTCATGGCGACGTCCATGCCGTAGAGTGATTTGGTTGCCTTTTCGCTAACATGGCACCTTCGATTGTCCAATTCTGCATTGACGTGGCGTGTTTGGCGGTCGTCGACGTGACACCTTCTTGCGACATGGAACCGATGGCGTGTGATGGGGATCCTCACTTGCTTGATTTGGACCCATGCACATGGCTTCTGTAAGGTGTTTGTGAGGTCTAGTTCGCCATACTTGGCTAATAAGAGGATTATATTAATCCAAAGGAAGCCCATTCTTCGTGTGAAACATTAGGGTACAAACATCGCCCCCTCTTAATCCATAACTTGTTATGGGTTAAGAGTTCGGGTTCCCAATTCTTTCCGCGATCGAATTTCGCATTGTTCGGGTGTTACATAACTCGCCCGAGCGCATTATGGAGTGTTATGCAACTCGCCCCCATGTATCTTTATTTTGTTTGTGAGCCGAGGTGTTTTATATCTCTCCCCAAGTGATTGAGGTGATATAAAACTCTCCCCCAAAGATAACCGTGTCATGTCGCATCAATGCTCACGCAAGGGTGCACTTCCTTACTGCATTTTATCATGCATGTAATGAGAATTTGTGTTTTTCTTCTATCATGAATTCACGCAGGGTAATCCTACTATTCAACATGCGCACAGTTGAGATGTGCACACTTTCCCATGCCTGGACAGGAGAAAATGTTCGCCACATTTTTTGTCGTCCCATATGATGGGGTACGTTTGGAATAGGGTAAAAATGCTCGAACTGTGCCAAATGACAAAGCAGTGTAGTTCGAGCCTGCTGTCAACAACATCTCCAAACATACAGTGTGGAGTACCAAAATAATATTTAATTAAATATTTGAATAGGAATAACAAGATAAGTACCTAATGCCCAAACAATCGCCTCGTTAATACATTTGCGTGGAAAACCCAAAGGCTAAAAACCATCATAAAGGAAAAGAGTCTTTGCACAAAGACGATTTGAACGAAACTAATTAATTCTATGATAATTTAGTTAATGATAAAACTTCTTCAAGTGGAACGAATTCCATGGCTTCCATGGTTTTGAATATTGAGTTCCATCGAGATTCCTTAATTAGGTAGTATGAGCCACGAGATCGCGGGCACATGCACTATATATGGACCCTCCCAATTTGCTCGAGCTTTCCACATTTTGGTTCCATCGTGGTCGCTTGAGTTTTCTTCAAGACATATTCCCCACGGCTTAAACGCTCGTTCTTTGACTTTTCGGCCGTAACTCGCTTGATTACCCTTGCGATATCGAACCAATAGCTACAAGGATGTTTCACTTTGTTCTTGTAGCAGCTCTTTATCTAAAGCCATTACGCTTTCATTATTTTTAGATTCAACAACATGGGTCTTGGTAGTCTTCAGGTGTACCTCAGTGGGTATTACTGCATCTGTTCCATAATCCAGTTTAAATGGGGAGAATCCAGTGGATCTTTTCGGGGTCGTCCGGTAAGACCATTAGACTTCAGGAACTCCTATGCCCATTTCCCTTCGCCTTCTACAACCTTTTCTTGAGGTTGTCCATAATAACACGATTTGTTGATTCTGCCTGCCCATTGCTTTGAGCATAATATAGAGCATAAAGTTGTGGCGAATGCTCAGTTCTCGCAGAACATCTTTTCATTGTCTCACACCAACTCGTGTGGGATTCCAAATCTGTAGACGATGTTCTCCCATATGAACCTTTTTACGTCGTATCTGGTAAAATGTACCAATGCCACTGCCTCAACCCATTTTGTAAAATAATCAGTAGAGGCCAGTACATATTTCACTCCTCCAGGAGTTCACGGGAGTGGTCTGATGACGTCTAGTCCCCACTTAGCGAACGACCAGGGACTTAAAACTGGATGCAATTCGTTGGCGGGCCTTTTAGGAATTGGAGCGTGCTCTTGGCATGGCACACATTTCTGCGCGTATTCTTTAGTATCTTTCTGGATATATGGCCAGAAGTACCCCTGGGTAAGTATCATGTGCGCGAGACTGCGCCCCAAACATGGTTGCCACATATTCCTTCATGAGCCTCATGAATATCTCGTTGTCCTTGTTCGGCTGATATGCATCGCAAAAATGGCTTCAAATCTACAGTTTTGTGGTATAACTGTCCCTCGATCATTGAATATATCCATTCATCATTTTTCACTTTTGAAGCGAGTTGCTCATCTTCTGGGGTTTCACTGGTTGTTAAATACCGGATATAAGGTTGACACCCGTCTGCGTTTTCAACCGATCGCACGAATCGTCTATCATTGGACTGTCCACATCCATATTTATGTCAATATTTTCGATATCTTCATGTGCTGATGTAGTTACCCTCTCGCCCCCACTACCGTGTTTGAGAGCCAAAACAAAGTAGCTATCGTAGATGTTAGGTAACCCTTGGAAGTCCACTACAAAAAAATGATTGTTATCGCAATGACCGCGGAGAGACGAGATCACATGAAAGCGTCTGCGTGTCATTTTCCAACCGTGGTCGCTGCCCAATAGAGAATTTGTCGAATTCATTTACAAGCTCTCTCATACGATCTAAATATAAGGCCATCCTCTCTTCCTTGGCTATGTAGGTCCCCGAAACCGGTTAACTACCAAGATAAAATCGATTATTAGCTTCACATTCTTCGAATCTAACTGTTTGACATCTTTTAAACCGATAATTGCTTTGCTTCATATTCGGCTTCATTGTTTGATGCTCGAAATCCTAATCTAGTCGCTTTCTCGATCCTTGAACCTTCTGGAGTAAGGATGACACATCCAACTCCAGCTCCACCAGCATTTGATGACCTATCATTAACCACAGTCAATAGCATCTCAGGTGTATCAACCTTCATTACGGACCCACCCCCAGTCTGAATAGTGTTTTACTCTGTGGGTTTGTTCAACAACTCCTCTTCTTCTTCGGTTACCATTTCGATGTTGTCCACAGGAAAATCTGCTAATAGTGCATCCATAGCGTGTCCCTTTACATAGTTACGGTTTTCATTATTTGATTTCATACACCCAAAAAATTTGACCATATGGCTAGTTGGCTGGAATCATCTGCACGTTCCGGGATTATCTTCAGCGGATATTCAGAGTAGGCTACGATTTGTCTCCCTTGAAATTATGGTTTGAGGCGGCGAGATCATGCAACAGTCTGAAGTGCTATCTTTTCAATTTTTTGTACCGTGTTTCTGCCCCCATCAAAGATTTACGGATGAAGTAAACAGGCTTTTCATGTGGGTCAGTAACAAAGAGCATCAGCGCTTATAACGTTCTCCGTGAAGCCGTGATAAGTTCCACAAAGTTGCCCATTTTTTGGACTCACCAATCACCTGGGAGTTGACAAATATTGTTTGATTCCATCAAATCTCTTTCGCACTCATCCGTCCAACAAAATTTTGTCACTTTCTTCAAAACATCAAAGAATGGTTTGAATCGATCCGATGAGCGTGGAACGAAATGATTTAAAGGCGTTAATCGTCTAAAGCTGGTTTTACTAGACCTTAACTGTTCATTCTTGAGGATGACATCTCTCTGATGGCTCTGATTTGCTCCGGATTCGCCTTGATTCCTTTGTGCGTCATCAAGTACCCAATGAACATTTTGCTGGATTGAGCTTCATAAGGTATCGCCTCAAGAAATCGAACATCTTCGTAGATCGAGAAAATCGACTCCTTTTGCTCAAATTTCACTACCATATCGTCGATATATACTTCCATTGTCTTCCCAATCAAAATATCAAACGTCTTCTGTAGATCGAGAAAATGCGACTCCTTTTGCTTAGATTTCACTACCATATCATCGACATATGGTTTACCAAATGTTGTTAGGTCTCCCCTGCGTTTTTTAGCCCGAACGGCATTACATTATGACAGTAAACTCCTCAATCAGTCACAAAGGCAATATGCTCTTGATCTCCCTCGAATAAAGGTATTTGGTTATACCCAGAAAAACCATCCATGAATGGCAGTCTCCTGTACCCTGAGGTTGCATCCATCAAATCTATGATCCGCGGAAGTGTGTATGGATCACTCGGACATGCTTTATTCAAATCAAGAATTTGATACTGATTACCTAATTTTACCATTCTTCTTTGGAACAAGAACGATATTGGACAACCATGGAGGATACTTGTAAATTTAGAATAAAGTCTTGTTCCAACAACTTCTCGACTTCTGCATCAACTCCATATTTTTTGTTTTGCGCCATATTCCTAATTTTCTGACGAACCGGATGGAACTTCTCATCGATATTTAGCCTGTGGCAGGCTACGTTCGGATCCATCCCGTGTTTCAAAAACTCCATGCGAAAAACGCAACATTTTCCATTAACAATGTAATCAAACCATCGCGTTCATCGCGGCAGACCTGCCACTACGATCGATGTTGAGGTTCTCATCCCCATTCTCCGACCTCGATCAATTTCGACATCGTTGGTGGTTCACCAAGGTCCCTATCCCATATAAAATTATGGAGGTAGAGGATTCGTAATTGTTATTTTGTTCAACTCGCAGATATGGTTCCCGCTAACTTCGATTTCCCGTATTCACCCATGCATTATCGTGACACTTGTGGACGTCTATCTGTCGCTTGACCTTACGACCCTTTCGGGGGTAATAAACTTCAGGCATTGATAATATGAGGATGTGATCGCGCCGATCACATGCATCCGGGTCTCGTCCTACGATCGCATTATAGGGATCTCGACAATCCAAGAACAAGAAATTGACTATAACGGACTTGTTAGCCACCATTATAGGAACCTTTACTTTCCCAATCGCCTTTGAAACTTCGCCATCGAAGCCGATAATTGGATTTTCATTCTCTCTATCAAGTCGTGTGGGAGATTCATAGATTTATAGGCTCCACGAAACAAAGACGCTCGGGAGCTTCAGTATCCACTAGAATGCGGTGTACACAGAACATGCCAATCCAAGCTGTTATATATAACGATAGCATCATTGTGGGGAGCATATACACCTCTCATGTCTACTTCATAGAACTCAATCTTTGTGCATACAAGATCCAGAATTTTTTCTCCATTACCACTCAAAAAATCGATGTGATTTGTCACGTACCATTCAACTTTAATTACACGAGAGATTTCTCCCAGTCTGATCTTTCTCGATGCCGCTTTAGTCATTGAATGGATCCTGGCGTGACTTACATTAATCACATGTGTTGTGCCAAATTGTCCCAGCCTTTCCCAATATCCTTTTCACGTTCTCTTGCATCTTTTCGGTAATCTATCATTCACGTGACTTCGATCCGTATGGAGCGAAAATTCTCGATCTTATGACCAATGTCTTTATGGTAATTGCAGTATTTTCTTTTTGTCACGTTTATCACGTGTCTCTACAATGGGGGATCAAATCCTTGCTTATTTTCTCATACAACTATGTAAGGCGTATGTTCAATGGTGTCGCCTTCATATCCTGATGTTTTTGATATCCGCCCATTCGTTCCCCCATGGTTTTCCTTACGAACTTCACCTCGATCGTTATGTCAGTCCAATTTAACTGTTTCTTGGCTTGTCTTTTTCCCATCATTTGGATGATTGGATGATCTGTTAACTCTTCTTGTTTCTCGAGCTTTTGAATCATCCTCAACTCGAGCATATTCTTCTGCTCGATCATACGCGTTCTTCCGAGTCTTTGGTGGTCTCTTGACCAAGGAACCGTACACACCTCTTTGATCATACTGGTATGCTTGTTTGTTAGCCGCGATGACGACTTGATCGTTGGCACCATCCACATCGGCCAACTCTTGCTTGAAGCGTCGAGTAAACTGTCTAATGCTTTCCTCCTTCCGAATTCCAAGAAAGAACAATGTGGGAATCCCTTCCAATCACGCCTGTTGTATTTGTAGGAGAGATGAATTCGTCAACTAGCTTGTGGTAAGTCCCGATCGACTGTGCCCGAAGCTGATTGAACCACGTTATTACTCCACCAGTAAGTGACTGTGGAAACATCTTGCACATCAACTCACCGCTGTACCGCCACAGAGTCATGGAAGTTTCATAGTGTCAAACATGCTGATCTGGATCATATGTTTTCTCGTCGAATGGGGCAGCTTGGGAACTTGAAAATTCATTGGCTGCCGATATTCTCTGATATTCAGTTTTAAAGGTGTTCTTGCGGCTCGATGCAACCTATTTATCCTTTCCTCTCTGGAGAGCTTTTTCGACATTACTTTCTCGATCATCTTGCAAAGGTGAGCATCCGTTATTGCATTTACATCGCTATCAGAGGAACTTCCTTCCTGCTCATAGTCCTGATCCTATGGAATATCAACTTTAGATCTTATTCTTTTCCTCTGGGGTTAAGTGGATTCTCTTCAATTCTTCCTTGATACGAACGATCATAGTAATCAAGCGAAAATTCTCGCTCATCGTGCCGATCTCGAACCTCATCTTAGTCATTCTTGAGGCGTTTTGAGAGGGTGGTGGTTCTGGACGTATCTTTCGAGTTGTAGTTGGGCGTTTTGGGTTCCTTCTCGCCGGTCTCGTACATGCCTTCGTCTAGGTAGATCTCTAGTGACCAACAGATTTTTCTCCTCGGTCTATCAATATCGATCACTTCTCTGTTTTGGTCTGCATCTCGCGGGCTAACTCTACTTCCAAGGCGCTCCCCCATACGCACCGACCCTTCGGTTGTTGGGATTAACAGCCCTTGGTCGAGACCGGTTCTCACGTTCTAATCTCTCAGAAAGTGTTCTCTTCTCCACCTCATTCAGCTGACGGCGCAACAGATCTTCCTCCGTACTAGGAGTCGCGGTTCGTCCATCTCGCAGTCATGTCGATCGTTATTCCTCCTTGATGGGATGTCAAATACAAGCCCTCTGTCTGATCGAACTCGTGGGTTTTCTCCATCAGATATAGAGTCAGCCTCCATTCCTTCGTTTTTGATCACTGGTCGTTTTTTGCTTCTCCGATTATTCAGATCTGGGGTTCTGTCACGAACACGATCTCGACCCTGTCTGTTTTCGGTAGGCACTACGGGTGCTGATTGAACTGAGTGTCGAGGATTGCTAATAAAAACGATATTTCGTGCAGTATGTCTCACTTTTGCCATAATCTCGATTCGGGAAAAACACGATCTCTTTTCTCGAATCCCCTTGGAGCGGCGCCAATGTTTGGATGGTAAAATATTTTCACCTCAAAACACGAATCTGATGATGATGTTGATATTGATAGAACTGCTACCTTTCTCTCCATGTGAACAGTGTTGGGGGGTGCATGCAAAAAACCCTCCCGATGCTTAAGTTATCTAGAGTTTTCACAAGAGTTTTAGTAGAGAAGATTGCACACCTTTTAGGGTTTTGAACCCTTGTATTTATATGTTGCGAATTAGGGTCTTACACTAATTTCTAGGTAAGCATAATTGTACTCCCTCTTTTTTTGGAAAAGAGATACTTTCACTTTTTCATTTTAGCCTAAAAATAGGCCAAATTGAAAAAATGAAAGTATCTATTTTCTAGAAATGGAGGGAGTATTAAATTTCCATGCATGCCTCCTGGCATAAATTGTATTGATTTTCCTTGCATGCCTCCTGGCATAAATTATATTGATTTTCCTTGCATGCCTATGAATTGGTCAACAAACCTTCTAGATATTTCCAAACTTCCTCCAGGGTTGGGAATTATCCAATCAAAATGGTGCAAATGGTTGGCCCAAAAAATGAGTGTAAATGCCAAATGGTAGGCCTCGAAGATGGGTAAATTTAGCCTACATGTTATAATCCGCAAGTGCACCTGTGTCTTGGTTGTAGGATCGAGCAAGTGCGGCATCCAACCACGCAGACTTGTGGTGCTTAAGTGATCTAAGGCTTGGTTTATCAATTTCTAATGAAGGTAACACACTTATAGTTTGTGCCGAAACTACTGAGTTGTAGTGAAGTGACAAAGAACTTAAGATGCAACTAGATTGTAAGCACTAGGGTGTCGAATCCACCGCCTAATCTCGCCTAATTCAGTTCAAGTTCAATATTGTTCTCGTCCCTTGTAATGGATACCGGAAAATGCAAGTCTCATTGCTATCCGGTGGTTTCTATGGATGGTTTGTTATCAACCAAAGCAATTAGCTAATTCCTAGTATTAGTTGTCTTATCACAAAGACAACTAATCACAAATCACTTTCATTACTTAGATGATCAAACTTATCCTAAGATGGATATCTAATCACAATTAGGGTATTTCTCCTAAGCACTAGTCAGTTTTCTCAGTGGTACAACTAGTCTCGGGATCAATAACAGACAAATGAAGTGTGAATTGCAATACATTTACATAGTGATAACTCAATTTTAAAGTGCATACATGGTATGCAATTGTGAAAGCAAAATGCAAGGTATTCGATTATATATCCTAAAGCATATAGCACAATCAAGAACAATTATCAAAATATAAACTACAATTATCAATAGATTATGGGTTTCATCTCAACCCCTAGAAAATAATTTAGAACATGATTACAACGAAAATAAACTACAAATTAACCTAATTGACACACCGGCTAACCTGAAGTGTTCCCTCTATCAACACCCATCACTCATATTTATACATGCACTCATACCCCAAATACCAAACCCTAGATTTAATTTAAAATAGAAATTAAACGCAAATTAATTCGAACCCATACTCTGAAACGCACTCCTCTTGTGTCAAATCGGCTCAGAACTCCTCTTGCTTGATTGATTGGTGAGACCTAACCCTAGTTCTTCCTATTTCTCACTCATTATAGGAAAGAAGCTAGGGAAGAACAGAGAGAAGCTAGGGAGAGAAGGTGGTGCGGTTGTGGCCGCGTAGGCCGTGGTAGGAGATGGAGAAGGTATGGTTGCGGAGGGTTGGTCGGGAGGAAGAGATGCAGATCGAGCTGCATCTCGTGATAGAGACGGGAGAGGTGAAGAAAGAGAAGATGGAGAAAACAATGAGTTTGTTTCGATGGGTATAGGGTTAGGTAGTTTCGGTGTGTCGAGCGGGTGCATCGGCCGTTGATGTAGAGGTTGAAGTAGCGTAGGATTTAGGAAGTGGAGGATCCGAATTTCTCGTGTGTATGTGGTTCGTGTGAAACGGAGCATCGGCGATGATGGGACGGACAAAGCAGCGAGCGTTGGATGTGGTGATAGCAATCTCAACTAATGAGGATGATACGGGCTTGGATCCGGTTCTTAGCCCATGTCTTCCTTGTTGGGTTGCAACCGATTCGCGCGTGGGCTTTGGCTATCTCGCTCCATAGATGCTCGACTCACCCTTCGCTCTTTCGTTCCTCGATTCTCCGAGCTTTATTTATTACCTAAAAACACAAAATTAATTAATACAAATATTTATTCTTGAAAACAAGGAAAACACGTAATGCGGGATAATATCCGATTTCTAAGCGCAAAAGATGAGTAAAATGCCAATAAAAGGTGTATAAATATGTACTATTTGGCACTCATCAAATACCCCAAACCTGAATTTTACTTGTCCTCAAGTGAAACGTAAATGAAGAAATCCTAACTATACCACCGTTTGAGGTCTCTCGAATGCATTTAGCGTATGCACTAAGCCTCTTTAAACCCCTAGGTGTCCCTAGTGGACGAGTTGTAGTCTCGTGAGGGTTTACTGCAGTGTACCCACAAAACCTTCTCCAACTTCGTAGTGTAAAAGAGTCTCAAGCCTCCAAGAAGCTATGAGGACTTAGAGTTTCGCATGCTAGTAATGTGGTTAGAACTATCGAAGAACGCATTCTCATCCTTAAGTGCCGAGCGAGAAGTAACCATACCATATGAAAGAATTTGGATTCGATTGTGATCATAAGCCTCACTTCTGCCTCACCATTAGGGTTTTATGATAATTGCACTCAAAAAGATTGCTTTTTAGTCTCTCATGTGTGCGAAGCGAGAATAAAGAGAGAAATCCCAGCACACGTTGTAGTAAGAAGGATAACCTTCCGAAATAAAAATGGAGACTCCACGGTATGTGGACAAAAAGAATCTTTTTCTCATGATCTCTAAGAAAGGAAATCAACCATTAGCAAGGGGTGGAGTACTCACTCACTTCTCACCCGATCGCGATTAATATCATTCTCTCATAAGAACCATAGAACGTCTTCACTCTTGGCTTCTCGGTCTTCAATTGTTGATGACGAACTTCTAAACTTCACAAAACTTGACAATTTTTAACTTTTCTACTCAAATTCCTTGTTGTTTGATTTTCTTTTTTGAACACTTCTTTACCATGGTGGTAGCAAAAATAAACTACAATATTTTTTTTTTTTTTTAATTACAAAAAGTGAAAATAAAAAATACAAATAATGACACAACTAACTCCATGGACAAAGGACTTTATCACTCAATTTTTCCACAACTTGTATTGTCTTGATTTTATAAATTTTATTAATTCTCATCCTATTTGCTTTTCGTTTTCTTTGTTGCACGTAAACCTTGGACTATATCAATTTTTCTTTCAATATTCCGATTCATGGTCTGTTCTTTTATGATGTGTTTCTATGGGTCTTGCTGATTGAGAGAGAGAATGATGCTAACTACAAATCGGTATTTAGAAGGAGTTTTCATCTTTAGACGTCACCCTCATGATTGACAAAAACTAGCACTCAAGAGATCAAGAGTAGTGCTGAAATTGGTGCGAAGTTGGGTAGCTCACCATTCCTACCCTGAATTTATGTATCTGACACACACTCTAACAAACTTTTCTAGAAAGTTGCAAAAAATTGAAGGTTGGTGCCTCACTTGATGTAAAATGGGTAGTCTCCACTATAGGTGATCACAATTCTACCGCCGAATATCTAACAAGACCTAATTAGCCCCTCAGATGGTTAAATCCAACTTTAACGCTCTAATCAACTAAGAAACCCGATTACGTTTTCCTAAGTACTTCCAAGTTCTGTTATTTCGGTCAGAATCTCTAAAACATAGCTAAAAGCATGCTAGTGACTCTAAAATCTCTAAAAGTTGGAGGTTTTTATTTGCAAAAAGTTTTTGAATTTTTGATTTTTTTTTTTTTTTTTTTTTTTTTTTTTTTTTTAAATAAAAGGTAAAATAAAAGACTAAAAACTCTAAATGCAAATGCACCCCCAAACCTAAATCAAACATTGTCCTCAATGTGTCTACATATAGAAAAAATTTAAACAAATCACATACCGAGAGAACTATGCCGAGTAAGAAAAAGGGAAGAGATTACCTTGATGTCGGCGAGAGCAAGGCGAAGCTTCATTACAAGGCAAAAATCCAACATTCTCGTGGTGATTATATCGGATTAGCAAAAAAATGCACAAGAAGACTCAATCGATTCAAGAAAGAAAAAATTAACAAGTCCTACAAAAATTTACTAACAGTCTAAAGAGTTGAGGGTCAACCCAATAGAAAATATAAAAACATTAACAAATATAACATGAAAATGGGCTTTGGTTTATGGGAATTTGGTTTATTGGGCTTTGGTTTGTTTGGGATTTGGTTTGTATGGGTTTCAATTTGGTTTATGTGGGTTTTGGTTTAAATGGGCATTTTGGTTTATATGGGATTAGTTTTGGTTTGCCGGCTCAGGTTGGGTGAAAATGTAAAGCCCAGGTTGTTTTGCAAAGCCTAGTTGGGCGTGGGCTGAAATCTTTGTGCACAGCCCAGCAGATGAACAAGTGCAGCCCAGATTGAATGGTTGGGGCAGAGCCCAGTTCAAATGCGGCCCAGATTGATGTGATGTGGCTCGCCTCGCACGGCCTGTTATATGTTAAACCAGTGAACGGGTTTCGCTTTGTGATAAGCCCGGTTGTGGGCTTAAATACAATGCATAGCCCAAGAGTGTGTACACTTCCAACAAAGTGTGTACAAATAACACAGGTGTGTACCCCATGAGATGTGGGCTTCGATTTAGTTTAAGCCCAAGAAGATGGCTTATGTGGGCTCGGCAGATGCGCACTGGTGGTTGGGTTTCACGGGCTGGTTTACTCACGGAGCCCAAAGTTGTGTGAATGCACAAAGCGAGAGTTAGCAACTCGGTTATGGACACTGGCTTGCTATTTGAGTTGCACACCTGCACAGAAAGGCACAACAGCCCTCGATTGTGTGCACTTTGGTTATGTGGGCTCAAGTGAGGAGCTTCAGGTCATGTGAGCAGAGCTCAATGGTTGTGCTTTAGTTTGAGTGCACGAACAAGGAAATCACTAGGAAACCAAAGTGCGGCTATGTAGAGGTTGGCATTTTAAGTGCAAAAATTGTACTCAAGACAACTTAAGCATAGCACAGGCATTACAAACTCAAAAGAAAAAAAAATGACAAAAGACAGATCATGAAAGCACAAAGAAATGCACAGATGAGGCAAGAGTAAAGCATGTGTAGGAACAAATAGCTCGAGATGCAAGTGCAAGGTTCTAGGCACGTTATGGGTTATAACTTTCTTTAGCTAGCAAAGTTCATTCATTGCTTGACTCATACTTGCATGTTTCTTCAGGGACAGCTCAAGGATTCACAGAGCTTAGGGTATCAACAAGTCACAAGCAAGTAAAATGGTTCACTAGGTTTACAGAGCATACAAGCTGAGGTGAGCTTGGTGCGCTCATGCAACCGAGTGTATGCTCAAGTGATGGCAAAAGTTAAACATGCAAAGGGCTGCACACAGTTTAAAAACACAATTACGAGGGGGCTGATAAGGAGTTATGCTCGGTGATATGCAGTACCAAGGCTAGTAAGATGCACAAATGCACGAAATTTGGTGGTATGTGACTTAGCTAACTTTCGCTCATGCACGTTTAGCAATTGCAATTGGTCTATCAGCAAGCAATCGGGTGGTGACCTAGTATGGAGGCTAATGTCTGTCATGCGAAGCAATAGATGTTCAAATTCTGATGTCACAGGGTCATGCTCAAAGTTGCTCGTGCTAAGGCAAGAGAGAGTAACTAGCACAAGCTCATGCGCGAGGGGCTGGAGTTTAAGCTCAAACTTGCGCCTCGGGGGCTGCTCAAGGATTCTCGGAGGCTCACACAAAGGTGTATGCTAGCTTAACCTAGTTCACGGGTCATGCATGGAGTCACTTACCCGAGTTGTGCTCGAACTTTGTAACTCGGGTTCCCCGCCTTACTCAGCGGCTCTCACAGGTACCTCGGGTTCTCGCGCCTTTTCGTTGGTTTCAATGGGCTGGTTTGGCTTCCTTTCTTTGGTTGCTCGACGCGGCGGCCAAGCATCAAGCAGACAGAAGAATGCACCTGCAGCTCAACAAAGAATTCAGTTCCCCGTGAGCTTCACAAGCCAAAGCTACGAGCAAGAATGCTGCGCAGCTCGAGCTATGCCCGAGCTGAAGATTAAGCCACGTAAAAACAAAATAACAAAGAAAGTGCGGGGCACGATGCGGATGGTTAACAAAGAAAGTTAAGCTAACAAAGCTAAGAGAGTGCACAGAGTGCTTTCTTTCCTCAAGAGGGTGCAAAGTTAAGCTAACAAAAATAATGTACTAAATTATACTAGAATTCCTAATTTACATATGCAAGTTAAAAACTTAAACTAAGTTATCATGCTTATAATGACTAAATGAAAGAAACAAATTTAAGTTATCATGATGGTGCAAATAGGTGTGTGTAAAATAAAATGCAATAACGAGAAAGCTATAAAAGATGCAAGTGCGTATATACAATGGTGAGAATTCAGTGAAGAACTAGCCCAAAATCAGCAGGGCACGCGCCAAGTCCCCGGCAACGGCGCCAAAAACTTGGTAGGCCTCGAAGATGGGTAAATTTAGCCTACATGTTATAATCCGCAAGTGCATCGTGTCTTGGTTGTAGGACCGAGCAAGTGCGGGTCGAACCACGAGACTTGTGGTGCTTAAGTGATCTAAGGCTTGGTTTATCAATTTCTAATGAAGGTAACACACTTATAGTTTGTGCCGAAACTACTGAGTTGTAGTGAAGTGACAAAGAACTTAAGATGCAACTAGATTGTAAGCACTAGGGTGTCGAATCCACCGCCTAATCTCGCCTAATTCGCTCAAGTTCAATATTGTTCTCGTCCCTTGTAATGGATAATTGGGAAAATGCAAGTCTCGCTGGGTATCCAGGGTTTCTATGGATGGTTTGTTATCAACCAAAGCAATTAGCTAATTCCTAGTATTAGTTGTCTTATCACAAGACAACTAATCACAAATCACTTTCATTACTTAGATGATCAAACTTATCCTAAGATGGATATCTAATCACAATTAGGTATTTCTCCTAAGCACTAGCCGTCTTCTCAGGTACAACTAGTCTCTGGGATCAATAATGACAATGAAGTGTGAATTGCAATACATTTACATAGTGATAACTCACTACAAAGCATACATGGTATGCACTGTGAAAGCAAAATGCAAGGTATTCTCGATTATATATCCTAAAGCATATAGCACAATCAAGAACAATTATCAAAATATAAACTACAATTATCAATAGATTATGGGTTTCATCTCAACCCTAGAAAATAATTTAGAACATGATTACAACAGAAAATAAACTACAAATTAACCTAATTGACACACTGGCTAACCCAGGCGTGCCCTCTATCAACACCCATCACTCATATTTATACATGCACTCATACCCCAAATACCAAACCCTAGATTTAATTTAAAATAGAAATTAAACGCAAATTAATTCGAACCCATACTCAAACGCACTCCTCTGTGTCAAATCGGCTCGAACTCCTCTTGCTTGATTGATTGGTGAGACCTAACCTAGTTCTTCCTATTTCTCACCACCCCTAGGAAAGAAGCTAGGGAAGAAATAGAGAGAAGCTAGGGAGAGAAGGTGGTGCGGTTGGTGGCTCAGTAGCTGTGGTAGGAGATGGAGAAGGTATGGTTGCAGAGGGTTGGTCGGGAGGGAAGAGATGCGGAGCGAGCTCGTCCGTGATAGAGACTCGGAGAGGTGAAGAAAGAGAAGATGGAGAAAACAATGAGTTTGTTTCGATGGGTATAGGGTTAGGTAGTTTCAAGTGTTGAGCGGGTGCATCGGGCTGTTGATGTAGAGGTTGAAGCGAGCGTAGGATTTAGGAAGTGGAGGATCCGAACGGCTCGGGGTGTATGTGGTTCTCGTGTGAAACGGAGCATCGGATGATGGGACTGGACAAAGCAGCGAGCGTTGGATGTGGTGATAGCAATCTCAACGGCTGAGGATGATACGGGCTTGGATCCGAGTTCTAGCCCATGTCTTCCTTGTTGGGTTGCAACTGATTTTGCGCGTGGGCTTTGGCTATCTCGGCTCCATAGATGCTCGACTCCATTCTTCGCTCTTTTCGTTTCTCGATTCTCCGAGCTTTATTTATTACCTAAAAACACAAAATTAATTAATACAAATATTTATTCTTGAAAACAAGGAAAACACAGAATCTGGGATAATATCTGATTTCTAAGCGCAAAAGATGAGTAAAATGCCAATAAAAAGGTGTATAAATATGTACTATTTGGCACTCATCACCAAACCCAAGAAGAATAGTTGTTTAAGCCCACAGTGGAGCACATAAATCTGCAAGGCTAACAACATGGGGTAGAAAAATACAGTGAGCCATTGGCTTGGCTCGTCTAGAGAGTCAATTGGCTGAGACGATTCGGCTTGGCTCGGTGGGGCGTAAACATCATACAGTAGAATCCAATTGGGCGGAAATATCCGAGGACTATTGAAATAAGTTACGCCGAGAAACACAGAAAACGTCTACGCCGCAGGAAATCTGGTATGGCGCTGTGCACGGCCGCCGGCTCGGTTACCGGTGATGGAGAAGATGACAAATGATGCCATGCTAATGTCATGGTAACGCATCAAACGAAATATTCTCGACGTCGTTGCCTGGAATATGCTAACGATGTTATGATGGTAACGAATATTCTCTTTACTAACGTAATATCCGACTGGCGTTAATATTTGCCGACATCAATGCCATGTGAGTGACAGTTTCCTTTCTCGCTAACATGGCACCTTCCGATTGTCCCATTCTCCGCGACATGGTATTCGACCCCGCCGATGTGGCGTGCCGAGGTGATTTCTCGACGACGTGGCATGCTTGACGTGGTACTTTACTGATGACATGGCACCTTATTGTTGATGTGTCACTTTACTGCTGACGTGGCAGTAGTGATGGGGCTCCTCACTTGCTTGATTTGGACCTATGCACATGGTCTTCTATGTAAGGTGTTTGTGAGGTCTAGTTAGCCATACTTGGCTAATAAGAGGAGCATATTAATCCAAAGTAAGCCCATTCTTAATTAGTGTGAAACATTAGGGTACAAACACACCATTCTCAAGTAGTCTATGTATTTTTTTTCAACTTCTTTGGCTCGTTGAATAATTGCATGAAGCTCCTGCAGTTTTTTTGCTCTTGTAACGAGAGTCAAAAACATAGAAATTTCTAGAATATCCTTGCGACATGAATAAGAGCCAACTGAAATTGACGTGCCAAACAATATATAAAACATGCACTCTTGTTCTCTTAAAAAATTAATGATTTCAATCCATTGTACTCATCTTGCATATTACTATCACCCTCATAACCTTGCCCATGCAACTTTGTAATGCTCAACCCATGCTTTCAAAATACACAAAATTGGTTAAAATACCAAAATCAACAATTCCCCGGGTGAAAAGGACATTTAGATTTTGATATCGTTTTTAAATGGACAAAAATGTAAAAATAGTGGGATGTAAACAGCTTCATCCTACCCCTTTTCAAATACTTTTTCTTATTTTTAATTTACATCGGATGCATACAGTTTCATCCTTACTATTTTTTGTTTAAGTCGATGAATCCAGTTTCATCCTTGCTATTTTTTTAGTGTCCATTTCACCCATACTAATTTTTACTCGTCCATTTGAACCATGTTTTAAGAATATTTGGACAAATGACCCATTTTCCGTTCAAAATAATTCTTCAAAATTGAGGTTTTCAGTGAAAGTGCCATTTTGTTGGGAACATGTATCATTGGAATAAATCTCTCCGCAATACGTCCCTTTTTATCTACATATTGTATGACAACACTCATTTGCTCTTTCGCTGATACATCACGAGATTCATCAATTAGAATCGCAAAAAATTTATCTATAAATATTTTATGATTGTATTCACAATTTCCACAACTGCAACATTTATCTGGCGATGTTATCTTGTGATTTCCCAGAGCACTGGAAAGAACAACATTATTCACATTCTCATTATAATTATCATCCAAAAATTGTAATATGTCAAGAAAATTACCGAGATCATTTGAATCTTCTGATTCATCATGCCCATGAAAAGATAATCCTTAACATGATAGAAATCGAATGATTTTAAGTGATGATTGTAGACGCAAAGGGTACATGTGTTTTTCTTCATTAGATTGTCTTGCAAGAACTGTCCCAAGGTGTTGACTCTGGTTCAACAAATCTTGTTTCTTTTGATAAGTTGTATTGTGAGAACTATCTTTCTTCCCAATATGCTAAAATGTATAATTCCAGTTACTAATACTACCCTTTACAAATGCATCATGACCACCTTGTCCAATTACAAGTGGAAATAACTAACAATATAAGCACAATAACGCATCTTTAGCCTTGCTATACTCTAACCAACTCCCATGTTTATCAAAATATTTTCCGAAGTTGAACCCTCAATTTCTTCCAGACATTACTTTTTTGGGAAATTTGTGTACCTTAGGTAGCACGGACTTTTTAATAGATAAGCTCTTCGTACTGTATTTTGATCATTCAGATCAGAATCTGAATGTTTTGGTCATCAACTAAGATCAATTTAGAGGTTTGACAAATCTATTTGTACACGGTTAATAGATACATATCTTGATTGTGATTGTGATTGTGATTCGGGTTCCGCTTGGTTATCTAATTGTGATTCAGGTTGAGAAGCCAATTGATTATCATTAGTCAATAAGTGAGTTGAACATATCCTCTCGCCTAGCTTTTCTCAATAATATTTGGATTCCTATTCAAAAGGCAAAAATGTAATCCAATCAAATCTTACTAGCCAAATAACCATTTACATTAAAAAAAGGAAAAAAATTAGACATCAAACATCTTATGAAATATAAGACAAACAAATAAACGATGAATCACGCCCATATTTAAGATTAACTATTAACAAAAGTTCATATAACAATTAAATTCAAATCATCTAAAAGGGTCTGGATAAATAAAGCTCTCACTTTGAACGTTTATGAAACCCTCACTTTTTATTGTCCGAAATAAGATTTTTGTGGTTATGTGGAAACGAGAATTTTGGTAAGGACACTTGGTACCGTTAAAATTATATTTCTATTTATATATTTTTCACAACATCTTTTAAACTCTGATTTGGTTTAAGAATGTTTTATTCTTCCTCAATAACAGGTTCATATAACTAAACTCTGAATCTGAGATCTCAGAACCTGATGAACAATAATTTAATCTCTAAATTGTTCACAATCCACGACATAATTGTATTCTAAACTTTAATCTTAAATATGTGAATGAATATCATTCTTATACTTGCTTTGATAACTTGCGATAGGTCATTTTGTTCGTTCATTTTAATTTAATCTTTGGTTCTTTAATTATTTTTTTTTTATCTTGATTTGCATTTATTGCTTTGTGTGCTTAGTTGCTTGGGTTTTGTTGTTTGTATTTTTGTTTTTATAGGAATGTGTTCTATGAGTTTCTTCTACATTCTTTGAGATACTAACTTGATGAATGTTATACTACCCAAATGGCCATATATGGATTTGATGATCTTAAAATCATTAATTTTTGTGTTACTTCCCAAATATGGATGTAAGTCATTTTTCCCTCAATGATCAAATCGACAGATAATCTTACAACCATTAATATTTGCTCAATTTAATAACTTACTTACCCTTAAAGTGAAAGTAAGAAAGTCAGCATTCTTTTCATATTCTCACATAGCTAGACCAGCCGATACTAATGTTGACGTACATAAATGCGTAAACTATGGTGGTAGAATTATAAGCCGAGCCTGCTGTATCTGGAATAAGACTAATACTCCATAACTCTATAGGTACATTGAAGTGGAGCAGTACAAGATGCATAGCAGGGATGGGAGACTCGGAGCAAGCAAAATGTGCGGCTTTTTATGAAGCAACAAAATGGAGTAAGTGACAAGATTAGTCATGGAATCGAGTTCTGTATATTGATTGTATGTGAATTACAATGGAGCACTGCTCCTATTATATAAGAGATAATAGCCTAGAAAAGGAAATTAGTATAATGCAAAATATGACAAATACAGAGAAACTAATATATACTGGAGATATACAATATATCCTAGAGTAAAGAAGGATAGATATGTGAAGATATGCACAATACTCTAGAATGATGTCATATTTCTTAACACCCCCCTCAAACTCAAGATGGTCTACAACACATATTGAGTTTGGAAATTAAAAACTGAAGTCGTTTACAAGGATGTGATTTCATGAAAAAATCTGCTATCTGTAGTTCTAAAGCAGCATAATGTAGTCCAATCGTCTGTTTCTTATAATGATGTCTCACAAATTGACAATCAATCTCAATGTGTTTTGTGCGTTCATGAAAAAAATCATTGGGAGCAATGTGTATAGCATCCTTGTTATCAAAGAATAATGGATTGGATTCCGAAAATTAAACTCCCATGTTACTGAGAAGCCAGCGTAGCCAAACAATCTCAGAGGTAGTATGAGAAAGGGCTCGATACTCAGCTTCAACACTGGAACGAGAAACAACTGTTTGTTTCTTACTTCGCCAATATATTAGAGAATTTCCAAGGAACATACAATACCCAGTGGCTGAACGGCGATCAGTAACATCACTTGCCCAGTCGGAATCAAAATATGTGCGAAGGCGAAGATTCGATGTAGACGAGAAATGTAATCCTTGATATAAAGTACCTTTGATGTAGCGTAAAATACGAAGAACTGCAGCAAAGTGTGTTGATCTTGGAGATGACATGAACTGGCTGACAATACGAACCGGTCGATGATGTTTGGTATTTTAATGGTAAAATAGTTAAGACTACCCACCATTGACGATATAACGTAGGATTGGACAATGCTTGTCCATCAATATAGTTGAGGTTTATATTCAATTCAAGTGGTGTGTTTACGCTTTGTTGTCGGTTAATCCAAAGACGCTGAAGAATGTCAAGTAACATACTTTATTTGAGAGATAAAGTATCCACTAGATAACTTATCAACTTCAATACCTAGAAAATATCTTAGAAAACCAAGGTCTTTCATTTCAAATTAAGAGCTGAGATGGAGTTTTAAAGCAACAATACCTTTCGAGTCATTACCTGTGATGACCATGTCATCAACGTACAAGAGAAGAATGACCATTCCCTTTTGGTGTTCCAAGTGAACATGGATGAGTCATATGCAATTTGAGTGAATCCATATTGGAAAATAGCATTGGAGAATTTCTCAAACCAAGCACGAGGTGCTTTTTTAAGTCCAAAGAGTGCTTTCCGAAGCTTACACACCTTATTAGGAAAATGAGGTAATCCAGTGTGGTGGTCGCATATAAAATTCTTCTTGAAGGTATCCATGAAGAAAGGAATTTTTAACATCCAGTTGATGAAGATCCCGATTCACGAGCAAAAGAAACAACAAGAAGAGTACGTATAGTGGTCATACGAGCAACATGAGAAAATGTTTCTTCATAATCGATATCGTACTCTTGAGTGTATCCTTGAGCAACTAGACGAGATTTATAACGATCTATTTTTCCATCTGAGGTAGTCTTTATCTTGTATACCTATTTACTCCCAACAACAGATTTCCCGGAGGTAGGTCTACCATGTCCCATGTATTAGCATTCATATGTGCATTCAATTATTCTCCCATAGAATTTTGCCAGACTGGATTTGATGATTCTTTCCTGTATGACTTAGGTTCACAGAGAGGTAAGATAGTAGATAAATAACAGTGATAATCAGTCAACTTAGCTGGTGGATTTCGAACACGATCGACGAGGAAAAATAGATGTATCGAAACTGTATTTGCTTCGAAAAAGTGATCTCGGTACTTTGTGGAGGAGGTTCGGATGTAGACGACGAAACTGCTGAAGGTGAAGCGGTATCAGGAATAAAGGAAGAAGTCCCAATAGAAGAATCAGGAACACTAACAGTTGTAGATTCAGAGGAATCTTCAAACGGATCCATGTATGTGAATCTATCATATGATGATAACTTACTATTTGGAAGAGACCAAAATGGTATCTTCTCCCAAAATGTTACATAGCAAGAGATACGCGATTTTCTGCTTTCTGGATCATAGAACTAGTATCCTTTCTATTGAATATCGTACCTTAAGAAGACGCAAATAACATTCTTCTTACTCAATTTATTATGTACTCGCTCGGGTAGAAGTACAAAACAGGTTGATCCAAAAGTACGAAGCTCAGAGTAATCAGGTAAATATCCATAAAGGTGTTCATATGTAGAAACCCCGCCGTAATTACTGTTGGTATCATATTTATTTATCGTATAAATAGCAGTAAGAGCGGATTCCCACCAAAAGTTGGAAGAAACAGATGAAGAAATCAATTGTGTACGAGCAGTTTCGATAATATGGCGGTGTTTTCTCTCTGCAACACCATTTTTTTGTGGAGTCTCTGTACAAGATAACTGGAGTAATGTACCTTCTGATTTTAGAAAATTTGTGAATGGGTCTGATATATACTCTCCTGCTTGATCGGCACGGAAGATCTTAATAGCTTTTGAAATTTTGGTTTTCACCATGTAGCAAATTCAACGTATATTTTCAAGAACTCTGATCTTGAATGAAATAAATAGATCCATGTATAACAAGAATAGTCATCGACAAATATAACATAGTATGATGCTCCTTCTTTGGTTGGAATCATGATTTCCCCAAACATCATAATGAACAAGATCAAAAGGCGGTCGAGTGTAGAAGTTGTTCTTTGACCGAAAAGAGAAAGCAGTTGTTTTGCCAACTTACAAGAAATGCAATGGGGTTCTTGATAGACGCATTTATGTGTCTGATTTTTCCTCAATGTTTCGTATTGTTAGTACTCATTTTTGTCCTTATTATGGTGTCTTATGTGTTTGTAGGCATTTTTGGGAAATAAATATTTTTGGAAAATTCAGCTCGAAAAGTTGATTTTGGCACTCGGAGGATACGTGTTATTCGGAATCCCAATTTTGGATAAGTGGTACCTCATTTGGTAAGGGGAGCACTAATTGCTATCGGCACCCCATCACAGGATAAGGGGCACTTCATCCTCTCCGTTTGAAAGCTGAAATTTGGCGGGAAGAGTTGTTATTCACGGACAGGAACTAGGGTTGGAATTTCGGGAGGTTTTGAAGGAGATTCAATAGCCAAGATTGTTTTCAATGGACCTGTTTTGGCCTAACAAGGTTGGTAAGGCTGTTCGATTCAACCAGAATTGGCTAGAATCATGGATTTGGATAAAACAGGGAGTATATATTATCGGAGTCCTTCTGAGTTGGTTTTGGAGAGATTTATGCGGATATTTGGCTGGGATTCGATGCTTGTTGGCGTGTTACATCAAAACAGGGAAGATACATGGAACATATTCAGAAGGAAAGGAGTGTGACATGTTATTTTCACTACAGGGAAACAAAATATTCTCGTTTGTATATTTAGTAGTTGGACGTGTGGATAACAGAGTTTTCCTCTGACTGATACTCGAGATCAACGTGTTGAGAGAGATTGGACTGTTATTGAGATAAAGAAGGAAACTCTGCTCGTGATTTGCAGCTGCAGATACGGGAAATCAAAAAGAAAATATTCTCGAGTTATGTGAGAAGATTCGTGAATTAAACTCGAGACTTGTTGGCCTGAGGAGTATAAAAGGGCATTCTAGAGGTCAGAGTTTGGGGGATGGAAAGTTAGGGGTGAAGTGCTGGTCTCAGAGAAGAAGTTGTAGACGAGTTCCGCACTTTCAGGCGAGGAAGACGATGAAGAACACTAAACAACACATTTAGACAATCATGAGAAAACCGTTGCCTATACATTCAAATCCAATAACTTTGTAACAATTTTTGTAACAATTATTTCGAGTTCATAACAATAACTGTTAGTGTTTCTTTGTAACAATGGGTTCTCATGAATGATTACATCTCTGTTACAAACACGCTTGATTTATACTCTTTCCTCTTGCAAACACCTTTTTGAGCAATGAAAAATTACTTTGAGTGTGTTTTCACCATGCGGAGCTAGAACCCATCACTGGGACAACGGAGGAAGCAACTTTTCATGATTGTGGTAAATCAATTAATTCTTTATATGAATTTTTGCATAAATTTAATTGTTTTATGATTTCTATTAATTATTTGTTATTTTGTCTGATGTCTCATGCTTAGTTTAAATTACTTTTGATGCGTCATGCTTATGACTTACAAAGAATGTTTTATGAAATCTATTTTTGGCAAGGAATTAGAGTCACAACTTCTTTTGTTTGAGCTATATTGTCTAGAGTTAATGACTGAACCACAAGAATATGAAAAGTAGTGAAATCCTGCGTCCTAGTGACTCTTCATCCTGTGACAATATTTTGTGTACATTTACTCTTTATTTTCGTTATTTAGTTTTAAAACAAATTCTCAACAAGTCTGAGTGAACGACAACCTTTCTTACTACAACATCATTGAAAATAACCATCAATTTTTGGCGCCGACGCTTGGACTTGTGTATAGATTTGTTTTTAGGTTTTATTTGTATTTTTATTATTTTTTTCTTTTTACGCCTTTTGGTATTTCTTGTTTGTTTTCAGATTTGGAATTGAGATAAAGAAAAAGGGAGAAAGCGCTGAAAACAAAAGCGAAGCCAAAGAAGGAAACAAAAGAGGAATCCAAAAGGAGTGAAGAAGAAAATTTTGTATATTATTTTATTTTATTTTAGAAACTGTAATTAAGGTTTTTATTTTTGTAATATTTTATTTTTGGACTTTTTTTTTCTTTGGGACATTGAACATTGGACTTTATTTTTAAAACCCTAAAATAAGGGTTGGTTTAAATATAAACTGCACAGGGAAGGACGACAGTTACGATACTGTCTCGGCCCCTCGGGTTCATACATGACATAGGAGTTGTGGCCCGATTCGACTTCAACGATTCATCCCCCGTATGGAACGGATTCTAAACACCCGTGAATCCCCTGTCAGCGGGTTTACTGGATGATTTTGTATGCATATATGTTGAGGTCTTGAATACGGCTGCTTTAATTTCCTAGTAAAGGGTAAGGACTGGCCATACAAGATAAGGGTTCGGATTTCATCATCATTCTCTTCTTGCCCGCCTTAGGAAAACGATACCAAACGCGAACCTAAGCTTAAAATACTGACTAGAACGAGACCGATAGGGTAACGAGCTTAATAGGAAAGTCATTCGAAAAATATTGGTTACTCTTTAAGCATACTTCAAGTTCATGATGGTTTCGTGAGTTGAATGCGTGACTGTGCCGCCTTGTAATGCGGTGAGGCCTTGGGTATCAAAGCTCCACACAGCTTCCTTCCCCTTTATTCAACTTACTTAAACTCGGATTAATTCCAGAGGGGTTTGCTTAGATTGTAACGAATTCCCTTTCGAAGGATTAGAAGCTGGTCTAGAAACAATCTAAGTGGAGCCATCATGCTTTTTGTTTGCTAGAAATCAGTAGGTTTGTTGTGGTCGTGTCAGCCTTGTTTGTGTTTGTGTATAATTCCCTTGCAGTTAGGATGTCAAACTGGTATTATAACATCCAATACAATGATTATCCAACTAAACAATATGGACATTACTCTTTTTATGACCATAGCGTGAATAGTGGTTGGGAACACCAATCTTTTGAAGGTTATGGGTCATACCATGGTGAGCCCAATTAGTATCCACACGAGCATCGGTCATTCGAGCAAGAAGATTATAGTACTAGTTCTTCGTCTCTAGAGGATACAATCAAATTATTGAAAAGTAGTCCTTTTTATGATCCCTATGTTCCTATTCCTCCTTTAGAAGAGTCCCTCAGGAAGTTAGCTGAGACGACACGTAAGTTAGCTGAGATTAATGGTATAGTTATGGACGAAAGAACTATAATAATGAGTGAACCTTCTTTAGAAGATATCCTCAAGAGGATAGCTGAGACGAACGAAAAACTTTCTCGAAATAATCTTAATTTCCAATAAAGTGTTTCCAATAATACCCATGAAAGTGAGGATATTTATTTGCATAATAAAGATGACGAGGTTAGAAATGGTAACACTACTTGTTTAGATGAGGTTCAACCATTTTCTTTTTATGATTATGATGAGGATAGTGTTGATGAAGAATTAAAATATGTAGGCATAGTGATCAGGAATTTGTTACTCTGATTGAACTTTATAATGATAGTATTATTTCTGGTTCAAATCCCAATAATTTTAATGATTATTCACCTATTCGAAAGGACGAGGATTTGACTAGAGATGCCACCGTTTTAGACGATGTAGTTCATGATCCTTTATCCTGCAATATGTTGGATAATCCATTATTTGATGTGCCTATAAGTGAATCGGAGGAAGTAACTATGATTAACACCTTAGTTAACGAGCCTTTACTAGAAACTTTTGCTGATAATCCTTTATATGATTGTGATGATGGTTTAGAGGAAAGAGTTTACCATGAGAATACTGTTTTAGAGTCTAGTGATTTATAAACACTAGTCTTAGAAGACGATAAACTCGTAGAGATGAGTAAGGATACATTACCCGATAATAACTTAGAAGAATCAATTGACCATTTTCGAGATTAAGATGTTCTAGAAATTAGGAAATTGTGACTAGTCTATCTAGAGACACTGAAAACTCTAAGTTTGGGGGTTATTATCACTCTCTTAGTGCCTTACCTTTAACTCTCAGAAAGTCCCCTCACTTAGGACTGGACATCCATGCCTCAACCATTTTACAAGATTATCTTCATACACTTTTTCTTGAACCTAGTTGTGTCCATAAAGAAGTTTAGTTGTTAGAAACCCATCCTCTGGTTGATGTGGTTAACCCATGCTATGATCCACGATTGATTTTGTTTTTCCACCAAAAACCTTCCTTCCAATTGTGGGAACGTATAAGTTTCAGATGTGTCAATTATTAAGTTTTGAGACTAAACCTAATTACTTTAGGATATTAGGGTTGGCACATTTGCTTAAGGAAGACCACCAATATTATTGTGGTCAGTTGTGTAACTCAAAACTGATTGCCTTAGAGGATCCTCAATTATTCAGGTTATTATTATGTGCTTCTAAGTTTTTATTTGAGTTTTCCCAGACTCTAGAACCTGAACATTCGGATCTAACTCATGAGGAAACGCAACCCATGAAAATATGTTATCTGGACCCTTTTATAGAGCCTGAAACTGAACCACAACTAGATGTAGTTATCCCATAAACAAAAAAATAGATAAGGGTGTGTTGGATATCTTCTTGGTCTGTTGCAGTCTCCTCTTCTTGTGGTTAACACTTTTTGATCCAGATGACCCGCAATTATTCCGGCTGCTGCTATATGATTCTTCGAGGTGACTAATCTCTTCCATTGTCTGGCTGAAGACTTTAAACTTAGCACTTTTTGGGAGGTAACCCAATATTCATGCGACACGGTAATATCTTTCCTTATCTCTTTTGCTTCAAATGGTAACAATTTCTCCTTGTTCATGTTTTTAATTTCATCTTTAGAACATTGAGGACAATGTTAGATTTAAGTTTGGGGTATGGGAGAAACTTTTTAGTTGCAATAAATAAACTCCAGAGACTAGAAATTTATGCTTATTAAGGTTGGCACTAACTAATCTAAGTGGATAGGAACATATTGGTTGTAGGAGTTGAGGAACCAATCTGATTAGATAGAAACATCTAGAAGAGTCTATTCATAAAAGCACAGAGCTCAGGTGTTATAAGAGAAAACATGGTAGTTTCGCCATATCCTCGTGATGGAAACATCGAAAGAATCCTGATCACTTCTTTATCTTTTTACCATTGCTATGGTGAAATAGAGTGACTGAGATACCAAAAAAAAAAGAAGACCAGACCACCAGACCAACCGAAAAAAAAAATACAATAAAGTCGACCACTGGTACCCTTGTATATGCCAGCTGAGTTGACCTAGAGTTAGGATTATCGACCACTGATTCCCTTGTATATGCCAGTGTGTTGATATCAGTCCAGACCAGTATCTCAGTCCATTAGGATAGGTTCACCTTAGTCAACATCATCTACGTTTTTCTCTACATCCATCTTCTTAATCTATCCATGTGATTGGTTGACTCCGGTTTATGATGTCCAGAAACTATCTGAGTAGAGCTCTGTCACTTTATATGAATTTTAGTATGCTTGAGTGCAAACTCGTGTACAACAATTGGAATTTCGCATCAGGGTAGTTCCTCCTGTATTCAATAAGTATGCCAACCAAGGAGATTCTTTAGTGCCTTCCAAGGTTAAGTGTACATAGCTAGGGTGCAGGTAAAGGTTTTGTGGGTACACTTCTGGTAAACCCTCCCGAGATTAACTCGGTCACTTGGGCCACCTAGTAAGTTAGAATTTTATTTTTTATTAGTTTTGCTCGAGGACTAGCAAATAATAAGTTTGGGGGTACTTGATAGACGCATTTATGTGTCTGATTTTTCCTCAATGTTTCGTATTGTTAGTACTCGTTTTTGTCCTTATTATGGTGTCTTATGTGTTTGTAGGCATTTTTTGCAAATAAACATTTTTGAAAAATTCGGCTCGAAAAGTTGATTTTGGCACCCGGAGGACACGTGTTATTCGGACTCCCAATTTTGGATACGGGGTACCTCATTTGATAAGGGGTACACTAATTGCTATCGGCACCCCATCACAGGATAAGGGGCACTTCATCCTCTCCGTTTGAAAGCTGAAATTTGGTGGGAAAAGTTATTATTCACGGACTGGAATTAGGGTTGGAATTTCGGGAGGTTTTGAAGGAGATTCAATCGCCAAGATTGTTTTCAATGGACCTGTTTTGGCCTAACAGGGTTGGTAAGGCTGTTCGATTCAACCAGAATTGGCTAGAATCATGGATTTGGATAAAACAGGGAGTATATATTATCGGAGTCCTTCTGAGTTGGTTTTGAAGAGATTTATGCGGAGATTTGGCTGGGATTCGATGCTTGTTAGCGTGTTACGTCAAAACAGGGAAGATACAGGGAAGATATTCGGAAGGAAAGGAGTGTGACATGTTATTTTCGCTACAGGGAAATAAAATATTCTCGGTTGTATTTTTAGTAGTTGTACGTGTGGATAACAGAGTTTTCCTCTGACTGAAACTCGAGATCAACGTGTTGAGAGAGATTGGACTGTGATTGAGATAAAGAAGGAAACTCGCTCGTGATTTGCAAATGGATACGAAAATCAAAAAGAAAATATTCTTGAGTTATGTGAGAAGATTCGTGAATTAAACTCGAGACTTGTTGGCCTGAGGAGTATAAAAGGGCATTCTAGAGGTCAGAGTTTGGGGGATGGAAAGTTAGGGGTGAAGTGCTGGTCCGTAGAAGAAGTTGCAGACGAGTTCTGCACTTTCAGGCGAGGAAGACGATGAAGAACACTAAACAACACATTTAGACAGTCGCAGAAACCGTTGCCTATACATTCAAATCCAATAACTTTGTAACAATTTTTGTAACAATTATTTCGAGTTCGCAACAGTCTGTTAGTGTTTCTCTGTAACAGTGGGTTCTGTAACAGTTATATCTGTTACAAACACACTGCTTTATACACTTTCCTCTTGCAAACACCTTTTTGAGCAATGAAAATTACTTTGAGTGTGTTTTCACCATGCGAGCTAGAACCCATCACTTTGGGACAACGGAGGAAGCAACTTTTCATGATTGTGGTAAATCAATTAATTCTTTATATGAATTTTTGCATAAATTTAATTGTTTTATGATTTCTATTAATTATTTGTTATTTTGTCTGATGTTGCATGCTTAGTTTAAATTACTTTTGATGCGTCATGCTTATGACTTACAAATAATGTTTTATGAAATCTATTTTTGCAAGGAATTAGAGTCACAACTTCTTTGTTTGAGCTATATTGTCTAGAGTTAATGACTGAACCACAAGAATATGAAAAGTAGTGAAATCCTCAAGTCCTAGTGACTCTTCATCCTGTGACAATATTTTGTGTACATTTACTCTTTATTTTCGTTATTTAGTTTTAAAACAAATTCTCAACAAGTCTGAGTGAACGACAACCTTTCTTACTACAACATCATTGAAAATAACCATCAATTTTTGGCACCGCCGACGCGGACTTGTGTATATATTTTTTTTTAGGTTTTATTTGTATTTTTATTATTTTTTTTTATTTTTTACGCCTTTAGGTATTTCTTGTTTGTTTTCTGATTTGGAATTGAGATAAAGAAAAAGGGAGAAAGCGCTGAAAACAAAAGCGAAGCCAAAGAAGGAAAGAAAAGAGGAATCCAAAAGGAGTGAAGAAGAAAATTTTGTATATTATTTTATTTTATTTTAGAAACTGTAATTAAGGTTTTTATTTTTGTAATATTTTATTTTTGGACTTTTTTTTTTCTTTGGGACATTGAACATTGGACTTTATTTTAAAACCCTAAAAGAAGGGTTGGTTTAAATATAAACCGCACAGGGGAAGGACGATGACGATTCACGATCATTGTCTCGGCCCCTCGGGTTCGTACATGACATAGGAGTTGTGGCCCGATTCGACTTCAACGATTCATCCCCCGTATGGAACGGATTCTAAACACCCGTGAATCCCCTGTCAGCGGGTTTACTGGATGATTTTGTATGCATATATGTAGAGGTCTTGAATACGGCTGCTTTAATTTCCTAGTAAAGGGCAAGGACTGGCCATACAAGATAAGGGTTCGGATTTCATCATCGTTCTCTTCTTGCCCGCCTTAGGAAAACGATACCAAACGCGAACCTAAGCTTAAAATACTGACTAGAACGATACCGATAGGGTAACAAGCTTAATAGGAAAGTCATTCGAAAAATATTGGTTACTCTTTAAGCATAATTCGAAGTTCATGATGGTTTCTGTGAGTTGAATGCGTGACTGTGCAGCCTTGTAATGCGGTGAGGCCTTGGGTATCAAAGCTCCACACAACTTCCCTCGCCTTTATTCAACTTACTTAAACTCGGATTAATTCCATAGGGGTTTGCTTAGATTGTAACGAATTCCCTTTCGAAGGATTATAAGCTGGTCTAGAAACAATCTAAGTGGAGCCATCATGCTTTTTATTTTCTAGAAATCAGTAGGTTTGTTGTGGTCGTGTCAGCCTTGTTTATGTTTGTGTAGAATTCCCTTGCAGTTAGGATGTCAAACTGGTATTATAACAGCCAATACAATGATTATCCAACTGAACAATATGGACATTACTCTTTTTATGACCATAGTGTGAATAGTGGTTGGGAACGCCAATCTTTTGAAGGTTATGGGTCATACCATGGTGAGCCCAATTAGTATCCACACGAGCATCGGTCATTCGAGCAAGAAGATTATAGTACTAGTTCTTCGTCTCTAATCTAAGTGGATGGGAACATATTGGTTGTAGGAGTTGAGGAACCAATCTGATTAGATAGAAACATCTAGAAGAGTCTATTCATAAAAGCACAGAGCTCAGGTGTTAGAAGAGAAAACATGGTAGTTTCGCCATATCCTTGTGATGGAAACATCGAAAGAATCCTGATCACTTCTTTTCTTTTTACCATTGCTATGGTGAAATAGAGTGACCGAGATACCAAAAAAAAAAAAAAAAAAGACCGAAGACCACCAAACCAACCGAAAAAATACAATAAAGTCGACCACCGGTACCCTTGTATATGCCAAATGAAGTTGACCTAGAGTTAGGATTATCGACCACTGATTCCCTTGTATATGCCAGTGTGTTGATATCATTCCAGACCAGTATCTCATTCTATTAGGATAGGTTCACCTTAGTCAACATCATCTACGTTTTTTCTCTACATTCATCTTCTTAATCTATCCATGTGATTGGTTGACTCAGGTTTATGATGTCCAAAAACTATCTGAGTAGAGCTCTGTCACTTTATATGAATTTTAGTATGCTTGAGTGCAAACTCGTGTACAACAATTGGAATTTCGCATCAGGTTACTTCCTCCTGTAGTCAATAAGTATGCCAACCAAGGAGATTCTTTAGTGCCTTCCAAGGTTCTGCTTACATAGCTAGGGTCTGGAGTAAAGGTTTTGTGGGTACACTTCTGGTAAACCCTCCCGAGATTAACTCGGTCACTTGGGCCACCTAGTAAGTTAGAATTTTATTTTTTATTAGTTTTGATCGAGGACTAGCAAATAATAAGTTTGGGGGTATTTGATAGACGCATTTATGTGTCTGATTTTTCCTCAATGTTTCGTATTGTTAGTACTCATTTTTGTCCTTATTATGGTGTCTTATGGTTTGTAGGCATTTTTTGCAAATAAACATTTTTGAAAAATTCGGCTCGACAAGTTGATTTTGGCACCGGAGGACACGTGTTATTCTAACTCCCAATTTTGGATACGGGGTACCTCATTTGATAAGGGGTACACTAATTGTTATCGGCACCCCATCACAGGATAAGGGGCACTTCATCCTCTCCGTTTGAAAGCTGAAATTTGGCGGGAAAAGTTATTATTCACGGATTTGGAATTAGGTTTGGAATTTCGGGAGGTTTTGAAGGAGATTCAATCGCCAAGATTGTTTTCAATGGACTGTTTTTGGCCTAACAGGGTTGGTAAGGCTGTTCGATTCAACCAGAATTGGCTAGAATCATGGATTTGGATAAAACAGGGAGTATATATTATCGAAGTCCTTCTGAGTTGGTTTTGAAGAGATTTATGCGGAGATTTGGCTGGGATTCGATGCTTGTTAGCGTGTTACGTCAAAACAGGGAAGATATTTGGAAGGAAACGAGTGTGACATGTTATTTTCACTACAGGGAAACAAAATATTCTCGGTTGTATTTTTAGTAGTTGTACGTGTGGATAACAGAGTTTTCCTCTGACTGAAACTCGAGATCAACGTGTTGAGAGAGATTGGACTGTGATTGAGATAAAGAAGGAAACTCTGCTCGTGATTTGCAGCTGCAGATACGGGAAATCAAAAAGAAAATATTCTCGAGTTATGTGAGAAGATTCGTGAATTAAACTCGAGACTTGTTGGCCTGAGGAGTATAAAAGGGCATTCTAGAGGTCAGAGTTTGGGGGATGGAAAGTTAGGGGTGAAGTCTTTGGTCCGTAGAAGAAGTTGCAAGACAGTTCCGCACTTTCAAAGCGAGGAAGACGATGAAGAACACTAAACAACACATTTAGACAGTCGCAGAAACCGTTGCCTATACATTCAAATCCAATAACTTTGTAACAATTTCTGTAACAATTATTTCGAGTTCGCAACAGTCTGTTAGTGTTTCTTTGTAACAATGGGTTCTGTAACAGTTATATCTGTTACAAACACGCTGATTTATACTCTTTCCTCTTGCAAACACCTTTTTGAGCAATGGAAAATTACTTTGAGTGTGTTTTCACCATGCGGAGCTAGAAACCATCACTGGGACAATGGAGGAAGCAACTTTTCATGATTGTGGTAAATGAATTAATTCTTTATCTGACTTTTTGCATAAATTTAATTGTTTTATGATTTCTATTAATTATTTGTTATTTTGTCTGATGTCGCATGCTTAGTTTAAATTACTTTTGATGCGTCATGCTTACGACTTACAGATAATGTTTTATGAAATCTATTTTTGGTAAGGAATTAGAGTCACAACTTCTTTTGTTTGAGCTATATTGTCTAGAGTTAATGACTGAACCACAAGAATATGAAAAGTAGTGAAATCCTGCGTCCTAGTGACTCTTCATCCTGTGACAATATTTTGTGTACATTTCCTCTTTATTTTCGTTATTTAGTTTTAAAACAAATTCTCAACAAGTCTGAGTGAACGACAACCTTTCTTACTACAACATCTTTGAAAATAACCATCAGTTCTTTATTTAATTTTGTGCTTCATAACAAACCTTTATTGATCATTTAAGAAAGACGGGGGAATGAATCGTGACCTAATCGAGAATTCCAAGACATAAAAGAAGATGAACTAGGTACAGATGTAGCGAGAAAGGATGTACCTGACTGTTTGGGTATTTGTAGTATGTCAAGGAGAAATAACCGAACAAATCTATGACCTATTCCAACTTGTTTTCTTCTTAAGATATCCCGAATAATACAACTATAAACTGAAAGTTCGGTGTCAAAACCCCGAATACATAGTTTTCCGGTGATATAAGATTCATTGTAAGCTTGGGAACAAGTAGAACATTGGGAACATTAATTTCTTTTGCAACTTTGACTACACCAATATGACTAGCATGAAGACCTGTTCCATCTGCAATTTGGGCGAAGTAATTGGAACTAAATGTTCAAAATGACGTGAATCATAAGTCATCAACTCCTTTAAAGCCCTAAGCCATGCGAGGCCATGCGTCGCGCGGTGAGAATACCCACCTTTGGGTGAGCGTCACCGCCCCCTTGAAAATTCTTCATTCCACTTTTTCTCAAATTATATGAATGTAACACTAAATATCTTTTTCGGTTACAAAAAACGGAAAAACAAAAAAAACAGTCTTTCCCGTAAAGAAAAGAAACTGGAAAGAAAAACTGTCTTTCCCCTCCAACCCTAAAACAATTCTTCTCTGCCACCCTCCATCTCTCGCCTCTTTCCTTCTCCTTCGATTTCTTTTCTCTTGATTTCTCATGTGTTATTGATTAACAGAACCAAAATTAACGAACATATATTGATTAGGGTTTACTTCTTTTTTGAATTCATGGGTTTGCACAAGCGAGAAAAAAAACAACAACAAAACTTCTCTTCTTATGAAGAACCCTAAACCACAACATATTGTTTGATCAAACAAGAAGCAAACTTGCAAGGAGTATTAGACTTTCTCTTATCAGATGTTACGTGCCTCACACAAGCGATGATAATTTTTTCATTCTCCGATCTCTAAGAACTCTAACCCTAGGATGAGATGACTTGCTTTTGATTTGTGTTTGTTCGGTATCTCCCTAACCCTCTTATCTTACTCATTGCAGGAACCCTAATTTTGGGTTTCAGGTAATTGTTTATCTTCATCGACGATTCGTTTTTACTTAATTAGCAAAACAAAAACCCTAATTAATTCCAATTTTTCCTGTTAGCTATTAAACAGGTGAAATTTTGTTATATAAATCAAAGATCTGATTCCGATGATTTTTTCCTGCAATTCTAAGAAGGGGATATATTACCTGTGAAATCACCAAATAGGACGTTCTGCTATTGGAAAAATCGAACAAAAAAATCAGCTTTGTCTCTCAATCTCTTTCGCTGCTTTTGTTTATTTTCTTTCTTTTATGGAATTCATACCAGCCCTTAATTGATAATTTTTTGTTCCATTGCAGATGACTTTTGATTAGTATTGTAGTAACAAATATTGACTTCTCACTAATTGAAGCTATGAGAACGAAAATGCCTACTTCAGAGGTATAATGATTTGCCAGATGTGGAAGGAATGGATAGCTTTGTAGCTGTGCTTTGTATAATGAAATTTTCTCAATTCTCTCTCTGGATTGGTTAAGGATGATAGTGCTGAGGTATTAGGTACCCTATTCACAGTAATAAAAGTTCACAGTACTAAGATTCTGTCTAATGTCCACATGCAACGTGATAGGAGCAGGGGATGGCTTGGTTTTTTGACAAGGTTAAAGTTGCGACTAACCTGTTTTAGAAAGTTGTATATTTTAAACCTAAATAATGTTCATACTGCAGTACAACCTAAGGAATGTCCATAGGTCCATAAGAGGTAAACCAGTTTTCAAAAATTTTGTTTTAAGTGCAATTTAACTTTTAGATTTAGGTAGTTTCGCAGATGGGATCTTCTAAGGTAATACTCTTATCCTTCGGTATCACTCGATGATTTTAATCGTTCTCAATTAACTATACGTTTATACTCTGGATTGCAGTGGAGATGTTGGAGGAGAATTGGATACTCATTATGTCAATAAGGTTGCCATTTATTCAGTTTTTTGTTCGCAGTGTTTTTTTTTGTCTTGCATCGTTATCTTTATAATCTATCGGTTTATATATTATACATGCTGTTGGGAAATCCTTATATCCCCCGGATCATAAAAACTCGGTTTATATACATTTAATTGACATTTAAACAATGAAACTCAGTTTGATTTGTTCAAGTTGTTCACGCGTAATATTAAATCTCAAGTTGTTCGACCATTGTATAATGTACGATATTATATCAATGATTAACTTTCACTACCGCAGCACCGGGAAACTACTCCTATTGCTGTAATTGGTATGGGTGTATGCATTGACATGTCACTAATGAAAGTAAGTGTTTGCACTTTCATTACAAATTCCCTCAGAATGTTTTAACTAATTTTTATTTGCCTTTTTCGAATTTGTTATACAGGCATTTAGCTTCTTAAGAAGCAAGGACTGTTTGATAGATGGCATCAGTTTTTGCTTTTTAAGTCATTTACATAAGTTGATATTTCGTTAGTTAACTACTTTGAAACTGAGTATGATTGTGCCATCGAGATTGCAATATATAGTCATGAGTGATCCTCTCTCTCATTTGCCTCTTTTGAATTTTTTATGACTACAGAATGTTAAATCGTTAAATATAGAGGATATGGTTGTTGTGGTTGAGCCTGGAATTGGATGGATGGAGCTCAATGAATATCTAGAGTCTTATGGTCTGTTTTTCCCCCTCGATCCAGGTGAGTTTTTAACTACACTTCATCATATAGTTGGGTAGACCTTTTAATTCATCTAGCATGAACGATATAGTTGCTTCACGCGTAATGTAGGTCCAGCCAACGGCAACAGCCACATCCCACTCAAGCTCAGCTAAAACAACAGAGATTTCGGATAGTTAGCCAAGTTTATTGCCATCATTTCAAACACAATGTAATCTACTGCACTTGATAAGGTCATCACAGTGACTTCGTAGTAAACATTGAGAGTCTACTTTCTCATATTGGCATATTCTAAGTCGAGGCTAAGTCGAGCCAAGCATGCATTGAGACGGGGCGAGGCGAAGCCGAGCCACCAAATCAAAATTCCTCAAAAATCCTAAGCATGCATTTGGATGGGGTTGCTAAAGCCGAGCCACACCAAATCAGAAATCCTAAATATGCATCGGGATGAAGAGAGGCGAAGCCGAGCTAAGCATACATTGGGACGGGGCGAGGCGAAGCCGAGCCACCCCAAATCAAAAATCCTAAGATTGATTGGAACGGGACGAGGCGAAAGTAGATGGTTTTCGGGTCCGCCCGTTGCATAGCACGGGCACAAAATCTAGTATGATTAGATGCCCCATAATCAAGAAACCAACCAGTAGAAAAATTTGTTGAAGGAACCGAAAGAACGGAACAAACATTAGAACAATCACTAACCGATAAATTCTGTAAAATCATATTTTGTATGTCAACCATGCTAGTTGTAGTAGAACTGGAGGAATTTAAGTATGGTCCTGGTCGTATGTAGTCACTTAGAACTGACGGAGCTCGATTGATAGCGTATATGGTGGATGATAACTGACGGAAATAAATCTCGTTGGTGATAAGAAAACCTCCTTAAAAATGATATCTATGACAAACGATATGTTGATGTTGTGAAAAAAAAAAATTCTTACCCTGAACTTGTTGTGAACAATTATATATATATATAATGAACGAAGAGAAATGTAATAGATTAAGATAAATAAGACTGGTTCAGAGGATATTTCACCTTGGCATATATTCGACGAGAAATAGATATATATGTAAGAAAACAGCTGATGAAAGTACAGTGGAGACTCGACCTTGGTAATGGATTTCAAACGATAAGGAAGACTGGGTTTATCTTGCACGGTTAAAAAGAAGATTGGATCGTATAGTCGTCGGATCTAAGTGTGTAGCGGAAGTCTAGAATTGGATCGTCTTTGGCTCTGATGCCATGACGAGATTAGTCATGGAATCAAGTTCTGTATATTGATTGAATGTGAATTACAAAGGACCGCTGCTTACAAGAGATAATAGCCTAGAAAGGAAATTAGCCTAGAAAAGGAAACTAGTATTATACAAAATATGACAAATACAGAGAAACTAATATATACTGGAGATATATAGTATATCCTAGAGTAAAGAAGGATGGACATGTACAGATATGAAGAATACTCTAGAATGATGTCATATTTCTTAACATAAAGAACTGCAACTAACACATGTAATCACCGAGGTTGATCTCAAAAGTATTGTGGAATACATCAACCAATCTGATTTTTCCATTTCTTGGGAGAACGAAACCTTACTGCTTGATGAGTTGAGTCTTTGAAAGATAATATTCATTGGAAATGTAATTTCTTTCATAAAGTTTGTAATAAAGTAGTAGATAAGCCGGTTAACTTTAGTCAAAGGTATAATATATCAGTTGTCTAGTATGATAAGCCTCCTAGTGTCATTGAGCCCAGCTTGTTGCTAGGTTCCCGACAAGTTTTTTGTCAGATGAGTTTTCTTTTGATCAATAATAAAAAAATAAAAATCAAAAATAAAAAATAAAAATAAGACGTTGGAGAATATTTCTCTCGTAAAAAGAAAAAAAAAGAAAAAATCGTAAGTCCAGCAGCAACATAAGAACCATTTTTTAGGGACCATGGTTTTTTTTGGGGACCATGGTATTTAGGTCACCTACCCTACAATGTTAAGGGATGTCCTAAAATCATGAGATTACTAATTTTCCCTTTACCCTAATTAAAATTAACCCTAACCTAATAACCGCCCTAATTTAATCTAAAAAAAAACAAAAGAATCCCTACACCTAGCCGTACAAAAAAATAAAAACGCACAACAAAAAAAAAAAAATTGAGGAGAAAATTGTTCTCCTGTTCTTCTCTTCTTCCCCAAATCGAGTATAAGAATGGTTCTTCAAAAGAAAACCCCAAGACTCCCTGGAAAAGGTATCGATTTAATTAGCATATCTAGCAAATCATAAATCATCAAAACCCCATTTTAATTGAATAGAAATAATCAAAATAGGGTTCATATGGAAGTTACAGTGCCTTGTTCGGTTAGGACGAGTTTCACAAAAACCCTAGTTTGTTAACCGAACTTCCTGAAAGGAAGAACACAAAAAACAATGCGGTTCGATAGGATTTAAAATTAGGTTACCGAACTGCGAATTCGGTTGGTTCGCAAAAATTTCTAAAACTATATTGTAACCGAACTCTACCCATATTACAAAAAGAAAAAAAAATTCCAATGTAACCGAACTGTGTTATTATTCCCACTATGTTGAGTTCTCATTCAATCGAAATTTTCCCACTCTGTTCAGTTGGTTCGCAAACTTTTTTAAAACTAGTTAGTAACCGAACTCTACCCAGAATAAAAAATAAATAAATCCAAACCGAACTGTGTTATTTTTCCCACTATGTTGAGTTATGATTTAACCGAACTTTGCCTACTCTGTTCGGTTGGTTCGCAAAAATTTCTAAAACTATCTACTAACCGAACTCTACCCATATTACAAAAAGAAAAAAGAATTCCAATGTAACCGAACTGTGTTATTTGCCTACTATGTTGAGTTTCAATTTAACCGAACTTGTCCCACTATGTTCGGTTTGTTCGCAAAAAATCTTGACAAACCGAACTCTTCACCAGTTGCATACATGTGGAGTTCGGTTAGATATGCTGTTGGGTTAAAGTTTGCGAACCAACCGAACATTACTCTGTAAATCCTATAAACAAAATTCGGTAACATGTATGTTAACCGAATGACTAAAAACCTCCATTAAAGAGCTAGTTCGGTAACACAACGTGTTTGGAACCTACACTTTGGATGAGTTCAATAACCTTGTTCTTCACATAAGGTAACCGAACATGCCCAAATGTACTTTAAAATTTACTGATTTTTGAAAATTTAGAGCAATCTAAGTTTGAAGCATACACGGGTACCCAAATAGCCTTCCTCCAGTTGTGGTTGGTAAAATCCATCGTTTTTCATGTTTTCCTTCTTCATCTTCTCTAACTTTCCTCTCTCAATAATCTCACTAATTATCTTTAACTTAATCATCTAACTAATCATTACACTAACTATTATTAACACTAACTAATCATTACCCAAAATTAATTAGGAGGGTAATTTAGGCATTAATATAAATATCTAGATAAGGGGTGACCTAGATTTACTTCTAATGTCTTACCCAAAATAAAACCATGGTCCCCCCACAAAAAAAAAAAAAAAAACCATGGTCCCAAAAGACGGTTCCAACATAAGGCCAGAATGAAAAAGCCCATTAAGCAAACATGTTACACACCCACTGGCAATTGAATTACAGTTGCAGTATGTTCGTTTCTTAGCGTTATATGACATCTGCTAGATTCATGCTGCTATATAATTTAGGTATTCCGCCATCTTAGAACCCTAAATAATATTCATCCTTTCTCTCTAAACCCTGCTTTCTTCCGGAACTAAGGGTTTTCATGAGTAATTTCAGTAATCTCCCAGCAGAGATCATATTGGATATCCTCACTCGATTACCTACCGAATCCGTTCTTGATTGTAAGTTGGTATCTAAAACATGGGGACATCTCATTCAACATCCACCATTCTCCCAGATACACTTAAATCGTCTTCATCATTCTATTGATTCATGTAAGTTGAGTTTTCTTGCCTTGTCTGTGAATCGACAACTCTACTATATTGAATATATTGAGAGTAATCGTGAGACACCCATTGATAGAATTCGAAGGATTTGGTTACGTTCCTTCTACCAATGAGTACAAAGTTGTCCCAGTGTATACGTTTCGCAACTTTGTAGAGGTCTGGGTATACACCCTTGGCAGTGGGATTGGATGGAGAAATGTTCAAAACTTCAATTCTAAAGTTCGGATTAATTATGAAGATTACGCTAAGTCCGGCAGACATGGTATCTTTCCGAATGGAGCTTAGTTTCTTTGAAAGAGTTGGGAGAAGAAGATACTAAAACAATGGAGTCGGAAAGCCGGGCGAGGAAGTAGCTGTAAGAGGATGAAAGTTTTAGATACAGTCTTGTCATTGTTGTGGCAGGTGATGGAAGTGAATCGTTAGTCTTGTCTCAAAACTCCCGGTACAAGTTATTTTAGTTTTGGAAACTGATTCTATTGTTATCTTCATTTGACATTGTTCTTTCTCTCCATATCACATTCAGCTAGAGAAGTTCTTCATTTTTTTTGAAGTAAATGTTTGATTTTCTAAGTTTTATCATGGGAAAATTGGGAAAATGCCCCAATATGGGGTGCAATCTTGGACAACTACCCCAACGTTAAATAAAGTTGGAAAAATGCCCCACTGTTAATAATAGAGGTTAAATCCACATGTGTGAGTTCTCACGTGTGGAAAAAAGACAGGAATACCCACCTCCGTTAAGATCACGCCACGTATGCAAATAATCCAACGGACTAAGAGGGTTCTTGACTCATGTGAACAGCACGTGTGATCATTATCATTACTAAAACGGTATTATCTTTTCACATTATGACTTCTATGTCCTCCCTTTCAGATTGCTCCACGTCACTGTGGTCCTTGCATCCAACCATTGATTCCACGTGTCATCACTAGTAAAAATATGGGCTTTGGTGACAGTTCACTATTGAAAACCATGACAGTTCATAAATGAACTGTTACAAAAGAAAAAAGGTATGAGACATAGGTGACTGTTTTTTACTATAACTCACACTAATGTTGGTAAACAATCGTGGCAGTTTTTAAACTGATGCCGAATATTTATACAATGACAGTTTTTGTTAATTTACGTTGCCAAACACTGATGTATAGTAGCAGTTTATAAACTGTTGCTTATCTTAAGCTTATGTAACTGTCAAATGAAAGAACTGTTATCGAAGTGTAAACTCATACGTAACAGTTCTTTCAATTACCGCTACTTCCATCTATAATGACAGCTCTGATCCAAAACTGCTACTGTTCATATAATCTACCATAAGGCATTCTCTTACGCACGATGTTGTTAGTTTGAGTCCCTAACTAGTCATTGTCGTGGTCTGTAGTGTGGTCGGTCAGTTTTATAACTTCTGTTAGTGGGTCTCTCGACATCTTCGCCTCTCGGTTCCGTTGGAAACCCCAATTTCCCAATACCATCACCCATCTCCATTCCATTACACGAAAATCCTAATCTCTTTCAACAATTCTCATCTTTGTACAATAAGATCTCATCTCACATGGTCTCCTATTAGCAAAATATGGTCACCTTTTACTTCAATCTAGGTTTCATCTCTTGCTTCAATCATTATCTCTCGATCACTCACTATCTTGCTTGCTCTTAAATATTTCCATTTTGTTCTTTTGTAAAGAAATCGAGCTTTAAAGCTCTCTCTGCCTAATCTCCATTAGAAAACCACATGAATCTCTTGATTTCTTCTCTCAGGAAAAATTATGGTCCGAAGTTACTTGATTGGGTTCTTGATGGTGGTTTCGAAGATGATTAAGTATGTGATTTCTTACGAGGTATAAGTTTTCGGGGTTTTTTATTATTGAAATCCCTAGTTTATGATTTGGGTTTATTTTACTTTTTCAGTCTAGTTTATGATTTGGCTCTAGTGAGACATTATTATGCAGAATTTAATTCAGATTTAGGCATTCAAGCTGATTTTAACTTGGATTTCCGGATCATTTTTTCCTTACTTTAATTTCATTAAGTTATATTCTATGAACAATTAAAAATATAACTTGCATTCAGTTGTGCCTTTGTCCAGGCATATTGAATAGAATCAAAGTAAATTTAAAAGACATACATCCCCAATGGCGTTTTACCAATCCTGATTTAGGCAAATCTGATGCAATTTTTTTCTGAGCACATAAAACCAGTGTGGTGAGTTATGTCAGGTATATTAGATTATAAATGCTATATGATGGCTTTAGTCATTTTTTATACCTATTATCTCTTATGGCAGAGAATATGGTTTCTCTCTATTTAAGTAAAATAGTTGATATTTTGTCACAAGATCCATGCGTGTTTAGATTTTCATACATCAAAGTTTATTTTGAATCCTTTGATTTGACAGTCAGGATCAGACTTTGAGATTAGTAAGCTGTCTAAGCATCAATTGTTTAAGATTCTTCCTATCAAGCTTGAGGAGTGTTTTTATTAGTTATATCTGATCCAAGAGGTGGCCCATTGGCCAAGTGGTTTCTGATTTCATTTGTTATCGTCTAGGTGTCCTAAAACTTCCAACTAAGCTCCACAATCATCAGCATAATCAAACAACCGAATCGCCATAACAGCCTCAAATGCTAGCGCAGGTTCGTGCCCAAATAAGTTGTTTCCTTAATTTTAATTTCCCTTGACCACATGCCAGTATGCCACCAAAGCTTTTTATCCTCATTCTTTCAATTATTGGTAGAATTGTTGTTATGGTGAAGAGGACTTGGCTACTTAAGAATCAAAGGTTTCTTTTTTCTAATTGGGCCCTTGCTTATCGTGTTATTTTAAACTCTAATCATTTTAATCCTTCTGGTGTAGTTATATTTTCCATGTCTCATCTCTAATGAATATATTTGTCAATTTCTAGGCCTTAAATCTGAGAAGCTGAGAGATAATTAGATTAGGCATAATGGCATGGTTTTTTGTTGCGTTGGATGTAAATTATGGTGAGCTCCTAAACTATTTTCCATTTTAGGTACATATCATGCTATTGCTCACTTGAACATTTAGTTCATGTGCTCATTCTTTTGTTGGACAAACAATTAATGGTTTGTTATTACTTTTACCCAGGGAATGAAAGTACAGTCACACTTATACTTATCCCTGTAATATAACTCTTCATCACTAATTAAAATTTGAACAACTTGAACTATACTGCTTATTACTTTTAATATACCGATTCACCAAGTGCTCGACCACTCGTTAATGGTGAACTGGAAGCTGGTACTCTAACGAAGCAAAATTTTGAATCTCAACAACTCTTGAAGTAGGCATATATATTATATCTCTTTATTCATTTTCATTGGTCCATGGTTCTATGGGATGCGTTATTTATCATCAAATGTTTATTCTTCCATTCTACTAAAGCACAAAATTACCTGGGATGAGATACAAGATGCCTGTTTCTTTCTTTGATTACTTAATTTGGCATGTTCATTTGTATGCGGTGTTTAAGATTGTGTTTACAATTATTACCTATTACATTATATGGGTAAGTGATTTTTTCTATGTGTACAGGAAACTGTGACAGCTTTGCCAATTCAGGAATTTTGTGTCATGGTTGCAACTACATCAATTTTTCGAAGAACAGTTCTTCATCCGCTATATTATCTGGTTTCAAGTAAGCCTTAGTTTGTTTTCGAGACAATCAAAATGTTCTTCGCATATAGAACAAATGCCTGCAATACTAAAAGACGGCTAGGATGAAGGATGTTCGGTTTCGTTACCTTGTCTCGGCATGTTTTGGATTGTGTCTACAATTTTTGGGCATCTTTTAATGTTTGTGAAATGTGATCCACTTTGCAGGTACCTATCAGGACTGCTTTCCTTCAGAAGTTTACAATGAAGGCTATGACTACACAAATCCTCTAATAATGGAGTGAACAAGACCTCCAATCAAGAGGCGCAGAAGCTAAATTAGAGCATTGAATTCAAGAAATCTAAGGTAGTGGAAGCTACTTTAGAGCATTAGAGTTCTGTAAATATTCTCTATTGTAAGGCAAAAAAGATAGTAATTTATTTATTTCGTTTTATATTTGGTTTTTTCATTGTGTTCGAACCTTGAATTTCATAAATAACAAGGTATTTAAGTAGTAAAATTGTTTCTTTTAGCTTTATCTTTCAATTTAAAGTATCACCAATAACGTAACATTAACTCACTACAAATCAAATTATCCAATACAGTAATATGGAAATTTTGATACTTAAAGGATGTATGATGACAGTTTTACAGAAAATGTGTCGCAGAAGATAGTTGACAGTGACTGTCTTTACTAAAAAAGTATCATTGTAAATTATCAACTATGACAGGTTTACGAAGGAACTGCCATCTTAACACAAGAAATCGAGTTTCTGATGACAGTTCCATTTACAAAATGTTACAGTAAGTTCTCAAAAACAACAGTTTTATGAAGAAACAGTTATGTTATAGCCACAATTCTGTAACAGTTTCTTAAAGACCTTTCGTAACAGAGGCTTTGGTGACAGTCCAATATTTTTCCAAAACTGTCACATAATTATTTTGGTGACAGTTTTTAACTGTCATCTAAGCCCATTTTTGTACTAGTGCATATGCATAATAATTTTGGTCCAGGCCATTAGATAACAACAATGATCTTCCTCATATCTACTATTATACAAGATCTAAACTTTCCAAGTTGATTTCAACCTTTTCATACAGATAAAGTGCAGTTGAAACATAAATGGATAACATATATTGCCTTAGAAATTCAATTTCTACTTGAAATCTACAATGAAATCTACAATAACAGTAGAGACCATGACATAATATAATACATAACCATAACATATTGTCTTATTAACATATTAACATAACACCACTGATACATAACATAGCTAGATACATACTTTCAGTTGGGCTTTCTTAGCTTTTTTTATTACGGTGTTCAAATATTGTTTGTCTGGTCTCGTATGTCAACTTCATTATAAGCATGACTAAACAAACCAGTAGCACAAGAAGAACTAGCAGCACCTGCCACAAAGGTAGTAGATGGCGTAACAGAGGTGGATGGTGCAGCAGCAGTGTCACTTGTCTTTCTTTTTCGCTCCAGTAACAGATGTAGATCTATCTAGTAGTTGGGGTTGATGCAGCAGCAACAGCAGTTTTGCTTGGAGAAACAATATTCGCATCAGACTGCACAATCATACATATGGTCCATCACCAACAATCATACAAACTTTAAACTCAACAAAGCTAGTGTCTCACCTAGTTCAGTGTCTAGTTGTTTTTTTGATACAGAAAAGTGAAACTGAGGGTTAGGAACTAGACCTGCTCCCGAAGACGAGCACCTCATCACAGCAGAAGTACTGACTCATATGCGACATCATTAGCTTTCCCCTCGCCTAACCATCATTCTTCATTCATTTACACCATTACGGAACTGATTCGTAAGTGACAGATAATATTTGGTGTGATACTGCACACATGAGGCAGACCTTGTCAATTTAGGAGCCAGCTGCTCTATAGTTGGAAAAACAAGGATATCTTTCCACAAACAAATGTTTTCAAGCAAACTAACAGATATCAACTGGTTTTATCAAAACTTCACTCCATGTTGAAACCTACAGAAATTCAAACCAAACCAGAAGTAAGGTCAGCGTCAGCATCATCCGGATTAAAGCCACCTCCATATTCTGGAAATCAATAATCAAAAAGAAGAGGGTGCCTACAGTTACAAGAAGTAAAACATGTCTGCATATAGTTTGGATTAGACATAAGAAAAAATTTAAGAAGCTTCTCTCAAAGGAATTCTGACGCCGATTGCGCAATTGAGGAGACATCATTGCATCTTGTACCCAAGGGTCGCAAAATTTGTCACCAAACAAACAGGTTACCCTAAGTAACAAGACATATGAATTAATAGTTATAAAAAACATGAAAAAGCCATAGCCACAAGCTTTCCCTACCAGCACAGCTCAACTAGCCCACATAAATCGCGTCACCAACCAATCAACCATAGTCCAGTATCATAACTAGGGCCGTCAATTTCAATCAATAGTCTATAAACAAACTGCTATTCAGTAGGCATGTCGAAATCCCAAAATATTACATGCAATACAAATCAACACAACACATCATGCAATTCAAGCAAAATAATGGATTTGGTTCTATTTACCTGCTTGTTTAGATGCTCCCGAAACACAAATATGTGAAATTAGCTAATTAGTTCTTATTTTTATTTTCCTAATTTTCACTTGGAAATTATTAGTTAATTTAACTGTAAGGGACTTCAAATGGTGAATAATTCATATCCACTATCATATCACTCAGGGAATAGTACAAGATGGAACATTCTTAGATTTGTTTAAAGCATGCGATTTTAAAGCCAAAACTAGTGTGATATAACAACTACTACAGAAAATTCGAATCATTATGTCTTTTACCTTACGGGATGCTTTAATTTTACCAACTAAAGTTCTCTGCAACAGAACTCATATGTTAATTCATATGCAATACAAGTTAATTCACAATCACGATTCACAATTTCATTTTCAATTTCAATTAAACCTAAATTTCAGAAATAGCTTTAAAACTCCAAATTTTTTGTAAACCCTAAAATTATAACTTCTTCTATTTAAAAATCAACACAACACATCATCCAATTCAAGCAAAATAATAGATTGGGTTCTATTTACTTACTTGTTTTCATGCTGATTTAAACCCCAATCGTCTTCTTCTTCAACAAGTAGTCTGCAAACTATTTCTTCACCATTTTCTCGGGCTAGTAATCACTGCAACAATAAGGTGATCGAATCATAATCACCCTCCATTAATATTAACAGTGTAATCGATCTAAAATCGAAGAAATAATCACCTTACATGATCTCCTCTTTTCTTTTTCCCCTTCTTTCTCTTCTCTCGCTGTTGACCCTGTTCTCTTTTTTCTTTGGATCTGAATGAATGGGGAAATACGGTCGCGATGTTGAATTTAGGGCAGAAAACAGGTGTCCGTCGGTTTATTTACATAACATAAGTGGCGTGATCTCAACGGAGGAGGGTATTCTTGTCTTTGTTCCACACGTGGGAACTCACACAAGTGGACTTAACCTGTATTTTTAACAGTGGGGCACTTTCCCAACTATATTTAACGTTGGGGCACTTGTCCAAGATTGCGCCTCATATTGGGGCATTTTCCCAATTTTCCCTTTTATCATTTGAGGTTTTGTTTTCAACCCAAGAGGTTCGATGTGCTTTAAGCAAACAAATAACTCCATTCTGCAAATTGTGGATTGAATTGCCCAACATGATTTCCCTGCTAATTAGTTTATTAATTCTTGGGGCTTATCTTTGTTCTGGATGGATTACGTCTGGCCGGTAAACTAGTCCAATCATAGTTTACTGTAGTTTTGGATGAATGCATGCACGAGTAGTGAACATACTGACTTCAAGCTTACGAGTGGTTTCACAACTTGTCTACCTAGTTTGATAAAACATAATCAAACAACAACCTTCAAAACCAGGTCATCCATTACTAGAACTGTTAGTAAAAATGCGAGAGATTGAACTGTGGTGGCAGCTCCTAATTGCTGGATCATTTGGTTAAGGGGAATTCTAAAGGGAGTATTTCAAATTATTATTGAGATTTTTAGGTTACTGGAATTATAATGATCGACATGAGAGTAGGGAATGTTAGGGATCCAAGTGAAACAGTATAAAATTTAGGAATCCATTTCTAGCTTGACTGCTACCCCACCAAAATGGCTCTTCGAAAATCAATCTTGTAGCTTAGTGGTGAGGCTAATGAGAAGGTGCAGGACCACCTGCTGTTGGATGTCACCACTCTTTCTCTCATGTCTGAGCTGCAAACCAAACACGAGTGCTCTGCTATGAGATTTTCTTGTGCAAATCCTAATGTGGCTTTGCGAAGGTCAGAAAGTGTGCATAGTGCGGTAGAGAGAACATCCGGATATGAATTCTCGTCTCCTCATTCCGGAGAAGAGAATTTACATGACATGTATATTAATTGGAACATTTTAAACAGCACTCCATTGTAGTCCAGCCCGGTTAGGATACCTGGCTTTCACCCAGGCGACCCGGGTTCAAATCCCGGCAATGGAAACTTTTTGTTTTAATTTCTGCTGCTACTTTTTATATGAATTCTCTATTTTTTTTTTTTTTTATTTAATAATAAAATCCCTAAAATTGATGCAAATGAAAATCCCTGAAACATCCACAGTTGCATCTCCCCAAAAGCGGAACGTCTATAGATTTTTTTTTTTTTTTTTTTGATACATAGAACGTCTATAGTTACACATAACCTAACCTCAACAATGAATTGCATCTCCTTCTGGATTACACGCCTTGGTAATTAATTAGCTACCATGCACTATTGGTTATTGCATTCGAAGGAAATGTCTTCCCTTCTTCTTAAGAAATAAGAAGTGGTAGTTAGTCAGCACTTGTTACATGTATGATGATGAATAAACCTCAATAAATACCTCCCCTCTATTTTTTTCAACAATCATTTACTCTTCTCCTCTCTAACATTTTCATCTCCTTTACCCCTTTATTTCATATTAGCCCTAACATTTCTCTAAATAACAAAAGAAATTACTCGACGTGTTCCGACTAGCTAGCACATGATCAGGAGTTGAGTCCATTTCTAGTACTTTATCATGAATTTGAATACCCATTTCTAAATGCACCGTTGTATTGGAAAAGAAGTTTGATTTCCAGGAGTTGGTTATATATATATATACCCTATTACCCTCTCAATAACCAACTTATGGAGATCAAACTTCTTTTCAAATATAATGATGGTGTATTTAATTGGGTAATTAGTGATTTAGTTTCTGAGATCCCATGGGGCTGTAATTAATGGTCAAGTTGCAGTTCCGTAATCCTTTGTATCAACAATCATTGTGATTAATTTCCTGAACCGCACATACATATACGGTATTAATTTTAAAACTTATTAGGCTGCAGTTGTGTGGGGATAGTCATTGTTATTATATGTATCTTGACTGTTGACTTCTTTTGAGGAAGGTAAATATATTGCTAATACTTTTGATGCCTAAACAGACAATGCCTAAGTTTAACCCGTTGAGTCCACATGTTTTATTGCTATAGTCCACATGTTTAGACAATGACTAAACAGACAATGCATAAGGTAAATACTCCATCCGTTACTTTTTAATAGGCTGGTTTGGTTTTTAGAGAAAATTAAGGAAATTAAGAAAACTAATCATTGAAAGTGGTCCTCATAACACTTGTCAATAAAAGAAGTGAATTGAAATGGTCCCCAAAGTGAAATGGTCAACATGACACTTGTCATCAAAAGAAGTTAAAAGAAAAGTGGTTCCAAAAAACTAAAGTAACATTTGACTTTCCCAATTAGGAAACCAGCATATTTTTTTGAAATATTTATTTATAGAAACCAGCCTATTAAAAAGTAACGGAGGGAGTATATTGCTAATACTTTTGCTAAGATAAATTCTCATGTCTACGATCTGGATTTCATACATTAACCCATTGAGTCCACATGTTTGCTGACAAACAAAACGGTTTACTGGTGAGATATCCGTGAGCCTTATAATATATGCAATGAAAACACGTCTATGGTGATACAGGCTAGTGTTCTGAAGGCTAGCGTCACGTGTTTTGAAGGCTTCATCAAGGCTTGTGCAGGGTCGCTCCTGGGAAAAATTTGCCTTGAAGTGAACAATTTTTTTTTTTGGCCTATAGGGTCCGGGATATTGTCTTGGGTAGGGATTAGGATGCCACTAATATATGATGCCCTGACGAATTATTTTCCGAACGAATCACGTTTCTGATTTTACAAATAGTATACTAGTACATAATCACAGAACTAAAAGTTAAAATGAAAAAGATCAGTAAGAAAAAATGGTCACGAAAAAAATTTATAGTTTCCAGAAGGAAATTAAATTTATTAAAGTTAAACTATTTATATAAGTTGTTTACAACCCTTCAAAGTTGTATTAATAATAAGCCAGTCCATCATTTTTTTCTTTCAATGAGAACCGCCATCCAATGTTCTGAAAACCGGCCCAGAGGTTAAACCGGAAATTTTACTGGGTCAGGGTCAAATAAGCTAACCAGTGGTTCAACCAGGTTCACCGGTTCAATTAGTAAGAGATATGGTATGGTATCTGTTTAACATGTGATGGCGTGGGGAGAGAATGGATGAGGATTGATACTTTCATTACGTGTACTCATCGGACGTGTTTGCATCGAAAAAAAAATTCTCTTTACATAAAAAATTGTTTTATCTTGTTAACAGCTAATTGACCGCAAATCCCATGTGGCAAAACTACTTGTCAAAGATTCTTTTCCATTTGTCATCCACGTCTGCAAAATTGGTATTAAATAAGTGAGTTAACTCGGTTGAAAAATCTGATTTGCTTAAAAATCGAAATTTACTTACTTCGCAACAAAACTACCAGAACTTTCCATCACAGAAATCAACCTTGCAAAATTATGATTTTCTACATCATTAACTGTTACAACTCCATTGAAAATCTTTATGATGCTTAACTCCTATTTGAAAAAAAAAAAGAATAATCATAGAAATCGATTTTTTAACAATAGTGAAGTAAAAATTGATTCTTAAATCAAATCGATTTTTTAAGAAAAAGAGCTTCTACTTTGTGAGATTGAATAGGTGTTCGATCAATTGAGCGGGTGGAGGATCAATTGAGTGGGTGGAGACACTTGTATTGTTGGATTAAATCAAAATACATTGAAGAAATCTGATACTGTATAATTTCTAGATATTGTGATTTACGTTTGATAACTGATTTGAGTATAATCCGGTGATATCAGTAATCCAACGGCTGATACGAGTTTAACTTTTAGTTTTCATGAGGTGGAAGGTGAAAAGTTTATTCCTTGAACACCTAGCGTCCACATAGGATTTGCTGTCAAGTAGCTGTTAAAAACAGCGGTTCATGTAGCAGAGTTGTAATAATAAGTCAGTCCATCATTTTTTTCTTTCAATGAGAACCGCCATCCAATGTTCTGAAAACCGTCCCACAGGTTAAACCGGAAATTTTACTAGGTCAGGGTCAAATAAGCTAACCAGTGGTTCAACCCGGGTTCACTGGTTCAATTAGTAAGAGATATGGTATGGTATCTGTTTAACATGTGATGGCGTGGGGAGAGAATGGATGAGGTTTGATACTTTCATTACGTGTACTCATCGGACGTGTTTGCATCGAAAAAAGAATTCTCTTTACATAAAAAATTGTTTTATCTTGTTTACTCTCTGTGTTCTTGAGAGAATAGTAGAGCCAATAACCACATCTACAACCGACACTCCACCACCTCTCTTCTTCTCCCCACTTTCTGTTTTTTCCTTCTTATTTTTTCTGGTTTGTTTTCATTGTAAAAGCTTGTTTTCATTGATGAGATCATGGCTTCCAATTACTATCCTTCTTTCTTCCTTAATTAGATTTGTAATTTGATGAGATCTAATTCCTTTTTTTTTTTTGTTAATTTTGTAGGCACAAAAAGTAGATCAAAAAGTAATAGTAAATCAAGATTCAGAAGCAATGAAAGGTTTATTGATCAAACTGTAACAAAAATTTAAATCAAATAAAGGAGATAAAAAAATGTTTTGTTATTTTTGTTGAAAGATTTGTTTTTTTATTCCCTCTCTGTAATTTTAAATTTTGAACATGGATTTTGGTTTGAATCATATGTGAAAGAGTGATGAAGATTAAAAAAAAAATAGTTCATTTTAGATTTTACATGAAGGAACGAAGGATACTAGGTCGATCCTTTTAGACCGTGTTGGATCGTACGATTCACGGTCAGACCGGCCGGGTCACCCGTTTTTTGAAAAAGAGAACGGTTTTTAGCAAAATTGCTGGGTCAGTGATGAACCAACCCAGAAAAATGGCTGGGTCACGAGTTCACTGGGTCAACCGGCCGGTCCGGGCCGGTTTTCAGAACACTGCCGCCATCGCAACTGAGCTTATTGTTGCCCCTGGGCTGCTGTTGCCTGCTGTTGTCATTTTGCATTTTCTTCCATTTTTATCTTTTAAAAGAAAAAAATTGCGTGCGAGCACGATCTTGTACGGTTTTCATGTGTACACATAGTTGTACACCCGTTTATTGTTAATGTGTACATAGTTGTGCACAGATTGTTGCCTACAAATTACGTTTTGCGTGATTTTCGGATAGATCATGAGGTGCCCAATGGACCTAAATTTTTAATTTTTTAAGAGAGCTGCACTTTTTTATAACAGTCCTTGTTGTAGCCTTTTTGCTTAATTGATTAATTAAGTTTTCACTAGGGGCCTTTTGTTTTAAATTCTTAATGTGTATATAATCGTACACCTATTGATTCTTAATGTGTATATACACATAGTTGTACACCCGTGTATTGTTAATGTGTACATATATAATTGTATACACATAAGAATATTGCATGCAGACTTTGTTAATGTGTACATACCACACCCCCAGTAGCTCTAACTTTAAAGGTATTGAATTCTACCCATTTCTTTTTTTTTTCTTCTCCTTGTGACATGTAGCATTGTTTGGCTTGTAAAATTGAGAATTGTAAAAACAGTACGCAAGCTTTCTTAAACTACTACTATTCCATGTTGATTATTAATTTGCGCATAGTTGCACTTCTGTTGATTGTGTATTTAATTTTTTAGGTTCTTGTAAATGCGTACATAGTTTTACACTATTATCATGTCTCATTGATATACGACCTGTTTGATGGGTACGAATATTGTAGTTTCTAGGTTTTGGTAGATGCGTACATAGTTGTACACCATTATCATGTCTCATTATGATCTTCTTTATTGGTATGAATGTTAGATTTTCTATGTTTTTGTAGATGTGTACATAGTTGTACACCAATATCATGTCTCATTGATATACGACTTTTTTTATGGTATGGATATTGTATTTTCTAGGTTTTTGTAGAAGTGTACATAGTTGTACACCATTGTCCCATCTCATGGATATATAACATGTTTTATGGGTATGGATATTTTTTTTTTTTTTTTTGATCTAAAAAGAAAATGAATTTTATTGATCAAAAAGAGAGGGTATAAAAGCTTTATACCACCCTAAACCAGGAACAAAAGAAACAGAAAACAAAAAGCAATGTCTTCAAAAAGACACAAATGCAACGAGAAAGTCTACGACAGACCAAAGTCAAAAACAAGCTAATGCATATCAAAAAAAAGATGAATGCCAGTTGCTCATGACATCTGCAGAAGAGATGGACTCAAACTCTTTCTCAACAAGAGACCAAGAATAGAGACAAAACGCAACTTTGTTAACCACTGCAATTTCATTGCACACTTTATCTGTGAAAACCCTTGCATTCCTTTCCTTCCAAATACACCAAAGGATAGCTGCTGGGATAAGATTCCAAATTATTGTAAGGGCAATGGAAGATTGATTCAGTTCCAAGACCGAATTCTTTGTTGTAATATGTTCGGGCATAGCAAAAAACCAATGTAGCTTTTCAATGAACTTACTCCATATTTTTCTTAGCAAAGGAATAGTGCAATAAGAGGTGGCTAGTAGTTTCAGGTTCATCACAGAAAAGGCAACCAGCTGGAACTTCAATCCTACTCCTTCTTAAAGAGTCTCTTGTTGGTAATCTCCCATGAGCAATAGTTAATAGGAAAACACCAATTTTGGGAGGATATTTCTGACTCCATATGAAAGAAAAAGCTGCTTGATCTATTTGAGTTGAAAGATAAAGCTGCTTGATCTATTTGAGTTAAAAGAAAAAGCTGCTTGATCTATTTGATCAATAGCAGAAAGATAGTCATACAAAGACTTGACTGTAAACACCTTCTTTGAGTCTAGAGACCATTGCAGTTCATCTTCAAAACCATGATTGAAAGAAAAAGAGCTTAAATCTGAAATAATGATGTTGTATTCCTCAGCTGCAACGCCAAAAAGCCTTCTAGGAGAACTGAGATGCCAAAAGACCCTATCTTCTTCAGTAGTTCCCAACTCAGCAATTTTCATATTTTTTGACCTGTAAACTCCATAAAGAGTGGGATAACAGTCTTTAATTGGCTTATCATAAAGCCAATTGTCTTCCCAAAATCTTGTTCAGGTGCCATAATTTATCTTGAATCTAATATGCTTCGTAAAGAAATTATTACAATTCATAATAGCCCTCCAAACAGACCTTCCATAAGCACAATTGATATTTTTTGCCATCCAATTAACCTCACCTGAACTGTATTTCTCAGCAACAATTTTCCTCCAAAGAGCATCTTCTTCTGTAGCACACCTCCAAGACCACTTGCATAAAAGAGCTTGGTTCATCATTTTCAAATTTTTAATGCCTAAACCCCCCAGCTTTTTCTTTCTGTTAAGAGCACTCCATTTAACAAGATGCAATTTCTTTCTACCATCCTTCTCATGCCATAAAAAGTCTCTCATAATTTTCTCCAACTTTTCACAAACTGAATTAGGCATTTCAAAAAGACTCATATAATAAACTGGGAGACTAGATAAGACACTATTAATAAGAGTGATCTTACCAGCTCTTTTGAGAAGAGATTTTTTCCAACCATCTAGCTTTGCAATAAATTTATCCACAATTCTATCCCATTTGGCTACTCCTTTGCACTTGTCACCTAAAGGCGGACCAAGTAAATAGTAGGAAGAGTCCCAAAGATAACAACCCGAATGTCACAAAATTGAGACAAATCATCATCAAAAGCTACTCCATAAATTTGGCTCTTGGAGAAGTTAATCTTCAAACCAATCAAGCTCAAAAGAAATAAGAATGAGTCTAAGGTTCTTGATTTGTTCCACATCGGCATCCAAAAAATGAGAGTGTCATCTGCAAATTGCAAATGACTAATGAGCATACCTGGGCAGTATTGACTTGAAAACCGTAGATAAGACCTTGCAATTGAGCTTGTTTGATCATATAAGAAAGTGCTTCTCCAACCAAAAGAAATAAGAATGGAGAAATTGGATCTCCTTGTCCGATCCCTTTACCATTGATTAGGACAGAAAATTTCACAAATTCTACACAACATTTCACCCAGCTTCTCCATTTAGCTCCATAACCCATCTGCTTTAAGATACTATCAAGAAATTCCCAATTGACATGATCAAAAGCCTTTTCAAAGTCAATTTTACAAAGCAAACCTGGTTTACCACTCTTGATTCTTGAGTCAATAAGCCCATTTGCTATTAACACCCCATCAAGGATTTGTCTTTTTTTTTATAAAGGCAGTTTGATGCTTAGAGATGATAGCAGATAAAGTTATTTTGAATCTTTCCGCAAGCATTTTAGAAAGAATTTTGTAAGCACCATGGACCAGACTAATGGGTATAATATACTTAATTTCTTCAATAGAATCCTTCTTGGGGGTAAGAGCTATAAAAGTATTATTAGTTCTCCAATCTAGAAAGCTTATGTCTTGTAAATCTTTGATTACTTTAAGAAAATCTTCCTTAATAATATCCCAACAAAGCAAATAAAAGCTGATAGGAAATCCATCTGGATGAGCTTTGTTTTGGCCCAACAATTTTATGGTCAGAGACATTCCTCTTCATCAAAATCCCTTTCCAAATAAGTGATGACTTCCTCAGAGATTGAGTTAAACTGAATACCTTCCATGGAAACAATTATGTTGTTATTTGACTTGAAAATATTTTGGAAATAACCCACAATACCACTCTTCACTTCATCTTCATTAGATGTCAAGACTCCTTGGACTTTAATGGAACCAATATAACTTCTTCTTCTGTTATCATTAGCCAATCTATGGAAATACTTGGTGTTGTTCTCATTGTTTTTGATATCATTTAATCTAGATCTGCTTCTCCATTTCTCTGCTCTAGTTAGAGTTAATCTGCACCATTCTTGTCTAGCAGCTACTCTTTCATCCCACTGAGCATCAGTAAGACCATTCTGCAAGTTTTCTTCAAAGTCCAGATTATTAAAAATTTCCTCCATCTCTTCAAGCTTTCTATCCAATTCACCATATTCTTGTTTGATCCATTCTCTCAACTTAGGCTTTAATAATTGAATCTTCTTGCAAAAAACATATCATGCATTACCTGAAATAGAAAAGTACTCCCACCAATTTTTAATTAAAGAAATAAAATCAGGATGCGAGAACCAAAAAACTCACAGCGAAATGGAGAAGGACCATTCTTCAAACCGTCACAGATAAGATCTATAGGACTATGATCAGAGACAGGGCAAGGGAGAGCTTGTTGGATCATATTAGGATATTCAACTTCCCAAGAGATAGAGACTAACAGTCTATCGATACGTCTTCTAATACTTTGCAGTTGATTGTTGGTCCAAGTAAATGTTGCACCAATGAGTGGAAGGTCAATGAGCTAATGTTTAGAGATGAACTTATTCAACTTCTTCATACCAACAGTATAATCCCCACCAGAAGACCTTTCATGAGAAAATCTAATTTCATTAAAATCTCCACCAATGACCCAAGGGTACTGCCAAAAACTCCTCACTTCTTCAATTTCTCTCCAGAAAAACTTAACCTCATCAGTATAAGAAGCACAAGGAGCATGTATGCCAGTGAACATCCATTCAAAAGAAGAAGACAGATTTTCGCAAAGAATAGTAATTGAGATGGACCCATAAGAAAATCAGAGACATGAATTTTGGATGAGTCCCATAAACACAAAATACCACCTAAACTTCCTTGAGAAGGAGAATCAATCCATTTGACATGCTTCTTACCCCAACATTGCCAAGCTATCAAATCTGAACATTGTTGAATTTTAGTTTCCTGTAGAAGTAAAATTGAAGGTCTCCAATCTCTAACCTTTTTCTTTACAATGTCCCTTCTATTTAAATCATTCAAACCACGGATATTCCAACACACTATTCTTAAATCCATAAAAAACTGATGAACCAAGAAAATCAAAACCAAAAAACAAGCTCAAGAAGGAATTGATTTGACAAATGTCTTGTCATAATTTCTCAGATGTGCTCGAATGGAGTCCATCATTTCATCATTAATTTCCTCCTGTGTACCTTGGTAATCAAGTCCTAATTTTGGACTCCAGGCAATCTTGTGTAAGTACCGCAATAAAACAAACAGAGAAGAAGAGAAACGCAAACCCAATTAGACGAAATCAAAGTCGAGGCAAGGATTATATCCTTTAGCCTTAAGACAGATTCACCCCGCACTGGTGCTTACGGATTATCGATGTCCTGCCTCCCGAGGATACAACGACTTTCTTCTCGATGTAGTAGCACTCCAAACTTCGAGAAACGGCGAACCAAACTTTAAGTGATGAACTCTCTCTTTTACAAAACCTTAATGATTTTAGAATGCAGTGAATGAAAATTGGGTTTCTGATCGATTGATCTTTTCTAAGTGTGTGCAGGGTATTTATAGAAATTACTAGTACCTCTTCATGAAGAATCATGATGCTTCAAATACCTCTTCAATTAAGAGTCATGATGCTAGAAGGATTTTCCCAAGGGTTGCGTCTTTTGAATTCCTAATTGAATTCCCTGTACGTTTTTGGTTTTAGGTTTGTTTAGTTTCAACCGTGAAACTAAAACTGACTTAACTTAACAAACATGCTAAATTAAGATTAAGCCCAAACCATTATATACAACCCAAATCCAAACCGGTACTAGACCAAAGATTTTCTATTCATATACATACGGAATTGTACTCAATTTTCCAACAATCCCCCACATGAATGAAAATCCATTGACTAACAATGCAAAGGACAATGCGGGACAGAGGCAATAAAGAGAGTTCAAACGGAAATAAATTGCATGGGGATAGGTAGCTTTCGCCTTGAACCTTCCTTAGTGAATAGCTATCGGGCTTACTCTTGGGTCAGTGTGCCATAGGCTTTGAACTGTCAGTTTTCAAGTGTAAACCAAGACAATAACTATCACACAATTTATTTCCTCACCAAGTTGGTTCTCATGGTTGTGTTCATTTCGGCCCTGAACAATTCCCGGAATTCATGAAGCGCTTTTAGATGAACCCAGCCTATCAAAGGTTCTCACGGAAGCGGCCCCACTTCTCACTTCATATAGGTGATTTCCTATTTAAGAGTATCCTGTCATACCCTATTTGGAATTTCCAAATCTTAGGAATCATTAAAAGCATCGCTTATCCTTAACTACACGACAAAGACCTTGTGTCATCATAGGAATGGGTAGAAACATATCTCTATTCATGTTCCCCAGTGCTTCGTGTGAATCGTTCTTAATTTCTGTTTTCCCGTTGAACCTAGATCTTGGGATCTCCAGTCAACTAGGTTGGGTTTCCCTTAATACGATTCGGTCGATGTAGGCTTTAAGCCCATTCCCCTCGATGATCCTTTTATATCTCTAGTTAATCCATCATATTACGCGCGCGGTCTCATAAGACTATTTACTAGAGATTATGCCAACTTGTTGTACGTAACTTAGTGCATGCTTATCACAGTTTTCATGTCATATATATGTACACCGTCTCTTGTAACTCTTCCAATAAAGTGGCCATTCCTTATTCAGTTACTTATGTGTCGACAAAGCTAGCTTACCTTGACAAAAAACTAACCCATAGTTACCCCCACAATTGTTGGACTTCAACATTACCATTCTATTGCATACATATAATATTTTTCTCTTCACAAATTATATGTATGTAGATTATACCTCGTAGAATTTAGATAATCCATCTGATCTAAATCTCACAAGGTTTCTCTTACACACGCATCTCCTTGTATATCACAAGTTCATATTCCTCGAGATTTTCTGCCATAAAGAGAACCAAAATATACCATTCCAAACAGTACTTAGTTTAGAATGTAAGTTGCTCAAAACATTCTTGCTAATACAAGTATCCCCACAATTTCTGTAATTGATCCACCGTAGCCAATAACAACAGCGGACGATCAAATAAATTGGATCACTTGCAATGGATATATCAGTGAAATATTATCTGTTTGGATATAACTTGTGCCAAACCAAATGCTCAAGAGACTCGTTCCTTTTCGTTTATAAAAGTAACCATTCTACTGTTGTAAACGAATTGATTCTCAATGTTCCTCGTGAATACTCAGACCTCTTTTGGTCATACTATCTCATTTATAGAAAACTATCCAACAATGGAACTGCCCTTAAAAGGATACACCATGGCATTTAACTAAACACCAAATCTTTGCACTGATAATTACCGTACCAACACAAATTAATGGCACTAGAATCATTTGCTCATACCCTATTATCCGTATGAAACGATGCCAGTCAATTGTATTTAAAGGCATAAGAATTTTGCCATCCTTATACTCACCACAACAGATTGTCATCTTTACAGACGGCGTTTAGGATTCGACCACGAGTACATAAGGAAACTAAAGAAACTAGGGGAAACAGAGAATAAAGAGTCTATACTCTTTTCTTTTCTTGGCACCCCACACTTCGAAAATTTATGGAAGACTTCCTCTCGAGGATACTGAATTTTACTTTTTAAAAAATGCATAACCCCCACATTTGATAATTATACCAAATGTTACAGAATACCACTAAATCCAATTGTCAAATTCCTGTTGTGTAAGCGTCCATGTTAACCAATGGACTATAATTTACAAATTAATCGACAAGGAGTGAAACGGTACCCATATCAGGATATCAACCATTATTTCCTTACACATGGAATTTGTCACAATAAAATGCACTAAGATTACTTTGTCCTCATCATAGTAAAAGTTATTCATACAAAGAACAACAATACCATTCATCTCTTAGGATTAGTAATCAACGCATCTTGTTAATCTCTGTCCAATAGTGGGTTCAAGCATAATTTGAAACTTGTACATTGTACTATACTTCATCATCGGCGGCTTTTCAAATTCCATCTTTCATTTTTAAAATTCAAAGCCTTATTCAACTGCCAGTTGTTCGGTGAAATTAACCGTCAAATTAAATCATGTGCATCTAACCGTCATGCAACCTTTCATAAACAAGATGTCTACTCAGAAGAGGTGCACATGTGGAGGGAATGAAGACAGAACTTCGGAAAACATTATGCGAGTTTCTGTAATCCCCTCACAGCAGCCTCCAAAGCTTTAACTCTTGTACTGTGTCCTGCGTACATGGTAAATTAGCTCTCTGACAGGCTAGGCTCATGCACAAACCATCCAAGCCAACTAAGTCTCACACCGGAGACATTTTTGATCCACCAGATGGTGTCTATTTTGAATGTATAAATTGAAATTTATCCAATTCAAAAAACCAGGAACCAGAATCTCTCTTGTGTTATCAGGACCTGACACTCGTCTTTTCGACCAGAATCGAAATACACGGCACAGGTCGATGTTTAAGAGATTAAACACATAATCAATAACAAAGATTAATAACCATCATTCACTCAAATGGCATCATAGATCATCAATGCACCCTAGTACCGTTCAAAGGACTCCAATACACTTGAAAGAATTTCCTAGTGAACATTAGCTTGCCACAACCCCAAATTTTATGTGCTGGCTATTAGAGGGAAGCTTTAAGCATCCCTAGCCTCATGTTCTTTGATGACCAGACACCTCTATAAGAATAAACAGTTCACGTTTATTTGTCCCATTAAGAGAATGGTAACGGTTCACTCAAAAATATTTAACCCTTCCAGTAGAAGGTGCATTTACACAGGAACGAATGTATAAACCAAAGTCAAAAAGTCAATGCTTTCATATTTAAAATGAGACGACGTATTAAATTAGCACCTTTTCTTTGAAGTGTACTTGGTTTGCACTTACAATCCAAAATGTTGTAGACCAGTCTCTACATACCAATCTTTATGATGCAAAACATATTAGATGCAAACACCATGAAACCACACTAATACTTAAAACATATGCAACAATATAGAAGTTTTCCAAGAGCAGGTATAGTTGGTAAATGAACCACAAGAGAGAACGATATCTTCCAAGTTATCATTCACATGGGCGTTATCATGATCAACCACTTGGAATGACAACAATTTTCAAGATACTAACAGACCTACCACATATATCTTATACTAAAAGGAAATGAAACTGTATTCAACCAAATAAAAAGCAACCAAACTACCCACTATGCATCAAAGTCAATCCAAGGCCAGTTGATAACTTAAATCGAAATGATTCAAGGTTACCCGCAACCCGTACTTAAACAAAACAAGAAGAAAGTTATCACTAACCCATCCAAAACAAGCAAAATCAATGGGTTTGTGTACTGTTCACGTGTGTATTTAGTTAGACACCTAATTTTATCCTCATGAACTAAAAACAAAACTAAAAGATCCAGTAACCAAAATTCAATAATTCCGTAAACTAATGATTTTACCAAAACCAATGCTTTGGTGTTCTTTGTATACGGACTGCTAGTGGGGACTTGAAAATACTGTTACCAAACAAACAAGGTCAAACGATCCTTGTGTACAAAGATGAACAGTTGCCTCACGTAAATTAATAAAAGACTTCAAGCCAAGAATTAAACCATCAAACTTCATAGAAATATTGGTTAGCATCGAAATCATAGTATACACAAAAAAGAAAATATTCTGTCTTAAGATTGTTGGCAATCTTGTGTATATCTTGCAATAAAACAAACAGAAGAAGAGAAACGCAAACCCAATTAGATTTGTAATCAAAGTCGAGGCAAGGATTATATCCTTTAGCCTTAAGACAGATTCACCCCGCACTGGTGCTTACGGATTATCGATGTCTGTCTCCCAGGATACAACGACTTTCTTCTCGATGTAGTAGCACTCCAAACTTCGAGAAACGGCGAACCAAACTTTAAGTGATGAACTCTCTCTTTTACAAAACCTTAATGATTTTAGAATGCAGTGAATGAAAATTGGGTTTCTGATCGATTGGTCTTTTCTAAGTGTGTGCAGGGTATTTATAGAAATTACTGGTACCTCTTCATGAAGAATCATGATGCTTCAAATACCTCTTCAATTAAGAGTCATGATGCTAGAAGGATTTTCCCAAGGGTTGCGTCTTTTGAATTCCTAATTGAATTCCCTGTACGTTTTTGGTTTTAGGTTTGTTTAGTTTCAACCGTGAAACTAAAACTGACTTAACTTAACAAACATGCTAAATTAAGATTAAGCCCAAACCATTATATACAACCCAAATCCAAACCGGTACTAGACCAAAGATTTTCTATTCATATACATACGGAATTGTACTCAATTTTCCAACATGGACCCAAACCAATCATTTGACTAAGAATGTTTTCAAATTGAAATCTCAAATCAGGGCATACCTTGTCTCTTAAAGTGCTCCATTTCTCTGAAATTTGATGAAGTAGAAGAAATTTTTCTACATTTTTAGTCGGATCCAAAACCGAGATTGGTACCGCATCTACTAAACAATCATCCATCTTCTGAAGAAAAGGTATAGAAACTGCATTCTTAAGATACTCGTTAACTTCATTTTCATTTTGAAACACTAGAGATGTGACCGATGAGTCATTCGAATTTTCTGACTCAGCTATCTTATCCGCACCCAAAACGAAAGGGACTAAACCCGAATTAGAATCTGGGCTTTCAACATTACCCGACTCCGAAGAATCTGCTTGGTCTGAGATGGAGGAAAAATTTGAATTTGAAATATACAAATTTTTCTCCGAGAATAGATATTTTCCTTTTGCCGGTACATTTTTCTTTCCATTTTCCGTTTGAGAAAATCTCTTGAATAATTCTACACGCCGAGAATCAATCGGTCGTAATATTGGCTGAGGTATTTTTGGCCAATCAACATTAATCAAAATATTCACCGGGCCTTCAGCTTTCCTGACCACCGGAACGATTGAATTAATGAAGTTGAATTTTGGGACCCTAATCTTTCGGAAAGAGAGAACATGCTCACCATTGTTGAGTTGCAAAGGTGAAATTATAACAGGATTCCATTAAAATGAAATATGAAAGTTGAAGAATACTGTATACTCTCTTTTACCTTAATACGAACTCCAGAAACATCTTCCCAGTTTGTGGTAGAAGAATGAATTTCTAGTAAGCCACCAAATTTATTTGCCAGGGAATGAAGTAACTTATCACCCCAAAGATTAAAAGGAATCCCTTCGAACTCCACCCACGATCCATTATGAAATCTTGCCGAAAGAGGTACTGAATTAACTGTTATCCACCAAGGTAAAACTCTTATTGATGTTCCGTTCAAATCCCAGAAACCCTTACTGATTAATATATCCTTGAATTGAGAAGAGACAAAGAAAAAGGCTTTTTTGTCTTCGGAATAAATCAAAGACACTTTGAAACTCAAACCTATGAGCAATTTCCTGACCAATTTGATTCCAAGAATTCTTCATATCTGAAACTTCAACAATTAAAGCTTGATCCCAATTCGCTAAAGGTTGCTCCAAAACTTCATTATATGATGAAACAATCTGAGGAACTGGTTGCGATTCCTGTGTTTCCTGAGATATCTCCTGAGAATTTTTAGACTTTGATGCAACAATATTAGAAAAAGCAGTGATAAAATGAGACCATCTAGAGTCATTGGGATCCGCAGGAAAACACATTGTCTGCCTTTTCTTATTGTAGGAAAACGAAGCTCGAAAAAACTCACCGTATCTATTATCATTTCTAGAAAATAAGATATGTTCATCATCTTTATGAAAAGTCCAGTACCATTGTCCGTAAAAGCTTTTTTTGGATTCCTTCTTCATGATATTCTTCATCCATACAATAGCTTCTCTACTAGTTGTGATTTGGATAATATCCTTGGTATTCCTGGTTTTCCCATCAAATAAAAAACCATCACCATGTTTTGAAATAGTGAAAGTCTTATACTTGCAGTCTATTGTGACTTGATCAAGAAAAACTGTTTTGTTTTTTGATTTTTTGCTAGATACCAACAGCCAATCCTTTCCCCCATCCTGAACTGAAGAAAAATCACCTTTATTCATAATCTTTTCACCACGAACCACTTCTATCCACTTCTTTGCAACAGCTTCATCACTCTTTGACCCTTGTAAGCTCTTCCTCGTACTCTAATCCAATCCCATAACCCTTTCTACGATCTGATCTGATAATGTTCCATTCTTCATCGTAGCCGCAAGAATTCCGGACATTCTCTCTCCTCTACTAGATACCAACTGTCATTATGGGTATGGATGTTGGATTTCATGGTTTTTGTAAATGTATACATTATACCATTGTTCCTTCTCATGTATATATATTACCTATTCTGTGTAAGTATTACAATTGCAATTTTTTAGTAAATCGTTGTACTGATGTTTTTGAAGCTGTATTAAGTTTGTGATTTATCACTTCTTTTTCAAGCTGCGAATTCTTATGTTTTATCATTTTGTCCTTGATGCAGTTTAATTGCTAAACCAACCTTGGAAAATCCGACTATTAATCAACTAAATCTTAGTTTGGTTGATAGTTTTGTCAGTCTGTGCAGACTAGAGTGGTTGTTGGCTACCAAGGATGTTGGATTTTATGGATTTTTGCAGATGCGTATATAGTTGTACACTAGTATGCATAAAAAAAAAAAAAAAAAAGAATTATATAGTCATATGAGTACTTATTTTGTAGTTTTTGGAAAAAAGCTTTCCAAATATATAAAGTTAGCGAATTTTGAACAAACGGTTAGATAAATTGTTTTTTAGTTATTTTTATACTATTTAAAATTGTTGACATCATCATTAGTCATTCTGGACTAAGCTGTAAATATTTGGAATAAACTGTAAATCAGAAAGGTTATATACGTGTATTTTCCATATTTTAAATTATTTTTTGGATTAAATTACACCTAGTCAACTCGAGATGGACTAGTCCGTATTTTTTGACTTGTTTTTGAATTGAACTATATTTTTCCCTATTTTCATGGCCCCCAATTAAACCAGGATCGTTAAAGTGAAAACTGCAAACTAGGATCGATAGATGATGTTTCAACAGGGATACAACTAAATAATCCTAAATATCATCTTCATCCATACTAAAAAAGCTGAAGGCTTCTTTTGGTATACTACTAGAGAATAACTTGTTCACTTACTTCTGGATGGGCCGCACACTAATTTGGATTCTATTTCATCGTATTTTGGGCCCACCGACTTTCAACCAATGAAATAGAAAAAGCAACAGGTCAAAAACTCGAAAGTCGAAACTAAGCTCCAGTTTAATAAATTCAAAACTAGTTATTTGAATTTGAATTTGGGGAAGACTGAAAAAATGAGCTGAATCGGGCGACCATCCGAGTCAAACCATCTTCAACCGATTTCAACAAAACTTCCTCTTCTGATCCCTGCATGTCCATGATTTTACTGAGTTTTTCTCATCTTAAATCTCTTCTTAAGCTTTCATCTCTTATTCCTTATCTCCTCTATCTTGATTTGAATAAATCTGAGAAAGAAATCAACCCCCTCCATGTCCGGCTAATTATCTTCGGTTTACCGACCATGTAGCCCCAATTGAAGCCACCAAATTTCTCTGTAGTATCTACATCTATTTCCTAGGGCGAATTATCTTTCCGGTCTTGCTTTAGCTGCTGCAGTGCTGCTCAACACCAGGTGTTTTCATTTTTACATCAACTTTCAAACATCAGGGGCTTATTTTATCAAGGTTCGTCTTGCATCTTCAATCGGTTTTTGTGTTACCAGGGGATGTATCCTAAATTAATCTCTCTAAAGTTTGTTTCTTTGTTGCCTTTGAATTACTTGTCTCTTTATCTTGTCAATCAACTGTTTGTATTATTGTCTCTTAAAACTTGCCCTTAATCGTTTTGTTTAATTTCATTTAGTATTTTCCACATCTATTTTGTTTTAAGGAACCCCTTGTTCTAATTTACTTTTAGTATTGGTTTTGCTGGTCTTTATGGTTTTCTTGGGGTCGACGATATTCCGTTTTTTTCTCCACCGATGTTAACTATTTTGGTGATTTGGTCAGCTGTGATTAGGGCTGGAGTTCATTGGTTACTCTCTTGTAAAATAGTTAACACCGGTGCTTCCCTTAGGCTCCTTTTCTTGTCGGCTTTCCGCAAATACCACTGTTTCTTAACTATGTTAGTAAGCTGTCAGCCTTTCTTAAAGCTGGATTTCTTTGTTTTTCTGTTGTCGGATAGTTATTGTGCAGTGGTTCATTTGACATCTTAGATCAGCATCTTCCAATGTTTAAATTATCCCTTTTATTCGTGACCTGCCAGAAATTTTTAATTTTGTAGTTCTCTTTGATAAGATACCCTTCTTTAAGTTAATTTCAATACCTGTCACAATTTCCGTTTGTTTCTGCTCGTTTTCTTTGTCTATCCTACTTTTTTGTTTTGTGCATCATAGTTGTTGCTAGGTTTCATCTATCGATAGCTATTTTCCAGTTCACATAGCCTTTAAGATGGTTACAATACCTCGTTTTTTCATTTTTCTGCAGCTTTAGAATTTATTCTTTTTGGGTTAGGAATTGAGTCCCCTGGTAATTATCCTTTTTGTTTTTGCAAGCCCTAATTTCTTTCCTCAAGCCAAGTTGTGCTTTTATTGTTGTTACTTGTCGGTCAGTGGTGTTTTATAAATCCAGTGGCTTTACAAGAATTCCTTGAGTTTTTTGTTGTTACTTTCGCCTTCCTTTACTTTAGATACTACAAGAATTTAGTGGCTCGCATAAGGCTATTACATGGTCGGTAAGCGGTGTTTTTATATTTCAGATCTTAACAGTCTTTTTACTGTTTAATTGTTGTGATCTCTACAACATTTTTTCTTTTTATCTCCAGTGCATCGGTTTTCTTTTACCGAGTCTGTGACTCTTTGGAAGCTTGTGTTAAAAAATCACCAATCTCCTTCTATTCTAGCTAGTTACTTCTGCATTTTCATGTGCCCCATCATCCTAAGTAAAGCCATATCTTCTCCTTACTTTTTCACTTCTCTAGTGCTAAATTTCACTCTGACATTAGTAGTGTAGCTTCGTTTAGCATAATGAAGGTTCTTTCCTGGAACGTACAGGGTATAGGTAATCCTCTAACTAAAGACCATTTACAATACCTCTGCCAATTCTATAACCCTGACATAGTGTTTCTAGCCGAGACAAAAGCTCCGCTGTCTCGGATGGATTTATTCTTTAAAAAATCCAAGTTTCATGACTGGTTTATCATTCCGTCAGTGGGAATAGCAAAAGGGTTAGCAATCGCCTGGCATAATAATATCGATATGAGATTAGTATCAGCAAAATATAACGTGTGTCATTTTGAAGCAAGTCTAGGTGACGTGGAGATTTTCATCACTTGTGTTTATGGAGCAATTGATACTGATGAAAAAAATCAGGCAATGGAATTATATTTCAGAAATGGCCCAGCAAGTGAATAAGCCTTGGGCTCTAATCGGTGACTTAAATATCATTCTCGACCCAGATGAAAAGCAAGGGGGAAATAAGGCTAGCTCTAGCAGCAAGACTATCATCATCCAGAAAGTCGATTCCATAGGACTACAAGATGCGGGATATGAAGGCGCTCCATTCACATGGTCAAACAACTGAAAAGGAGAAGCAAACATTTGCGAAAGAATTGACAGAGCGTTGACCTCATTCCTATGGTCTCAGAAATTCCCAGACACCAAGGTAACTCATCTACCTAGAGTTGGATCAGATCATACACCTATTTTATTAGATACCAACCCTGAAAAATTGAAACTTCAGAAACCTTTTAGATGTATTAGATCTTGGCTATCACACTCCACTCTACACGAGGTAGTCAAAGCATCCTGGGAATTACACTCCAATAACACAACAAATGAAAACATCTCCTTGAAACTCCAACTCCTATCCTCAGATCTTTCCCAATGGAATTCGGACATATTTGGAAATATTCATAAAAGTATTAGGAACTTAAATAATAAAATCGAGAGCATCCACAAATCCGGAAATATCTCCAGAGACATCGATAAGCTAAAAAATCTCCAAGCAGAACTAGGGAAATGGTACGAAATTAAAAACGATTTCTACCATCAACTGTCTAGAGATAAATTCAAGGAATATGATCGAAATACAGAATATTTTCATGCCACCGCCTCCAATAGGAAAAGAATAAATTCCATCAATACCCTTAGAGAACCCTCTGGCCTTTGGCTCTCGGATAGAGAACAAATCTATTCTCTTCTGGTAAACCACTCTACCCACATTGGTACAACCCAAACAAACAAATGCAATTTTGACCTATCCAGCATCATAAAGCCTTGTATATCTGATGAGGAAAATCTATCTCTCCTAGAAATCCCAACCAAAAATGAAATCTGGCTCACACTATCCAATATGAATCAGTGGGGCGCACCAGGACCCGATGGATTTCAACCGGGTTTTTTCAAGGCTAATTGGGAAATATTCGGTCCGGATATTGTTAACACAGTTCATGATTTCTTTAAAACTGGTATTCTTGACACTGATCTAAACCACTCATTCATTACTCTTATCCCAAAAATTTCAACTCCTCAAACTCCGAGTGATTTTAGACCAATAAGCCTAAGTAACACCATCTACAAACTAATCTCGAAAATTCTCGCGAATAGATTAAAGCCTATTCTTAACAAAATTATTTCTCCCAACCAATCAGCTTTCCTTCCGGGAAGACAAATCACCGATAATATTATAATCGCCCATGAGCTCATCCATTCTATAAAAACTTCAAAAGCAACAAAAGGGTATTTGGCCCTTAAATTAGATCTCTCTAAAGCGTTTGATAGAGTGGGGTGAAATTTTATCGAAAGGGCCCTTCCCAGCTTTGGATTTGATGAAAAGTGGATAGATCTCATATTACAATGCATTTCTACTACTTCTTACTCAATCCTCCTCAACAGATCACCCGGGTCAAAATTTAAAACCTCGAGAGGATTAAGACAAGGGGACCCCTTTCTCCATACCTTTTTTCTCGATCTCGCATGGAAATTTTATCTAGGATTCTAGAAAATGCGATAATGGAGAAGACAATTTCCGGTCTCCGAATCAATAAAAATGCTCCAAATATTTCCCATCTCTTCTTCGCAGACGACTGTTTCCTTTTCACAAAGCTGATCTGGGGGAAGCAAAAAATCTTCTAGACGTTATATCCCTATTCGGGGATATTACGGGTCAAATGATAAACCTACAAAAATCAGTGTCTACTTTAGCCCAAAAATTCATCCTAAATATGGAAAAATAATAGCCAGAATTCTTAAAGTCCCCATGATGACAAAAATTGATAGATATCTCGGAACTCCTCTATTTTTTGATAAAAATAGAAAGCGAACTTCGAGCCGCTTCTACAAAAATATTACTCCACTCTACAAGGCTGGAAATCCAAACTCCTATCTCAAGCGGGGAGGACAGTACTGATAAAATCTATCCTTCAAGCTTTCCCAACGTACCAAATGCAGGTGCTTTCCCTACCGAAAGAAACCTTGAACCAATTGGATCGGATACAAAGAAATTTCTGGTGGAATAAAGAAGGGCAAAAAAGACAAGGAGGATTCATTAGAGCTTGGAAGTGCATATGCAAGCCTATTGCTCAAGGTGGTCTAGGTATTAAAAACCCTCATCAATTTAATATAGCGCTTCTCACTAAACTAGCCAAAGAGTTAATATTAGAAAAAGACCAACTATGGGCAAAAATTCTCAAAGCGAAATATTTCCCAAATTCTCATCCTCTGGAAGCTTTTAAAGTTTCTAAATTATCGTGGATTTGGACAAGCATCCGAAAAGGTCTAGATTTAATTAAAGGAAACTTCATCTGGCAAGTTGAAAGTGGAAACTCCGTTAAAATATGGGAAGAAAGATGGATTCCAAATTCAGATATATTACCGCAACCACAAGACTCGCAGAACTCAGCTCCAAAAAGAGTTCAAGAGCTCATAATCGAAGAGAATAAATGGGATCAAGGAAAACTAGACAGTTTCTTTAGCCCGGAGGGTTAGAAAAGAAAATTCAAGCCATAACCCCGAGACAAGAAGAAGAAGAAGAAGAAGACAAAATCCAATGGTTACACCATCATTCATGACTTTTCTCGGCAAAAAACATTTATAATTTCTTGGCAAATCAAGCTCAAGAAGATGATAATTCGTTAATAGATTTCCCATGGAAAAGTATATGGAAAATTCAAGCAATTCCGAGAATTAAACTTTTTGTGTGGAAGCTAGTTGGAAAAGCTTTGCCTACCTCTTCGAGACTAGGGGCACATAACCCGGAAATTGACTCAAACTGCCAACTATGCAATTCTCAAGTTCAGGAAACCGAGAATCACCTATTCAGATCTTGCCCTTTCGCCAGAGCTATTTGGTTCAGATTTTCGCTAGGAAATTTAACTTCTCCGGCCAATACGGATCCGATTACATCTTGGGTTAAAGGGTGGCTTTTAAACCCAGATTTGGATAATATGGCAGGAAAAATCTCGACCATATTATGGTTCATCTGGAAATACAGATGCTCGGTGGTTTTTGAAAAGATAAACCCAAATCCAATGCAACTAATTGATCAGATCAACAAATTTTTGCAATCCATCCCTCAAAAGAATAATACAAAGGGACTGGATAACAATCAGTTAATGATGATCAATACCAAATGGTCAGATATAAACACGGATTGGATAATATTTATTGATGCTTCTTTCAAGGAAGAAGACCTTTCAATGGGATACGCTCACATTGTTTATTCGAAGAGATCTCCAGGACATTTATGCACATTTCGAGCGGGTTCGGAGACAAACTACTTCGGCTTTTCATGCGGAAGCTGAAATCTTTACAAAAAAGCGGTCATCGGCTAAGAGACAACGTCTTGTCTAGCGTTTCAATAGTAACAGATTGTAAAGTCTTGCGGACAACATCAACAAGGACAACACAAATCTCTCATGGACAAATTGAAAACACCGTTAAAGAAGCCAAGACAATTTTAAAAGATCTACCTCAAGCTCGGGTAAAGTTTACAAATAGAAAATACAATTCGAATAAAATGGATCTAATTTCCAAAGAAGCAAGAATAAAGAGCCTTCAACATATGTCTACGAAATTACAACAAAAAATTCAGCAATCTAGCATTATTTCTAATGTAATTGATAGAAACGAAATTGTAAATCTCTTGTACTATATTTGCTAGTCAATATAATTCATCTTCCCATCAAAAAAAAGAATTTGAATTTGGGATTCATGTGTTGCCTCGGATGCCTCCCCTCTTTCAGGGGGAAACCAGGTACACTAGTCCAGAAAGGGGTGTTAATCACGCTTTTAAATAACAGATTAATTACGTGAATAAGTTACCACAAACAAATTTCGTCATATAACGTGAAAATAGTGGGACCCATCATTTAACACAAAAAAACCGTTATTTTCAAACGTGGTAATTTACTAGGTGTGTGATTTAACGATGAATCATTAAATAACATAATAAATCCGACAAATATTTTAGTTTTTATACGCCCAACACTAATTTTCAATTGGGTGCCCAAATTAACTAGCCACCTATATAGTGCCATGTTTATATAAATCTGAAAATGGTTAACCACATATCACTGCACCATATTAACCGTGTATATGTAACCCGGCTCTTGGTTTTCCATAACGGCCCACAAGTATGACTTGGTTTAAGACTAAAATTTCACCAAAGTCTCAAATTAGGTTGAAAATTTAGCTCAAAATCGAGCTCCAAAATTCCCCCCTCGTTTTCTATCTACCGCTCCCAAATTTTCACCAAAAGTTTTCGCTCCCTCTTACTTTTCGCTCCAAATCACTTAAGGTTTTCGAAAGTTTTCGAATCTTTCAACTTTCAATTCCCCATTGAATCTATTCTATAACAAAGGCCTCCAACAGCAACAAGATTGGTTTTTACTCTCTCTGGTGAGGAGGGGTTCCTTCTGCATCTCTCTCAGATTCTTCCTCTCCTATCTATTCACAGCTACTCGCATCTTCTCTTGTTGCTAGAGATTGTTTATTGCCAAGGTGATTTCATGAAACCTTTAATTTGTTTTAGATCTTTTAGGATCTATTTATATTAGGGTTTGTTATTTGAAAAATGGTTATTTGGTTTTTATATTTGTCAATAGATTAGAGCTAATCTGTTTATAGAATAGTTGGTGTTGAGAAAAGTGTTATCTTCTTCTTCTGATCTAAAATCAGTTGTATGAAGAAACCAGGATATAAAACTCGTTCGTTTTGCTTTTGTTGTTCTTATGTTATTGTTCATAATGGGTGTGCTTTGGAATTTTTTTTGGCTTAGTTATTCCATTTTAAGAGGTTTCTTCGATTTTCATCATTTTATTTTGAAGATTTTGATTTCTTGTCTGTTATTGATAGATCGTTGATAAGAACTTAATTTTGTTTCTTTGTTTTTCTGAACTGGTGATAGGTTTCTTGGATAGAGTTTGCTGGTTTTCAGAACTGGTGATAGCCTGATAGGTTTCTTAGTTTGCTATTAACTGATGATATTACTTTCGTATGTTCATTGAGATGTACATTGTTGTTTTTTGTAAATTTTTTGCGTTGATCCTCATGTTATTTATCAGAGGTTTCTTATTCGTCTTGTCTTTTGTTGTATTGCAGATGGAAACAATTGCAATATCTAACAATACACCTAACTATCTTCATCTCAAATTGGTTAAACTACGAACCTGCTCTCATTACTTGAACTGATGGGTGTAAATGGCAGACATAGAGGCCCTGCTTCAGCGAAGTGTGCTACCAGTACTGGAGAACTTGTCCAGGTATATTCTCCGGTGTCATACTTGGATTGAAGAATTCAATTATGACAAACATGTGTGGGCACTATATTAACTTATCGCACTACCAACACTTGGGCAAACATTGTTTTTCTCCGTACTTTAGTTGGCTTACCTTAATGGCTATATCATAATGTCAAAAGTTGCTAGCCACAAATTATATTCAGGGAGTGCACATTTTGCAACTTAATTAAGAGAAGGTTGAAGTTGGCAAAATATGTCATTACTTATTAAGTTGTTCGATTATTACACTTAAGACTGAAGTTTCATGATTAAGTCTCCCTCCATTATATGGCGGAAGCATATAACAAATAATTACTGCCTCAATCTTGTTTGTCGTTTCCCATTTTTGAAAGAATCTTCTGCATGATGCATACAAACTTCTTGCAGTTCCTTCTGAAATTGGTGGAGTTCTTGTAATTAGGTCAAATGCCATACACTATCACAGTCAAGTAAGTTGTTACCTGGTTTGCTGGAGTTCATTGATTGTTTTGTTAGTGGCTGCAAGAAGTTTCACTTTTCCAGACCTACATGTATTTGTACATATCAGATCAGTATGTAATTGGTTTACCTTTTTTTTTTCTGGTTGTAGTTGACGTCTTGTGCCATTGCCTTGAACCATTTTGCTGTTCCTGCTGATATAAGGTTTTCTTCCATTTCTTATGAAGGATTATGATCTACTTAGTGTTTTGTATTTCATAAAATGGCTATCTGCATACTAAGATGATTAGCATTTATTATAATGGAAGTGGAAGAGCTGTAGTATTCTTGTTTTATCTTGGCCACAATAATCGCATGATTAATATCCCCACAATGTTAAACTTATCTTTAACATGCTGAGTGTACTTTCATGAGTAAATTAAGAGATTGTCTCGAGCCTGCTAACTGGAAGATCCTATAATTGTTTCGTTTCAGTCAAGAATTGCCTCGATCAAGTTTTTGTGTGGAGCTTGATGCAACCAACACGACATGGTTATTGCCTGAGGTGGCCATGTTTTCGACCAAAACAGGAGAACTACTATTGCTCACATTGGTTTCCGATGGACGGTATGTTTCTGTGGAGGTGTTTATAGATTACCTTAAATCAAAAGTCACTATGAACTGAAGTATGGGCACGAAGTGTCTGTTAAGGATCATGCATGTTCCCCTGGCAACACCTTCAACTTTCAATATTTAAGTAAATATTTGTGCTCGCATATTAATATGGTATATGTAGAGCTGTGGTTGATGAATGTGTTTGTGTTTTCCTTGTTCAGGGTTGTGCAAAGGCGGGAACTTTCAAAATTTTGAGCTTCAGTTTTGACTTCGGTTGGCTGCATCTTTAACTATTTTTCTTTTTTCTCATATCGACGACTGTCTGTTATTCTCCATTTCTCCTCTACAACAATAGTATCTGACTAACCAATTTATCTGTTGATTCTACAGGGTATTGCAATAATTGGCAGATCATTCTTCTTCCTAGGTATACATTTGGGAGATCATATGCTTGTCCAATATACATCTGGTGTGGGAACTGCAGCTTCGACTTCTGATCATGTGAAGGAAGAGGTTAGCATTAAAATTCTGCAACATTTCTTGTTGTTTCATTTTTTTTAGAGAGCTGTATATTTTAGTTGGAAAACCTTTTAGATTTAAAGTATTATTGGCACTCTAGTGATGTACGTTTTGCTCTTTTAGCAAAGACATACCCGTTATCTGAAGTTTCTTTGTCCACAATTTAGTAACGTTCATATTTGATGCATTTATTTCACTTGTACAACAAAATTGACTACCGTTTTACATATATTCTTGTAGAATCACGTCTAACACCTTAGCAAACTAAAGATATTGTCTTAATTTTTTCCGTACTCGAATTTTCCTGAAGGACTTATTAAGTAATGTAGCTAAAGCTCATTATACCCATACAACTATTACTTTGCGGATTTTGGTAACACTCTTGTTTTAAGTTTTCCTAAAAGATCAAAAGTTTAAAAAATGCTTGTGTTATGAAATTCAGATCAATTACATTATTCTTCAAGTAGGTCCGGCTACTGATATGTGTTATCTTGTGTGTGACAGGTTGGAGATATCGAAGGGAATGCTCCTTCAGCAAAGAGATTGCATCGTGCATCCTCTGAAACCTTGCAGGATACTGCTAGTGGCGAGGATCTATCATTTTGTAGTTCAACTCTAGATATGTCCGAATCACCACAGGTTGTCTGAGTTATCATTTCAGCTTCTTCATCTTCTCCCCCTTTCATTAGTTAACCCCAAGCAAATGTTGAGGAATCTGCACCATGGACAAGGTATGAGCTTTAACAATTCTCTTTTACTTGTCTTCCACAACTTTAATTCCAGTGATGAACATGGGACGTCCTGTTAAGCTTGATTTTTCTCGTGAAAATGGGGATGGTAGTTTTTACCCGCTGCATAGTGAGTACTGCTACTCATCTTTCTGGTTAGTTAGTTAGTGGCCTTACATGTAATTTGCTTCTGGGATTTATCAGGATAGCTAGTTCATTTAAAGAGCATCGTACAACTTAAGGGGGTCCCAAGTGTGTCCATTCCTAAGGGATTACGACCTGTCCTGATGCATATAAATTATATAACTTTCATTTACCCCTTTTTTTTGGAACCATATTATTTTCCGATCTACTTATCATAATGTTGATGCCTTTGCTATTCTTAACCTCAAGGCACCATTTAAGTCTCCTTGTTTTCTCATGCTGTAAGAAATTGATTTCCTGGTGCTTCTTATAGATACTGAAATTTGAAATTTTAATCTTTGAACCTGATTGTTGCTTTACAAATTTCTTCTATTAACTTAGATTTTGTGTATCGTGTGTGTTGTGCTTTATCTTAAGCTATATCTTTCCTTGTTTTTTCTCTTCCAGGATTATATTGAGAAAACATAGGAGGGACAGTTCTATCGTGAAGACATGCACTACGGCACATAAGTGATGATAATGGTGAAAGACTTGGCAGAATTTATGTTCATAAGCGATGAAGTTGTTGGAAGATAAGAACAAGGTGCTGGAAGAGAGGCAGAAAAGCGAAGATTTAAAGCAAAGTTGGATGCAGAAAGACAGAGAAATAGCACTGGATAACATGATCAGGTGAACCTACATACATATTACTCTCTTGGCATTATGTGACAACCACACAGTAATGTGATGATTATGATTCCTTGATTCAAGAAATTATAGATGCAAGTGCCATGTTATGCGATAGAGATGGAGTACATGGAGATGTTTCAAGAGGTGAGATGAGTAAGTGGCCAAAGGCTTATGTAAGTCATGTAGGGGAGTGACCAAATTCGCGTTGGTAAAGTGATAGTACATTGAATTCGATTTTAGCTAGAATTTATCTTGCAATTTGTATTCGAGAGATTTAATTTCTAGAATGTTACTTAAGGTAATTAATATAAATTTAATTTCAAGTTGTTTTGATTCGATTGATATCGGAATTTTGTTTTATGTCCAGATTTAGTTGAACCAAAATCAGTTTTAGATCAAATCTAAATCTGAATGAAATTTCAAATCCATAAGGTCTGAATACCAAAATCTGAATTAGTACAATAAAAATGACGTAAGCTTCTTGTTTTAATTTGTATATATTTTTTTTATGAACAAGCCTTTCCTATGACAGATATTATCCGTTATTATATTTAACAACCAATAGCCGTGGTACTTGGAGCATCTCTTATGGCGGATATCATCCGTTATTGTATTTAACATATAAATATCGTGGTTCTAAATAACATATTTTGTTTGTGACTTAAAGTCACATTTTTTATTCGTCATACTTAATAACGTTCTTTATTTGTCATTTGTAAAGAGTCACACCAAATAAATAACGGTTCGAATAACAGATGAAAACCGTGATAAATCATGTTTTATAACAGACTTCATTCGTCATTTATAGCCCCTTTTGGACTAGTGGTACTCCCGATGGGAGGAGGATACACCTGTCTAAAGATTAAAAATAGAAAAAGTAAAGCCAAAGGATACTAAACATGTGTCACTTTAATAGAGGACCAGGCAGTTGCTAAGATTCCTCTAGCTTTATTTGCCTTGTTTAAAAGTCTGACTCAAGGTTTGAAAAACACCCGTTAAAACGGTCACACCCATATACCGTGGCCGTGAGGATCCGCGAACCCCGTGCTTATAGGAAATAACGGCAGTTTTTTAGGACCGTTTTTCAGTTTTCACACACGTTATAACCGTTTTTCTAAAATTGAATTTTACGTTTTTTCCATCTAAATAACATTTTAACGTAAGTTTTTTAGACCTTTTTTCCCGCTTTCACGTCAGTTATAACCGTTTTTTAGTATAAAAGAGTATACAAATATTTTCTTACAATTCTTTATATTTTAAATTAAAGATTAAAAAATTACAACTAATATTTTGAAAATAAAAGAATAAAATAATAATATATAGAAAACGTTATAACAACGTTATTCGACCCGTTATACTGTTTTCACGTACGTTGTAACCGTTAGATAGGAATTTCAAACCGTAATTCTTTTTCATTTTATATTTAACCGTTATAACACCCGTTATTTTAGAATAACGTATAAAAAACGCGTCTTTTTTCTTAAATAACGCGATTTTTGCACGAAACGTGCTCACACCCGTCAAAACGCAGTATAACGGTCACGCTCAGTAGCCGTAACCTGAGCCATGACCTGTTTTTCAAACCTTGAACAGACTGAAAAAGCACGCACTCTAGAGTCGACTTTCTGCACCCTTCCTAAACTGAAGGTGCACATTCCCCTTCCCAATCTTGCTCCCAAACTTAGATTGTTCTTGTTGATTGCCAATTCAAATCATTAATTTTTGGGATTTACATAATTAATCTCGAACTATTATTTAGTTACGAAGCAAAATTTTTTTTGTAAAGATCTCTAAACCAGAGAAGAAGAAGTTGTGTTCATGGAAAGAGAAAAAATTAATGATTTTTCTTTAATCAATCAAAAAAGAGAAAAAAACTAATAAGCCATATGCAAACGTTGTAACGTCTGCCCTGCCCACATCAGCACACAAAAGTAAAACCAGTAAAAAGTAAAAACTACTCATAAATTGTAACCAAATTTGGCTTCAGAATTTGATTTTCTGCGTATAATCCTAAATATTCAAACAGAATAACCTTCAGAAAGAGTTGCACAAAATTAGAGACTCCTAAGCAATGCCAGAGTGAAATAAATACAGTCTCCAGCCCAAGCTATAACTAAGTAGCAAGCTTATAAGTTATCCTTTCTATTAATGTAGTTGGTTGGACCTAACATTGGTTAAACTATCACAAAATGAGTCGTTGACATCTTCCAAGAATGCAGCTGACAAATCAATTAGGTTTTACTGTCCCCAAAGGCTCCCTTGGTAAGCACGCTCTGCAGCCAAATTCTTTTGTTTCTGCAATTTCCGTTCTTTTTCCATAAAATCAGCTGTTGTTTTTGTAATCCCACCTCCTCCTCAGATCCATGACCAAAAACTTCTTTATAAAGAATCTCCGCTAGTTCTGCATCCTCTTCAATTTCATGAATTCTCAACTCCCGGTCTACTCCTGAGTTCGCTAAATGACAAACAGCTTTAGCTCTTGACAATTCAATAGGATATAGATAAAAGTCTAGAAAACCTTCCTCTCCGAACTCTAAAGCATCATAAAAAATTTCATCAACTACAGCGGAAATTTTATCTGCGTTCTTCTTTTCACCAATAGCATCCAACATAAATTCTGAACATTTGACACAATAGTCCTTTTTACCTCTTGGTGGGCAACCACATTCATTCTTCATATCCCAAGTCCGCATAACATACTCTGCAACAACCTCAGAAACGCAATGCAAATCAAAATAGACAATTTTGTATTTCATAGCGAGCTTCATACCCAGAGACACTCCTAGTAACTCGTGATAGAACGGAGAAACACGAACAGCAACAACCGTAGATTTAACAACTATTGGATTTCTCCTACTATTAGCACGTACAATAACCCCGTGTCCCATATAGGAACCACACACTTCAATTTTGAATCGTGATCGCTGAGGGGCAGCTTTGATACAAGCTATAATTTCCTCGTCAGTGGCTCCCCAATCCTCGCGAATGATCTCCAACCAATAAGAACGTGTCGGAATAACAATGTACTCTACAGTTCCATACTCACTGTTACAGATTAATAATAAATAAGATTTCAGACAAGGAACTCAAATTCAGCATCACATGAAGATTAGTGTCATGTTCGCAAAATCCATGAAGACAAGACACATAATGTATACTACATGCAAGAAAAAAAAATCTAAGTAGTTTCAGAAAGGCTTATAACATTTGTGCAAATAATTACCTCAATTTAGGAACCCAAATAAAATCTAGAAGACCCCCACTGTTAAAAACAACAAAAAAACAGGATGCGGATGATTAGAGCAGGCAACTGATAAATATGAATGAGCATCCCAGAACAATATACCTCGACTTCTCAGGCACCTGACCCTCCCCTGTGGGTTGAGTAGAACTTATGGGAGATTCGTCCTGCACAAGCTTGTTGTAAGTAAGGGAATCATACACCAAACTCGACCATGAAACTAAATTTCAAATAGTTGCAGAAAAGCAAAAGATAGGTACTAGCTTACAAGGTGATCTGTTTTCTCAATTATTGTTGTCGACTCTGACTGTTCCAGAAGATATAGCAATGAAAACTGCACATATAGCAATGAAAACTTACTTCATAACCCAAACAAGTGAACGAATTAAGCAGTTGAGCAGTATTCCTATCATGTTTTTAATGGTCAGAAACCCCAAAATTTGTACTGGGTTTATAACACTGGAGAAGGAATCATAAGGAAATTTTTAGTATCACTAGCAAATTGTTTCATTCCCCTGCGGCAATGCACAATTGTCCATCTCATCCATGTTCTGAAGTATAGGGTCAAAAAAAAAAAAAAACCAATACAATGCATGGAGTTTGTGAAGTGTACATCAAAACCAAGCATCAAATTGGGGAAATCACAACAACAATCTAAAATCAAAATAAATTAATTGCAACTTACTGAATTAGTTCCGTCGTCAACTGTTGTTGAGGTCAACTCTAGTTGTTCCTACAAAGTTTGAAGCGAAGTAAAAGATTCAAAATTAGGAGCTGAAATTGATGAAGTACTCAACATGAATTAAAAATCAGCAATAGCTCATATATTAACTAACTGGGAAGATCATAGCATAAGCAAATATAGTAGCTTAATGAATGAGTTTTTTTGTCGATTATTGTTAAGGCTATCTCTTGTTGTTCCTACAAAGTTAGAACCGAAGTAAAAGAATTAAAAAAAAAACATATAGGGTTACAGTGTTATCTGTTTTCTCAATCTCAATTATTGTTGCAGACTCTTGTTGTTCTTGCAAAGACATATAGGAATCAAAAATAGAAACTGAATGTGACTATGGCTCACCATTCATTAAACTAAAGAAAAAGAACAACAGAGCTTACTGGATAAACTTGGCCCTGATCTGTAGTCATGGTAGCTAGCAGACTCTTCTTTGTCCGTCCACGTTTCTGCAAAGACGGTTCCAAGGTGTACATATATGAATCAAAATACTAAACCAGTTAAAATTAGGTTTTGACAACCTTAACTAAAAACAGAAGCAAATGATAAACAGAAGCTTACACTTGGCTTTCGCTGCTGCTGCTGTTCTATAATAGCTTGTTCCTGCAAAAAATGTTTGAAGAAGTAGTTTTCAAAAACCAAAACCAAGAACAAAATTGAGAATTTCACTACATCATTATAGTTGATAATGGTGTGCTACTACTACATCCCAAATATCCCAAGACTTTATATCAGAATCAATAAAAACTATGAGGAAATTAAACAAGAACACAAGGAATTACTATGGCTCGGCGATGTGCCCATTTCACAAGCAGCAAAATAAACTTCCTAATTACACCTCTTAGAATCCACACAGAATTACTGTGGTTCAGAGATGTGCCTACTAGACGTGCAGCCAAATAAACTTCCTAATCACACCTCTTAGAATTCACGCGATGCTAAGTCATATAAAAGAACTAAAACAAAAGAACATGGTAAATATAGAAAGCTCAAACAAAAGTACAAAAAAGAATTAAAATACATAACCGGTTGAAATTATTTTTTCACAACCCTAACTTGAAAACAATGCCAGATGACAAATACAGAAGCTTCCACGAGGGTTTGCCCTTAACTGTAACTTACTGGATGAGTTGTTTGTGCTTACGATTAGCTACTTCACAAACTCCAAAAACAAGAACACAAAGAATTATCAGAATATCGTGCCTATGATTAGAGACCTCTAAGAATTCACACGATGCTAAAACTTAAAGGTTACGATAACTATTAGAATCTGCCTAGAAATAGAAGTCTTAATAGAGAACAAATTCCAAATAAAACTAGAAACAAGATTCCTAAAATAATTAGAAATAAGATTCCTAAAAAAACTTGAGCTGGTGCTAGAAACTGTTTAGGAAATCAATTTGATGTTTCCTAAAACAGGGCCAACATTTAACTAATAAACTTATTACAGAAATAGTGCCCAAAATAAATGAACAAACTTCATAAGCCAAACAAGTCTACTAGTTCATCAGCTGAGCAGTATCCTATCATGTTTCTAAACGACACAGAGTATCAGTTCATCACTAATACACTGGTTTTGTAGCACTAGAGAAGGAATCATAAGGTAACTTTGTAGGTCTCACTCTAGCAAGCTTTTTCATTCCCCTCATATGAGGCATTGCGCAACTAGTCCGTCTCGTACATGTTATGATCGGAAGTACACGGATGAAAATCTAAAACCAAAGATGTGAAGCGTACACCTAAACCAATCATCAAATTGAGGAACTCACAACATCAATATAAAAGCAAGACAGATGATAAGTATGTAAAAACAACAAAATTACTTCGTCATCCAAACAAGTCTACTACTTAGGAAGGAAGTGGAGCAGTATCCTATCATATTTACACTGAATATCGCCTTCAATTAATAAACTTTAGGTTTTGATGGTCAGAAAAACAATTACCGGTTGGGCAACACTAGAGCAGGAATTATAAGGGTAATTCAGTAAGTACCGCTCTAGAAAGCCATTTTCACAAAAGAAAACGCTTCCTTTCTATGAGTTATGACCAGAATATAATGCATGAGGCAAACACAATCCGTCCATATCATACATGTTCTGAAGTATAGGGTTAAAAACCAAAAAAAGCTGTGTTACAAGGACACGGACACGGTGTCGGTGTGTCGTGTCCAATACGTTATCTTGACACGACAACTAAAAAAACTAGAAAACGGGGACACGGATAGTGAGCATAGAAAAATACTTACATATATGTATATGACTAATAAAAAAGGCATTAGGAATACAGACTCCATTGATACTTCTACGTATCTCCATCATCTCATAGATATAGACTCCATTGATATTTCTACGTATCTCCATCATCTCATAGATATAGTTGTAGTTGTGGGAGAATATCTCCATTTTTGCTAAAAAAATCTAATGGAGATCAGTGGTTACTGGTTAGTTTCGGTAGTGTCTCTATTTTTATTACTAAAGACAAAACTCCTTATTGAAGATAAAGGTTCTTATACAAGTTAGAGTGAAGAAAACATTTTCTTTCCTAATATAAATATGTAAAAAATCTATATCTGAAGTGTTTTTTTAATTTTATTAAATATTTTATTCTTGTCTTGATAATTGAGCTGTGTCCTGTGTGTCGGACACGAGTGTCCGTTCGTCGAGTGTCGACACGGCGTATTTTTTATTTATGGAGTGTCCTTGTAACACAGAAAAAAAGCAAGAAGTTTGTGAAGTGTATACCAAAACTAAGCATCTAACTGAGGAACTCACAACATCAACCTGAAAGAAAAACAGATGATAAATTGTAACTTACCGAATGAGTTTCGCTATCGACTTTTTTTTAGATTAGTTCTAGTTGTTCCTACAAAGTTTAAAGCAGAGTAAAAGAATCAAAATTAGGACCTGAAAAAAAATGATTGCTCGACATGAGTCAACAAAAGAACAGAAAAAAAGAGCTTACAAATTCAGTTAAGAGCCTCTGGGTTTCTGCCTGAACCACTTTTTCAGAATAAGTATCCCCAAGCTCGTCGCAGCTCTGTGAAAGTGGTCACAAGTATGGAAATCAAATACGTTCATACAAAAGAACATGGTAAAAATTGAAGGCTCAAACAAAAGCATAAAAGGAACGAAAAAAACGAAGAAATTATTAGTTGGTAAAAAAGGAGCTAAGGTCCTTGGCCTGTCTGCCCATGTAGCTCTCTCCCTTACAAGTCCCTGTGAGGAAAAATGTATCAGAATTGTACGATCCCCCTTAAATTCTGGTTGAAATGCATAGAAACAACATTTCAAACAAGAAAAAAAGAAACATAGAAACTGACATTTCGAACAGCAAAAACAGATTTGATTATCAAAGGAACCCTACAAGATGACGTTTATTCTTTGATCCAGCCATGATGCCAACTAATCCTCCTCTAAGGCAAACAGCAGCAGTAACTATACAGTTAGATGATTACAAGAATCTGCCTAGAAATAGAACTCGAAACAAGATTCCTAATATAGCTAGAAATTGCTAGAAATAAGATTCCTAAACGAACTTGAGCTGGTGTCAGAAACTGATTTAGGGAATCAGTCTGATGTTTCATAAAACCGAGCCAACTAAGTGATTATATAAAGCTTCATTATTGTGGATATGAGGATGATCGATCCTGTTCAGATTCTGAATGTAAGTATCATCAATGCTAATCCAAAATTAACAGAGTAATTAGTTGGTACCCTGGCCTAGTACGATCGATATCCAAAGGAAGAGACTCTCGTTTCTAATAGTACAAATCAAAAACCAAGATTTTAGATAACTAATTTCAAAAGGAATTGCTGATTAGCTCAAAACATTTTCCGGTGCTTGGGTACTAGTATTACACTGAAGATGTTGCAAAAATTGACATCTTTTTCAACAGATCCATGACACTAGTCGAGTAGTGTCATACCAAATGGGGTTCTGGTCTCTTTTCTTAGTTGTGTAAAGAAACTAGTAGTTTTGAAGATGTACTAATCAACTTTCATCTCATGGAGATGCATCAGAAATGTTCTTTTGTTTTTCTGATTTTGTAATTACTTTGCAGTTTTAGAACAGGCCGACCCAAGTGCTCTACTTATTTGCTAGAGAACCTGCTGGATGTCAACTTTTATTTCATTCTTACTGAGTTAAGTTTAGGATTCGTAGGTAGGAATTGGTGTTACCAAAATGACTCTGAATTAAGAATGAGAATAAAAACAACAAATTTCGAGATTTGGTAGAAAGATTTCAACTCTTAAAACTCTTTGAAAAATGTCGGATTTTCTCAACTCGGTCTCCATCCATTTCACCCAGTGAAAAGGAGTTAGGCGGAGAACATTGTCGAGTCTTAATTTTAAATGCAATCGAGGAAACAATTTAGCTCAGTCAATTTTCAACATTTTAGCGACCTCACCGAGCAACATTTTTGTAGTGAAGAATGGAAACGAACGCCAAACAACCCTTCGGGAAAAATTTTGATGGAGAGAGACCCTTCATAACATGAATCCAATAAATATCAAATCCAATCCTTTGGATTGATGTCTAGCAGTTCTTCCGGTTTCTGCCAAATGCAAAAGATTGTTAATTCAGAGTGATTAAGATCATCAAAAAATATTCCTCCAAGCCCACGCCTTTCATCAACGTTAATCCTATCACTTACCAACTAATTTGTACTCTAAAATTAACAGAGTTAGTTAGTTGGTACCCAAGTACGATATCCAAAGGAAGAGACTAATAGTAGAAATAAAAATCCAAAATTTCAGATGAATAATTGCTATTTAATAACTTAAGACATTTTCCGGTGCTTGGGTACTATTACTGATTTAACCAAAGAAGCTCCAAGAGAAAAAAAAAAAAAAAAAAAAAAATCTCCAAAACCAGCTGTAGAGCAAGAACAGATTCCAGGATCTATGTAAAGTTAAAAAATCAAAACTTGATTTTTTATAAGCAAGAACAGAAGAAGCCCCAAGTATAAAAAATCAAGTTTTGATTTTTGAACAAGCCGGGGCTTCTTCTCATTCTTATATAAAAAGTGATTATATAAAGCTTCATTATTGTGGATATGAGGATGATCGATCCTGTTCAGATTTTTTATACTCAAAACTTGATCACTTTTCAACATAGAAGCCCCGGCCTGTTCAAAAATCAAAACTTGATTTTTTATACTCGGGGCTTCTTCTGTTCTTGCTTATAAAAAATCTAGTTTTGATTTTTTAACTTTACATAGATCCTGGAATCTGTTCTTGCTCTACAGCTGGTTTTGGAGATTTTTTTTTTTTTTTTTCTCTTGGAGCTTCTTTGGTTAAATCGGTAATAGTACCCAAGCACCGGAAAATGTCTTAAGTTATTAAATAGCAATTATTCATCTGAAATTTTGGATTTTTATTTCTACTATTAGTCTCTGGGTACCAACTAACTAACTCGTTAATTTTAGAGTACAAATTAGTTGGTAAGTAATAGGATTAACGTTGATGAAAGGCGTGGGCTTGGCGGAATATTTTTTGATGATCTTAATCACTCTGAATTAACAATCTTTTGCATTTGGCAGAAACCGGAAGAACTGCTAGACATCAATTCAAAGGATTGGATTTGATATTTATTGGATTGATGCTATGAAGGGTCTCTCTCCATCAAAATTTTTCCCCGAAGGGTTGTTTGGCTCTGTTTCCATTCTTCACTACAAAAATGTTGCTCGGTGAGGCTGCTAAAATGTTGAAAATTGACGGAGCTAAATTGTTTCCTCGATTGCATTTAAAATTAAGACTCTGACAATGTTCTCCGCCTAACTCCTTTTCACTAGTGAAATGGATGGAGACCTGAGTTAAGAAAATCACATTTTTCAAAGAGTTTTAAGAGTTGAAATCTTTCTACCAAATCTGAAATTTGTTGTTTTTATTCTCATTCTTAATTCGTAGTCATTTTGGTAACACCAATTCCTACCTACGAATCTTAAACTTAACTCAAGAAGAATGAAATAAAAGTTGACATCCAAAGCAGGGTTCTCTAGCAAATAAGTAGAGCACTTGGGTCGCTGTTCTAAAACTAGTAATTACAAAATCGAAAAGCAAAAGAACATTTACGATGCATCTCCATGAGATGAAAGTTGATTAGTACATCTTCAAAACTACTAATTTCTTTACACAACTAAGAAAAGAGACCAGAACCCCATTTGGTATGACACTACTCGACTAGTGTCATGGATCTGTTGAAACAGATGTCAATTTTTGCAACATCTTCAGTGTAATACTAGTACCCAAGCACCGGAAAATGTTTTGAGCTAATCAGCAATTCCTTTTGAAATTAGTTATCTAAAATCTTGGTTTTTGATTTGTACTAATAGAAACGGTAGAGTCTCTTCCTTTGGATATCGATCGTACTAGGCCAGGGTACCAACTAATTACTCGTTAATTTTGGATTAGCATTGATGATACTTACATTCAGAATCTGAACAGGATCGATCATCCTCATATCCACAATAATGAAGCTTTATATATTAAGTTACGGAAATAGTGCGCAAGATTGTTTCTGTTGGTTTTTGTTGTTCCTGCTAAATAACCGCACAGTAAAAGAATAAAAAAACTATGGGTTGTGCCTTGAGGCCTAGACCTCGACTTGCAAGAACCAAGAAACAGCTAAGTCTGAAGAAATGCACAAAGTACTTCATAATCCAAACAGGTCTACTAATTAACAAGTGGAGCAGTATCCTATCATGTTTCTAAAAGACACAAAATATCAAAGAAAGAAAAAAAGAGGAGCTTACTTTCTGAGCTAACAACAGCCTTCGTCTTTCACTCGCTTTCTGGTTTTGTATAACACCATGTGTAGAAGACGAATCTCCCGGAACAGGTGTTCTCGGCAGATTACGATTATGCCTCTTTGACCTACCCATAATAACAATTAATCTCCTCTAAAACAAAGCAGTAGAAGAAAACCTAAAATGAAAAAGATTATCAGAGTCAGATAACTAATAAAGTTACCCAGGACTTGAATCGCAAAAACACACAATACGACAGATTAAACTGCAAAGAAATTTGGGATTTATCTAGGGTTTCTCGTTAAAAACTGAAAAATCAGCGAAATCTTTCTAGGGTTTTTCGATCTTAAAAAATACAAACCCTTAGACAATAACAAAACTGCTATCATTAGTCCAATCCAAAATTAATTCAGGAGTTAATTTTAGGGTTCGTTCGACTAATCCGAGAAAACCCCAATTTTTATTTCAACACTAAAATTAATTCAGCAAACCATGAATTGAATCCCGTAATTAAATCAAAGTACTAATTTCTTATAAGAAAAACACAAATCCTAATCAAAAGCATATAGACTGAAAGGAAGAAACTTACAGGTTGTATCTTTTGAAAGAAGAAGAACCAGCGAGAATTTAGAGGAAACACCAGCCGCAGTCGGAATGAAAAATACATCTAAAAGGCACATTGGGTATCTAAGGAGCGAGAAAGATGTACACGTGTTTTTAGTATTTGTTGGAAGTTTCTACAGCTTGACTCTTTTAATCCTGGCCTGATTGGGTATACCCAAACTAATTGGGGTATACCCAAATTTAAATGAACATGTGCGCTTATTAATTTTAATACCCTACACTAATTAATTTTCCTCTAATCCTTTTTCTCTAAACCCTCTCCTCTTCTATTTCATTTCAAAAACCTAAAATCAACTAAAATTTTCAATTTTGATTTTCTACAGAAAATGGTTGATTCTAAACGATCTAGCAAAGAGAGATTCAACTGGTAACATGAAAAGATCCAAATCGGAGGGAAAAGGTAAGGGAAAGGTTGGAGCGAGTAAACCCAAGAATGCAATCCTTGAAGATCTTTGAAAAGAAACCTCTAAAGGCGAAAAGAAGATTGTAAGTGATTTATAAACTCAAACCCATTATTGTTTTGTTGTATATGATTGTTAGATCAGGTTAGAAATCGAAAATTATGATTTTCAGATTTTTGGCCGGCAAGGTCGATAGTTGAACAACACGCCGACCATTTGTATTTTCAAAGCGCCGACATGGTATTAGGATGAATAACATGCCGACTTTTCATCAGAGCCATGGCGATTGTTGGACAATAACCAGGGCTGGCAAGGTATAATAACCTACAATGCCGGATTATATTTGGTCGGCGTGGTTTTTGACTTGTACCATGCCGACGTTAGGCATCAGAAACTTTAATTTCCTAAGTTATTAGTCGGCATCTTTAATAAATAGGACCATTCCGGCGGTTTATTCGTCGGCCATGTAGTTAGTTAACACCTTTCCGACGCTATTGTAGTCGGCAGTGTTTAGTTTATCGGACTTGTCGGCCAGTGGAAGAAGATCAACAGTGTTGTGTTGTTTGTTTTCATATATCTTATTTGTGCACTGTTTAGGTTCCCAGAGGAAACAAAAGAAGAACTACCTTGTCTTGTTAACAATGCATAAGAGCTATTTGAATATTTGGACACAATTTATCCCAATTTATAAGAACCTAAAGATGAAACAGAAGAGAACAGCCCTTTTAGAAAGTTATGTTTGATGGGTAAGGAAAATCCAGAAGAATTTCTAAGGTTTATGAACAGTCCTAGCAATCCCCTCAACTATGAAGAATGCACATCATCAGAGGAGGAAGAAGAGGAGGTTGATCCAAGAAATTTTTCGGGGCATGTGACTTTTAAGGTGAACCCCTATTACAATGAGGATGGTGACTACATAGGTCCGTGTGAAGGGGAATGGAAAAGCAAAAGTTGATGCTTAGGTGAAAAAGCTAGTGATGGGGAGGAAGATAACAACAATGAGAAGGATTCTTGAATTTCTTAAACTTTATTATGTTTACTTGCTTTAGAAACTTTATTGTGGTTTGAACTATTACATTATGTTTTGAACTCTTAGATTGTGGTTTTAGACTTGTTTAAACTTATTTTAATTTTCAGTTTTAGTTGCTTTAGAAGTTATTATTTTTTTTATGCGATTTTAGACAAAGTAATCGGAGGTAGGCATGGTATGAAATCTATACCTTGCCGACATAAATGTTAGTTGCACCTTTAGGTACAAAGTACAACCCATTGAATGCTCAACGTCTAGAAATTTCAAAATCAAGATATTAGGTATGTTGTTATTATAAAAGCATTCCCAACTTCATCTTCAACCTTGCATAAAGAATGGAAGTTTCACCACCAAATATTTGTAGTCTTTGTACACTAAGTGGTCATTTTGCAAGCGATTGTCCCTTTGAAAGAAGCAAATGCACTATTGAAGGTTGTAAGGGATACTTATTTCTCATGAAAGTTGCAATAGGAGGTGTATATCAGCCGTATGCTTCAAAATGCACTTGTTGTGGGTTTTTCTATTGGATAGATGAGCGTGTAGCTCCGTATGAAGATGAAGTTGCTAAAATCAACCTTCTACCATGCACGGATCCATGTTGTGACAAGTAAGATGAAGCTAATAACCTCTCTAAGAAATTGTGTCTTAGGAAAAGATACTATCTATGTCCCAAATGTGTTAGGGTAAAGTTTTTAACGTTTGTATGCTTTAATTAAGGTTTGTATCAGATATATAGTCGGTATTTTCCTAAATTAGAAGCATGTCGGCGCCTCATAGTCGGCATTATCCTATATTAAAAGCTTTCCGGTTGTTACTGCGGCATGGATATTATAATACACCTTACCGCTTTATAGAAAATAACATTCATGAACAATTTTTGAGGGAGTTCTTAGCCGGCATGGTTCTCCTCAATAACAATGCCGGCGCAATAAAAAGCCGCAACTTTGGCAAAACCAGGACCTTGCTTTGCTTAATAGAAAAAAACATCCGGGAACAATCTTTTAAGGGAATTCTTAGCGGCATGGTAAATTTCATAAACATTGCTTGCGTAGAAAGCGCGAAGCTTGGAAAAAGCCGGACCTTGCCGACCATATCAGGCGACTTTTTTCTGTCTTGTCATGCATTGCGGCGACGGTCGATGAAATAATCCGTCGTCTGAAGCCACAGGAGAGCCGGCGGGGGTTTGGTAATAAATATGATGCCGACCAAATGAGAATACACCCAAAAAAACACATCCATTTCATTCATTTGTAGCACTCCAAAGTACATTACACAAAACACGCATGCGATTACAAAAGTACTCCAAAAAGTACGAATATTTTGTCTAGTACTCCATTGTACACTACACAAAAAGCTGCTTTATTCCCTAATCATAATCACTCCTCACTCAAATCTATTGGAGGGAGTTCATTCAAACCTATTAAAACTCCTTTAGTCAAATCTATGGGACATTCCCTAGACTCATCTATAACATTCCAAAGGGTCATGTTGTCCTCAAACTAAACCTAAACCTACATAGAGGAGGTAATGGACATTCCTTATTGAGTTGTAGACCAATAAAATGATTTTTATCCACCAAAGCAATGACAATTCTTCTATGCTTGAGTTGGTCCACGCAAACCGCATGTTTCGATGCAAATGCTATAGATAGTCCCTCACTAAAAAAATGAACCACGCAATTCCAAGTATCCGCCAATAGATGGCCACACTCCGGCATTCTCAACCAATGCTCCCATTTGATCGGTGCGTTTCCCTCAAGACCTTTAACACTAGTTAGCAAACTTTTGAAAGTTGCTTCTTTCTCTTCCATGGAACCTTCTAGAATCATTCGAGATATGGAACTCCTTGTCGTTTTCTAGTCGAGCGGCCATCTTCTTTCTATTGTATTGGCATTGGGTGAGATTCTCTTCAACTGCTCCACTTAGGTGTCCCAATTATTGCGAGATAATGTGGAACCCACAATTTCCATCTTTCGGAACATCGTCGGTACCAATCACGAAATCTTGAATAATTTGAGGCATTTGATTGCGATACTTTTGCAACACCGGTTATACTACCTTCTTTGGACGACCTTTTTCTTCGCAACATCTCCTTGGCTTGCTTGGCTCTCAAGAGGTAGAGTTCCATTTGTATTCAAGTTAGAGACGGTTGGTGTAGTTAAATACTTCTTTGGCCGACCCCTTTTCTTTCCAACAAATTCCACGCTTGCTTGACTCTCAAGAGGTAGAGTGCCATTTGTATTCAAGTTATAGACCGTTGGTGTATTTGAATCCTTCATTGGACGACCTCTTTTCTTTTTAGCGGGCTCCTCCTTGTATTGCGCCTCGGTATAAACATGTCCGGATGGATCGCACTTTGTACTCAAATGCTCTTTAATGTTTTCCCTTTTGGATTGATCACTATTTCTACTTAAAAATCTTTGATTTGATCTCCTTGGATTGATCTTGATCGCAATTTGTACTCAAAAACTCTTTGATTTGTTCTCTTTCTTCCGCCCTCGTCTTTTTGGTAGTTGGTCTACCATTAGGAGCTTGTTTCGTCGGTTCTTCAAGTTCTTCCATAAAAGGGTAAACTATCGGCATCAACTTGTGCTTCATAGTTTGTTTTTCCAACCTATTCAACTTGGGGTACTTTTCGTGGATTATTCTCCCAAGTTCCATGTCGCCAAACTCTTCAGGGATCTTCTCTTGGAGCCGGTTTGAAAGATAATTGCTTCCAATAAGGATCGATATCATCAAGAGGAATGGGAGTTTTATACCTACCAAGCATATGGCGACATGGAAGTCCGATAGCCTTCATTATCCTACACTTACAAGGAGTGTTCGGGTCATCATACTTTTTATACTTTTTAAACAATGCGAGATGTTTCATCATGAAACATATTGCCCAATGCGAGACGTTTCTATGTATACCAACAAGCAACCAATCATCCTCCTTAAACTCCTTCAACTTAGGAAGCTACTTTCTTGGAATTATTTTTTTATCTTGTCGATATCATTATTAGTGTACTCATGGATAGCATGTTGCACGTCAAATCCCATTTTGACTCATGAAAAGTAGACCTTTTAGTCTCCCATGAGCTTGCTCTACCATACTTGTGGATTCAAGTTTGAAATGTTTATAGTCGTAAGTATAAGCATACACAAACCTCTCTTTGTGTGGCCTCAACCATTGTTTCTTGCAATATTCCACTACTTTGGGGTAATTAGTCCCCCAATCATCCTCGAAATCCTTCAAGTTTAACTCATATCTTCCCACACTCATCGACCAAACCACCTTATCCCACGCTTTCATGAATAACCCAAACTTAATCTCACCTTCTTTCCATTCTTCATCTTCTTTCTCTTTCTCCTTCTCTAGCTCCTCTTTAGTTAGTTTGCTAAGACGTTCGTCTTCCTCTTTTTCACGTTTAGTTCCTTTCTTTGCTTTCGGTTTTTGGATATGACTTCTACAATTCTTTCTAAGATTCCATTGTATATGCCAAGTGCAAAGGAAATTTTGTGCATTGGGAAAGACTATCCTCACGGCGTTCATTATTGCTTGCTCATTGTCGGTGACTATAACCCCCGGAGTTTCGTCTTCGTGGTAGAGAAGCTTCAAAGTTCCCAATGCCCAAATATAACTATAATCCTTCTCAAGATCCATAAAACACCATCCCACCGTGAACGATTGCTTATCCGAGGTTTGTCCTACAATGTTCAACAAAGGCATGTTGTACCTATTCGTCTTATCAGTACAATCCATGAACAAAACTTGGTAAAAGCAACGCGCCAATTGAATCATATCGGGATACGCAAGAAAAATACGATCCACCTTCCCCTCCGATGACTCATGGTGTCTCACCATGTAGTTGTATTTGTGTATTAACCATTGTGATTCTTCCATCACCTTTCTTCCATCACATTCAATTCTTTTAATAGTTGCCTTGGCCGCATAAATTTTAGACAATGAAGAGAGGTTATGCGGGTCGTCCCTCTTGAACTTACTTAGGAGCTTACTTGGTTTAATTCCCCAACTTGTTCTTACTTGTTCGAACTCGTGCAGTTTCAACTTGGCAACTTGACAATGCCCAACAAGAGTTTCCGGATCTTTATGGTTATGCCAACCAACATCAACTCTACTAATTCCCCACACGTTGTCGGTATCTTTGTTCCTCCCAAAAATAATCTTGAATGGGCATCCACACTTCTTTGACTTCGTCTTGTACACCCTAGTCGTCTTCTTATCATACACATAACCCTTTCTCTTGTGACTTTCCTCCGGCGATCCATAACACTCGCATACCATTTCAAACCGCGTATCTCTTTGTTGGGTGTTTTTCACTAGAACGCACATCTTCTCTTTGGCTTTCTCAACAATCCAATTGGATGGCGTCGTCTTTTTTTCCTTCCATTCCAAATCATTAGCATAATGTGAGGAAGTATCGGGACCCCTAATTTTCTGAGCTTGAGGATGATCCGCCATAGGTACCAATGCCACAATCTACAAAACATTAAAAGTTTATTTGATGTGTATTACCACGGTCGGCATGGTCGACATATAAAACAATGCCGGCTAGAAAAGACCGAAACGTAATAGAATATAAACATTGCCGACATGGAAACAACCGGCAAGTTATGAAAACATGACAATGCCGGCGTAAGCATTTTCAAGTAAAGGCTCCTGTGTTTCAAAAAATGAAAGTCGGCAAGGTTCAAATTTTCTACATTGCCGGCATGGTACTACTCATGAAAAGTCGACACGTTGTTCAAAGCAGAACCACGACGGCTTTTATGGCCGGCATGATCGACAATCGTCGACCTTGCCGACCCTGTACAGTAGAACTGAAAAAAAAAAAAAAAAAAGCAAAATCGATCATTTGCATGGAAAAATCACAATCTTCACCACGTAGGTTGTCTACCTGATTACTTTCAACTCCATTGGATTCTTCGTTTGGATCAATACATTCATCACTTCCATACCCATCATGAGTTTTAGGAGACTAAAAGTGAGGGTCATGCATGTAATCCATTCGATCATGGTCTGGTAGATCATCATACAAGTACTCATATGTAGGAGGAAAGTTAGAAGACTCCCCCACTTCAAAATCAGGATTAGAATCACTCATCTCACTCATATCACAAATTTCACAAAAACCCTAACTTTCCCCCCCCAAAATCTCCTCTACTCCTTCATACTAATTCTCTCTCTAAATGATTTCTAAAACTCAACTTATAACTAAATCAACTAATTAATCTAACTAATTTAACTAATCTAATCATTTTAGTTAAATTAGAGTTAATCATTGTGAGGGGCATTTTAGCCATTTACAAAAATATAGGTTAAGGGGTAGCTTGACTTTACTTCAAAATGACCATATTTTGTCTTATTGGGTATACCCCAATCAAGCCTGGCTTTTAATTAACAAATAATTTCTTTATTAATGATGATTCATTTGAGATTGATATTGTAATTATAATTAATTAAGCAGCTTATGATTTCTCAACTAATCAATCATTAGGAACTATTAATCTAATTATTTATTTTTTACATATTTTTTAGTATAATACTCTAAATGTCAATACTTTTTCCGGATTTATTTATATTTTCTTGTGTATTTATTAATCTAGTTAGTATCGTAATGGCCGAAAATGGTATTGTGTTACCAGTGCAGCCCAGATGATAATGACAAATGTAACTTGGTTAAAAATATATTGAAAAAGAAGAAAAGAATGTACATCTTATGAAATAGCATGTACCGGGCAACCCATAGCTAAACAAGTCAAAAGATCATGGGTGAAATACGAGATGTATCCTGTGTTTTTTTGTGTGCGCATACGAGATGTACCACGTTTTTTCACTTTTCAGTTTTGGAAAAACGGCTAACGGAAAGTTATCCTCTATGTCAGTAGTCAAGTCATGTTAAAAAGATCTTCTAGCCCTTTAAATCGTTGAGTTAACCACATACATGTTCAAGATAATTAAATCGTCGGTTAAGCCGCCAGTTTAGGATTTATACACAACCGTCTGTACTTGTCACTATCTCTTCGACACGTGGCACTCTAAAACAAAATAAAAAATACTTAAATAAAAACAAAATACTAATACTACGGAGGAGAAATGAAGTGGAACGGAAAATAATCGAAAGCAGTCGAGAAGTCAGTGCAGGTGATTGGTCAACGACGTCTTGGCCAAGGCCATTGCACGGCCTGAACTTGTGTTGCATCAACCATTCCCATTGCAATCCTTTACATTTACAACTCTCCAGATATCTCATTTCAGTTATATCTCAGGCACTTGCCTTGAAAGCATAACAAATTCCACCATCGAACTGTAACACTCGTAGTTTACCTTCTCCTCATTACAGCTCCACACAACAGCAATTCAGCCAGTTCACCTGCAATGCTCATTTACTTGCAATTACAGCTGCTTTATTCTCCTCATACCACCTTCAATGATTACTTCAAGTATCACCACTTCGCACATATCACCATTCTCTGCAATCTGTAGTGCAAACCTCAGTCATAACTCCATGGAAAATAGCAGCACCAACAGTCTCAGCTCAGTAGCAGCTACCACTTCAATAACCTCATCTCAATTCCTACGGTTCCTACCACCAGCCAAAGGCACAACCTGTAGTTTGTAAATCAATAAAACTGCCATTCAAATCCCTGAAATAGTATTTGCAACTCACGATCCGAAGAACTTCACCGCTAATTTTCCATCGCAATATTGGCATCTGCAGCCACACGAACAGAATCATTAAGCGGTACTCCATACTGACCCATAATACAGTATAGTTGCACATGAATGTTTCCAATATCAAAAGAGTTAAACTACCATTGCTAGATCACAAGTAACGAATCCACACCACATGAACACATGTACCACACTTTGATTACCACCTGCATCTGCTAACAACAAAACTCTCAAGTAACCAAACACTAAGCATTAAGAAGGACTATTTCAGCAAAGCACCAACAGTTCACACACTAACAGGCTATATGAGCACCAACAGGTCCAACCCCACTTTAGAAATGTAAGATTTATTCTAGCAAAATTGTTTTTAAATCATTAATGGATCTCACTTTTTAAACCAGTTAGGTTAACATATTAACATGAACCATAAAGATCTCTTAGTTGCTAATATGATATTAATTTGACATAGTAGAAACTATGAAACTAATCTCTGTTCAAACCAAAGGGTTAACAGATAAATTATTGTTATTCTTAACTTGTTCATCATCAATTATTAATAATATTCCCTACTACTAACTTATAAACTTAAGCAGGATCCATCATGAAGAATAATTAAATGATTGAGGGTTGAGCTAGAGTTAGCTTTTTTCTATTATGTTAACAGCTAGTAGCTAGCTGCTATAAACTAAATCAATTAACTTGATTTTAATAGGATCTGGTTGGTCAATATATAAGGCATGAATGATGAATTACATCAGTTCAGTAACTCGAACATGAAAATGTGTCAGTACCAACCACTAAGGACGGTTAGCAACATTCGCACTACCATGACCTATAACATCCATACAGATGATCGAGGAACCACTTTCACTACATAACCTTTCCATTATTGCATCCCCCAAACTAATTCACTTAAAGAATTAACTACCTATCACATAAAAACGTCATACACAAATTGTTCCATACAATTTGTTTATACAACGACTTGACACATAAAAATGTGCTATCCAGTACTAGTGTCAGCATATGGATGAAAATTTACACCATATAATATATTAATTTACACCATAATGATCTCACTTTTCAGGAAACAACTAATTTTACGTTCTCACTTCATCGACATGATAAAACTCCAAGTTTTCATAATTCAGGATGATTAATCATAAATCCTAGGTGTTCACTAAATACCCAATTCATCGATTCATGGGAATATTGTGAGCTATAATGAAACCCCCTATCATTATTGAGATGAGTAAAGAAAGCAAGAAGAACTTTAACATGTTTGTTTTTCGAACATTTCTCAAACACTTCTTGTGCAATTTGGAAGGTGTTGACCTCGAATCCCCATAACACTGGATAAACCCAAAATCGGTTGTTATACAAGACCTTGAAAATGCTCAAAACTGAAATCAACCATTTTTAAGCTTTAGTTTACACATGCGAGAGAAAACCTTTCAATTTTCAAACTTGAATTTCTTATTTAACTATCAATTTTATCAAATGAAAATCAAACTTTAAATTCTGCAATATCCGTGAAAAAAATTATTCGAGCACCAAAAGAACAAATCAACAACTTTGTTACCATCGGCAACTTTAAGCGAGAACAACCATCAACAACGACTACCCAATCATTACGCGGCGAGAACCATCTCGCCCTTGCCATATCATCACAAGAAATTACCAAATAAACAACGCAAACTATGATTCAACTTGATTTGAAATAAACCCTAATTTTTTTTATCGATTTCTTTGAGGGAAGAGTATGTTGTTCGAACCGAGAGAGTGGAAAGGAAAATAATGGAAGATGAACCATATGGCTTTGATCTCATTGCTTCTCCTTTAGTGGCTTCAACTAAGGGCATAACGATGTCTGTGTATTCAAATTCTCATCCCGATCAACAATATATTGACCGTATGATAAATTGACTAAATTAACAAATTTGGATGGGAAAATGAAAACATGCCTATATTTGTAAATGTGAAAAAAACGGGGGTACATTTGTCTATCGGGCATAAAAATAGGGGTACATCTGTTTACAATCCAAAGATCAAAATCTCAGAGAATCAATGATTGAAACCCAATTATACATGAAATCAGTTGTCGTGAGGCCACCATAAAACCTAGTAGAAGACCCCCACAAGAAGATTGTCAGTTTGATATCTATAATGAGGTCCTCCACCTTCTTCGGCAATGCCAAATGTAACTTATTCTGCAATGATATCTGGTATAGTGGAAATGCAAGATTAAAAGAGGGTTGCGCATATCGTGTTAATAGCGTATTTGGATACACATCCAGAAGTAACTTTTTGACTTTTAGAAGGCAAAAAGCAAGAAGTCAGTTGGGGTGTAAAATTTCAGAACGACTTCTAGAAGTAGAAAAGTCGACTTTTAGTGAAGCAAAATATATGGACTTCTGACTTCTACTTTTGACTTTTATCTTATTAAATTTTTACGATAAATATTTTATCATCTCATAATAAATGTCGCATTAAAAACGATATATAGTAAATAATTTATAAAATTAACAATTATTTAAATATATGTTTATTAACTAATTCTTAAATTTGATAACAATTATGTAAGTTGGTAGGCTGGGAAGATGGTACATTTTTATGCCTACTTGTTATAACCGCAAAGTGCACGGTGTCTTCAATGAAGAAACAGAGCAAATGCGGGTCGAACCACGAGAGACTTGTGGTCTTTGTGAGATGATCTATTGGCTTACTAGACTGAATTCAAAGAGGTGTAACACAATATTGAGTTGTTTGTCGAAGCGGCGGAGTTGTAGTGACTCTAAACTAAGGTTGTGAAAATATGGAAAGCACCGGGATGATCAATCCACCCCTAATCTCATGCACAAGCTATATATCTTAAGCTATGTTCTTGTGCCTTCTTATGAAGGTCTACACTGGATGTTCATTAACCAATTTTAGCCAACTAACCCTAGTATGAGCTATCTTCTTACGGTATAGCTCATCACGGGCTAACAAGCTTCATCAACTAATTAGCAATCCTAATCATTTTATACTCGGCAAAAAACACAACTAAAAATAGATATGCTTGACATGAAGAGCGGGGGTTTCATCAATACCACGGAAAATTTAATTAGAACATTACAAAGAAACAAATTAATCTAATTGGTGCTACGGCTAGCCCGACATGATCTCTAACATCCATGGTTACATTCTATTTATACATGCAAAAATACCCAAAACCCTAGTTCTCTATCAAACGAAAATTAAATGAAAAACACTCTCACCCATACTCTCTGAATCACGTGATGGCTCTACTCAATCGTCTCGACTCCATGCGTCGATTTTTGGTGAAAGCGCTAGCTCTAGTTTTCTCTAAGTTAGCTTCTAGGGTCGGGAGAAGCTAAGAGAGAGAAAACTAGCCCTAGAGAGGTGGAGAAGGTGGTGCGGCTATTGCGGGGGATGGTGTGGTGGTGATGGGGTAGCTCTGCCGCGGAGAGATGGAGGTGAAGGTGAAGGTAAGGGTTACGAGTCGTGGGAGAGAGAGAGAATGGAAGAAAGAAAAGAAAGGTGAAAATGGATTTTTCGAAGGGTGTAGGTATAGGCAACTAGGGTGTGAAGCGGGTGCGGCAAGATTTGATGAAGAGGCATCGGCGAGCGTCGGATGAAGCGGGTAAGATCGAACAGGTGAGGGGATTTTCTTTGTTGAGCGGAGGCATCAAGGAATGATGTGAGTGAAGGAGCGACCTTTGGATGCTTAAGATGGAGATCTCAGCGGCTCAAATGGTACGGGCTTGGATCCGGGTCATGGGTAGCTCTAGCCCATGTCTTCCTTGTTGGGTTGCAAGCGATTCGCGCGCGGGCTTTGGCTTTGCTCCATAGATGCACGACTCCAATTCTTCGCTCTTTTGGCTCCTCAGTTTCTCCGAGCTTTATTCACTACCTAAAAACACAAAATTAATTAGTACAAATATTTATTCTTGAAAACAAAGAAAATACATAATTTGGGATAATATCTGATTTCTGAGCACAAAAGATGAGTAAAATGCCAATAAAAAGGTGTATAAATATGCAATATTTGGCACTCATCAAATACCCCAAACCTAATTTTACTTGTCCTCAAGTGAAACGAGAAATGAAGAAATCCTAACTATACCACTGTCGCGGGTCTCTCGAAAGCATTTAGCGTATGCACTAAGCCTTTAAACCCTAGGTGTCCCTAGTGGACGAGTTGTAGTCTCGTGAGGGTTTACCAGAGGTGTACCCACAAAACCTTCTCCAAGTGTAAAAGAGTCTCAAGCATCCAAGGAGCTATGAGGACATAGAGTTTCTGCATGCTAGTAACAAGAAGTTAGAACTACCAAAGAAACGCATTCTCATCCTTAAGTCTTGAGCGAGAAGTAACCATACCATATGAAAGAATTCGGGTTCGATTGTGATCATAAGCCTCGACTTCTGCCTCACCATTAGGGTTTTATGATAATTGCACTCAAAAAGATCGCTTTTTAGTCTCTCATGTGTGCGAGGCGGGAATAAAGAAAAATCACACACGTTGTAGGTAAGAAGGATAACCTTCGAAATAAATTCTGGAGACTCCACGAAGTGTGGACAAAAAGAATCTTTTCTGATGATCTCTAAGAAAAGGAAATAAACCATTAGCAAGGGTGGGAGTACTCACTTACCTTCTCACCCGATCGGCAATTAATATCACTCTCTCATAGGAACCATAAACGTCTTCAATCTTCGGTCTTCGGTCTTCGGTCTTCAAGTTGATGGCCAGAACTTGAACTTCACAAAAACCTCAAAATTTACATTTTTTTTTTTAGTACGTGAAATGAAAATAATAATACAACTCAAATATATTTTTTTTTTTAACTTAACTTGGAATGAAAATAACAATAAAACAATACGACTCATTTTTTTTTTTTTTTTTTTTTTTTTTTTTTTTTTTTTTACACTTGTCTTGATTTCTAAAACTTCATTAATTCTCATCCTTTTTCTTTTCTTTGTTGCACGTAAACCTTGGACTATCTCAACTTTTCTTCAAATATTTTGATGATGCTCCGCTTGCTGACGATGATGTGTTTCTATGAATGTGTTGATTGAGAGGGAGAGAGTGATGCTAACTACAAATCGTTATTTAGAAGGAGTTTCCATCTTTAAACGTCACCCTCATGATTGACAAAAATAGCACTTAAGAGATCAAAAGTAGTCTTTGAAAATGGTGCGAAGTTGGGTAGCTCACCATTCCTACCCGGAATTGACGTACGGTGACACACACTCTAACAGCTTTTCTAGAAAGTTGCAAAAAATGAAGGTTGGTGCCTCACTTGATGTAAATTGGGTAGTCTCCACTATGGGTGATCACAATTCTACTACCGAATATCTAAACAACACCTAATTAGCCCTCAGGTATGGTTAAATCCAACTTTAACGCTCGAATCAACTAAGAAACTGATTGCGTTTTCCGGTACTTCCAAGTTACATTATTTCGGTCAGACTCTCTATGTAAACGTAGCTAGAAGCATGCTAGTGACTCTAAAATCTCTAAAAGTTAGAGGTTTTTATTTGCAAAAAGTTTTGAATTTTTTTTTTTTTTTTTTTTTTTTTTTTTTAAAAAAAACAAAAAGACTAAAAACTCTATATGCAAAATCACACCCCAAACCTAAATCAAACATTGTCCTCAATGTGTCAACGAGATAGGAAAAATTTAAACAGTCACATACCAAGAGAACTATGCGATAAGAGAAAAGGAAGAGATTACCGGATGTGGCGGAAGCAAGGTTAGAGCTTCATTAGTCAAGGCTAGAATCCAACACTCTCAGCGGAGATCATATCGGATTAGCACAAAATATGCACAAGAAGACTCAAACGATTCAAGAAAAGAAAATTTAACAAGTCCCTTTTGGATTATATACAATGAAAATTCACCATACACCAACAATCTAAAGAGTTGAGGATCAACCTAAAAACTAAAGTATGTAGAAACATCAATAGTCTCACACAAATATAACATGAAAATGCAAGTAAGACTGCCTATGAGAATGATTCTCCCCCAAACCTAAACTTGTAAACGGATGTGTTTGTGAGCACAAAATCTTGCAAAATTAAAGGTACATCATGCACAAGGTCTAACTCAAAATGAGTCTTGCTAAAACAAAATGGAACATACACATTCCAACTGTGGTTCCCTAAAGGTGTTATACTTTGATGCAAAATAGTCGAAGAGGACTTGAGAAGCACAAAGTTCTAGGCCTAGATTAGGCATTTTCAGAAAAGTTGGTTTTGCAATTTTGTTACAAACTACACCTAGGTTTGGTGGAGAAGTTTCAATCTGTGACTTAGGAGAGAAAGTAGGTACATCTAAGTTGTTTTCATGCATAAGATCATTTGTACCATCACACACTTTCCTAAAGTCAGAAGAAGGTAAATCATGTTCACCTGCATAAAACAGTTCATCAAGCTCCTTGTCATAATCATCATCACTCTCATGCTCAACATAACCGGAGAGATATCATCTTGAACTAGGCATGGAATTAGGCACATGCATTGAATCATTTGTGTCAACGAGACAATTCATCTATTCCTAGGTCACAAACAGGTGGTATAAACATGCTCATTTTCACAGGACAATTGCACAGGTTCCAAATCATCAGCACAAGTATGAACATTAGAAGAAGCATCATTCATAGGGTTCACAGAAGAGACGCCTAACGTCTCTGAACCTAAAGATTCCACTATATTTTCAAAATACACATGCTCTTCATATTCATCATCATCATCATAGCAAAAATTCATCTCTCTATTCAAAATGGTAGTATTTTTAGTGTACTCATCTACCTCTAGATTAGGTTCATATTCAGTGTTAGTTGCATGAGTAGGACTAGAAACACTATTTTCAACATTATCAGGAATAACAAACATCCTATCATTTTGTAACTCAATCGGATTCCTTTGAAGAATCATAGTGAGTTGTTTTATTGAAGGAGAGTCTTCACTAGTGGGTATGCATTCCTCATATGGTTGAGCATGAGGTTCACTAGAGAAGGGAAATTAGGATATGTTGCTTATATGGATGGTCATGTATTGCATTCAGTTCAAGCCTAGCATTTTTTTTTCCATGAGCGTTTCCATTAGTGATTGCAAACACGAGAGTTGGGGGAGTACAAAATTGTTCAACTCCCCCTTGTGGTTGATGATACATGTGTGCATGGTTATCATGGCTTTCCCTAGACTTCCTAAACTCATGTAAAATGTAGCGACTCTCGGAGGGTGGTCTAAGCTACCACATAAGGTACAAGCATACATTTCATATTGCTGGGAATTAGATTAGAAATTCTCATGTAATTGCCTTTCTAAAGCGGATACTTGAGCTTCTAATTGATCTAAAAGTAATGAGTGGGTATGAAAAATTGTTCATTTTCAACCTGTGGTGGATGATGCATGTGTTCATAATGATTAGGGTATGTGAGTCGGGGCCACGAGAAGGCTCATAAAATTCCCTAAAATCACTATGGTATGTGGGAGTTCATATTGTGAAGCATGCCGTAAGCAAGCTCTCTAATTGATTTATTGCCATCCCGAGTTGCGAGACAAAATCCTGACATGATTTAGCAACTCAAATTGAGCTCAAAGCCCAGTTGTAGTCGGCTCAGTTTGGTTTATGTAGTCTTTGGTTTGGTAGGATTTGGTTTGTTTGGCTGAGTTTGGTTTATTGGCGAGCCCGGTATGTGAAACTTGTACGGCCAGTGAAGAGGCAAAGCTTAGTGGTTTGGCCCGGTTTGGTTGCAGCCAAAGATATGTGTGAGTTTCGGTTAGGTTTTGTGCAACCCTTGATTGTTGCGGTTTGCAACAGGTCGGGCCAAGCCTGAGAATAGGTGCGCAGATTGTGTACAAATCAGGTTATGCAAAGAGCCTATGCACAGGTTGGCAAAAACAAGGCTTATGTGAATGGCACAGCTGCACAGCACAGCATGTGCAGGTTTTAAGTGATTAACACTGGGTTATATGCACAAGTTTATGTTAAAACCTGTGACAGGTACCTATTGATATCAACACGGATAAACTCAACTCACAAAAACCACACCCAAATTCTAGCACCAGGAGTCTTTGGATCTTTGCATTGCTTAGAAAGACACGACTCAGAGGTGCAGTCTTTGGTGGTGCACTGACACGGGTTAGCTTATGCTCAGACTAGGTTATGTACAACACGGCGCATTCACGGCTCGGGCTTTGGTGATCACGGGGTATCAGCAGATTCACAAATTGAACTTTTTACAACACAAGGTATCCACAATGCGGGCGCCAACATTCATGCATTCATCACGGTTAGCCTTGATATGTAGATATAGATTTCACAGATGTGGCGGTTACACGGATGGCAAACTAATCGAACAAGAACTTCCGTCACTCTTGGCTTTGAACATATGCCGAGGTCGATGCTCGCGGTCGATTGACCTTAGTGCTCACGAGGTCATGCTCGGGGTTTGTCAAGCCGGGCTTGTAACAAACTTGGAAACCTCCTCGGAGTTCTCAACTCAACTCACGGCAATTGAGCTGAGCACAAACCTTGTAGAGGCCTAGTTTAACGGCAAACTTATATAAACAAGACGACTCAGGGATGGTCTATGCCAAATCGTGTCACTCTTAGTTCGGAGCATCACAAGTTCACGGAGTTCAACACAATATAGATATGCAACCTTGCAAATATAGCGGTTAACCAGCAAATGAACAATACCTACCCAGTTCCACATGCTCGGGGTGTCCAACACGGTCAAAGAGGTACCCAAGTTATCAAAATTTGCAGGGCGAGAGTAAAGCTTGACAGGTAAGCTCGGGGTCAAGCTGAGGTAGTTGATATCAACCCGGCCATTGATGCGGCGGACTTGGGTATCTTTAACTCAAACTCACGACTTCAGAAGGGAGTTAAGCTCGGGGTTAGTCGACGAGGGTGCATCGGAGGTTTAAACCAAAAATGTAAGACAGAGGTTCACACAAGGCACGCAGGTGCACAAACAAAGATGCTCGGGGTGTGTGTACTACCTAGCAGGTTATAGCATGTATTCAAGGTAACGCTTATGAGATTTTCAATTAACTCGGGGTGATTACCTAGCAAGGTAGCTAATTTATTGGCACCCGGGGCAAATGATTATGCTCACTCAAGTTAATCAACACTCATTCGGATGTTATAAGATCACACACAATGCTAAAGCCAATTCACAAATGCGGCAAGGTTGACGGGGTTGATGGCTTACAATTTCGGTTGACTCAGTGTGTCACGGGTTTGCACAAGTTTGCACGGTGAAGATGACTTGGCATGCGATACGGGTAGTTACACGGGTGTGTCAACAACCTTGGTTGGTGAGTAGAGTATGCAAAGTACAGGGCATCTAGTCTATCATGCAAAACATGGTTCACGAGGCAATACAATGTTTGGTAGGCTTACCTCAAGTTAAGGGCTTTTCCTTGGTTTCCTTGGGTTGGCTCACGGTTTCGGCGGACATGGCACGGTACTGTCAATCTCAACGAGAACAATCTCAGTTTACTGAGGATGCAAATAAAGTATGACAGAAGAACACTAGTACGGGAAAAATGTAAAGGTATGCTCTGCAGAGATGATGGAATTGGAATGTTGCTGAGTCAATGATGATATGGCGGAGATGATACAAGAATAGAAAATTAACGGGTAGAATGCAATGATAGAGAGTAACACTATGCTAAGTTACACTAAGACAGGCAATGATGCAATAATACAAAGTAATTATATACGGGGGTGAAATGAACTCGGTAAAGGCAGACAATTTATCAACTTAGCACACGCCAAGTCCCGACAACGGCGCCAAAAACTTGGTAAGGTGGGAAGATGGTGTTTTTATGCCTACTTGTTATAACCGCAAGTGCGCGGTGTCTTCAATGAAGAACAGAGCAAGTACGGGTCGAACCACGACGAGACTTGTGGTCTTTGTGAGATGATCTATTGGCTTACTAGGCGAATTCAAAGAGGTGTAACACAATATTGAGTTGTTTGTCGAAGCGGCGGAGTTGTAGTTACTCTAAACTAAGGTTGTGAAAATATGGAAAGCACCAGGATGATCAATCCACCCCTAATCTCATGCACAAGCTATATATCTTAAGCTATGTTCTTGTGCCTTCTTATGAAGGTCTGCTTGGATGTTCATTAACCAATTTTAGCCAACTAACCCTAGTATGAGCTATCTTCTTACGGTATAGCTCATCACAAGCTAACAAGCTTCATCAACTAATTAGCAATCCTAATCATTTTATACTCAGCAAAAACACAACTAAAAATAAATATGCTTGACATGAAGAGCAGGGGTTTCATCAATACCCTGGAAAATTTAATTAGAACATTACAAAGAAACAAATTAATCTAATTGGTGCTCTGGCTAGCCCAGGCATGAGCTCTAACATCCATGGTTACATTCTATTTATACATGCAAAAATACCCAAAACCCTAGTTCTCTATCAAACAGAAATTAAATGAAAAACACTCTCACCCATACTCTCAGAATCACGTGATGGCTCTACTCAATCGTCTCGACTCCATGTGTCGATTTTGGTGAAACCCCTAGCTCTAGTTTTCTCTAAGTTAGCTTCTAGGGTCCTGAGAAGCTATTAGAGAGAGAAACTAGCCCTAGAGAGGTGGAGAAGGTGGTGCAGGCCGTTGCGGGGATGGTGTGGTGGTGATGGGGTAGCTCTGCCTGAGGAGATGGAGGTGAAGGTGAAGGTAAGGGTTACTGCGAGAGTCGTGGGAGAGAGAGAGAGAATGGAAAAAAGAAAGAGAATGTGAAAATGGATTTTGTCGAAGGTCGATCCGCGACAAGTCCCGGCCGAACCAAGAAACGGCCGCTCTGCACTTGCTTCAGCCACAAAGTGGAGGGAGAAGGGTTGATTTGGGGAGGGAAGCAAAGAAAGGTGGCCGAGGAGAGAGAAGATCTCCCACTCAGTATCGTAAAGTGAAAGCCAAGAAGCTTTGCTAAAGAGATGGAAGCTGTGTTATGAGCTCGCAAAGTTGCCTTTCTCTGGGAGTGTAGGTGGGTAGTATATTTTCCCGACCGAGGACTTGTTGTCCAGTGGAAACAGTAAGACCTCATTTATACAAGTCGAGATCGAAACGCACCCCGCCGGCCGCGTGGAAGGAAGCAGAGTAAAGGGTGAAATAATGGGAGGAGGTGGTAACCGCATGGTTTAACGGGCGAAAAACGCTGCAATTATTTCCTCTTTTATTTGACCGCTTTATTCCTTTTCACGCTCTAATGTGAGCGTAGGTGCGCCACATGACAGCGACCGACCAAACCAAAACCTCCTAGAGCCAGCATCCCCGCCTCAGGTGTTAGACGCCTCGAGCGTCAGGCCAGACCTTTGAGTGCAAGTGTGGCGCCTGGCATAGTGCCGTGCATGTGCGTAATCCCTTGGTGGTAGTTTGCACTGGCTTGCTAAGTTGGGCCACCGAACAGGTAGTGTCAGGCATGAAGCCAATGGCATGTGCGAACGCTCTGGTGGTAAGGTTGCACGCATTTGCAAGTTACAGGTCAAGGTGTGTTTGGCATGTGCCAATGGCATGCGTAATGCCTTGGCGGTAGGCTGCACTGCCTGCTGTTAGGCTACGCGACAGGTGCGTCTGGCATTGTGCCAATCGGCATGCGGCTAATAGGGCCGTGGACCTCGGATAGTGGAAACTAGCTAGCGAAAGCATGGCCGGGCATGTGCCAATGGCAGAGCTTGCATCGCTAGTGGGCCGTGATCTTTCTAGGGAAACCAGCTAGCGAGCATGTCGGGCATGTGCCAATGGCATGCATGGCCATTAGGCCGTGATTTTGCTAGGGGAACCAGCTGAAGCATACATGTCAGGCAGGTGCCAACGGCATGCATGGTAACAAGCTAGGGCCAAAGTGACCTCCGATAGTGGAAACTCAGCCAGCGAAAGCATGCCGGGCATGTGCCAATGGCATGCGTGGCCATTAGGGCCGTGACCTTGATAGGGAAACTAGCTAGCGAGCATGTTGGCATGTGCGATGGCATGCGTGGCCAGATTGAGGGCGATGATTTCTTTAGGGAAACTAGCTAGCGAGCATGTTGGCATGTGCCCCGATGGCATGCATGGCCGTTGGGCCGTGACCTTGATAGGAAACTAGCTAGCGAGCATGTTGGCATGTGCCAATGGCATGTCAGTTGGTAGTGATTTTGATAGGAAACTGTTCGCCCGAGCATGTTGGCATGCCCCAATGGCATGCGTGGCCGTTAGGGCCGTGATTGCTAGAAACTAGCTAGCGGCAATATTGGCATGTGCCAATGGCATGCGTGGCCGTTAGGGCCGTGATTTTTGCTAGGGAAACTAGCTAGCGAGCATGTTGGCATGTGCCAATAGCGTATGCGTGGGGGCATGATTGACCTAGTTGCATGTTTTTGCAATGTGCCAATGGCATGCGTGCGCCATGTTGACCTATGTTTGGCGTGGGCCTATGTTTGGCGTGGGCCAAAGGCATAGCGGCTTGGAAGTATGGCTTGCGACACGTGTTGGCATGTGCCAATGGCACGTGCGGCCATGTTGACCTAGTTGCAAGTCTTGCAAACCTAGGGCGCTATGTTGGGCGTGGGCCCAAGGCATAGCGTCTTGGAATTTGGCGTTGTTGCCATGGTGCGCAGAAGTGCGGCTTGGAAATATGGCTTGCGGCATGTGTTGGCATGTGCCAATGGCACATGCGGCCATGTTGACCTAGTTGCAAGTCTTGCGGACTGAGTGGCGCTATGTTGGGCGTGGGCCAAAGGCATAGCGGCTCGGAAATATGGCTTGCGGCACGTGTTGGCATGTGCCGATGACACGTGCGGCCATGTTGACCTAGTTGCAAGTCTTGCAAACCTAGGGCGCTATGTTGGCGTGGGCCCAAGGCATAAGCGGCTTGGAAATATGGCTTGCGGCACGTGTTGGCATGTGCCAATGGCACGTGCGGCCATGTTGACTGGTTAAAGTCTTGCAAACCTGAGGGCGCTATGTTGGGCATGGGCCCAAGGCATAGCGGCTTGAATTTGTTGCCATGGTGCGCGAGTGCGGCAGCTTGGCACGGTTGCCATGGTGCGCAGATGCGGCTTGGTTTGGCATGGTTGCCATGGTGCGCGAGTGCGGCTTGGCATGGTTCCATGGTGCTGCGATATCGCTTATTTTGGCATGGTTGCCATGGTGCGCAGAGTGCGGCTTGGTTTGGCATGGTTGCCATGGTCATGATATGCGGCTTGGTTTGGCATTGTTGCCATGGTGCGCAGATATGCGACTTGGTTTGGCATTGTTGCCATGGTGCGCAAATATCGACTTGGTTTGGCATTGTTGCCATGGTGCTTGTGATATGCGGCTTGGTTTAACATTATTGCCATGGTGCGCGATATGCGGCTTAGTTTTGGAATTAGGGTTAAATGTTGAAAACCCTAATGGGTATTTTGAAAAAATACCCTATTAATTATTTACACCGAAGTTAAATGCTCTTATTTAATGTGTTGCGGTAACACTAGGTCATGGGGTTTTACGATTTTACCCTTGTATAAAAACCACCATCAACATTAAGTCCCCTGCTTGGCTCGGGAGCAGGGGCTTTGTTGCGAGTAAGCATAAGATGGTGACAAACTATTAACAACAAACCGTAAAAGAAAATTGAAGGAGGCTTGTCTGACCTTTTATAAATAGGATTTCGAATCTTTGCCTCTGGTAGTTTTGCACAAATCGGGAGGCTGGCACAATTGGTGGGCCCGGTGCAGCTTGGGCGGCATTGGGAAGTCGGTCTAATCTTGGAAACCATGCTTGCAGGCGTGACTTGGGCGACCTTTGGGAGGTAGGCGCAATTGTGGTGGGCCGTCCAATCTTGGAAACTATGCTTGCGGGCGTGACTTGGCGGCATTGGGAGGTCAGCGCGATTGGTGGGGCTAGGTCCAACGTGGAAACTATGCTTGCGAAGGCGTGACTTAGGCGGCATTGGGAAGTCGCGCGATTGGTGGGGGTCCAACTTGGAAACCATGCTTGCGGGCGTGACTTGGGAAATGGCGTGTCTTTGGCTAAAGTGTGCTAGCCGGTGAGGCCCAGAGTAAATAAGGAGGGAGTTTCTTAGATAGCAAAGTTTCCTTATCTTGCTTTCCTTCACGTGCGGCTTCAATTAGGGCATTATTCATGCTAAAAATCTGAAAGCGTTATGTCTCTCATTTGCTTCCTTTCCTTTTAAGGTTCCCGTATTCATATCAAAAAATAATAGCGTCGTCTCCTCGTTTGAGAAAAGATTCTTCTTGTTGGATTTCTCTCTTTTCATGCTCCATGATTCGAGTCATCTTCTAACCATCGGAGTTCTCCGGATGAGGGCGCGAGGTCTAATTCTTGCATGAGGCGTCCCAACAAATGTTATTCGGGTTAAGAAAATCATACTTTATGTTTTCTTCTTCTTTTGAGATTGACACACACTTTAATGCTTGTTGTGTAAATGGGAGAATTTCCTTGTGCAGAGATATCCTGTTGGAGCATGCGTCATCACTGTTATCGGCGAGGATGACCTATTTGTTCCTCTTCCTTCGGTCCGACCTTGTTGATCAGTGCAGATTTGGAGAATGCCGTTTAGGGCTCTCTTGTCATGAATACCCTTACTGCGGGTTCATCGTTTGGGACTCGTATGAGATGTCTCTCCTCCAATTATCGGAATGTTGGTGGTTTTCTTGGTGCGGAAAGAATTCGTAGCCCTTTATACGAGGATATGGAAAACATATGGCCATATTGCTACCGGAACGTGGTGAAGTCACATTCGTCGCTTTGGTTTCGTAGTGAGAACTGCCTGTCTTCTACGAATCTTGGGAATTTAACGTTGGTTGCGTCGTACCTTTCAATATTGTGAAGGTTAGCGGGGATGGTATTCTTGCTAGTGTGATTCACCTTGCCACGAAAGCCATCTTTGGAAGAAGAGGAAATTTTGCCCCGGAGTCTCGGAAGATTGAGGAGTTAACTCGAGATTTGAAGAGTAGGACTGAAAGATATCATGGCCGATTGAAGATGATATTTTGTAGGGATTATAATTTACTAGATGGGATTTTCTGATTTGCATTATGAGATTCGAAGGCTCCCTTTCTCTCTTTTTTTTTTTTTTTTGAAGAAAATAAAGAGATTTTTGTTAATCCATTGGCTTTGTATTGAAATTCGATAACCTGGTAAGAAAGAAAGTAAAAGCGGAGAAAATGCAGACGTTCACACTTTGATGTAGCATGTTGCAGGGGAATGATTAGGCGTAGTACGCCTTTAGCCATTTTCCATTGATAACTGTCTCTAGCTTTCCCCATCTTCTTTGATGATCTTGTAGTAACCGGGTCATATATGCTTTAGTGATTATGTACGGCCCTTCCAATTTGGGATAAAACTTTGGTGCCGATGCCTCTTCTTTGGATGTGTTTGGCGGTTTTTAGCACGAGATCTCCTTCCTTGAAAACCACTGGGTTTTACATGGTCACATTACGCCCGAAATCCTGTTCCCGTATATTTGCGCATGTTCCTCTGCTCGGATCTTTTGGAGTCTAGAGTATCCAGCCCATACTCGGCATTGAGTGATTCGGCTTCGTTCTCACTTTGGGAATCCGCTCACTGCATAATTCTCGCGGATGGGATCTTGATTTCTGCCGGGAGGATTGCGTCTGCACGTAGACGAGGGAGTAAGGAGACACGCCGATGGAGCTTCTAGGAGATGTTGCATACGCCCAGAGAGCCATTGGCAATTGCTCATGCCGGAGGTTAAAGGATTGTCATGTCTTTCTACCGAGGATTCGGATCAAAGTCTTGTTGGTACTTTCGGCTTGCCCATTTCCCCGAGGATAATAGATGGTAGAGAAGACTTGTTTGATTCCGTACCTCTCAAGTAGTTCCTGTACTTGCTTGTTAGCGAAAGGTGTGCCGTTATCGGTGATGATGTGTTTAGGTACGCCAAAACGACAGATGATGTGCTCCTTGATGAATGCCGCGATTGTGGCTCCGGTGGTTACTTTCAGTGACTCGCCTCAACCCACTTGTAAAGTACTCGGTCGCGGTTATTATGTACTCATGTTTGTTTTGAGGATGGGGGTTGATCTTCCCGATGATGTCGAGTCCCGGCTATAAAGGGCCACGGGCTACTTATTGCGTGCAAGGGTGTTGGAGCGTGTGGATGAGGTTTCCATGAATCGGCATTCTCGGCATTTACGAACGAAGGTAGCCGTCGTCTTCCATGGTCGACCCGCAGTACCTTTCGTGTATCTGCAGGAATAATTCTATTTTCCTTGTGTTCTCCTTCGTGCATTTCTCTTAACATAATCGGAACCTCTTTGTGTCATCCAAACACCTTAGTAGACCTCCCCGAAACTCTTGCGATATAAAACCCCATCATGGAACACGAACCTTTTGGACTTAATCTTAGTTTGGACGCATCCTCTTTGTTAGTAGGAAGAATGCTATCGCGAAGGAAAGTGATGTACGGCTCCGCCATCCCAAGTATGGCTGATGTTGAGGATTTCTCGACCGACATGGGGCGCCCGGCAATTTGGACACGCCTTTTGGAGCAATCGGGATTGGGTTTCCATCTTCGGCAAGAGTATCCAAGTCGTTTGTAAACGACGGTGAGGGTTACCACCGATGTTATCTCACATGACTTCGGCATGAATACGTTCAAGCCGCCGCTTTGTGCTTCCTCTTCCCGAGACACCTTGACGAGAGATCCGTGCGGATTTCGAAGCGTCTGAGAACACCTTGAAGCATAAAAGAAATTCATGAGGTCTTGAGGTCGACCTTCCCTTGAAAGAGTGAGTTGTTGAGTTCTTGAATGATAGGAGCTCTCCAGATCATCACATTCGGCTTTCTCGAGTTGTGAAAGCCATGTTGAAGCTTATCGTTCGCCGTTTCTTTGTCGGGGTTTCCCTCAGTTCCTTCAAACCGCAGCTTTGAGGCTAGTGTAGCTAAGCAATCGGCATGCTTGTTGCCGATACTTGGTGACATGTGTGATGGTTGCTTCAAATAAATAATTGAGTAGTTTTTGTGCTTCACTTCTGTATGGTGCCAATGTTAGTTCCTTCAATGCATAGATCCCGTTTACTGGTTGATGAGTAATTTGGAATCTCCTCTTATCTCCAAACGCGTGGCCCCGACTTGTTTGGCTAGTGATAGTCCGATGAGGAAAGCTTCGTATTCAACTGAGTTATTGGTGCACGGAAAGTCTAGCTTGAAAGAGTGCGAAGACTTCTCAATGGAGATACTAGTACACCACCCGCTCCCTCCAGGTATTAGTGCCGGGGGTGGAAGAGCCGTCGAAGAACAAAGAGCCACGTTTCTTCTTTGACTAAAAAGATATCCGGAAGATCTCCCCAGAGATCTTCTCGTAATCAATCAAGATCTTCCCACGGAATGCTGCTACAGGTCCGCAACCTTGTCCCTTTATGGCCCTTGGGGAGACGACGTTATGTCGAACTCGACACTCGAGAGCCATTTAGCCGGCCTCCCTATCGGAGCGGGTTTCGAGAGGAGAAACTTTACAAGGTCGATTTGGATACTAGCACCACTTTATTGGAGAGGAGGTAGTGCACAACTGGATGGAATAAATCGGTGCTAAACATGCCTTTTCCGCCTTGGGGTATTCGAGTTTAGCGCCTCTCAACGTTCGACTTGAAATAGTATATGGGGTATTCCATTCCTTTGTCGTCCTCTTGTGCGAGGAGAGCTCCAACGGCAGATGTCGCTAAAGGCTGTGTAGAGACATAGTGGTTTCCCTCGCATAGGAGGCTTCAGATGGCTGGAGAGGACAATATTTGCGGATCTTCTGGTACGCTTTTGCCGAGGCGTAGCCCATGCGAAATTCGCTCCTTTCTTTAGCATAGGAGTAAACGTGGTGGTGAGTTGTGCCACCCTGTATGAAGCGACCTAATGTAGTTTACCTTGCCCATGAAACTCGAGCTCCTTTATGGTTCATGGTGGCGGCATCGTGAGGATGGCTTGCGTTTTGACCGGATCAACTTTTATTCCTGCGCCGTCACTTGGAATCCCAAGAATTTCCCCGAAGAGACACCAAAGGCGCATTTCGGAGGATTCATCTTCAACTTGTATTCGCGGCATCTTTTGAACACTTGGCGCAGCGTTTCTGGATGATCCGCTCGAGTCTTTCATTTAACCACCACGTCATCTACGTAATCTTCGACTGCTTGTGCATCATATCGTGGAAGATGGTAGTCATGGCACGTAGGTAAGTAGCGCCGAGCGTTCTTCGAGACCAAAGGCATTACGGTGTAATAGAAGTTTCCGAGAGGGGTACGGAAAGCGTCTTACTTACGTCGTGCTCATACATCTTTATCCGGTTGTAGCCGCTATATCCATCCATGAAAGAGAACATACCATGTCCACTGGCAGCATCTACCAAAGATGTCGATGTTAGGTAGCTTTAAAATCATCTTTGGGGCAAGACTTGTTCAAATCTCTCCGAAATCGACACAACATCTCGATCTCGACCATTCTTCTTTTTAACTAGAACGATGTTGGCCAACCAAGTAGGATGATGAATAGGCCTGATGAATCCAAATGAAAGTAATTTTTGGACCTCCGCCTTGATTTGTTCTTCTACATCGTGTCCGAATTGTCTTGGAGGCTCGCTTGACCGGTTTGGATCCGGGTATCACATGCAGATGGTGGGTGACCAGTTTTCCATCCAAGCCCTACATTTCTTCATAAGTCCATGCGAAGACGTCCTTGATATTCTTTGAGTAGGTCGACTAGCTTTGAGCGTTCCGCAGATGTAGAGTCGGCCCGATTGGAATGGGTCGCGAAATTCCTCATTCCCTATATTGTGATTTCGAGTTAAGTCGGTGGTTAAGTCGGTCCCATCTTGTAGCTTCCGAGGGCGTCCGGAACTTCCTCCTGGTTATTATGAAGACATTCCTTCGGAGAGCGAGAGACCATATGGTCTCCCCTCGCTAATTGCTAACGGCGGTGATAATGTGTGAGCTTCCCCTTTTTGCTTCGTCTTGCGGTAAGGGTGTACTCGCTTGGTGCGGGCACTGGTTACGCCGGTGGCAAAAGACCGCGAGTCTTCCTTCGAGGAGGTGGTGGAAGGACGGTCTCCTCTGCGGGGTATCTCCGCTTGTCGCTATCTCGAGCGATGTCTATTTTGGTAGCGTAAAACCGTGAATCTTGGTCGCCACGCCTTTTGAACCCTCCTTCGCCCATGTGCTTCTACGCGATGGACCGGTGCATAGGGGACAGAGACGCTGAAATGCGAACGACTTCTCCGTTCAATACTTTTTCTGCATTGGTGGTATGTTGAAGGGACGATTTTGAGATTGTGCAGCCACGGCCTTCCCAAAGTATCATGTGGTAGTCCGGTTCTTTTCAATTACTTCAAACTTCACGCTTGATTGGATTGGCCCTACCGCTAGGTTACAAGTTGATGTAGCCGTATGTGCTAGTTTGGTTGCCCTCGAAATCCGTCATCGTAGTGGGTCTGTCGTACGATCTCATTAGGTCGCACCTTGGCAGCTTTGAGTGTCTTGAGAGTGATGACATTGGAAGATGTACCCGTGTCAATGAGCGCTCTTGAAATTCTATGTTCTTGACGAGAGCCGTGACATGCAAGGCCCGTTTGTGACCGTCTTCTACCATCATGTCGTCGTCGGTGAAAAAAATATTGTTGGCGGATCTTCCGGGGATCCTTGGAGTTCCCGTGGATGCAGGAACTAGTGATGCGTTTAGTGATATTCGGTTGATAGCGAGAGAATGTTTTTATCCGCTGGTCCTTGGAGAGGTGCAGAATTCATAAGTTTTCTATCAACATGGTCGCCTCCCGGTCCGCTGGCTTCGGTCGGTGACGAAACCGTTGATTTGAGCACGCTCATTCGGGATATTAGTCCCCCGCTCTTGATCTCTGGGAGCATGGATCACTTGGCCCGATACTAGATTGATGAGGAAGTCGAGTATGCCGGTAATCGCGTCCTTCATCGGGTCCATGTTTAGCGTGGATCTCCACGAACACGTATCGTGTCAACCCGTCTTAGAGGACCTCTCCATTGGTGGTGCCGCTTTCAAAAAGGAGTTATCATGACCTTGGGCGGGATCCATGTTTGTGGAGATTGCACGATAGCCGAAACATGCTTGCGCGAAATTTTGCGGATGAGAGATAGAACTTGATGTTGTAACCGAAAGATCAATCCTCCCGCTGTGGTCGCCAATTGTTTATGGGTGAAAATCATTTATCACGATTTCGGTAATTTCGGTGAGTGAGTGAGAAACCGATTCAAACCCTAAACAAATTTGCTGCACGTGAGCACTTTATAGGTTCGAGAGATCGATCTGCAGCAAGTCCTATGATAAACCAAGAAATGGCCGTTCGGACTTGCTTCGGTCACAAAGTGGAGGAGAAGGGTTGATTTGGGAGGGAAGCAAAGAAAGGTGTTGAGGAGAGTAGTATCTCGACTTGTATCGAAAGTGAAAGCTTAGGAAGCTTGCAAAGAGATTTGCTTTTGAGAGAGCTTGCAAAGTTTCCTTTCTGAGAGTGTAAGTGTAGTATATTTCTCTGGCCGAGACTTGTTGTGCGGTGAAATAGGTAAGACCTATTTATACAAGTCGAGATTGAAACGTACCTGGCCTCATGAAGGAAGAGAGTAAAGGGTGAAATAATGGGAGGAGGTAGTAACCGCATGGTTTAATGGGCGAAAACGTTTTTCACCATTATTTCCTCTTTTATTTGACCGCTTTATTCCTTTTCACGCTTTCTTAATGTGAGCGTAGTGTACGCTGCATGTCATGACCGCCAAACCAAAACCCTAAAGAAGCATCCCCGCTTTGTGTTGATGTCTCGAGTGTTGGTTGCATCTTGAGTGCAAGTGGCGCTGCTAGTGGCGCGTGTGGCATGTGCCAATGGCATGTGCGGAGTGCCTTGGTGGTAGTTTGCACGGTTTGCAAGTTGGGCTACCAGCGTGTGTGCTAGCATGTTAGATGGCATGTGCGGAATGCCTTGGTGGTAGGTTGCACGGTTTGCAAGTTAGGCTACCAGCGTGTGTGTTTGGCATGTGCCAATGGCATGCGTGGCCATGAGGGCCGTGACCTTGATAGGGAAACTAGCTGGCGAGCATGTTGGCATGTGCCAATGGCATGCGTGGCCGTTAGGGCCGTGATTTTGCTAGGGAAACTAGCTAGCGAGCATGTTGGCATGTGCCAATGGCATGTGCCAATGGCATGCATGGCCGTTAGGGCGTGACCTTGATAGGAAACTAGCTAGCGAGCATGTTGGCATGTGCCAATGGCATGCGTGGCCGTTAGGGCCGTGATTTTGCTAGGGAAACTAGCTAGCGATCATGTTGGCATGTGCCAATGGCATGCGTGGCCGCGTTAGGGCCGTGATTTTGATAGAAACTAGCTAGCGAGCATGTTGGCATGTGCCAATGGCATGCGTGGCCATTAGGGCCGTGATTTTGCTAGGGAAACTAGCTAGCGAGCATGTTGGCATGTGCCAATGGCATGCGTGGGCCATGTTGGCCTAGTTGCATGTTTTGCAAGCCTAGGGCGCTATGTTTGGCGTGGGCCAAAGGCATAACGGCTTGGAAGTATGGCTTGCGACACGTGTTGGCATGTGCCAATGGCACGTGCGGCCATGTTGACCTGGTTGCAAGTCTTGCAAACCTAGGGCGCTATGTTGGGCGTGGGCCCAAGGCATAGCGGCTTGGATTTTGGCGTTGTTGCCATGGTGCGCAGGGTGCGGCTTGGAAATATGGCTTGAGGCATGTGTTGGCATGTGCCAATGGCACATGCGGCCATGTTGACCTAGTTGCAAGTCTTGCAAACCTGAGGGCGCTATGTTGGCTGGGCCAAAGGCATAGCGACTCGGAAATATGGCTTGCGACACGTGTTGGCATGTGCCAATGGCACGTGCGGCCATGTTGACCTAGTTGCAAGTCTTGCAAACCTAGGGCGCTATGTTGGGCGTGGGCCCAAGGCATAGCGGCTTGGAAATATGGCTTGCGGCACGTGTTGGCATGTGCCAATGGCACGTCTTGCCATGTTGACCTAGTTGCAAGTCTTGCAAACCTAGGGCGCTATGTTGGGCGTGGGCCCAAGGCATAGCGGCTTGGAAATATGGCTTGCATAGAGCGTGTTGGCATGTGCCAATGGCACGTGCGGCCATGTTGACCTAGTTGCAAGTCTTGCAAACCTGGGGCGCTATGTTGGGCGTGGGCCCAAGGCATATCGCCTTGGAATTTGGCGTTGTTGCCATGGTGCGCAAGTGCGGCTTGGCAACTGGCACGTTGCCATGGTGCGCGAGTATGCGGCTTGGTTTGGCATGGTTGCCATGGTGCGCGAGAGCGGCTTGGCATGGTTGCCATGGTGCGCGATATGCGGCTTATTTTGGCATGGTTGCCATGGTGCGCGAAGTGCGGCTTGGTTTGGCATGGTTGCCATGGTCTTGTGATATGCGGCTTGGTTTAGCATTGTTGCCATGGTGCTGATATGCGACTTGGTTTGGCATTGTTGCCATGGTGCGCATGATGCGACTTGGTTTGGCATTGTTGCCATGGTGCGCATATGCGGCTTGGTTTGGCATTGTTGCCATGGTGCGATATGCGGCTTAGTTTTGGAATTAGGGTTCGGTGTTGAAAACCCTAATGCATTTTGAAAAAATATCCTATTAATTATTTACACACAGAGTTAAATGCTCTTATTTAATGTGTTGCGGGTAACACTAGGTCATGGGGTTTTACGATTTTACCCCTTGTCTAAAAACCACCATCAACAGCTGGGAAGGGTCATTCATATTCGAAGTGCACCTGAATGAGAAATCCTTTGTCTACAATAATTTTTCGGTCAGGAAACTGTATCCGATAAATCATGAACTGGAAGCTAAATATGAACTCCGGAATATGCAGCAGGTAAAACTAATCAAACACAAAATATATTTATAATCAGATGTAATAGAAAAAAAATAACATATTAAATTTGGCTGCAGGCATTACCAACCAACGAAACTGCTGATATGGACAGAGAAGAAAATACGAAAGAAATCATAACATTGGTGGTCTTGGCGGAAAAGTATTACAAAACAACGATGCCGGGGAGATCGCAATCATATTGATCTTGAAAAGGGTGACAATGAAAAGTTGGAGGACGAGTGGCATTGGCAGAATTAGAAGCCGCGGAAAAAACAGGCCAGAATGGTCCAAAGAGTGAATATATGCCGCATAGACTGGAAATGGACAATGAAAACTTGCCGAAAACTTCCCAGCATGGTGACAATGAAAACTGGGTGGACGAGGCAGCATTGGCAGAATTAAAACTCGCGGAAAAAACAGGTCAGAATGGTCCTTGAAATCAAACACACATTTTCTTCTAAATTATTTTAAAGACACTTTTATTATGATTTGGGTAATTTATTATGGTTTTGATAGTTTTTGTTAAGTTATGCAACAATGGTTTTTATTATGATTTTATGAGGTTTTTAAAACATCATGTTATTTATTACGGTTTTATGAGTTTTTTTGTTCTATTAAGTGTGATTCTTTGCATAGTTTTATTATCTACATCATATACTTAGTTTGCAGAGCTGCCCACGGGCATAAAATCTAGTAGATTTTTAATCTCTCAAGTCATAAACTCGCATTTTCAACATTTTTCCTGCTGTTAAGTTCTGTATATCAGTAGTAATAGTAATAGATTTTGTATCGCCACTCAGATTTTGGAGGATTGAGGGCATATTAAGCAACTTAAACCACGAGATCGCTTGACGGCTCACTACGCCAATGTTGGGTTTCAGGGATGATTTTGGTCACTAGAGAAATTGTTAGGTAAAAAATGAACCGTTTTTTGGGGACCAGCCTTTTTTTGGGGGGACCATTCTTTTATTTTGGGTAAGATATTAGAAGTAAATCTAGGTCACCTCTTATCTAGATATTTATGATAATACCTAAATTACCCTCTTATTATTTTTTGTTAATGATTAGTTAGTGTTAATGTTAGTTAGTGTGATGTGTGATTAGTGAAATGAATTTGAATAAAGATTTGAGATTAAAAAATCAGTTTTTTTAAAAAAGAAGTAGAATTATTGAGAGAGAAAAGTTAGAGAAGATGAAGAACACAAACATGGAAAATAATACTTTTTTTGAGTTCACTAATCTAGACTATTCAAGTGATGATTCAATTGATGATAGCTCATCTAAATCTTCATCTCCTTCCTCTCCTAGAGTATATTTCAATCTTCACAATGATCCGGATATGGATTATTTCTTAGATGGTGAATGTATTCTTCCCCAAAGCCAATGAGTCCGGTTATGATTTCGGTTAGATTGCCTTTTCTGCAGGTAACCGAACATTGGAGTTCGGTTACCTGCAAAATAATACCAGGTAACCAAACATTACGCTGCAACTTTTGAAATTTTCTTGTTATGAGTTCGGTTAGATTGCCTTTTCTGCAGGTAACCGAACATTGGAGTTCGGTTACCTGCAAAATAATACCAGGTAACCGAACATTACGCTGCAACTTATAAAAACACTTAAAAGTTCGAATGTAATGAAACACTTAACCGTCAAATAGCCAAACTAATACCTTAGAACACAAATTAAAAACCAAATTATGAAATTTAATTACTAATCCACATCACTAAATGTTGGAAGCACACGAACATAAGGAAACAAACTACCAAATCTGCCATAAAAAGTATTCCAAATATAAGGAACCAAACTACCAAATCCGCAATTAAAAAGTCTTCCAAACATAAGAAACCAAAGTAATAATTGTTGCAATCACTCATTTACCACGACCACTACCAGAAACTTTTCTACTCTTGCGTTTAGGAGCTTTAGGTCGTCCTTCGTCACTAAGAGTGTCATCTCCAGCGCTTTGTTGTTCAACCATCCAACTTGAACCTTCCCCTTCTCGGCGACTCCTCTTCGACGGCATGGTCTACGCTTGGATCAACTTTGGCTTGTATCGACAAGGTTGGGATTAAAAACATTAGTTATTTGGTTATAGAGTTCTGTTTGTTCTTGAGTATCCATCGGCTCTCCACTCCGGATTTTTGCCATCATTTTCTTCAATAATTTATCACTTGCCTTCACCTATTCTCATCAAAAACATAAGTAACTATTATTTTTCAATACTTCATAAAATTTTGAAAAAAAAAAAAAGAGTAAATATCTTACCGCCGAATTCCACAAGATCAAAGCCTCATCACCACACATAAGGGTATGCTTCATAATTTTCTTAGCCTCTTTCTCCACTGCCTTCGCTTTTGTTTTCTCAGCACGGGCTTGTTGGAAAGTGTTTATTACACGAGGATGAGAAAAATGTTCATACCATTCCATATATCCCTCGTCAGCGGCATTTGGCTCACTAAACGAATCTTGTAACTCTTCAACTGGAACAAGATAATACCCAAAGTTCTTCCAGTGGTCCACTGATGGAGCAGGATCGTATTTTGGGGTGAAATTCATCTCGGTGTTCTTAGTTCCCTGCTTCTTCACCTTGAAGTTTAAGTTTTCCACTTGTGGAACACTTTGGACACAAGAAACTTGTCTTAATACTCTTCGAGGATTATACAATGTACAACCTCCAGGATGAAACAACGGTCCATTATACGCCGCAACGGGTGAGAAATCAATAACCTCAACATCCTCTTCGTCTTCATCTGATGGAATGGTATAAGGATGGAAAACCACATCTTCCACTGTTAACTTATCCAATGTTTCCCTCAACCTGCAACACCTTTTTTTTCTTATTCTTTTCATGTGAGTTCAAAAATTCATATTTACCAGTTGTAGGCTTCCCATAAGGCCAAGGAGTGTGAGCATGAGACAATTGCAGTTTAGGGAAGTGGTCACACCCAAACCTATAAGAAGAGGCAACAAATAATACATTCGCAATATGATTAGTAATAATACACATTCATTCACTTATATATTGAAACACACAAACGATAATTTAACGGGGTACCTGAACAAGGGTGTATAAGCCTCCAAAATATAGACTCTTAAGCCTCGAAGCTTTTCTGAGTTCCTCTTGAACGAATGAAAGAACCTAAATGCCCCCAAAGTAGTTGTTCACCTCATCCAGGGGGTCCAATAGCTGGAGGTAATGAGTATTTACCACGTGACACGAACCTGCCGAGAGAAGAAAATGGTTCCTAGTTGATATAACAAATAAGCAGTCACATGGTGCTTAACCTTCTCCTCTGTCATCACCAACTTTCCTTGAGCAACCAAATCTTTCGTCCCTGAAAACTCATCAAACAAGGTTTTGAGCTTGATCTTTTTCAACTTCTTCTTGTACGTGCGGTCTGCCTCAAACTCATTATACTCATCACCTTCCTTAGGCTCTTTGTTAGCTCGTCTAAACTCACATTGTGCTTTTTTATCGCTCCATCCTAGACACCTTTCGACTAGCTTTTCAAGAAGTTCAAAACTCATCGAGGGATCGTAGCCATCTCGAACACTTGTTCCGGTAATTGGTAGGGTTGTGATTCTCAAACAATCATCCGGAGTTATTGCCATCTCACCAAAAGGTAGATGAAAGGTATCCGTCTTGGATAAGACCTCTCGGCAAATGCGAATAAAGGATGAAGATCAAATTTTTGGTGCGCATGTTGTATCCGTTTCGAGTACACAGTCGAATACCGCCAAGCGGACCTCATCACACTCATTTTCTATATTCCATATCTTGTTCTTTTGACGTTTCAAAACACCAACAACATTATTATGATCCTACAAAAGCAACATCATATCTTATATACTAATATATAGAAAAGAACAATATATGTCAAAATATAATAAAATGACTGAGAAATCTTGATGGTTAAGATTGAATCATACCTTTGTCGCAAAGATCTTGGAAGCCCATGAGTTTTTATAGCCCATCAATACCTCCCCTCCATCTCTTGGAGTACCATAAGTTGGATTCTTTGGAGGCAAACACAAATTGTCATCAGGAATGTATGAATATCTGGCACAAGTCTTTTTAGGCGTCTTTCTAGGTTTCTTTCCCACTATTTCTACTTGTGCCTCTTCCTCTTCGACTTCCTCTTCATCCAACTCCTCCTCTAATTCAGCATCATCCTTATCTCCATCTTCCTCATCTTTGTCACCATCATTTCCTCCTCCTCCAGCTGGTTCACCATCATCATTGTCACCCTCATTTCCTCCTCCTTCAACTGGTTCACCATCATCATTGTCACCCTCATTTCTTCCTCCTTCAGCTGGTTCACCATCATTGGCACCCTCATTTCCCCCTCCTTCAGCAAGTTCACCTTCTCCACCTTGATGTTGTTCTTCATTGCCCATCGCTTCCAAGATCTCTTCATTTACTTGTTGGATTACGTTGTCAACATTATCTCTATTAACACCATCTTGGACGACAACACCCGGTAATGACCCACCTCTATACTTAGCATTTTTGGTTCCACGGTGACCGGCATCGCAATGTACTTTGCCTCGAGGGGTGGGAGTTCTAAGATCTTCCAGTAAAGGTTTGTTTGATTTTTTGCCTCTTCCACTAATCAAGAAAACAAAAGATATTAGATTAACCGCTAAATGATTCACTAACTCAGATGCAACATAAGGGTTCTCAGCATAAGGTTTGGTTAATAGCAAAGTTCACGAAAAATAGGCCAACTCTAATTTTGTGTTCCATAGTATAGTTCGGTTACCAAAGATTTTTTGAGAACAAACCGAACTCAACATTGGTAAATTTTAATGAAGAGTTCGGTTTGTCAAGGTTTTTTGCGAACAAACCGAACTCAGCATGTTTGCAACTACTGAAGAGTGCGGTTACATTTTTTTTTCTCGGTAAAGTTCGGTTACTGAATAGTTTGAGATTTTTATGCGAACAAACCGAACACAAGAGCAAGTTCAGTTAAATAAAAGCTCAAATTAGCGGCCAAAATAGCAGAGTTCGGTTATGTGAAAAAATAAATTGTTGTAAAATTTGTTAAGTTCGGTTAGAAAAAAAAATTTGGCTTCTTTGCGAACTAACCGAACTGGCAGTTCGGTTAGAAAAATTTTTTAGGCTTCTTTGCGAACTAACCGAACTGACAGTTCGGTGACCTAGTTTTGAATCCTAAAGAACCGAACTGTTCTTCGTGTTCTTCCTTTCAGGAAATTCGGTTAACAAACTAGGGTTTTTTGGAAAATCGTCCTAACCGAACAATTCACTGTAACTTCCATTTGAACCCTATTTTGATGATTTCTATTCAATTAAACGAACTAAATCAAATTAAAAGTAATGGGTTTGTTGCAAAATACCTGCGAATCGGTCACATGGAAGAAAGAGGCTTCTGCAAGCGTCTATTATACTGGATTATGGCTTCACTTGGTTGTTCCACTTTTTTATGAATCTTTAAATCACTTGGCTGAGTTGCTAGATGTCCCAATCGAGGACCTTCTCCTTGAAGTCTTTTGGTTTGCTTTCGAAGAACCATTCTTATAGTCGATTTATTAATCGACGATGAAAATTTTATGAATCGACGATTAATCGATTAAGACGATGTGGAAAGGAAGGAGAAGAAGAATAAGAGAAGACGATGTTGTGTGGCTAGGGTAGGGCCGGTCTGTTTTTTGGTTTTTGATAATAAATTAGGATTAGGTTAATTGGAAGGCGATTATTAGTTTAGTTTTAATTTTAATTAGGGTTAAGGGCAAATTGGTAATGTCACTACTTTAGGACATCCCTTATAATTAGAGTGTAGATGGCCTTATAAAACCATGGTCTCCAAAAAAAGGGTGGTCCCAAAAAACGGTTCTAAAAAATGTAATGAAACTCGTCCATGTCAATTTTTATGAACCGTTCACTGAAATTGTGTTGAGATTATATGTTTTAAAAAACATTATTGATTTCCAAAATATAGTGTCTCATTTAAATGTTTTTAATGTGACAATTAATCTCTCTCTTAGGTAATAAATTTATTTTGTGTTAATGCCAAAAACCGTTTTTTGTTGAATGGGTTAATGATGCTCATTAACATCATAATAATGTCTTTCATTTAATCCCATATTTATTCTTGGATATTAAAAAATAAAATCAGTTGAAACCTTTTCTAAAGTGTGTGAGAGCTTTTCCATTCTATTTAAAGAAAAATGGATTTTTTGTGAGAAAGAAAAACAAGTGTGTGATCATCCTTGATTTTTCTAAAGAGTTTCTGAGCAAGAATGAAGTGTAGAAGTTTCACATCCTCTCACCGTGCAAGAGCGATTGTGTAAGAGATTGATCTCGGCTGTTTTATCCACTGGGACGACGCGCCATTGAAGAACTGCTTGCACAATCTTGGGCAGAGCCGCGAAACGTCTTAAAGAAAGCGACCTAGTCCGCGACTCAGCCATAACGATGTTTTGTTTGTTTTTTGTTTTTATTTTTGTGCAGGCATAATTCAGCAATTGTTCCAACAATTTTAAGACAATTTATTCTGCCATATGAATCAAAAGAAACGATTGCCGAAACGCGATAAGTATCATTGTTTTAATTCGTTTTATAGAATTATAACTTGTATAATTTTTCTTTAGCGATTGAATATGATGCTTGAGATTGTAGGTTACTATATACCTAAAATTAATTTTTTGTCTAATATTGATGGACTAGTATTTTAACATGGTTATGATTTTTCTTTATGAAATTTTTAACATAAGAAATTATTGTTGATGATAAACTAATGTTTTTCAACATGTTGTTGAATTTTATGTACATCTCTTTAACTATAAAGAATTGGATCTAGAAATTTCGACCTGATATATTAGACATCATGAGGGTCATCCATGCGAAATTTCAGAATTTTTGGAGTCCTAAAACTATTTTTAAAGTATTTTAGAAAACTGCACAACGTTGCTGAAAAATTTCTGACGAGCAAAAATGTAGTCCTCGTTGAATTCGTTTTTATGATATTTGTGTTGATATTTTGGGTTTATGTGTAAGATGAAACTTGTAAATCATGAACTTATCTTCAAAACCCATTTTGAAATTTCCTGTTTGGAGTTTTAGTTTGAGAGATTTGGTGATTTCAAATTGTTGTGTATATATGTCCAAAATAGGAGACATGATACTTGAGATTAGAGATTAGAGATGTAAGAAATTACATTAAAAGTAATGTTTTGATTCTAGTATTTCATACTCTTGTTTTGGCCATGAAAAAGAAGATTAATTTTAGCAATCAAACTAGTGCACCACATATGTTTGATAAAATGCTTGATTGAGAGTTATAAATATATGATGTTATAACTATAGAACTTTGAATCTTTGTTTGGAATTTAAGAGAAACTTGGAGTACTATATTTTAATTGATTTTAAGTAATTATGTAAGTGCATACCTTACTTATTTTTGGTTTCGAATGCTCACATGTGAATGATTGTGATGTGCATGAGAATTCACCTACTTGCAAGTTTTTATTTTCCAATGAAATAAAAATTTCGGGAAATTAATCGATGTGTGGAGCAATGGGGTTGCTGATTTCTTTGTTGGTGTGCAAAGAGTGGACAATGGTTTATAACCAATTGAGCTTTGAAAGCAATTGAGGTATGGTTGATGAACCATTTGTAGTTATTGTAGTGATCAATAATGACATTCTAAATTGAATAAATTGATCGTTCAATCTTAGAATAAAATTTTGGGAAACAAGATGTTGAGAATTATTGTGTATGACAATAAACATGTGACTCATATAAGTTTTGAACTTATGAGATGGAATTTTATACGAACCCAAAACCGAAATAATTAGCAACCTAGTCAAAACAAATGTGAATATCAACTCTTACCAAGAAATGAACATAATATTGATTATGAGATTATTTGTTATTCTTGCACGGCATTGCAAGGATATCAAATGTTATTAACAACGCTTTTCAAGCTTAGTTAATGTGAACTATGGATACGGTGAGAGGTTGATATAGATTGGTATTTTACACCATATTTGTTTTGATAGGTTATGGTTCAAAAGTTGAACCAAATCGTTTTGAAAGAAAGTGGAGTTGAGATATACTCACATCACTAGGATTTTCGGTATTTGTATAGCCTAAAAGTTTACTTTGGGTAGAACAATCCTGTTAAAGATGTATCTAGTTTCCAAGATGTTCATCTTGTTAATAACAAGATGATAAAACATCTTATCATAAACAAGAGTGAGATAAGAAATTTGTTGAATTTTATCATTGCACGACTATAAATGATATGTTATCGATAAAATGTTTGAGCATAATATTGCAATTTTATCATAACATGAATTAAATTTTGAATATTTGAAATATGAGATTTTGTCATGCTTTTAAGAAATGAATGAGTTAGTAACGAATGAGAGCATGTTATAAACTTGGTGAATTTTTGAGTAACATGTATGTAATCTTACCTAACTCATAAAAGCATGTACACTTTGAAATCTTACGTAACTTGCAATGTTTTTTGGATGAAATAAAATATTTGAGAATTTTATAAAGATGCTTAGAGTAACTTGTTTTGATGTCAAATATGATCTATTGAGTAGTGAGTTAGAAAATGTTATTTTCAAAAAATAAATTTATTCCCAATCAATATTTTTTTTATAGCCTTTATTGAAAGAAATTAATTTTTGTTATAATTAATTTGACCGTTTCATACTTTTAGTTTTAATGGTGTTAACTACACCATTATAACTTTGAGAGTTTCATTTTGTGGTATTTAATGGTGTCAACTCAACTATAATAACATTTTTTCATGAACATTTAATTGTTTTGAAACTCTTGACTATAAATCAGAATTTTGGTTGGAAAAATAATAAGAGAGAGTTTTTCTTTTATGTTTTGGTGTTAAAAAAATAGTGGGGATTCCATATCCTATGCTTTAACACATTTGATTTAAATTAGAGGAACTTGAAAAATGAAGATGACAAGTAATTCACTAAGAATGAACCTAGAAAAGCAAATATACACTAGTCCAGAAAGGGCTATTAATCACGTTTTTAAATGACAGATTAATTATGTGATTAGAGTATTACAAATAAATTCTGTCATATAACATGAAAATAGTTGGGTCCACCATTTAACGCCAATAAACTGTTATTTTTTAACGTGATAAATTACTAGGTGTGTGATTTAATGATGAACCATTAAATCATGGAATAAATTCGACATATATTTTAAATTTTAATACGCCCAACATTAGTTTTCTTTTACGCGCCCAAAAGTGACTAGCCAACTGTAATGCCATGTTTCTATGAGTACGAAAAGAATTAGCTAGCCAACATGCGGGCTCATTTGCCATAAATCTTTTGCTAGATATAGGTTTTGTTCGAAAAAAACCCATTCTCCACGTTCAGAACCGAATCGCATAGGTTTCGGAGGATAGACTCTTCTATTATCTTCTCTTCTCGTCTAGGTTTTAGGATCTCTTGTCTATCTTTCTCACCGGGAACCAACTGCTCTTGAAGATAAAGGGTGAAATGGAGAGAAACAACACATAACTTAGGTATTTGACATCCATATTTCGGTGTTTTTCTATCGATTTCGTTTTTTTTTTTACTTAACCTAATTTTATCCCCTTTTCGATATCGTTGATGCCATAGTTGTTATGTGAAGATTCAAAGCTATTATTGAAGATTCGTAGCTTGTATTTGGAAGAGATGGAAGTAATAGAGAAGATCTGTGTTTTGGTTCGTCCTCTCTCTCTCTTAGGGTTTCTTCAAATCAGGTTCTCTTTTTTCTGTTCATTCATATATATTTATGTTTCTGATTTTTTTTTTGTTTTTTTGTTTTTCATTTCAGTTTGTAAGAAGATCAAGTGCCGCCCCTGCATCTAAAGGTATAATTATACCAGATTTAAGGGTTTTTGATAGTTTGTTAATTTGGATGTTGATTTGTGTGCTGGGTTTACAATATAATTAAGTTGTGAGTGTGTTTGTGCTTTCATTTTCGTATTTAATAGTTTTCTTGTCTCGTTGTAGGATGTTTGCAATTTTTTTGGTACAAAGAAAGGAATTTGGCATGGGATTATTCGAAGATTGGCTCTTGAATGCGTGATCTGTTGTGCTAACAGCTAGAGATGAAAAAATAGGATCAATTCAGTATCATTGCTTGTCAAATATGGGTTGGGGAATGTCTTTTTATACCAGCTTGATGTTCAAGATCAATGTAGTGTTGTTTCCTTAGCTAAATATGTCAAAATCCAATTTGGGAGGCTTGATATCTTGGTAAGTATTTCTTTTGAATATGCCTTAAATTTTGAAAGCATTAGACCAACTCCACTGAGATTTAACAATTTAAATATTCCTTAATTGTTCTGGTTGCTCTCGTATGAGGACTATAGTTCTTGTGGCTAATATCAATTGCTTGTCATGAAGTTGCGAATCTGAGAAGGATGACCTAAAGGCACGGGCTTTGGAAGCTCACAACGCAGGTCCCAAGTACATATAGATTTTTGTGATTATCTTTAGTTATAACATGACAGATCAATATCGACCAACTGATTACTGATTTAGTATGTATCTTCCTCATTGTTCCACTGATTTGATGTTCAAGTTTGTCTCGCAAAATGGTCGGAGTAAATTTTATTAACGAGCTTATCAATTTCCTCACATTTCGAGTATCTCCAGTTTCAAGTTTATGTTAACCATCCCCGTAAGTATCTAAGTATGGTTCCTAACACATAATTAGTTTCCTTAATTTTGAAGTTTCAATATCTTAGATGAAGCATTTTTGTTTTTAACTTGGTTGAAAGTTTACGAGTTCAAGATTACCAAACCCTTAGTAGTAGATTAAAAGTTTTGGAAAGTTGTATCTGCGTTAAAGGGTTTCATTTGATTGAGTAGACAAACCATGCAGTGGAAGCCGTTGGTGTCCTTGTCTTCAAAATGCCACGAATGCGACCCAAGCTATCAAAGAGGGATTAGATGAAAGCTCTAGAACAAAGTCGACTTTATAAAGGTGTTGTTGGGCATTCCATACTTGAACTAACTTTTTGTTTTACTTTTGGGTCACACTTAGTATATTGTCTAGTAGGCATGGGAGAAATAGCAAGGTCATAAAGCTAAACCCAGCGCGATTAATTACTTGTATTCGGTGTGATCACCAGCAGACGAGGGATGGATTAAGGAATCTTTTGCAGACCATGTTGGGAAAATCTAACAGTCTCGAAGTAGCAACATGTATCTGGATGTAGCTTTACGTATCTAACTTCTTCTACATCAGGTCAGTGCTAGTTCTATTATATTTTCCATTAGCCATTTTTTTCCTCTATCGCCCCTTTCCCGGCTCCTCCTTATTTTTGTATCTACTCATACTTGATGTTTTAACCTTGTTATTCATATGAATTGTCATACACACCTTACAGATGCTTTCAGGTTGTTTTAGTTGAATGCTCTAGAGAATTTGGCCCTGGTGAGCTACTAAGTCTCTCTATCTCATTTTTTGCTTACATCTTCTGTGATTTACCATTTCAGCTTAAGTCCCTATCAACATATTTATCAAGAGTTATTTCTGAATAGTCGTATTTTACAATGGCTTGCTCTACTTTATTTTCTTTTGATGCTTCTGATTTAGTGCCTTCTTCTGATAGGATGGTTGACCATGCGATAGAGTCATTCTATCACTGGAGAAATCAGTGAAAATGCTCTAACATGAAGTGTGTCATATCCCGGGAAGAATCATCATTGATGAAGTTTTTATGAAAACTGTGATTGGGGTACTTGGAGAGCTCCAAATTGGATGAAAGGCCCAGTGGCGGTGTCTGTTGGTTTTGAAGGAGAACTTGTATCATGTAAAACATAGTCAGCCAGCTACCAATCCACCTACTAGAATTACTTGTAGGAGAACTTGTATCTCTAGTCCTGTAGGAGAGACCTAACTAAAATGCAGATCAACGGGCAGTTTCAGTAGATTGAATGTTTCAGTTCATATTTTCCAGTGTGATTTTGAGCTACAAATGCATTTATCCTTTTTTTTTATTGTCATGTAAAACTGAATTCAACTTTTAAATACAATGTATATCTGATTTCAGATTCCATTAGAGACTCAGTACCAAATTTAGCTTTAGTTGATTCGTAAATACAAATTCAGCAAAAATAAATAAATACGAAATATTTGTTAAATGCAATTTATATTTATATCAATATTTTTTAATACAAATTCAGCAAGAAAAATATAATCCGGAAAATGCAATTTATATTGATATTAATTTTATATATATGACAAAAACACACCGTCATTCTAAATAACAAACCATTATTGTTATTTTTAATAACAAATTATGTTTGTCATTCTTAATAACAAACCAGGTACGTGATTTTAAATAACGGTTTTTATTTGTCATTTACAAAGAGTCACACCAAATTTATAACGGTTCGAGTAACGGATGAAAACCGTGATAAATCATGTTTTATAACAGACTTCATTCGTCATTTATAGCCTCTTCTGGACTAGTGATAGTGAGACTAAATTTTAGTCATGAATATTTTGTTGCTTATAATTTGAAAGATAACTTCTTATAGAGAGTAACTTTGTTCTTCAAACTATTAAATCTTTGGCAAAAAGTTTTTATGAGCCTATTGTTTTTAGACAAGCAAACAAGAAAAATTGTTGACTCTTACATTCATGTCGCTAAATAACTTACATGCTTGTTTTGTTGATGTTGTTTCTACAATATATGATTTGTTATAGTCATAAGTAGAAATATATATACTTTTGTGTAAGTTAAGGATGAGAATCTATGCAAACCAAGCATGGACAACTATGTAGTTTCTACAATAAAAGAAATCATATAAGTTAGATAAGTTATCCTTTATATTCTGAAAAACAACTTTAAAACAATTTAAAAAATATAAATTGTTTACTTGATTCATTCGAATGGTTTCAGAATTGATGAAAGTGAAATGCACAATATGCACAACTCTGTACGTTCTTGCTCAATATTTTGAAAAATATAAGTGGGGGATTGTTGAGATTATATGTTTTAAAAAACATTATTGATTTCCAAAATATAGTGTCTCATTTAAATGTTTTTAATGTGATCTCTCTCTTAGGTAATAAATTTATTTTGTGTTAATGCCAAAAAACCGTTTTTTGTTGAATGGGTTAATGATGCTCATTAACATCATAATAATGTCTTTCATTTAATCCCATATTTATTCTTGGATATTAAAAAAAATAAAATCAGAATTTTATTATATAGAGAGTGGTTGAAACCTTTTCTAAAGTGTGTGAGAGCTTTTCCATTCTATGTCTTTTGAGTTTTAAAGAAAAATGGATTTTTTGTGAGAAAGAAAAACAAGTGTGTGATCATCCTTGATTTTTCTAAAGAGTTTCTGAGCAAGAATGAAGTGTAGAAGTTTCACATCCTCTCACCGTGCAAGAGCGATTGTGTAAGAGATTGATCTCGGCTGTTTTATCCTGGGGACGACGCGCCATTGAAGAACTGCTTGCACAATCTTATTAGGCAGAGCCGCGAAACGTCTTAAAGAAAGCGACCTAGTCCGCGACTCAGCCATAACGATGTTTTGTTTGTTTTTTGTTTTTATTTTTGTGCAGGCATAATTCAGCAATTGTTCCAACAAATTGTACTCTATGAATAACCAATTCCAAGGAAGCTGACAGTAATTTCGCCGGACGATACAACATTTAGTTTTTTGGACATGCCCTATGTGAGATCTACAACATACCCTAATGGAATATCCATGAAACATGTGGGTATCCATTATCCTAACAATATTCATTTCCCACCGTTGGATCTGGTACCCATCTCCTAAGTGATAACACCCTAAAAGCTAAGGTACCCTAAAATTAATCAGCCGTCATTCCACTCAACTTTGTCTCTTCATTTTTTCCTCCCCCTGTTGGATCTCAATATTTCCGTCAACAAAATTCGTTATCAAAAATGGGTTATCTTAAGGTTGGTTCTCGATCCATTTGCTACCTGATTCTTATCTCTATTTTTGATATGATTTCACTGAATCTGTGTTTGGAGTTTGAATGTTAACAAAATCATTAATAGATTCCATGATCTGTCTTTTGAGTCCATTTTTGTATGAGTATTTATTGATTCCTGTTAATCTCTCTCGGAGTTTGAATTTATTCCATGATCAGTCTTTTGAGTTCATTTTCTATGCATATTTATTGTCAATCTAACTTGGCCAACATGTATTTGGATTTTGAATGTATGATTAGTAATAATATTGAGTCCTTTTTGTAAGCATATTTGTTTTCCCTGTTAGTCAACACACCATTGACCTGTTTTCTACGATTTTGAAATGCATCTGTAAGAACTGAATGACCAATTTCTTATGATTTGGTCCAAACTGCAAGAACTACTTGATCCTGTTTTGTTTGTTGCATGAACCATTTCAATTACTAATTTATCGATTTGACGGTATCTTCATCACGTGAATTGCAGGCGAGCACAGGTAACTCAATGGAAATTGATCTGCAGAGTAACTCGATGGATGTAGAAGGAACTGTAGGGGTGCTTGTGGAAGTTCTAACGCCTACAGAAGGTATCTACCCAGTTCCTGCGGCAATGCAAACAAGTGAACTTACAAGAGGGGTGGTGGAAGCTGTAGCTGAGGTCGCAGTTTCTAGTGCAACAAAACAAGATAAGTTTCCGAGTGCTGGCCAGCTCTATGAAGAAGGTAAGCACCGAGGAAAAATTCTGGGTGATGGATTTGTAGACGTTGGAGGTTTCGATGTACCAAAAACAGAAGCATCATTGTATAAAGAAATCTGGTTGAAATATGGGCACATTGCTTCTAGCCAAGTTCTTATAGATTCATATTATTATTCCCAAGCAACTGTTGTCTCTGAACTAATGAGTTTTATTGTGAAAATGAATGGCTGCCCTCTGGAGGAGGTTACTTCAGAAGTGATTGATGATTGGGAGAAGAATATAAGAGTAGCAGAGAAACTTGAATTCAATATCGGCTGGCTTCGTGAGCGTTTGGAAGATATTAAGATAGTTTTTGCTGAGGAGGAGAAGCTTCGGGAGACTGTAGCGGAACAGGATCAGGCAAAGGCACAAGTGATTGAGGCTGAGAAGCAGTTGCTGTTGGCAAAAGAGCGAGTTTCGGCTTTGGAAACTAAGATTGCTCCATTACTCATGGCGAAACAAAATTTTCGAAACAAATGTGGTGGTCCATTGCTTCTTTTTGATGGCAGCACGAACTTGTCACCTGTCACAGCTCCAGTTCATGAGGATGCAATTCTGATTGAAGAACCTACTGATAACAGCAACTCAAAGAAAGGGCCTTCTACAGAAATTGCAAGGAAAACACGCTTAATTTCTAGCCTCAACATCTAGTTTTGTTCTACTCTAATTTCCTTTTGAGTTGGATGCAGACGGTACGGATGATTTCCAATTAAAATCATGTAGTATTGCATCAACCTGGTGATGCGTATATGAATTTTAAAATCATGTAATATTGCACTATGGTAGTAGGTTTTCTTGTACTCGGTTTTTCATGGAATATTTGTCTGTCTGCAACATCCTATTAAGGTGTTTGATAGTTCTAACCACACAGATATTATTAAGGTATCAAAAAATGTCCATTCAACTAAGTTAATCCCTGCTAGCCTCTTTTCTAAAAACCAAACCTTTAAATTTCGTATAGAGCAAATCTGCTGATAGTTCTTGAACTTGATCATCAAAAAGAGATTCGTCTAATTTGCATATCCAATCAGTACAAACTGATTCATAATAAAGGAAGCAGATCAAAACTGAAACTGCAACAGAAAGTGAGTGTTTGAACAAGAGATTAACAGTAAATAGAGGGCAAGCACTTGTTTGAACAAGAGATTAACAGTAAGAGATTAACAGAAAGAAAAAAAATGTAATACTAGTTTGAACATGTGAAATGCGTGTTTGAGATTCAAACTACGTTTTACGTAATTTTAAGTTTGCATCTGTTGTATAAATTCTAATGATTAATTATCAGTATTTGGTTAGCATTCCTTGAAATTTCATCTTCTTTTACTACTGGGATACTAAATAAAGAGCAGAAGATGCGGAAATGTTGATGTTGATCTGTGTATCTGTGAGTGAAAATCATACTTCTTTAATCAACTCTTTAACCCTTTTCCTCTTGTATCCAATTTCGATGTGCCTAAAATTTTGAGATTTTGGTGATGGCACTAATTAAGCCACTAACTCTGTTGGAGCATTATGTGATTCATTTGTACAATACAGAAACATATTTTGGAACAATAATTACTGTCTTTCAAAACAAGTTCAACCTATTAGCATGGTATTATTTGATAGGCAAAATAGCATGAAACTTACTGATGAAACTTCTGGTTTGGATAGCAAGGTAATATCCGATCTGCCTCCATCTGTAAATTAGTTAAGGCGGCTAGCAAGATGTGGTATTCATAGACATGTTTTCTGTTACGGAGGAAGAGTACTATTAAGAATGATTGTTGGAGAACTTTGAAAATTATGGAGGCTCTCCTCCATTGAAATAATAAGAAAACCTCTACTCAGGTGTCAACATTTTAAATGTCATGTCATAACCTCGGCTTTGCGTGACCCAGAGACATTGCATTCCATCCATACCTTGCACAATTAAGGGGGAAAACCTCTCCTAAAACCAACAAAAGTCCTATGACCTCTTTCTCTTCAAAAGTGGTACTAGAAGAATCGTATGTCTGTGGCTATAGTCAATTTCAATATCAATTTGCATTCACCTTTCAAAAAAAAAAAAAAAAAAAAAAAAGTTGCACCCACCTCAACAGATTCTAAGTTAGCCATGTTGGGTTGCGTACTCCAAAGGCCCAGGCAAAACCCCAAGGGAAGGTTGCATTTAAAGGACATCTTGGTAAATTTCAACTTTGTGTTGTCTTTAATAAGAAGAAACCCTAGCATTCCATTTTATGTTTTCATCATATAGAAAGAAAGAGGTAAAGTGGAGAGAGACCGGTAAGGCCGGCGGTGCAAAACATTTACATGAAATGGGTTGTTGTTTTGGATGTAAATTGGGGTTTGTATGGTCGGATATCACAGAAACCACACCACACAATGGATTCATAGCACAATGATTTCTCCTCTCATGGTTGTAATATGGAAGATTTGTTATCTCGCTCACCAAGATCTCTACAAGTCGTAACCTCTTTTGATAGATTCTAAGATGGAAGGTGTGAGATTCTTGCTTCTTTTTAATTCTCCGTAGTTGATGTATTTTCGGGTTAAAAAGAAAATACACGTTGGAAAATCTCATCATAAAGGGATTCAAATATCGGTTTCCTCTTCAAAATAAGTCGGCTGGAACATCTGCGTATGGATTCTATTGAATTACGCTTTGAGATTCTTTTAATTAGTTATAAATCTAATGATATTGTAAATCAAGATCCTGATAAGGAATATTTGTATGTTTATGAGGAAATGGCTCTCTAGCAATTGAGACGGAAATATTTTATCTTTTACTTTCGGAAAAAGTTATTCATTCAAATGGTTAACACAAAATTATAGATGTTGACCAACAATGTCTTCTTTTTGTGAGCTGCAAATATTACAATCCTTCGATCCCTTCTATCCCCAACATAACACCATATGACCTCAAGGGGAAAATTTTCTCCCGGGGTCAATAACCCTATGACCTCATAATTTATTCTCAAATAAAAACAAGCCACTTAGATCGGAGTATTGTTGAATTTGCTTTGTATAGAGGTAGAGTTTATTAACCTAGCATTTTTAGGGGCGACCCCAAAAGAATTAAGAGAGACACTAAAAGACAAAAAAGGTCACCCAAACGTAAATTTAAGTTACCCCTTATCTTCGATTTTTCGAAATGGCCAATATGCACTTATATAATCGGGAGTTTACACCATAATCGGTAGGTTAAAGGTGAATCGGTAGGTTTAATTGAAACTATACCTATCGATTATTGTGTAGATACTTCCGCTAATAATCCCTTTTATAATCGGTAGCTTATCCAACTTGTAAGACTACCGATTATAAGGAGCCCCATATTCAACCTTGGCCAAATTCTATAGGTTTTAAGGGGTGCAGAGCCAACCATAACCACTTGGCTTGAGCTGTGGATGTAGCCATAATCGGAATCCTAATTGGTTATATAAACTACCTATTATAAGTTGCCCCAAAATGAGTTTTTTCTAAAATCCTTCACGTAATGAATTTTGAAATCTACCATAATCGGTAGGGTATATAATTATATAGCCCACCGATTATAACGAGCCCCGATCGAACCTTTGCCATATTTCATAGGTTTTGAGTGTACACGACCGCCATAACCACTTGGTTCGTGTTTTAGATGCAACGTTAGTCGGGAGTTAAATATATTAACAAACCTTCCGATTATACGATTTGCCCCAAATTTTGTTTTTGCATAAATCTCAATTTTTTCGAATTTGAGAACTATATTAATCGTTATTTAATAAGACTTCCGATTATACAGTTGCCCCAAATTTTGTTTTTGCAGAAATGTCATTTTTTTCGAATTTGGGAACTAGAATAATCGTTAGTTAATATGACTTCCGATTATAAAGTTGCCCCAAATTTCTTCCTAAACGAAATCACCAATTTTTGGAATTTAGGAGCTACTATAATCGGTAGTCTCATGAGGTTCTTTGTCCTACCGATTGTTATAGAAGCCAGATGCGCGTTAGGCACAAAATCGATATTAATCGGTAGTATAATATCGTTACTAAGCTTCCGATTGCTTTATAATAATCGGGGACAAAATAGCTTCCGATTATGTAAGGGCATTAACGTATTCTCCCCCATTTTTGAACATCCCTTAACGGTGTATATGGGTTGGGAAGAAAAAAGTCGCCCCTAATTCTTTTGGGGTCGCCCCTAAAAATGCTAGATTTATTAAGATATGAAGTCAGAATGCTGTAGTTTTAGTCTATATCCATAGACCACCAAATTACATGTTAATTTGATTTTCGTGTATACTTGGGAAGAATCAATGTAGGTTGGCATTCTTTGGTTGACTAATCTCTTTCAAACCAGCAAATTTCATCTTCTTAAAATGTCTTGGATATGAAAGAAAGAATAGAATGATGGAAACTGAAATGTTTTTTGGTATTCATTTTCATATTTTCATTGCATAATACTCCTTCCGTCCCTAATTTGATGAGCTACTTGTAGTTTGCACAAATTTTAAGGCAAGGAGGAAAGTGGAGTATATTTAAGTATTTTTTACAATTATACCCTTATGGGCAATAATTAGTAAAATTTAGAAACGATTTATCTCTTAAACCATACCACGGTTTCTTATAAACTTTATATCGTTGAAAAGCATTTTAAAACACCTACGCAACGAATATAAACATGACTATCAAATTATACATATTTCTTATAGAAAAAATAATCAATTAAAAGGGTAGTTTTAGAAATATCCCCTTGGTTAGTGAAATAGCTCATCTATTTGTGGACAAAACTAAAAACCAAATAGCTCATCTAATTAGGGATGGAGGGAGTATTTAGTAATAGGCCTGCAAAAGACGCGGACATTGGTTTCACGAAAGTGTTTATCATGGCTCCCAAAAATGACCATAAGCCTGCGCCAAGTTAGCTACAGACCTTTTTGGTATGCAGTGACTCGCCATACTTGAACTTCAATACTATTTACTGTGGTAAGCTATCCAAGTCGATGTACGGTAAATAATTTGTAACTTAATGGATCTGAATTTCTTTTGGGCTAGGTCTCAGACCCATTTATGAACCAACTTATTAGGGTTTAGTTTACTATGTTCTCCACTATATATGGATGACCATATGTTCATCCTTTAGGTCAAACACTACTAGATCTAAGCTAAATCCTAAGCTCCGCCGTTTCAACATTTTCTCAATCTCTCCGATCTCAACATCATCCAAACAATTCTTCTTAATTGAAACGGAGAAAGAAAGAGTTACATATGAATTTTGTACTTCTACATATAGCATGGAGTGGTGGGAGACACAATCAATCAATCTTCACAGCACAATGATTTCTCCTCTCAAAATTAAGTCGTCACTTGTTTGATCAAGAGTTTGCTTGGTTGAAGAGTTCCTGTAGGGTGCCGGTGAGGATGTAAATATAAATACCTTCCCGTGTGGATTCTGCATCTTGTGCTGCTTGAACGGTGTTTCTATGGATATCCATGGGTTCCCACTTGGCTGAGGACCTATGAGATGGAAGGAAGCAGTGTTGAAGTATTCTTAAAAAAGACGAGAGATTCAAAGTACATCTAAGTAATTCTAAGTTTGTATATCCTCAGATCAGCTGTTTTTATTTTAGTATTAATTTCTTTTGAGAAGAGATGATGCAATAATCCAAACAAAAGACATAATAGTGAAACAGAAAGGAGATTCAAAGTATCTTAATGAGATATTGTGCATCAGCTAAGGGAAACCAACATCTAGTCTCTTCTTTTTGTAGATTTTGCTTAGGTTTCGCATAAGAAAGATGTATGTCCCGAAATTTGAAAAAGTTGGTCCATGTACAAAGACCATCTAAAGATTTCGCTAGATCCCTTCTTCAATAGACAGTTAGCGCTGTTTAAACGAATGGGAGACTAGAAATGGAGTTCGATAGTGCATTCTTTTTATCACAAAACATACTAGAAGTGAAAATTTAAAGTATCTTGCGATGAAGTCTATCGAAAGGTGAATTCTATTTATAATGAGATCATAGTGCATTCTATATGGACTCTCACCTGACTTTGAGCTGAAAAAATCAAACAAATATTGAGTCCTTTTAAATTTTCAATCCCCTCTTTTTAATCAGTTTATCCAGTAAACCTTTTGATCAATGTATGATTGGCTCATTGATCGCAAAAGCGAGGAGCGTCATGGATGTCAGCAACAACTCTACCGGAGAGTTGGCTCCCAGGCCCATTTTGGTGCCAACTCAGGGTTCGCTATGTGCTCCTATTTCTTTGTGCATGGGGTATCTCTGGGTTAACAAGAAAAGATTTAAAAGAAAATCTCATCATAAAGGGATTAAGACTGATGTCTCTGCTCATCAGCCTTGTTCTGTAGTTACACAAGAGAAGAGGTTAACTCTTCTGAACAACAACCACAGACAAATGAGAAATAACAGCAGCAGATAAGAGATCCGATTACTAATCCTGGAGATACCTATAGAGATCACCAGACAATTTGATTGCACTATGATTTTTCCTCTCATTCTTTTAATTTGTGGAGCTTGATTTTCCTCTTCAAAAGTGTAGTGTACACCGGAACATCTGGGATTCTAAGAGCATCTCCAACGGCTTGTGGTGTGTTTCCTACCTGGCTTGATGTAGGTAGACATCTTTTTAGAATATAAACTAAAAAATTCTCTATAATTTAGGAATTTGAGAAAAATTATCTCAAATGGTAAGTCTTTGAGATCCACTTAGATTAATCTAATTGGTTGAAATATTTTTTTACTTTTATTTTTAATATTCTGTTAGTTTAATTTTATTTTGCCCGACATTTTTAGGGGCGACGCCAAAAGAATTAGGGGCGACACTAAAAGACAAAAAAGGTCACCCAAACATAAATCTAAGCAACCCCTTATCTTCGATTTTTCGAAATGGCCAATATGCACTTATATAATCGGGAGCCTGCACCATAATCGGTAGGTTAAATTGAAACTAGACCTACCGATTATTGTGTATATACTTCGGCTAATATACATTTTATTCCCATCCAAACTAGTGCGCTAAGGGGTGTCTAGGTGTTAAAAGACCAAATTGTCCATACTAAAACATCCATGCCGACTAAAACATATTCAAAATCTTTTCAAATAAAAAAAAAAAAAAAAATTAGAAGAATCAAAACGAATCAAAAGTCGGCGGGGTATTTTTTTGTCGACCTTGCCGACTAAAAAAAAAGTCGGCAGGGTATAAGGTTGATTACCGTGCCGACTTTTCATCTCTGAAATTATCAGTTACAAGGTCGTCACGGTATCCATCCCTATACCTTGCCGACTATATTTTAGTCGACATGTTATGAAATTAATACCTTACTATAGTCGGTGGCACTGGTGACGAAGGAGAGCACATCAAAATGTATGGCATGTCACTGCTGCAATGGAAGAATACTGAGGTGGTCATGTGTAAATTTTTTCCAGCCAAGGATAGGCGAGGAACTGGTTATATACCCTACCCGACGAGTCTATAGGAAGTTATGAAGTCTTGGTGGAGACGTTCCTTGAGACCTATTGTTGATGGTGGTTTTTAAACAAAGGGTAAAATCGTAAAATCCCAAATAACCTAATGTCACCGGTGACACATTTATTAGGACATTTAATGCATGTAGTCATTAATTAATAGGGGGTATTTTTTTTTCAAATTAAGGTTACAACGAACAAAACCCTAATTCCCCTCCGTGCCAATGGCAAATCATGCCAGCCACACCTAGCCCAAGCTAGCCGCGCCATGCCAAACGCACTCTGCCTTGGCGATAGCTATGCTAGTCACACCAAACGCGCCAAAGCATGCCAACCATGCTAGCCGCACCTCCGTGCCAATGGCAAATCATGCCAGACACACCTAGCCTAAGCTAGCCGCACCTCTATGCCAATGGCAAAGCATGCCAGCCATACCAAACGCGCCGAAGCATGCCAACCATGCTAGCCGCACCTCTATGCCAATGGCAAATCATGTCAGCCATACCAAACGCAGCCAAGCATGCCAACCATGCTAGCCGCACCTCTATGCCAATGACAAATCATGTCGGCCATACCAAACGCGCCAAGCATGCCAACCATGCTAGCCGCACCTCCGTGCCAATGGCAAATCATGCCAGCCACACCTAGCCCAAGCTAGCCGCACCTCTGTGCGAATGGCAAATCATGCCAGCCACACCAAACGCGCCAAAGCATGCCCAATGATTTTTCCTCTCAAAAGTAAATAATGTTGGATTTCCTTGAACCTCTTTAAGTTAGGATCTAGAGTTAGAAGTGAAGAATAAGTTCGATTGTGTAAACTTGGTAACTACTGCTGAAAATTTGCGCATAATTCTGTTGTAATGTTGGGAATGATCTGATCCATCTTAGTGTGATCGCACCATTTTGTTATTTCTTGGGAAGATTTGTTTGGGATATATATGTCCATGGGTTTAATTTGGGTTCGGACAGAAGAAAATTTCACCATTTGGAATGCAGTTTCATTACCACGGCATACAAGTAGAACTTGATCTTCTTTTTTACTCCACCTTAATGTCACTGACTTGGAGTATAAATTGTCTAGAGAGAATTATAAAAATTCATATAACAATATGTGGGCTTTAGGTGCGTGGATTTTGAGATCACTGATCACGTTACATTTAAGACAACAACAATAACCATGAATACAAAGATGTGTTCCTCTTTTTAGATCAAATGAAATGAAAAATCTATGTCCCGAAATTTGAAAAGGTACAATGACCATGACCATATAAGTTAATCAAACACAAAAAAGATATGGGGAAGCAAGTAACAAGTTTCCAAAAAAAGACTGTCTCTGTTCGGAAATCCAAATTCTAGATCGGTTTTGCGTGACCCAGAGACCATCCATCCCTTGCACAATTATCGGGAAGAAACCTCTCGTAGAGCCAACAAAAAGTTACAAAACTACCTATGAGTCTATGACCTCTTTCCCTTCAAAAAAAAATAATTCCCTTCAAAAAAGACAATTGCATGTATGTGGCAATACTCAATTTCGTTCTATATCAATTTGCATCCACATTCCTTTCAGAAAAGATACTCCCTCCGTTCCGTTTTACTTGATATTTTAGGGTTTTTTTTTGTGTTCCAAAATAGATGAGAGTTTAAGTATTTTCCCAAGTTCTCACTTATTTGCCCTTGCTTTGGAATCACACCATATCATTAATTCTCATTGTAATCAATGAGGTATATAATTAATCCAATTTTTAAATTTATTTTATGGTGGAATATTTGGTTTATCCCAAGTAAATTACAACGGGATTAAGTAATATGCATTAAATCAAGAAACTAAAAACTAGATAATTTAAATTCTTAGGAAGCTATTAATATGGGTAGAATTGGAAAAATTTTACTCTCTTTGTTGTTTCTTAATCTGCGTGAAAAACTCTAGAACGTCAAGTAAAATGGAACGGAGGGAGTATAAAATTGCGCAAGGTTGTATTTAAAGGACATTTTGGTAAATCCTTACTTTGTGTTGTCTATAAATAAAAAGAATCCCTAGCATCGTATAGAAAGAGTGAAAGTGGAGAGAGACCAGTGAGGGTGGCGGCGCAAAACCTTTACAAAGATTTCAAATATCTGATCGGAAAATTGTTGTTTTGAATGTAATTTTGAGTTCGTATGGGAAGCACGAGATCACAGAAACCACAAAACACAATAGATTATTAGCACAATGATTTCTCCTCTCAAGGTTTTAATATGAGACACTTGGTTTTTCGGTCACCAAAGTCTCCGCAAGTCGGAACTTCTATTGATGGATTCTGATAGAAGCTTCGATATTCTTACTTCTTTCTATTTCTTTGTGCATGGGGTATCTCTGGGTTAGCAAAAAAAGACTCAAAAGAAAATCTCATCATAAAGGGATTAAGACTGATGTTTCTGCTCATCAGCCTTGTTCTGAACAACAACCACAGACAAATGAGAAATAACAGCAGCAGATAAGAGATCCGATTACTAATCCTTGAGATAACTATAGAGATCACCAGACAATTTGATTGCACTATGATTTTTTCTCTCATTCTTTTAATTTGTGGAGCTTGATTTTCCTCTTCAAAAGTGTGGTGTACACGGGAACATCTGGGATTCTAAGAGTTAAGCTTTGAGATTACTTTAATTAGTATTAAGTGTATTGATATTGTAAACCAAGATCTTCAAAAGGAATTTATGTATGTTTATGAGAAACGGCTCTTTAACAATTCATTCTCATTGTTATTTTTTATATATATTTATTTGCCTTTTTATTGATTTTATGGCAAATATTTTATCTTTTACTTTTTGAAAAAGTTCTTAATTTAAATTATGAACACAAAATCTCTGCTTATCATAATTTGCAACAGTCGAAAGTATATGAAGCCATTGCAACATACTGCTTAAAATGGCACACAACTCTATTGAGAGAGTAAAAATGGGATTTCAAAATTACGAATGCAGAAAAATAATCTCATCTTTGTGGAAAAAAATCCATCCCTCCCTTTATAAACTCGGAGTACTACTGAGTTTGCAACCATTATAGGTATTACTATTTGTTTGTTTAAGCATGTTTATTTTAATTGTTTTCTCCATCCAGCTTGATTTATTACTGGAGTCGACCGGAAGTTGCTGGTGTCGACCAGAAGTTGATTTATGACTAGTCATGGATCATCATCCATAGAAGTTGCTGGTGTCGACCGGAACGTTATTGATTAAGATTTAGCCTCAATTGCATTTTACTATGCTTATAATGTTCCCGGTCGTCTCATATGCAGTGCGACGATTTAATGCGTAAGTATTATAATCGGTCCTTGAGAATCAAATACAAAATATTTTAATCCAAAATTATGGTTTAAGAAATGACCCAAAACGCCCTACTCTACTTACTTATTTGATGGTGTTTATTCTTATCCACTTGAAAATGGCCACTTGCTAGGTAGGATTAACAATGGAATTTGAAGATTTATTGCTAGAATTGAAAATGTACGTAGTTCTTGCGATGGCAAATTCTGATTAATGCAACAGGCTTAAATTATCTACAGCATCAGCCCAATAAATAAGTAGAGGCTTGGGGTTTAATTTGCCTGGCGAGAATGGGGTATACCCAATTTTAAGTGGACATGTGACCTTACTATGGGGAGGTCAAATTTGGTTGAAGTTACAATACTACCCTTGACCTTTATAATTCTATTACCATAATCAGTTTTTTTTTATTTTCATCTTCCTTCTTCTCTTCTTCTCTTCCATAACCACACCGGCTCCTCCCCACCATCACCACCAAAACTCGTCGATTGATTCGTTAACATCGTCGATTCGAAAACTCCGAGTAATCTTCATCAATGGAACCACCACAGCGTAAGGGAACTCGTATGAAAGGCGCCAATCGAAAACCCAATCAATACAACCCTGGAATTGCAAAATTAGTTCAACAAAAAGAGAAGAAAAAAACCTTCGAAGAAGAAGAGATTGAACCCGCTCAAAACGAAGAAATGGTGCGATTAAGAAAGTAAGGGCCTACTTAAACTCACTCAAGTACTTCAATTTCATGTTTGCATGTCAAATTAGGTCAGAAAAATCGATTCTTTGAATTTGCAGTTATTTCGCCGGCAATGTGTTTGTTTCACGACCCTGCCGGGATTTCATAGTTAGGGTTCCGCTGGGATGATCATTGTTTGAATATCTTGCCGGCAGTTTAGTTTTTGTAACTGCTTTCACAGGGTCGGGATGTTATTCAACGTATAATCTTGCCGGCGCTTTTTTTTTTAAAGCCGGTTTGGTTATAAACTTTTAACTTGTCGGCGGGATTTCAGTTTTTTAGCGTCTCCTGATGCCTTCAGTGAAAAAGGTCGGAATGGTATCTAAATAATACCACGCCGGCGTTATGTTAGCCGGTGTTGTTTTTATTATGGACGTTGCCGACTTTTGTAGTTGAAAACCCAGTCATAGTTATTTAAAACCGGCAGGTTATTGGAATAAAACCCTCCCGACCCTTGTTTAGCCGGCTTGTTGATTAGATATCGACCCTTCCGACCTTAGTCCGCCGGAATGGTTATATATGTTGAGCCTTCCGATTTATAGTTTTTTTCTTAATTGTTCTTGTTTAGGTTGCAAAAGGCAAACAAGAAAGCTATGAAAGCTCTTAGTCCTCCTTCAAGACCTCCTCGTGTTGGTGACAAACTCTTGACTTCAAGACATCGAGGGGCATACGTTGTGGCGGGAACGACAAAGATCCGTGTACCGAATGATGATTATGAACCACCATCGGAACCCAGTGATTCAAAGAGACTCTAGATGAAGACCAATCAATTCCATCTGGTAGAAGAGGTGACAATGATGATGGTGATGAAAGAAATCCGGCTGCTGGAGGAGGTAACAATGATGATGATGATGATGATGATGGTGATCAAGACATGCCTAATATTGGAGGAGGTAATGATGATGATGATGATGGTAATGAAAATGGAGATAAAGGTAAGGGTAGAGAAGATGAAATTGTTGAAGAGGCAGTGGAAGAAGAAGAAGAAGAAGTTGGGGAACAAACCCAAGCTGCAAGTACTAGTGCAACCGGGAAGAAGAAAAGGGTTATCACTAAACTAGCTAATTCCCACATGCCTCCCTCTGAATTGAAGGTTAAATTGAAACCAAACGAGCTTCCCCGGGGGACCCCAGGAGATGGTGGACATGTTCTTTTTGGATACAAAGACTCCTGGGCATGTGAAATCCAAAATACTATCGTAAGTAATCTCAATCCGTCTTTGTTTTTCATTTAAGTGTGTAACTATCTTAAATTTGCGTCAAGTGGTTGTATTTCTTTTCATTTTGTTTTTTGGTATTTAGGATCACAAGCATGCTATCCGTCTCATGAGGCGCCAAGCTTCATGTTCAGTGACTAAGACTTGGGATCTTAAGGATGAATGTGAGGAGGTGCAAGTGATTGTCAAAAACTCCGGGTTGTGGCCTGTGGTGGGAGTTCAAATGTTGAGTATGATAGAGTTATCGTATCTGCATTCTGTGAGAGGTTCTACGGTGAGACCGATACAATGTTATTCCCATTCGGTGAGATGGCGATAACTCCCGATGATGCTCATCAAATTCTAGGCCTCGAGGTTGAGGGAAAAGCGATCGGTGAGGGCTTGATAATAACATTTCTTGGGAGGAAATCTTCAAATTGACCAACACTTTGTTCGGTTGGGATCAGATTAAGACGGAGTCTATGCTTGCGATGAAGGATGGTAATCTAAGCAAGAAGTTTAATATGAAGAAGCTGAGGGATACATTATCTGGGACCAAGAAAATCTTTGATGTGGATAGAAGGTGAACCCCATGCGAATCAATGCTACCGCGTCAACTTATTTGCTATACGTCCTGGGTAGATGTATCTTCCCCGACGATTAGGAAGCTTGGTCGACCTTGATTATTTGCAACTCTTTGGATCCCTTAGATAAGATGCATGAGTATTCTTGGGGAATGCTACGGTGGTCGCCTTCTTGAACAATGAGTTGACAATGGCTTCAAGGGCACGCATCAAGTTAACGGAAACATATGTCTCTTCCAGGTAATTGTATTGTCTAAATCATTTATATTTTCCAAATGGTTGTAATGTTTGATTCTTACTAAACTTTGTGCTTGCATAGGTTTGGATATATGAGCACTTCCCTACTTTGGTGAAAACCAACTCCCACGTCAAAGTGAATGAAAAGCTTGCGATTGATAAGCCAAGAGCGCAAAGATACAGTTTTAAGGGTGCTCAGGAAAAGGATATGCCGCAGCTGCTTCTTAATATGCGAATCGCCTTGGACAAATTGATCATGGATGAGGTAATATTTGATCCTTACCGAGATGCTAGAAATCAAGGTTTAATCCAAAGGAGAGATGATGTTGCATTATACTATGGACCCTTGTTGTTCTCCCATGGATTTTCAATGTACGATCCACATCGGGTAATGCGATAATTGGGTTACGTCCAAGAAGAACCCCATTTCGATCTTGAGCCTTTCTTTAAAGTGTTAAGGGAGGACTGCAGCACATCCCAAAAAACTATTATCGTCGCTTACACTCCACCCCCAACTCTAGGACATTGGAAGGGAAGACTTGACCGTAAAGTCGATACGAGTCTTTTGGATGAGGTGACCGAAGAGTCATGAAGCTCAGGAGAGATACATTTCGTGGTACTTGGGTTGGGCTCGTCCTATTGTGATTAGGGAAATGACTGGTGAACAATTGGCTCGTAAGAGGAAGATGGCATCGAATGACTCAACAACAATTCCTAACTTCTTTGTAAGTATTTTGGAGTAGCTCTTACTGTTTTAAGATTACATTATCGAATAATTCTATTAATTGTTTGTTGTTTAACCGAAAATAGAAGGGGCATTTGAAGACCTTTGTGAAGTTTTTGTTGTGTTGCGCGAGAGAAAGAGGAGAGCCTTTGTCGATTGAAGAGCAAACCAAGCACATTCACTATGCTAGCAATCTTGACAATGAGGATGCCTATGAAATGTTCAAGCAAGCTGATCTTTGAATTAAAGAGGGAAGAAAAGGCCAGGAGGGAAGCACAAGCCAAGATGAATGCGACAAAAAGAGGGCTCCGTAGTGGTCGTGGTGGTGAAGGTAGTAGTAGTGTTGGTGTTCCTAAAAGGGGCCGAGGTCATGGTCGTGCTCATGCTCGTGGTGAATGAATCGTTTCCTAATTTATTTCTTTATGTTGGGTTGGACAAATGTTAAGGTTAATGGTTGGACAAATGGTTTTTGAAGGTTTATGGGACATGTTTTCTTATTTTGGACAACAAGTGTTTGATTTCTAATTGTTGAATGAAAGGTTTGTTTAGCTACGTAAAGTTTCAAAATAAATAGCCGGCATGTTATTTTTAATTCACCATGCCGACATAACAGGGCCGGCAAGGTTTTGAAGTGTCAAACTGCCGGCCCTGTCAGCAGAAAATGCTTGCATACCAGGGTCGGCAAGTGAGTCGATCATTACCAAGTGGCGAAGATACGGGGCGAGTGTATTATGTTTTCGAACACGCCAGCGATTTGTTACAAAAAATACCTTCTTCTGATGCCTAAAACCATCATAACGCCGACATGGTAATAAATTTATACCCTTCCGACCATATCATAGCCGGCAGTAAAATTTCAAAATATTATGCCGGCGTATTGACAGAAGAAAATGATTTACTGATGCCAAAACCATCATAATGCCGGCATAGTTATACACTTCTCACCCTGCCGGCCCTAGGTAGTCGGCATACTGATAAACAAAAATCTCGCTGGCAAATTCAAAATTCAAATTTTTGGCAAGTACAATTTCATTGATTGACTTGTACTTGGGCACTATAACGGCCAAATTTGGGTACAATCCTATAAATACTAGGGGTGGGACTTGGGTTGGGTTCACCCACCCAACCCGTGCCCAACCCGAATGTTGGGCGGATATGGGCAACGTATTTCAAAATTTTGGGCAAGCTTGGGCATAAATTTTACAAACCCGAGTTAAATTTGGTAAAGCATGGGCATAAATATTTTTAACCCAAGCAACCCGCCCAACCCGAGAACTATGATATAGTTATATAAAACTATTTTTATAGTTGTTATTATTATCTATTTAGAGTAATTTTAAATATTATCTTCAAATATAATATTGAAATTATAAATTATATCTATTTCATTAATCATTCGATATGAAAAAAAAATTTATTGTAAATAATCTTTAGTTATTTGGAAATTTAAGATAAATGGAGCAATTGAATCTTATTATTACTAAAATTTGTTATTGTCATATTAACAAAATCGTATGTCTAGCGAAACTTGGGCCAACCCGAGGAACCCGGGGAACCCGAGGAACATAACTTGGGCGGACTTGGGCAGTACCTCCATGGGTTCCACGGGTTCGATGGGCAATCTGGGCACAAGATTCCTAGCTCGGGTCTGCCTCAGCCAAGCCTTCTAACCCGCCCAACCAACCCAAGTCCCACCCCTAATAAATACACTACTTATATCTACAAAACAACATACAAATAGTTCCATATACTATCCAAAGCTCATATCATGAAACTCACCCAATAGCTAAACAAAAATGGCATCATTTGATTCAAACGAAGATTTGGCAATCACCAAAGCATGGTACGCGGAAACTCGACTTAGACGTCAATCCTCCGAAAGGGAGGATTCCATAACCTTTTGGGCTAGGGTACACAACAAATTTAGCGGCGAGTTTGGTAATCCTAATGGAAGAAGTATTCAACAAGTCCATGAAAGGCGCCTAGTCATCGAAAATGCGATACTTGCTTTTTTGGCTCTCCAACCTCGGATTTTTAACACTCGCCCCTTCACCTTGTCCATTGCACAATTTGTAAGTAATTTTGTGGTTATTTTTTACGTAACCCATGTTGTTTTATCTTCCAATGAAACACCACTAACAAATGTAAGTTTGTTTTTGTGTTTTTCTAGCACGAAGTCGTGAAAGCGCGCTACTTGGAGGAAAAGGGGGAAGCATTCGCGTTCGATGCAAGCTATCACTTCTTGGCAGAAAGAATCCCGAAGGATAACCCGGAATACTTGGATGTCGTATCGTCTTCGGATGAGGAAGATTGATGGCTTTAGAAGTTTTTGTATAGGTTTTGTGGGTAGACCTCTATGTAAACCCTTCGTTTCAATCAATGTAGTAACAAAAAATTGCATGAATAAAGTGAATTAGATCTTCCGATATTCTGTTTTTTTGTTTGGTATATGTAAATGTCGGCAGGGTTATAAATCCTTAACATGCCGGCTACACATACGCCGGCGCTGTCATAAATTACATGAATGTCGACTATATCATAGCCGACCGTAAGAAATTCGGCATAATCTTCATTCAAAGACCCTTCCGGCCACAAAATGGTCAGCGTTTTATTCATCCAAGGACCATGCCGGCTAAAATTGGTCGGCATTTTATTCAAACAAGTACCATGCCGGCTATGTTATAGCCGGCACCTTATTCAAACCTGGACCCTGCCGACCTTTCATATTTTCAAAACAAATTTTTTTGATCGAAATCGAACTCATAAGGCAGATAAAAGATTTAATCTACTGAATTCATAATTTCAAAATTTTAATCTAAACTCAATTAATTAACCTAATCAGAATTAAACAAGGGCATTTTAGCCATTTAGAAAAAACAAGGTTTAAGGGGTGGCTTGGCTTTACTTCAAAATGACCCTATTTTGTCTCATTGGGTATACCCCAATTAGTTTGGGTATACCCCAATCAAGCCAGGTTAATTTGATGTATAAAAAAGATGACTTTCTATCTTTGTTTTAGGGCAAACACAACAACTCCGCCGTTTCCACATTTCTCCTCCCTCTTTCTCTGATCTCCGTCATCTCATCACTCTTGGTTAAACAATAATGAATTACGAACTTTTACATATGGCCTGAAGCGGTGGAAGACATTCAATCTTCTTCTTTGAGATTTAGCACAATGGTTTCTCCTCTCAAAATGAAGTCAACATCGGTTTGATTCCGGGTTTTAATGGATCTGTAGACGTGATATGAACTTCGTGCCCTGAACTTTATCTTCTATGCTATATTTTGAATTGCTGTCAAGGTTAAACAAAAGATCATAACAGTAAGGATAGGTATAAGTTAGTTTGAACATTGAAATGTTTGTATTTGCGATTCAAAGTAATTATATGTAATTCTAAGTTTGTATCTCTGTTGTTGTTGTGTGTCTAAATTCTAGTTGATGTTATAATCCATTTCTAATTAATATTTTTGAAAAGCAGGTCCCAAAACAGACCTAGATTTGTACTCCCTCCGTCCCTAATTAGATGACCTACTTGTAGTTTAGACAAATTTTAAGGCAAGGAGGAAAGTGGAGTATATTTAAGTATTTTTTTACAATTATACCCTTATGGGCAATAATTAGTAAAATTTAGAAATGATTTATCTCTTAAAACTATACCATGGTTTTTTTATAAACTTTATACCGTTAAAAAGCATTTTAAAACACCTACACAACGAATATAAACATGACTATCAAATTATACATATTTCTTATAGAAAAAATAATCAATTAAAAGGGTAGTTTTAGAAATATCCCCTTGGTTAGTGAAATACCTCATCTATTTGTGGACAAAACTAAAAACCAAATAGCTCATCTAAAATGAACTCCGGAGGTCTTCAAGGACTGAGCAAAAAGATAGTTTGACAGGGCTAAGCTTCATAGTATATCGAGGCCAAATTCTTTATCAAAATTCGGGTTCAAAAAATTTGTAAGTAGATTTATAGAAAATAAAAACTAGCCAAATTTGTATAATTGAATTGTCATTGACTTATACACACAAGTAATGTGCACGTGCGTTGCACGTCGACAAACACCACGCCTGTCAATCTTATATTCCGGAGATTGAATTGGTTTATATATTTTGTTTGAGCTACAAAATAAGCAATCAATAAGCAATAGGTATTTCTTTATGTTATTAGAAAGTAAGGGTTTTTAAATAGTTATTTTCGTAATATTAATAGAAATTAAGGGTTTCGTAATTTGTTAGAAATTTAAGGATTTGTTTGTAATCTGCCAAGAAGAATAAAATCGTGTGGCTGGTGTTAAGATAATCTAACTGCCAAAATAAATAGTTCAGACGGAAAACCCAATTGTAGATCGAACTGTTGCATTTAAGAACTGGACTATCCAACGCTGAATGTTCAAGTTGGCATGATGATTATACTCTTAATAAAGGATGTAGTTTATTGGATGACATCAACAAATATCTTTATCCAAATGGCCCTCCTTCATTTTAAAGGGTCTTTTCAACAAAATGGATTAATTTTCTTAAAAATGAATTACTGGTAAATTAAATGAAAGGAGAACTAGACTAGCAGGGCGATGGTTTCTCGGGTTAATGGACTGGAGAATTATTAGGTCTGAGGCCCATTCTGGAGCCAACTTAGGGTTCTATATGTTCTCCGCTATGCATATATATATATATATGAGGATGCCTTTAGGTCACACACCTTAACTAACTCCGCCGTTTCAACATTTTCTCAATCTCTCTGATCTCCAATATCATCCAATTAATTCCTCTTATTTGAACAGAGAAAGAATGAGTTATGAAATGAATCTTAAACTTTTACGGTGGTGGGAGACACAATCAATCAATCTACACAGCACTATGATTTCTCCTCTCAAAATTAGGTCGGCATCAAATGATCCAGAGTTTTATAGGAGTTGCTTGGACCCGTAAAAAGCTGGCAAAGATGTCGATATTTACCTGGCATAGGATTCTATCGTTTTTCTTTTCTTGTTTTGCTGTTCGTATTTCTGGTCGTAGCTTCCATTGGATGGATACGCATTGTTAGAGTATCACCTAACAGTGGAACAGAAAAGAGAGATGTAAGTTAGTGAAATGTTGGTGTTTGATGTTCAAACCACTTCTATGTAATTGTAAATTCTAATGGCTAATTTCCTTTGAAAAGGGAATTAATGATTAATTATCAGTATTTTAGTTTTCCCTTTTGCTAATCTGCAATTCAAACAGATATATTATGAATTGCCATTCCTTGATTTAAAATTTCAATATTCTAAAAAACTATGAGATGAGCAGCCTGGGAAGTTACTATTGCTGAACTTTGCAATTTTCCCAACTTGCACTTTAAACATTTTTGCCTCGAATCAAGTTTAGGATAGGTTTTGTATGACGGCTCAGATGTTGGGTTCAGGGCTGATTTTTTTGGCCACTAGAGAAATTGTTCCGCAAAAAACTTACAGTACATGTGATAGATTTTGAGGTGAAATTCGTGCCATTGATTGACAATATAATGAAATTCGCGTGACTAATTATTGAGTCTGTGGTCCAACCTCTACAATATACCCTAATAATGGAATATCTAGGAAACATGTGGTGGGTATCCATTATCTAAGCAATATTCGTTTTCCACCGTTGGATCTGATACCCATCTCCCTTATAAGTCATAATAACCCTAAAATCAAACATACCCTAGATTATCTTCAGCCGTCATTGAACTAAAATTTCTCTCTTCATTTCATTTCCTCTGTCCCCTGTTGGATCTCAACATTTCTCAAAAATGGATAATCAGCAGGTATAGGTTCTCGATTCATTTGCTACCTGATTATAATTGCTTTTCTTGATACGATTTCATGATATTATTATTAGCATCATCAACTGAGCATGTGTTTTAGAGTTTGAATGTTAGCAAAATCATTAATAAATTCCATGATCAATCTCTTAGGAGTTTGAATGTCCATGTCTTTTGAGTCCATTTTTGTATGCATATTTATTAGTCAATCTCTTTCAAGATTTTGAAATGCATTTCAGCTTCTAAAATCAATGCAAAATGAAATGCATTTTAGCTTCTAAATCCAATTCAAAATTGAAGACACATTTTTGTCATAGCTGAACCAGTTTTTCTGATTGCCGTAATGGTTTGTGTGAAACCCCAAAGATGTTCTTATTACCTTTGGGTTCAAATATTCCCTTGAAACCAAGGGATCGCAGAAGTGATCTAGATATAACTCATTTCCATAATGACCAATATATGATGATTTGTCCCAAAGTGCAGCAACTTCTTGATCCTGTTTTGTTGCATAACTGATTTCCATTTCCATTACTAATTTATCAATTTGACGGTGTCTTCACGAGCATTTCAGGCGCACACAGCTAACTCCGTGGAATTTGACCAGAGTAACTCGATGGAAGTAGATGAGACTGTAGGGATGCTTGCTGAAGTTGTGACGCCAACTGAAGATATCTACCCAGTTCTTGCGCCTACTCAAGGAAGCGAACTTACACGAGGAGTGGAAGTTGGTTCTGAGGTCACAATTTTTAGTGCAACAAAACAAGATAAGTTTCCAGGTGCTGGTCAACTATATGAAGAAGGTAAGCACCGCGGAAAAGTTCTGGGTGACGGATTTGTTGACGTTGGAGGTTTTGATATACCGAAAACAGAAGCATCGTTGTATAAAGAGATCTGGTTGAATTATGGGCACATTGCTTCCAACCGAGTTCTTACAGATTCATATTATTATTCCCAAGTAGTTGTCCTCTCTGAACTATTGAGTTTTATTGTGAAAATGAATGCCTGCCCTCTCGAGGAGGTTTCTTCAGAAGTGATTGATGATTGGGAGAGCAATATAAGAGTAGCAGAAAAACTTGAATTCAACATCAGCTGGCTTCGAGAGCGCTTGGAAGATATTAAGATAGTTTTTGCTGAGGAGGAGAAGCTTCGAGAGACGTTAGCGGAACAGAATGAGGCAAAGGCACGAGTGATTGAGGCTGAGCAGCAGTTGTTCTTGGCAAAAGAGCGACTTTCTGCCCTGGAAACTAAGATTCCTCCCCTACTCATGGCGAAACAAAATTTCCGAAACAAATGTGGTGGTCCATTGCTGCTTTTTAATGGCGGCACGAACTTGTCACCTGTCACAGCTCCAGTTCCTGAGGATGCAATTCTGATTGACGAACCTACTGATAACAACTCCAAGGGAGGGCCTTCTACAGGAATTGTTGCAAGAAAAACACGCTTAATTTCTAGCCTTAACATGTAGTCTTGCTGTACCTTAGTTTGCTTTTGTGTCTGCTGCAGACAGAGTCAGAGAGTTGGAGTGGATGATTTCCTTTTAAAATCATGTAATATTGCATCAACCTGGTGATGCATATATGAACTTTAGAATCATGTAATATTGCTCTTCGGTAGCTTTTCTACTCGTTTTTCCATGGAGGATTGAAACATCTACGTTACAGCCTTGTATTTGATAGCTCTAATCACACAGATAATATTAATCAAGAAGGTACCAAGCAAACGTCCATTCAACTAATTTAATCCCCGCTAGGCCCCTTTTCTAAAAGCCAAACATTTGAGTTTCGAATAAAGCAAATGTGCTGATACTTCTTAAACTTGATATCATCAAAAAGAGATTCTTCTAATTTGCATATCCAAACTTGACCGAAGAATTGTGGAATGCAAAAGGCGAATATAAGAAGATTCGTAATAAAGGAAGGTGAGTGTTTGAACAAGATATATTATTAATAGAAAAAAGAGGGCAAGCGATGGTATCCAAACAACATCAAGTTGCGGTTACTTAGTTGGCCTGTCAATGAATCATTAAGAACATCAAGTTTGATGATTTTGTTTTCGATTGGGTGAGTTTGTTTGAAGACTAGTTCGTTGTAAACTCCCTATTCGCCTCTCTTTGTGTATCTTTGGAGGATGCTATCTTGGCACTCTTCCTTTTTATTTAAAAATAAATAAATTGTGTGCATTCTTTTGCACACAAAAAATACTACATTTGAAAATGTTAAAGCTATCGCGAAGTGTTGTAGTACTTGCGATGCAGCTGAGTCCATATTCAAATTCCAAAAGCATTCGGGGTTAAGGTATGAAGACTCGAAAAGATACAGTAGTATTTTCCAAAGACTTGTAATGCAAACATCTACCCTTCTCAAAATTCTGTTATACTCAACAGCTCTTGGTGGATATCGTTTGGGCCAGCATGAAACAATAAAGAAACGGGCTTAAGTTAACTACAGTTTAAAGCCCAATAAATATGAAGAAGCTTAGGGTTTCGCTGCCTGTATATATATATATATATATATATAATTCAGAAGACGACCTTCCTTTCTTTGTTACAAATCTGCCGTTTCTACATTTCTCCTCTCTCTCTCTCTCTCAGATCTCCATCGTCTCTTTGAAAGAATGAGTTGTGGATTGAGTTTGGAAAATTTATATATAGCGGAGATCCTATCAATGTTTCTACGAGATTTCATAGCATAATGATATTTCCTCTCAAACTTAAATTGATAATGGTTTGATCCTAAGTACAAATTTGATCATTGCAGCCTCAAAAAATGTAGCAAAGATGTGAATATTTTACATTCTGCATCTTTGACTTCTGTTCTGGTATTTTTGCTAGTTTGCACAGCTAAAATACGTATTGTGGTAGAATGGCTTCCACACCAACTGTGGAGATTAGAATCTCTTATTTATATCAGAAGACAAGTACAATGGTCAAAACTGTAAAACATAAATACATGGAAGATCCTAGTTATTAGTCCTAGATATCTGTTGATGACCAGCCTCAGTTTTGGTTTGTTGAGCAGGTTCCTTAGTTTGTGGAGGTTGTTGATGAGTTGCGCTGACACCTTCCCTCAAGTTGAACCGGAGTTGACGTATGTTCAACTTGTCTCTTATTTGTTGAAATCTGGGTGACGACAGACCTTTAGTAAATACATCAGCCAGTTCATCTCTAGAGCTGATGAACTTCACATGGAGCTGCTTACGCGCCACCCGCTCACGAACAAAGTGGTAATCGATCTCTATATGCTTTGTGCGTGCATGAAATATTGGATTAGCTGTTAAGTAGGTTGCGCCTAAGTTGTCACACCATAAGGAATGAGTTGGAATTTGGATACCCAATTCCACAAGCAAAGACTGTATCCATATAAGTTCAGAAGTGGCTATAGCAACACCACGATACTCTGCCTCAGTACTCGACTTGGACACAGTTTTCTGCTTCCTGGCACTCCAAGATATTAGATTACCCCCAAAATAGATACAATAGCCACTGGTGGATCGACGATCATCCAAACTGCCGGCCCAATCAGCATCCGAGTAAGCATGAAGCGAATAATCTTTATGAGGCTTGAAAAACAACCCATAGTCAAGTGTGTGCTTCAGATATCTTAAGATACGTTTCACCAATTCCCAGTGCTCTACATACGGCTCGTGCATATACTTGACAAGCCTTATTGATGACTGACTACGAAATATCGGGCCTTGTTATGTGTAGATACGCAATGCGCCTACAACACTACAGTAAGCGTGGAATCTAAAAACTTTTCACCGCATTGTTTTTGAAGCTTCATGTTGGCTGGTATAGGAGTTATAACTGGCTTGATGCCATCTAGGTTAGTTCGGCGCAGTAAATCGACAACATATTTGCGTTGTGAGAGTACCAGGTTATTGCCTTGTTTAAGCACCTCTACTCCCAGGAAATAAGATAATTCTCCCATGTCTTTGACTGCAAAAGCATTACTCAGATCAGTAATAAGTTTATCAATAAGCTGAGAATCATAACCTGTCACAATTATGTCATCGACATAAGTGGTAGATCTGCCAGACTGCTGCACAAACAACGATGAATCAGCTATAGATGCCGTGAACCCAAGACGAAGAAGATGACTGCTGAGTCTAGAAAACCAAGCACGTGGAGCATGTTTAAGTCCGTACAAAGACTTATGTAACTTGCACACATGATTGGGATAATTTGGATCAATATAGCCAGGAGGCTGCTTCATGTACACATCTTCCTCTAAAACACCATGTAGAAACGCGTTTTCAACATCCAGATGACGCAATGACCATTGATTCAAGACTGCAATTGAAAGAACCAGCCTTATTGTACATGGTTTTATGACTGGGAAAAATGTTTCTCCATAGTCAATGCCTTCTTGTTGGTTAAATCCTTTGGCCACCAGACGAGCCTTGCAACGCTCAATAGTTCCATCAGGGTTATGTTTAACACGAAAAACCCATTTTGAACCCACTACATTCATGCCATCTTCATACTTTACCAGCGAGTATGTGTCATTACGTATCAACGCATTAATCTGGACATCCATAGCATCTCTCCATTGTGGAATCTTACAGGCCTGAGAGTAACATGTGGGTTCCATAAAGTCTTCAGCTTGCAATGGATGTTTGGTTGTTATAAGAGACAATTTTTGAATGGGCTTTGTAATGCATGCTTTCGCTCGAGTTACCATTGTATGACCTGGAAGCTGTTCTTGATGAACTGGTTGTACCTCAGGGAGAGCTATTGGAGATGGTTGTACTGGTGTAGATACCTCTGCTGATGAACTGGATGAATTCATTGGTGAGATAACTGGAGCCGGTGCTGGTGAGTTAGACTGCAACAAAGCTGGCTCAGCTGGTTGATGATGTTGCAACGGCAAAGGTTGTGTTGGCCTAAATGCTGGCGAGCCAAGAAATTACGTGCTAGGATAATGAGTTTGTTGACAAAGCTCAGGAGATCGCCGTTGAGGAGGAGAGAATGGGAACGTGCTTTCTTCAAATCTCACATGTCTTGAAATATACTGACGATTCGTTAGTTGATGAAGACAGATATAGCCTTTATGAGCAGAACTGTAGCCTAGAAAGATGCAAGGTAAAGACCTAGGCTCTAGTTTATTGGCAGTGTATGAGCGAAGACAAGGGTAAGCTAGACAGCCAAACACTCGCAAAAAGAAGTAATCGGGTTGTTTATTGTAGAGTTGTTCAAGAGGAGTTTTTGTTTCAGATGTAGATTTGGGAATCCTGTTAATAAGATAACAGGCAGTGATAAAAGCTCCGGACCAAAACTCTTTTGGAAGATGTGCATGAAACAAAAGTGCAAGACCACTCTCAGTTATGTGCCTAATTCGACGCTCTGCAAGACCATTTTGTGCTGAGGTATGTGGACAAGAGAACCTATGTTGAATACCCTGAATTGTTAAGATATGATGTGAATTTCTTGTACTCAAGAGCATTATCAGACTGAAAAACTTTAATCTTATGACCAGTTAAGTTTTCAACTTGTTTGTGAAAGATAGTAAAGACGTTTAAAGCATCAGAACGTTTCACCAGAGGAATGACCCATGTATAATGAGAAAAGACATCCATTAACAACATGTAATAATGAAATCCATTTCTAGAAATTTGTGGAGATCCCCAAATATCTGAAACAATCAAACTTAACGGTTTATCAAAGGTTGTAATACTAAGAGAAAAGGTAAGTTTCTTGATCTTGCTAATATGACAAGAGTGACCAAATCAAACTTTTTATTCAAAACGGGAAGGAAAAATTGTTGATAACTTTCGAAACCGTGCTTAGCATTGGATGCCCAAGACGCTGGTGCCAAACAGGCAGACTGGTTGAGAGATAAGATGTTGGAGATATCGACTGGTTTATGTCACCTACACCATCGAATATGTATAGCCCATTCTCATTCCTCCCCTTTAGCAGTGTTACTCCCGTACATTTGTCCTTCACAACAAAGAAGTTTGTTTGAAACTCAAAAAAAACATTATTATCCTTAAAAAATTGATAACTGAAAGAAGATTCGTTTTGATCTTTGGTACATGATATACGTTATTTAAACGAAAGCAACGCATATTATAAGTAAATGTTGTGTTACCAATATGGGAAATTTTTAAAGTATTACCATTACCAACTCGAACATGATCCGTCCTTCATATTCATGAGGAATGCACAGGTTCCTCATATCGCGATCAAGTGGTGAGTAGCACCAGAATCAGTCACCCATTCTTTGTTCAGCTGGACCTCCAGGCAAGGCAATATAAGCCGCAGGTGCTTTGTGTTGATTTGTGTTACTTCTTTCATAGCGCCACCAACAACGATCAGCTGTGTGATTTCGTTTTTTGCAGATTTGACAGAGTATGTCTCCTTGAGCTACGTTCCTCTGAGGTTGTTGGGGATGACGATTGTTATTGTTGTTTGGTGGAGGGGGTCCTCTGGGTTGATTGTTGAACCTTCTAGGTTCATTCCTGTTTGATGATGTTGAGCTGGAAGAGACAATATTTGCTAAGGGTTGTTGAATCTGTGATAATTGGTGTTCAAGCCTCATCTCAAAAGTGAGAAGATGAGCAGTGAACGTTTGTATGTCCAGTTCTTCATTAGTGCTTAAATAAGTCACAATTGTGTCATAGGAATGGTTCAATCCATTACAGATGGATTGCTTCATCTAATCTACAATCATCAGTATAACTTGATGTCGCAAGTCGGGTCAAACAAACTTTTAGCCTCGTTCAAGTAAGCTTTTAAGGTCTTATTACCTTTGTTCATGCAATGCACATTTGTTTTTGAGACTCATCTGGTGAGCTTTAGTCTTAGGTGCGAACTCCTCCTCCAAGGTATCCCACACTTGCTTTGCTGTGTCAAGTCCTCCAACTTTGGCTAGAACCTCAGGAGTTAAAATGGAGTTGAGACATCCAACAAGCAGCGAATCTTGGGTTTCATAATCAGTGAAATCTGGGTTTATATCTTCACTGTCAGGAAGATTTCTGGGTGGCTTCTGTTTGGTTCCATCAATGAAACCTGTTAAACCATATCCTTTTAGAATAGGTTTAAACTGAGTTTTCCACAGCAAATGATTTGTTTCTGTATGTTTTAAAGTGACAAGGTGATGAATCTGAATTTGGCGAAGGTTGTTTGTAGTTGCTGCCATTACAGGTTCTAGGGTTTTTACTGGGTTTTTGTTTTTCTTTGGAAGCGGAAACATATGCTGGATCGAAGCCTGATACCAAGCTAAAATACGTATTTTGGTAGAATGGCTTCCACACCAACTGTGGATATTAGAATCTCTTATTTATATCAGAAGACAAGTATAATGGTCAAAACTGTAAAACAAAAATACATGGAAGATCCTAGTTATTAGTCCTAGATATCTATTGATGACCAGACTCAGTTTTGGTTTGTTGAGCAGGTTCCTTAGTTTGTGGAGGTTGTTGATGAGTTGCGCTGACATGCACCCTTGATTGAGCAGATGGAAGCAAGTATCCAAGCAAAAAGATGAGAGATTCAAAGTACATCTATGTATTTCTAAGTTTATCCTAAGATCAAGATCAGTTGTTTTGTTTAATGTTAATCTCCACCCAAATAACTCAATCGAAGGTTTCTTAGGTCAAATTTCAAGGGAATGATTAGTTATCAGTAATTTAGTTTTGTTTTTGCACATCTTCAGTTTAAACAGATGAATTGTCTAAATATATGTCTGAATTTGGTTTATATAGGTAAGAGTTTGTAGATGATGATCAAAATGCTCTAGTTTCTTTTTGTATCCATCAAGTCACATAAATCAACTGCTTCCTTAGTTTGATTTTGTTTTTATTTATGGATGTATGTAAATTGGCATTCCTTGTTGCTTGACTCATCTTTTTAAATCAACAAGATTTCATCTTCTTAAAGACTCTGGCAAATTCCAGCAAATCTCACCTTTTGAAATTCAGTTCCATTTTCATTGTATATATTTTAGTAGTGTAGTCCTGAAAATGACCATAAGATGCGCCAAGTTAGGTTTTGCTTTGCCATAATGATATGCAGCCTAGCTTGCCAGCTACAGTGTAATAAAGCTCGTGCACTACAATTACTATTAAGTGATCACAAGAATAGTACTCTATGATTAAGGAATTCCAACTAGAACTTGTAAATTTGTAACTTTTTTCTCCTAATCATTTTTCTACAACTCACTGAATGGGTTGATCTTGACGTTTTTCCCGAGATATTAGCTAAAGCAAAGAAAATACTAAACACGTTGATAATGTGGTTGCAGGATTTCCTACAACCACACCCCTCCAAGATTATACACTATTCTAATCAAATTCCATGATCAATTAGTAAAGTTTTATTTATCTTTTTGGTGAATCTTACAAAAGTAATAAGAATAAAAGGAAATCAAAATAACTCTGGACTTTCTCTCTCCTATTTATTCTCTTCTCACCCTCCAAAAAGATCTCTCTCTCATCTCGACTTTGCTTGGTCCTTTATATAGGATATTACATAGTGGATGACAGCTAAGCCAGCCATTTTGTAGTGTATGTCCATGTTTAGTTCAATGATCACAGAAGGGACGCGGGCGTTTGTTAGTACTATTTCCATTACCAGGATTGGAAAAAGATCTCTGTTGTGTCCTATGTGGATCGCTGTGAGAAACATTCAACATAACTGATTCAACCTGAGTAATAGAGGAAGAGTTAATACCTTGTTGCTCTTCCTATTGGAGCACCAGATTGTAAAGTTTACCAGCAGATGACATTGGTTCCATTAACAAACATTGATTGCGTAGTGTAGAGAATCGATCATGTATCCCCTGTAGGAACTCCATGGACCTGTCTTGGTTGTGATGATCCAGAAAGTCTTTCCCTGCACCACAGATGCACGACACAAGAGGCCTGAATGAATCTAGCTAATCCCAAAGAGTCTTGAGGTGGAGTTTCTTGTTTCAACGAAGAGATTGATTGTTTCAGGGTAAAAATCTTAGGAGCATTGGTATGGGAAAAACAATGTTTCATTTCCAACCATTGAGCTCTAGCAGAGGGAAAAGACATGAAACTGGATCGGATTACTGGGTCAACAGAGTTTGCAACCCAACTACCAACCAAGTCATCTGCCCGAGTCCAATGGAGAAGATCAGTTGGATCTTTGGGTTTTATAACAAAGCCATTTATGTAGCCTAGTTCAACTTTAGCACTTACGGCTTTTCTGTCTCCTCTTTTCCCAGATGCAATAATTATCACTGGTGAGGAGAGGTGTGAAGATGACAGTTGTAGGATTGTCAGCCGGATGAACCTAATAGGGACTTGATGGGGAGATAATTGAATCTTTATTAGGTTGAGGATTGCTGGAAGATGGACGGGTTTGATTTTCATCATCAATTGCCATGATGAAGCAGTTGCACAGGTTAAAAACAAAAAACTAACATATCTCTAGATTACCATGTAAAAATATTGGTTTAGGGTTTTATATCTCATACAACTGTACTGAGATTGAATCCATTAAGATGTTTATATACGATTACATCAGTGAAGTGATAAGAGTTACAACAAAAAAGACAAAGAAATAAGTGTTGCTAAGGAATAAAACAACTAAAAATAATAAGCAGAAGAATAGGAAAACTATAGTAGTTACATCATAAGAATAAGATGACTTTGTATGGTACAACAATTTGTATATGGAACATCCCGTACGTGTGAAGTTTAATAAATACCATGTTCTCGGTCTTGTCTTTTCGGTTTGTAACTACGGGTGTTTTGGGTTGCTTTATGATTCAGAAGCAGAATTTGAAGTGCAAAATATAGAACATTTTGAAAATTTATATAATTCAGATCGTCTACACGATAGAAAGGACATTCTGAAAATTTCTATTTAACTTTGATAAATTTGCGGAGTCCTTTTTTTTATTTATAATTGGATTACAATTTCATTTCCTTTGCTTAGTTCTGTTTCATTTAGACTTACAAAGAACCAATGTCCCATTCCTTGTTTGAGTCATCTCTTTTAAACCCAGCAAATTTCATCTTCTTAAACACTCAGGGATACTGATGTAGGACATTTTATGTTTAGGCTTTATTATTTTTGGAAGTGTTTTATTATTAGAATTACTTATCTTTAGAAGTTACCAAAATTCCAGAACATTAATTATTTTAGGGATTTATAATTTTTCAAGTTTGAGTCTTAGAACTATCTTTGAGTTTTACTTATCTTCCGTACTGCATTAGATACCATAGAATAGAAGATGCGGAAACGTTGATGCTCGTTGCCTTTTCGAGTTCAGTTTTATATTTACACTAATTGCGTTCAAATGTTTTTAGGGTTATTTAACCGTTGGTACCCAACAAATGACCAACACCTAGATTTGGTACCCAATATTTGAAAAATTAAGGGTTGGTACCTTGACCCGTCATTGACTGTCAGGTCAAGCCGTAGACCAACCGATTAACGATGGACAACCGATTAATCAATAAATTTGCAGAGTTGTGTATTTTCAAACTGGAATGCAGTTTCATCTACATCGCTTGCAATTTAGTAGATTTGGAGAAAAGATGAGGAGGAGGACCATGAGGAGGATTCTATCTCGGGTTAATGGATAATATGAATTCCGTTTGGGCTAGGTCTGCATTGCAGCGTTATATCTCAGGCCCATTTTGGAGAGAACTTAGGGTTCGCTACGTCTCCACCGCATAAATAGATGACATTTCTTTCTTTAGGGCAAACACACCGCTGCATCTTAACTACTTCCAGATCTCAACTCCGCCGTTTCAACATTTTCCCATCTCTCTGATCTCCATCATAATCTCAACAGTTATTTTTCTTGGTTGAAACAAAATAAAGAATGAGTTATGAATTGAGTTTTGAAGCGTTACATATATCCTGTCCGGAGAAACAATCAGTTTCCTTCCTTTAAATCTCATAGCACAATGATATTTCCTCTCAAAATTAAGTCCACGTCTGTTTGATTCTGAGTTTGTGTGGGATATGCATCTACGTTTTGCACCAACTAAGCAGATGCAATCAATGTTACAGTAATCAGACGAAAAATCATGCAGGCGATTGAACAGAAGAAGATAGATACATGTAGTTTGTGGTGTTATGAGATTCAAACTAACATCTATGTAATATAATTCTCATGTTAATCTCCTTGGAAAATCGAACGAATGATCAATTATCAGTATTTAGTTTTCCTTTAGAGACGGAGGGAGTACTTATTTACGAGTTGAAATTTGAATCTTTACATATATGCAGGTGGAATTGAAGACGCAATCAATCTTTCCCTTTAGATTTCACATAGCATAATGATATCTCCTTTCAAAATTAAGTTGACATCTGTTTGATCTTGAGTTTTAGCAAGAGCTCTCCAAGTTGTAAGAAGCTGGCAGAGATGTACTACTTTTTTGCATCTTGGACTCCAAGCTGTAAGAAGCGTAATATTTCTTAAACAAACACCGAAACTTGTGTGTTAATTTTTTTATTACCTGATGTACTAGAACAATGTGAAATGGAAATTTAGACATCATGTGTATCTTTTTAAACAACAAAATGAACCTCATCTACGCAACTTACCTACACATCCAAATTCAAATTAAAGTTACAAGACTCAGTACTAAACATAACATCATTCTCTACATCATCATCACCACCATTACAAGTTCTACAACTTCTTTCATGGCCTCTTCATCAGGAACCAAACCCACTAACCAAGTTGAAAATCTGGTTGAACAAATGAATTCATCTCTCGAACTTCCTGAAGATTATTTCCAAAAGTTTTTATCAATGCTGAAAATACTTTACCCAAAAAGAAAAAGGATTGGAAATGGGTCTTTATTGGCAGATATTGCAACAAAGTTTCACATGAAACCAGAACTATCTCAAGGTTCATTAATTCTAACTAGGAACTCAGACGAAATGCTGAAGTCAATCTTTGGAAGAAGAGAATAAACTACTACTCTATCAAACTAGGCAGCATAGAAGATTACAAGGTGTTTAGAAAAGGGGGTACTAGAGGCATTTTTGACAAACGTATAGTCTTAACTGAAGTTCCACCTGGGGGACCAGATTTTATTGATGAAGCAAACTTCTATAGAGTCAAGATTTGGGCTTTAGTTAAAAGAGTTCCAAGGCACATCATTCCTGATATAAGTAATATCATAAAAATAGTAGGCATCTTTCAAGAAGCCAACAAAGCTTATGGAAGAGATGAAGAAGAAAATAATCTAGAAGTTTTCTTAACCATTGATGTCACTAGAGCTCTTAAATATGGCATTAATGCTTATGAAACCCCAACAATTTCTCACTGGCTTGAAATAGCTTATGCCTTGCATGGTATTGCTTTCTGCAAGGTTTGTAGAATTCTACTCAAAAATCTCATCTATCTAATCTCAATAACTCTTACCCCTCAACTTCCAACACCACCAGTAGCCCTCAAAATAAGATATTACACTGACAGGGATGCTGCTAAGGAATCTGCTATTAAAATGAGGCTAGCACAAAAACAAATCATTCTAAAGAATAACACTGAAGAGTTGGATGGTCCTGAAGACTACATCATATTCAAAGCTGGTTTACATCGACCCATCAATGGATAAATACCAACTACCAACTCTGAGTTCATAGCTTGTCAAAAGAAACACAAAAACTCATTGATAGTATTAGAAATAAGGACAAACTGATGAAAAAGAAGAGTTTCAACATCAAAACTGCTGCTAAGAAACATCATTCTACTTCTGAGAATGGTGTGGAAAATAATATCAACCCTGAAAATATTTTCTCAAAAATCTAGACTACAATCACCAAGAATTTAACACCAAATGTCTTTGCAACCACACCTTCTCTAGCTTATATTCAAAAACAAATCAATGAAGACTTTAACAACCAGAAGAAGCTGCTCTGGGAAAGAAGAAAGAAGGAGTTTAAACTCAAATCTGTAGACACTGAACTTCATCCTCAGTTAATTGATCCAAAAACAAAACTCTTTATCTCCTCGACTGCTACTGACCACCTCCCCCTGTTCTGTGATCAAAATCAACCTACCAAGAAGAGCAGTAACCATATGAAGCAAATGGAGGAAGATCATCTGACTGATTTGACTACTGATAGCCTTGAGGGAGCAAATACTTTCCTAAGTCATCAGGTAACTTGTTCTATTCTCTGCTATCTATCCCAAAGATCTATATTTAGTTATAGCAACAATATTCTAGTTATAAGGATAGTTCTTAAACTTAGTTTAAGTACTTATCACAACACCATTAGTCTTCAAAATGATATCCTTATAGGTTACTTCATCATCATTTTCAATTATCCCAATGTATCTTACTTATGACAATTTTATTTTGTCATGTCTTGGAACTGCCAAGGACTAGGACAACCAAATACCAGTAGACATCTAAATAACATGTAAAATAAACGTAATCCTGATATCTTCTTTCTATCTGAAACCAAACAACAAACTAGGATCCTGAAAGTTATACTTAGTAATATAGGAGTCACTAATTTTTGGTTTGTGGAACCTAGAGGTAAATCCAATACTCCTGTTGGTCTTGTTTTAGCTTGGAAAACTAATTTAAAGGTCACTATAAAAGATTTCTCCAATCACCATATTAGTGCCACAATCTATCCTAGTACAAGAGAACCTTGGTTAGTCACAGGCTACTATGCAAGTCCTTACACTACTCTTGATAAAGTGCATTCATGGAGAATGATAGAAAACACTGATAAAACTAATACTCTACCTCGGTTGATAATGGGTGACCTATATTTTTTATTGCATGATCATGAAAAATTCAGTTAGCATCCTATTGACTTATGAAGCTAACATCTTTTTGGAGAAATTGGAGGCAGCTAATCTTACTGATAGGCACTCATCTTAAGGAACAAAGACTTGACAGAGGTCTGGCAAATGAAAGTTGGCTTGAAATACACCCTAACTCCAACATCTCCAACCTTCCAACTATAGGGTCTGATCATAACCCCATCCTCTTCAATACAAATCCAAACTGGAAGCAAGGCCATATCCCATTCAAATTCTTTGGTCCTTGGCTTGACCACAAAGACTGTAAAGAGATCATAGCTGAATGTTAGAAGACTAATTACAAAGGCTCTCTTGATATTAAAATTGCTAGAAAGCTAGGGATATTAAAGTCACAATAAAGAAATGGAACAAAGAAGTTTATGGCAATATCAAGTCCAATCTATAAGACATCATACAACAATTAGAATGGATTACCAAGAATCAATTCAACAATAATAGAGGCAAGGAAATAAGAGAGGCTAAGAAGAAAATTGAACATTGGCAAAACATTCAGGAATGCTTCTAGAAAACCAAAAGCAGAGATCTGCTAATCAAATTGGGAGACAAAAATACCAGTTTCTTCCACCTATCTGCCAAAAAAAGATACATAAGAAATAAAATTGATTCAATCAAGCAAGAAGATGGCTCTTGGTTTCACAACAGTTATGAGGTTGATCTATGCTTCACCAATCACTTTGCTAACATGGCTACTGCTGAACCTATAACCATCAACCAATCCCTCATCAACCTCATACCCACCACCATTACCAACATTGATAACAATAAACTTTTAAGAGTCCCCGATGTTGTAGAAATCAAAAAAATCCTTTTCAGTATGGCAGGTGACAAGGCTTTAGGCCCTAATGGCTTCCCACCAAATATTTTCCAAGCCAACTGGGAAGTGGTTGGTGAAGACATCATCACCATGGTGAAAAATTTCTTTACTTCTGGCTATCTCCTTAAAGAGATGAACTCCACTTTCATTTCCCTCATACCAAAAACTTAAAATCCCACCACCCCATCCCACTTCAGACCTATATCCTTATGCAACACTACTTATAAAATTATACCTAAACTCCTTGCTCAAAGACTTAAACCTCTTTACCTAACCTTATATCCCCTTTCCATTCAGCCTTTATTCATGGCGGAAAGATTTCTGATAACATTGCTATAGCTCACGAACTTATACACCACATGAATACCAGAAAAGGGAAAAAATGAGCTAATGGTACAATGGGCATTAAGATTGATATGGCCAAAGCCTTTGACAGGGTTAACTGGGAATTTCTTCTCAAGGTTATGAGCAAAATGGGATTCTGCTCTCAAAGGTGTAATTTAATCCATCAATGCATCTCCACCACCAATCTTGTTGTTTTGGTAAATGGATCTCCTGGAAAATTCTTCAAACCCACTAGAGGACTCAGACAAGGTGATCCCTTCTCACCTTATCTGTTCCTTTTCTGCATGGAGGCTCTCTCTAGATATCTCACTTATGCTGAATCTTAGGGTCTCATTCATGGGACAAAAATATGAAGTGAAGCACCTGCAATTAATCACTTCCCCTTTGCTGATGACTGCATGATCTTTTGCAAAGCCAATTTGGAAGAATGCAACAACTTAATCAAGATTTTTCAAGATTTTGGTCATCCTTTGACAAATTGATATATTTTACTAAATCGGGGATTTTCTTTAGCAAGAATACTGCACCAGATATTGCAGACAGAATAAGCAATGCCGTGCATGTCCAAAGGATTAATACTTCTGATAAATATTTGGGATCTCCTCTCTTGACCAACAGAAGCAAAGTCCAATCTTTCAAGCCTTGTGTTGACAAATTAAAATTCAGGTTAGCTGGCTGGTAAACGAACCTATCTACAGCTGGAAAAGTTACTATGATTCAAACTGTCACCTCAACATCTAGTATATACCAAATAAACTGCTTCAACATTCCAAAGGGCACTTATAAGGAGATAAATGCTATACAAAGGGACTTCTTTTGGAACAAATAACAAGACAAATCTAAAGATCTATTCTACATTGCTTGGGATGCTGTCAACAAACCAAAGGAGCTAGGAGGATTGGGGTTCAAAAATATAGAGTATTTCAATCTAGCAATGATCTCAAGAATTGCTTGGAGATTAATAGAAGAACCATACTCCCTATGGACTAGTATCATGAAGGCATCCCACTTCCCAAACCAAGAAGTCATCAGAATGGATATAAAGCCAAAGAACACAGATTCTTGGATCTGGAAAGGAATCCTGGAAGGAATATCTTACATAAAATATTATATCTGGAAGATAGGGGAGGGCATAAAGATTCACATATGGGAAGATAGATGGATTGAAAAACTACCTGACATAATTCAAAAACCACCTCAACGCCCTTCAAACCTTAAAACAGTCAATCAACTTTTCAATACCCAAGGAGACTAGGATACTGATATTCTAGCTTTCTGGTTTCCCCAAGATATTCAAAATCTCATCCTTCAAACCATTTTCCAAATACTGATCAAAGACACCATCAAGTGGAGCTTAACCAAAACAGGAAAATTTACTGTCAAATCTCTTTAAGACAGGCAAATTAATGATAAATATGCTAATGACACTTATATAGATCCTTGGAAGGAAATATAGAAATTGTACTCTACTCCAGCTATTCATATTTTCATATGGAAATGTGCTCATGGTATTCTCCCAACCAATGCCAAGTCAGCCAGCATTCTAAACTACATTGATCCCATTTGCACCTTCTGCAAGAATGCTCCTGAAGACATTACACATGTTCTCCTGGCATGCCCAGCTGCCTCGATGTCCTGGACTAATCTCTTTGGGGAAAACCACAACTCTTTACTGCTTATAGATCCTTCCATGATTGGTTCAACAGTTGGTTTCTACCTGACAATCCCACTGCAAGCTGGAATGCTACTTTTTCAGCCATCTTTTGGTTCATCTGGAAAGCTAGATGTGATTTGGTCTTCAGAAATATAGGCCATAATGCTGTTGCCACTGCTTTAAAAATCACTCAACATCTATGCACCTTCAATAGAGTGGTCCACAACCCAGGGTACATCTTAAACAACCTTTATTATTAGGAAGATACCAATGATCAGATACTCAGACTTAGCAGTCTTAACAGAAACATTAAAGAGAAACTTGCTTCACTATTAGCATACATATTATGGAAGTTAACTGTAACTTGGCTAATAGTGATTTACCACATTATACTAACTTTGCTTTTGTGGCTCTATTTTTCACAGGGTAGTGTGTGGGATCAAGGAATGTTAAAGACCCAACAACAAATCTAAGTAGAGCAAGCAGAAGCGCTCAACTAGCACTGGCTTGGGGAAAGGAAATGAAAACGACTAAAATTGATTTTGCTGCAAGGGAAGAAAAAATACTACAAGCCATATAAAAAAGCTACCAACTAGAAGTACATAAAAGATTTCAGGAAGATTCTACACAGAGTGCAGATAAGAAGTTTGAAGCAATAGATTTTGTCTTGGAAAGACTAATTAAACTAGCTCCACAGCAACCCAACAATGCTGCTAAATTAGCTAGGATATCCAGTTCCTCTACCTTACTCCAAAACTTAAATTGGAAAGGCCGTAATCTTCATTTACTTTTGAGAGCATTACAGACCATTCCAAACTTTGATACTCAGGATAACTGTAATAATCGTGATCTTTTGTCAACCTGGTGCTAGTCTTAGCCCAGTTGCCATCAATGATGTACTTGTGGAGTAAGTTGCTCTTTTGAGCCTCTTTTCTCTTAAAAAAAAAAAAAAAAAAAAAAAAAAAAAAAGGTCCAAACGCAGAACTTGAAGTTGCAACAATATAGGAACAGAACGGGCTTAAGTTATCAACAATATCAGCCCAATAAGTAAGTAGAGGCTTAGGGTTTTGCTTTGGGGTATATATACAACAATATCAGCAAAATACACAACAATTCCGCCGTTCCTTCATTTTTCTCCTCTATCGCTCTGATCTCCATCATCTCTCCATTGAAACATGGGCAGAAATAATGAGTTTTGAAGCTTTACATATAGCGGGTGGAAGATGCAATCAATCGATCTCCCTTTAGATTTCAGACAGCATAATGATATCTCCTCTCAAAATTAAGTCATGATCTGGTTGATCCTGATTTTTAAAAATATCCTAGCAACTGTAAGTTAGTGTTTTCCTTGGTGGTGAGGAGATGGAAGCAAGGTTAGAGTATTCAAACAAAAGATGAGATATTTAAAGTACATCTATGTAATTCTAAGTATCTCCTAAGATCAGCAATTTAGTTTTGTTTTTGCTCTTCTTCAATTCAAACAGATAAAAATGTCTGAATTTGCTTTCTATAGTTAGAGTTTATAAATTGATGTATTATCAAAATGCTGTAGTTTCTTTTTATATAACATAATTTGCTTCCTTAGTTTGATTTCGTTTTTACTTGTGAATCTAAGTAAATTAGATTCCTTGTTGCTTGACTGATATATTTTTTCAAATCAGCAAAAATTTCATGTTGTTAAAGACTTTGGAAATTTCACCTATTGGAATTCAAATTTCATTCTCATTGTATACATTTTAGTGGTAGTCCTAAAGAAGAGAGAGATATTGTTCCACGAAAGTGTTTATGGATCTTAAAAATGACCATAACTTAGTGATCCAACAAGAAATCATTAACTTTCTAAAATCAGAGTAATAGTCCTACAAAATTAGAGACAGACATTGTTCCGCGAAATTTTAGAATTTTTTATCAGGAGCCAAGTTGAATTCTTTTTTACAGTTCTACAAGAGATAGCCGAAGACGCCAACATTTGAAACATTCAAGTCCAAATGCAGACATTGAAAGTTCAGGTGATGGAGCCATATTGCTGTCTTGTGTAGCTAGTTAATAGCCCAAACAGAACTCTTGAAGAGTCTTCCTTTCAGCTGGGCTTCATGAGTATGTTGACACTGATCCCTTTAGGGTTTACTTTACTCTTTCAACATGAACACCTCCTGTATATAATCTCAAAAACTTCCTTTTCTCCTGCCGTCTTCACTCCTCAACTCTCAGATCCAGTCTACAATCTTCATAAATAATCATCCAAACTTTCAAAATGAGCTTTTATTTTGTGTTGAAGGAGAATCAGTGATTCTTTATAGTATTATGATATTTCCTCTCAAAGTAAGTTTAAAAATCCTTTTTAATTTGTGCTTACCTCTTTAAGTTAGGATCTAGAGTTAAAAATGAAGATTAAGTTCGATTGTTTAAACTTGGTAACTACTGCTGTAATTTGCGCATAATTCTTTTGGGAATGATCTGATCCATCTTAGCGTAGTCGTCGCACCATTTTGTTATTTCTTGGGAAGATTTGTCTGGGATATATATGTCCATGGGTTTAATTTGGGTTCGGGCAGCTTCCTTAGTTAGATTTCATTTTCACTGAAGAAAATTTCACCATTTGGAATGCAGTTTCATTACCACGGCATACAAGTAGAACTTGATCTTCTTTTTTACTCCACCTTAATGTCAATGACTTGGAGTATAAATTGGCTAGAGAGAATTATAAAAATTCATAACAATATGTGGGCTTTAGGTGCGTGGATTTTGAGATCACTGATCACGTAACATTTCAGACAACAAAATAACCATTAATACAAAGATGTGTTCCTCTTTTTAGATCAAATGAAAAGAAAAATCTATGTCACGAAATTTGAAAAGGTACAATGACCATGACCATATAAGTTAATCAAACACAAAAAAGATATGGGAAAGGTTGAATTTAAAGGACATTTTGGTAAATCTTTACTTTGTGTTGTCTATAAATAAAAGAATCCCTAGCATTTTATTTGATGTTTCATCGTACAGAGAGAAACGTGAAAGAGTGAAAGTGGAGAGAGACCAGTGAGGGTGGCTGCGCAAAACCTTTACAAAGACTTCAAAGATCTCATCGGAAAATTGTTGTTTTGAATGTAATTTTGAGTTCGTATGGGAAGCACGAGATCACAGAAACCACACCACAAAATAGATGATTAGCACAATGATTTATCCTCTGAAGATTTTAATATGAGACACTTGGTTTTTTCGGTCACCAAAGTCTCCACAAGTCGAAACTTCTATTGATGGATTCTGATAGAAGCTTTGATATTCTTACTTCTTTCTATTTCTTTGTGCATGGGGTATTTTTGGGTTAAAAGAAAAGACTCAAAAGAAAATCTCATCATAAACGGATTAAGACTGATGTTTCTGCTCATCAGCCTTGTTCTGAACAACAACCACAGACAAATGAGAAATAACAGCAGCAGATAAGAGATCCGATTACTAAAACTGGAGATGACAATTTGATTGCACTATGATTTTTCCTCTCAGTCTTTTAATTTGTGGTGTAGTGTACACGGGAACATCTGGGATTCTAAAAATTAAGCTTTGAGATTACTTTAATTAGTATTAAGTGTATTGATATTGTAAACCAAGATCTTCCGAAGGAATTTATGTATGTTTATGAGAAATGGCTCTTTAACAATTCATTCTCATTGTTATTTATCTGCTTTTTTATTGATTTTATGGCAAATATTTTATCTTTTACTTTTTGAAAAAGTTCTTAATTCAAATTATGAACACAAAATCTCTGCTTATCATAGTTTGCAACAGTCGAAAGTATATAAAGTCATTGCAACATACTGCTTAAAATGGCACACAACTCTATTCAGAGAGAGTAAAAATGGGATTTCAAAATTACGAATGCGGAAAAATAATGAGAAAATGGGTCATTTGTCCAAAAAAAATTTAAAACACGGTTCAAATGGACAAGTAAAAAAAAGTACGGGTGAAATAGCCAAAATAAAATAACAAGGATGAAACTAGATTCATCCTGGCTTATACTTAAAAAATAGCAAGGATGAAACTAGATGCATCCTGTGTAAAATAAAAATAAGAAAAAAATATTTGAAAATGGACAGGATGAAACTGGTTACATCCCGCCTATTTTTAAATTTTTGTCCATTTAAAACAGTATCTTTTTAATTTTTGGCTATTTAAACAAGATCAAAACCTAAATGTCTTTTTCACCCAGGAATTGTTGATTTTGGTCTTTTTGACCAATTTTGTGAAAAATAATCTCATCTTTGTGGAAAAAATCCATCCCTCCCTTTATAAACTCGGAGTACTACTGAGTTTGCAACCATTATAGGTATTACTGGTAGGAAGGTAAAACTACCTGGAAACCGGTTGAAAAATGGAAAATCAAGATCATATATATTATCGCAAAGAATATGCTTTTGTTGAATTCAGATAAGTTTCAAGTTTTTTTTTATTTTTTTTTTATTTTTTTTTTTAAAGGAAAGTTGTTTGTTTGTTTAACCTGGCATTTTTATTAGGGGCGACCTCAAACGAATTAGGGGCGATTTTTTTATTCTTAAGGGATGTCCAAAAACGCGGAGAATACGTTAATGCCCTTACATAATCGGAAGCTATTTTGTGCCCGATTATTATAAAGAAATCGGAATCTTAGTAACGATATTATACTACCGAGACAAATGACATTTCTGCAAAAAACAAAATTTGGGGCAACTGTATAATCGGAAGTCTTATTACTTCATTTGACTACCGATTATACAGTTGCCCCAACAAATTAGAGCCGTTGGAACTCTAAACTCTATATAAGGATTGTATCCTTTTACTCTCTATGGAACACAAATACCTTTAAACTCTCTCCAACATCATCTTCAACATAATGGCCCAACCATTCATTAATCCTACGGAGTTCACGATCGAAGAAGATTTATCTTTATGTAGGCGCTATGTTCAATTCTGTCCGAGACGAGGAGAAGAACGTAGGCAAGGAGGCATAATGAGTATGAGTTATTTGGGGAAAATTCACGAAAATTCTGCGCCGACACCAAAGAACCCAAACAACCGTCACTCCGCTGATCTTTTCTGCCGAGTTGGTTCAATAAACAGACACGTCGAAGAATTCGTCCATTTAACTTATCTTGTGAATCAATGTCGATTGAGGGGTGAAACCAATGATGAGGTTATAGAACGATCTCTAGGGGAATGGCGGAGATGGAAAAGATCAAGCTTCCGTTATGAAGCTCATTTTAGAATCCTTAGGGCGATGGAAAGATTTAATCCGTTTAGGACTCGTCCAACACGTCCACGACGCTAATCACAATACCTTGTAATAGAATTGCGGGAGTTCAATGTAAAATTATGATGATGTGTTACATGTGTAGGTGATATTGTTGTGAATTGCAAAATATTTATGATAATCAGAAGTTTTAATTGTTGATCTAACTACAAATTATACTGCAACGGCTAGTTCGTTCAAAAGAAACTAGTCGTGCCTCGAAAACCACACACAATCGATTGATAATACATATTGATAAACCTCCGATTGTACTACTCTAATGAAACTGAGAACTCTGTTGACAAAACATCCTATAATCGTAAGTATATAACAATAAATATTTACCGATTACGCATGATCGGGTGCTTTTTTCAACCATTCCCTACCGATTGTGTGTAATAATTGTACGTAATTTCAGTACAGTCTTGTAAAAGTACGCATCAACGGCCATATTTTCAAAAAAAAGAGACGTTGGAACTCTCATCTATATAAGGAGGGTAAACTCTTCTTATTTATGCACCAAACAACACATATATAGCATCGTGTATTCTACAAATAGATTTTCCATCGTCTACTCTTGTGAATTCATTCTATATCTCAACTTACAAGCATGGCAACCTTTGACGCAGCTGAAGATTTGGTCATTGTGAAAACATGGTATCGTGAAACAAGACGTGCATGAAGATGTCATAGCAGGAAAGTTAACACTCGAAGTCTTTTGGGCGAGGGTATATAGCCAATTTGTGCGAGAGTATGGAAATCCAAAACAAAGATCACTCCAACGAGTTCATGATCGTTTCCGACTTGTCCAAAAAGGGGTAAATGATTACATAACGATACAAAAGAGGATGTTTAACACTAGCCACTTAAGCTTGTCGATCCAACAATTTGTAAGTATAACGCTCGATTATTCTTTTTAAATAACAACGGGTGTTTAATCTTTCTTACTAAAACGAAGTTGACATTATTTTATGTTTGTTTATGTAGGAGACACTCGAAAAAAGACAGTACTTAGTGAAAGCTTTAAGATTACTTTAATTAGTATTAAGTGTATTGATATTGTAAACCAAGATATTCAGAAGGAATTTATGTATGTTTATGAGAAACGGCTCTTTAACAATTCGTTCTCATCGTTATTTTTTTATATATATTTATCTGCTTTTTTATTGATTTTATGGAAAATATTTTATCTTTTACTTTTTGAAAAAGTTCTTAATTCAAATTATGAACACAAAATCTCTGCTTATCATAATTTGCAACAGTCGAAAGTATATGAATTCATTGCAACATACTGCTTAAAATGGCACACAACTCTATTGAGAGAGAGTAAAAATGGGATATCAAAATTACGAATGCAGAAAAATAATCTCAACTTTATGGAAAAAATCCATCCCTCCCTTTATAAACTCGGAGTACTACTGAGTTTGCAACCATTATAGGTATTACAAACTAGTTTTACATCAATCACGTTACTTTCCACAGTTTTCGTCATTGACCTGTTATAGTCTGATTTTTTCAATAAGTAGAGTAAAAACCAATTACATCAATCACGTTATTCTCCAAAATATTGCATTCACATCAATCATGTTTACTACCACCTACCCATGGCGCCTTTGGCACTTTGGCTAGCGCCTAGCAGTTCCTAGAAGCGCTAAAAGCGCAAAAACCTCTCGCCTAAGGCGCCGGCATGTAAGTAGCGTAGAATTGATTTCCTCGGGCGCTGAACCTCCGCTTAGTGTGCCTTTGGCGCCTCGGCGGGCTAGGCGAGCGCCTTTTACAACATAGGGGTCTGACTTCCGTTCAGGCTAGGTCTAATCTAAAATGAACTCCAGAGGTCTTCAAGGACCGAGCAAAAAAATAGTTTGCCAGGGCTAAGCTTCATAGTATATTGAGGCCAAATTCTTTATCAAAATTCGGGTTCAAAAAATTTGTATAAGTAGATTTGTAGAGAAAAAAAACTGGCGAAATTTATATAATTGAATTGTCATTGACTTATACACACAAGTAATGTGCACGTACGTTGCTGTTGATGGTGGTTTTTAAACAAAGGGTAAATTCGTAAAACCCCAAATAACCAAATGTCACCAGTGACACATTTATTAGGACATTTAATGCATGTAATCAGTAATTAATAGGGGGTATTTTTTCTAATTAGGGTTACGACGAACAAAACCCTAATTCCCCTTCGTGTCAATGGCAAGTCATGCCAGCCACACCTAGCCCAAGCTAGCCGCACCTCTGTGCCAATGGCAAATCATGCAAGCCACACCAAAACGCGCCAAAGCATGCCAACCATGTTAGCCGCACCTCCGTGCCAATGGCAAATCATGCCAGCCACACCTATCCCAAGCTAGCCGCACCTCTGTGCCAATGGAAAATCAAGCCAGCCACACCAAAACGCGCCAAAGCATGCCAACCATGTTAGCCGCACCTCCGTGCCAATGGCAAATCATGCCACCACACCTAGCCCAAGCTAGCCGCACCTCCAGTGCCAACGGCAAATCATGCCACCCACACCAAAACGCGCCAAAGCATGCCAACCATGTTAGCCGCACCTCCGTGCCAATGGCAAATCATGCCACCCACACCTAGCCCAAGCTAGCCGCACCTCTCGTGCCAATGGCAAATCATGCCGCGCCCACACCAAACGCGCCAAAGCATACCAACCATGCTAGCCGCACCTCCGTGCCAATGGAAAATCATGCCAGCCACATTTAGCCCGGGCTAGCCGCGCCATGCCAAACGCACTCTGCCTTGGCCTTGGCTACGCTAGTCACGTCACGCCAAGCCAAGCCAAGCACCCTTACCTTGGCCCTAACCATGCCATGCCAAAATGGCGCCCACGACTAGGCTTGCAAATCGTGCAACCTAGGCCAAATTGGCCACGCATGCCATTGGCACATGCCAACACGTTCGCTGGTAGCTTTTTCTACCAGGGCGCGACCCAAATTGGCCACGCATGCCATTGGCACATGCCAACACGCTCGCCGGTAGATTTTCCTACTGTATGCGACCCAAATTGGCCACGCATGCCATTGGTACATGCCAACACGCTCGCTGGTAGCTTTTTCTACTAAGGCGCGACCAAAATTGGCCACGCATGCCATTGGCACATGAAAACACGCTCGCTGGTAGCTTTTTCTACCAAGGCGCGACCCAAATTGGCCACGCATGCCATTGGCACATGCCAACACGCCGCTGGTAGCTTTTTCTACCAAGGCGCGACCAAAATTGGCCACGCATGACATTGGCACATGCCAACACGCTCGCTGGTAGCTTTTTCTACCAAGGCGCGACCCAAATTGGCCACGCATGCCATTGGCATATGCCAACACGCTTGCTGGTAGCTTTTTATACCAAGGCGCGACCCAAATTGGCCACGCATGCCATTGGCACATGCCAACACGCTCGCTGGAAGCTTTTCCTACCAGGGCGCGACCCAAATTGGCCACGCATGCCATTGGCATATGCCAACACGCTCGCCGGGTAGCTTTTCCTACCAGGCGCGACCCAAATTGGCCATGCATGCCATTGGCACATGCCAACACGCCTCATTGTTGCTTTTTCTACCAAGGCGCGACCAAAATTGGCCACGCATGCCATTGGCACATGCCAACACGCTCGCCGGTAGCTTTTCTTACCAGACGTGGCCCTAATGGCCGAGCATGCCATTGGCACATGCCAACATGCTCGCTGGTAGCTTTTCTAAACACGGGCCATGATTCAACTTGGCCACGCATGCCATTGGCGCATGGAAAACACGCATGCTGGTAGCCCAACTTGTAAGCCGTGCAACCTTGGCCAACTTGGCCGTACGTGCCATTGGCACATGCCAAAACCCACGCCGGTAGCCTAACTTGCAAACCGTAACCTACCGCCTAGTCATTCCACACATGCCATTGGCACATGCCACACACGCCACTAGCAGCTCTATGCATTGCCACTTACACTCAACGTACAATCTACCACCAAGGAATTCCACACATGCCATTGGCACATGCGACACACGCCACTAGCAGCCTGCATTGCCACTTGCGCCTCGAGGTGCAACTCAGAACAAAGGCATTCCGACATGCCATTGGCACATGCCACATGCGCCCCTAGCAGCACCACTTGCACTCAAGATGCAACCAACACTCGAGACATCAACACAAACCGGGGGATGCTTTCCGGGGATCTTGGTTTGGCGGTCACAGCTTGCACAGACACTACGCCGCATTAAGAAAGCGTGAATAGGAATAAAGCGGTCAAATAAATGAGGAAATAATGGTGAAAACGTTTTCACCCATTAACACCATGCGGCTACCACCTCCTCCCATTATTTCACCCTTTACTCTCTTCCTTCATGAGGCCAGTGGTACGTTTCAATCTCGACTTGTATAAATAGGTCTTACCTATTTCCACCAGACAACAAGTCTCGGGCAGAGAAAAATACAACACTCTCGTAAAGACAACTTTGCAAGATCTCCAAAAGCTTTCATCTCTTAAGAGCTTCCGAATCTTTCACTTTCGATACAAGTCGAGATACTACTCTCCCGACTATTCTCGTCTCAACAGCCTTCTTTGCTTCCCTCCCCAAATCAACCCTTCTCCTCCACTTTGTGACCGAAGCAAGTCCGGAACGCCATTTCTTGGTTTAGGCCGGACTTGTACAGATTGATCTCTCGAATCTATAAAGTGCTCACGTGCAAAGACATTTGTTTAGGGTTTGAACCAGTTTCTCACTCACCTACCGAATTTACCGAAATCGGCGGAAATGATTTTTACCCATATACAATTGGCGACCACAGCGGGAGGATTGATCTATCGGTTACAATACCAACTCCGACTCCCGATTTCGTTTCCCCGAACGTCAAATCCCAACATGGTGGAACTCGGTGTCCTGAGCGGCCGCCGAGAATACCAAGCGAACGCATCCCCGATGTTAGCGTCTCCCAATAACGTTGTTGCATCACCCGTCGACTACAAGAACATCGAATGCACTCAAAGGCATATACGCATTCCGACAATGGGTTCTCTTTATAATCGTCGTTCTACTAGTGGATATTGTGTGTATTTGGGTGGCAATATTATCTCCTGGAGTGCTCGTAAAACGTAGAAAACAGTTTCTCGTTCTAGTACCGAAGCCGAGTATCGGGGACTTGCTATCGCTATCTGCCGAAATTATGTGGATTCAAATCACTAATTTCGAGCTTCAGATATCCACATGCTCTCCTCCAATATTATGGTGTGACAATCTTGGTGCAACTTATCTCACAGCTTAATCCTATATTTCATGCTCGGACGAAGCATATAGAAATTGTTTATCATTTTGTTCGTGATCAAGTAGCTAACAAACTTCTTGATGTTCGCTTTTTATATCCTCTAAAGATCAAATTGCGATATTTTTACAAAACCACTCTCTAAATAACGGTTCTCTCTTTTTAAGGTTCAAGCTAACGGTTCAGGATAACCCGTTACGCTTATGGGAGGGTGTTAACTCAACATATGATACGTGTGTGAAATAACACACATATCCTGTTTCTCTTCATGTCTAGGAAGTCAACTTTAGTTAGGAAATATCCTTTCCTTGTAATTCAAGTAAGTGTGAGTATATAAACTCTTCATGTCTCGGTTGTAAAATATATAACATAGTTAATAAAACAAATACATTCAAGTCTCTCCTGTTCTCTTCTTGTTAGTTCTAAATTCTCTTATTATTAACCCTAAGTTCTTAGTTTTGTCTAGTAGTGTTGCACACCTATAAAGCTATCTATATATGAAAAATCAAAGAATTCAAAGAATTAATGCTGCATTTCGACAAAAAGAAAAGAAAAATCTATCTCCAGAAATTTGAAAATGTTGGTCATGACTCATGAGTGAGTCAATTATCCGGCTAGCTCCATTGCTCATATTCAACTAAATTTTTTGGTATACCCTTACTACTACCCCAGCAGTAATATGGACATCACTGACCACGTTAGTAATACTTGTGGCATGAATAACGAGATCGCTGACAACGTTACATCTTAAAGAAGAACAGCTTCCATAAATACATAGATGTGTTCCCAATATTTGAAAATGATGGTGCATTATGTCAACAATAATAGAACTAGCTAGCCTGCTTAAACGAATGGGATTATCAACAATTAGAGGTGTAAATTGGGCTGTGCCAAAGACGAGCACATCCCAAAGACAAAGACTCTAAAATCTGAGCCCAAATTTTACAAAAGACGTGATTCAAATTCGAAGACGGCCAAAGACGTTAGTTTCATGGGTCATGGTGGGTTAGCCTAATCGGCACAGTAGCACGGCACAACACGCAGCACGGATAAGCACGTGGCACAGCCCAACACGTTAAGAAAGCACGTCATAGCATGCACAAGTAGACCATATAACAAGGCATAATACATCACATTTTGTGTATATTTCACAAAAGAGTCACTATTCTAGCTAGTTTTTGACATTTTATGTTGGCTTATTTTTATAACAACACATATAATACCTAAATATTTGGAAAATATATTCCAATATCGTTGTTATAATGTCGTTACCTATACAAGTATAGCGCACGTGCGTTGCACGTTGGTCAAAGTTTTTTCTCTCGCACCGTTAAGTTTGGGCACTCTGCAAAGACATCAAAATTCTACTAATCAGATGGACGATATGTAAATAGGAAGAATCAAATAGTTCATAGGGAAATGACTCGGTACAAAATAAAAATCAACTTTTGTAAATTAATATTTGGAATGTTGTGTTACATTTGTTTTAATCTTCGACTAATTGAAAGAAACAAATATTCAATCTCATTCAAAATCTTGCACAAACCCTAATTATTTTTTTCTTTTTATACATACCTTTGAACCTGTATATCAGCACCATCACGGATATCTTATTTATCATTGATTTCTTCATAAATGTATGAGATTCAAAACCTGATGATAATAGTTAAAAAAAATTTAGTAAACTGAAATCGAAATCCGATTTGATTATAAGTGAAACCATCAATTCGATTGTTGTTTTCCTATATAGAGTTTGGGGGAGACGATTAAATCAATCGAAATACTATTTCGTTGGAGATAATCATAACGTTTGGTGGTCAGGTAGAGAAGATGAATCCGTGTAGTTATAGAATTGGATGAATCTGTGACGCTAAATTTCAATGTTGTTTAACGGCTGAGATTGGATGTGCGGACATTGATGGTGAACGAAAATTGGTTAACGATTTTCATTTTCGTTGCTGGCATTAAAAGGGGAGAGATTTGACTAGAACATTAATTTATATGACAATGATTCAATTTTATATTTGAAAGGCTATTTCTTTTTATTGAATAAACTTGTTAATTTTACTTGAAATAATTTCAAATGATATGTTGTCAATTTAAATTCTCGTGATAATGTCCGACTTAATGTATACATTAAGTGATTTCAAATTGTGCACAACACGGCACAACACGTTTAAATCGCTGGCACAACACAACACGGCACAGGGCACGTGAAGCACGCCACTCCGTTGCCGGGTTGTGCCGGGCAAGCACGTTTTACACCTCTATCAACAATGGAACTTGACTGCATTCTTCTTCTACAAGAAAAGATTGCTAGAATTGAAAATTAAAAGCTATCGAATTATTGTAGTAGTTCTTGCTACCCAGCTGAGTCCATATCGACTTATATACAACGTTATTTCAATTCAGTAAAAGTTTTGATCATTTCTACTCGTTGGAAACTAAAGTATACATGATTAGCTAATCATATTGCAAAGAAGAAGGGAGTCCATATGAGTAAACATAGCGCGCAGTGCTTCTGTTTAAAACAAGGATCTCTGGGCAGTTTTGCCACTGCTGTGATGTATGGAGGACCATAAGGTGATGATCTCTTGGTTGAAGACAATGTTGAGAAAGAAGCTGCAGAAATATCAGTGTCTCAACCTATTAACAGAAGTTAATTTTTCTGTTACAAAAAAAAACGATAGTCGGATTATTTCTCGGGTTAACGGGTCAGAATTTCGTTAGGGATAGGGCTGGACTGGATAGTTTGGCCTCAGGCCCATTTTGGGGCCAACTTAGGGTTTATTATGTTCATCACTAGTATATATAGATGATCTTTCTTACTTTTAGGGTTCACTACTAGACTTTAAGCTGAATCTATAGCTCAACTCCGCCGTTTCCATTTGTCATCTCTCGATCTCCATCATCGTCTAATCTTATGAGTTGAAATTTGAAGCTTTACATATTGCCTGGTCAACCAATCTTTTCCTTTTAGATTTCAAACCACATGATGATTTCTCCTCTCACAAGTTAGTCTTTTATCTGTTTAATTCTGCTCTCTGATTCTATATCCAATGTAGGCTGATTGAGATCTGCAAAGTCTTTGGATGTTCACTATAACCATTTTGTTTGCTGGTTATGAGTTGGCACATAATTGGATTTCAGACTGGTAATTATCTGTATAGGTTTTATATTGAAATGGCTTCTAAGAAATTGATAAGGGACGATGAAAGGTATTTAGGAAAGATTATGTTGCTGCTGGGAATCTAAGTTATGCTATGTAAAGTCACATTAAGATTAACGATAAACTAATTAGTTACTAAATTTTTTTTTTTTTTTTTTTTTTCATTTTCTTAATTCTGCATCTATGCTTTCAAATTTAGATACTAAGTAATTTGAACATGTAATTCTATTTTTGTATCTCCTAATCAGCTGTGTCTGAATTCTAATGGTTAATTTCCTTTGAAAAGGGAATGAGTAATTACGGTATTTGGATGTCCTTTGCTTAGTTTGATTTCATTTATATATGCTTACCAAGAATGAGTCTATGTAAACTGTCACTCCTTGCGTGACTCTTATTTCCAAACCAGCAAATTTCCTCTTCTTAAAAAAACTCTATGATATTAAAGAAAGAATGGAAAGGGTGATGGAAATTGGAATGTTGAGCCTTTTGGATTTCGGTTTCATTTACATTGATTGATACAATTTAGCAGTAATTAGGGGTTAGGGAAGAAGGTTCGCTGGCTGAACAGGTGTAGAACCAGCTACTCCGAAAATTGCCATACCAAATTTGCATACTAAGTCTAGCTATGTAAAATCAACAGAGCCAACAGAAATTTACATTAATAGCAATGCCTGGAAGCACAACCCAAACCAAGTAAAAAAGAAAACTGCAGACAAATATTCTCAAAATATAAGAATAAGATTAAAAGTAAAGCATACAAAATGCTTTTTGTTGCAAAATGATTCCCATCAACCTCACCCTAAACAGCTGAAAGGAATTTTTTCATTCCTCAAATAATAAGATCACAAAACAAAATTCATATAATCGAAACAAAACCATCATCAAATCTGTAATGAGTATATTGTTCAGAAGAAGAATCTGTATTTCATAATCAAGCTTAGAAACGTGTATTTGAATCCAACTTCTAGTATTGTTAAAAGATTAAAATTCAAACATGTGTATGGCACATCTGGTTAAGATGAAGAGAAGTAGGGGGAGGATTTTCTTGGGTTAATGGATCTCAATTTCATTTGGGCTAGGTCTCAGACCCATTTTGGAGCCAACTTATTAGGTTCCTATGTTTGTCCACTATATAAATGAAAGACATTTCTCTTTCTTTCTCTAAGGCAAACACTTTCTTCATCTAAACTAAAGCCAGAACTCAACTCCGCCGTTTCAACTTTTCTCAATCTTTCTGATCTCCACCATCATCCAAACAATTGTTCTTGATTGAAACAGAGAAAGAATGAGTTGTGAATTGAATTTCCAAGCTTTGCATATAACCAGGTGGGAGATACAACCAACCAATCTTTTCCTTAGATTTCACGGCATAATGATTTCTTCTCTCATGGTTTCGTGACGGAAAAACCCCTCACTCAGATGTATTAAAACTTGAGAGATGGTTCAGTCATACAAACATTTTGTTCTTTGAATTGATTCTTTAAGGGATACAAAGTATTAGGAAGGATGATGAGTTTAACTTCCCTATGCTATGTAAAAGTAACATTACATTAATACTTATTGTGAGATCTTAAGAGATCTACTAAGTAGTTTGAAATTGTGGTGGTGTTTAATTGAGATTCAAAGTACATTTATGTGATGTGCAGGAATCATTTGTGTGATGTGCAGGAATCATTTAGAGACAGGAGAACAGGAATCATTTGTGTGATGTGCAGGAATCATTTAGAGACAGGAGAACATCTTTTAATGCATTGCAATTTTACAAGAGCAGTTTGGGCCCATTGTTCTTTAAACTTGAATGCCTCAACTTCAAACTATGATACTCTGTCCAACTGGTGCTCCTCTTGGGTAGCTGGAAACCATCGTATAACACATTGGGAGGATGGGAAACTGTAGTTTCCACCTTGTGCTGGTTCACCTGGAAAGCAAGATGTGATGTTTCTTTCCAGGGTGTCAATCCCAACCCCAAAACCACTGCGACTCTGATTATAAACCACCTTAATTCGTACCAGAGACCAGCTTCTCCTACCACCTCTAATAGTATAACTATTATGGCTAGGCAGCCGATGCCAACGCCACTAGGAACATTACCTTTGCTTATTTGTCTAGCTTTAACTCCTTTTACAGTGTCTAATCGGTGTGAGTGTGACAATTTTATCAATGTGGAGAAACTATCTAAGAAGAACCGAGGAGTCGAGCTCACAAGAAAGAGGAAGGAGACTCGCATAGCGGCTCAAGATGCACTCCAATGGGCCTCTCTTTGAACTGCAGAATTTTCAAATTTATGGGTAATAACAGAAATCTTAATAGTACTCGCAAGGCGGCCTAAGGAAAACAACTTGAAGACAAACCAGATTGTGGACAATCTCTTGGCAACTTTACTTCTTTTTGATAAGGTCTATTGTAAGGACTTTAAGTCCAATAACTTCACGAGATCTTCGACAAACTTTCTCTAATAGGTTCTAAAACCAAAGTCCTCAATTGTGGGAGGCACAAAACTTATGTTTACTTTGTTTAAGGCAGTAATCTTTCTTTTCTTTAAAAAAAAAGTACATTTATGTAATTATAAGTTTGTATTCTATTTTTTTTTGGTCCTAAATCAATCATCCAAATCGGAATGATTAGTTATCAGTGTTTAGTTTTCTTTGCTTATTTTGATTTCATTTATACTTGAAAGAAAGAATCTATGTCATTCCTTGCTTGACTCATCTCTTTGAACCAGCAAATTTCATGCTCTTAAAAAATCTTGGATATTAAAGAATAAAAGGGATGGAAACTGGAATGTTGATGCTTTTTGGGAATTCAGTTTCATAATTTTACATTCCATATAATTCAGTAGTAGTCCGTCCTACTACAAAAGATTTTGGCTCCCAAAAACGACCATAAGATAGGTTATGCTTTCAGGCTTTGGTGATAACTGATAAGCAGCCTGCTAAGCAGTTACTGACTTTTTATTTTATTTTATATATCAATGGCTCGTCATATATGAACTTCACTACATACAATTTACTGTAATTATAAAGTACATCTATGTAATTCTAAGTTTGTATCTGTTAAGATCAGCTATTGTTTTTTGTTTTTTTTTTTTTTCTAAAAGAGAATAGATGTAAATTTGAATTTTCATCGAAAAGGGAATAAATGATTAATTATTAATTTAGTTTTGTTTACTCTTCTTCAATTCAAACGGATAAAAATGGCTAAATACTGACATTGATCCCTTTAGGGTTTACTTTATCTTTCAATATGAAACACCTCCTGTATATAATCTCAAAACTTCCTTTTCTCCTGCCGTCATCACTCCTCAACTCTCAGATCCAGCCTACAGTCTTCATAAATAATCATCCAAACTTTCAAAATGAGCTTTTATTTTGTGAAGGGGAATAAGTGATTCTTCATAGCATTATGATATTTCCTCTCAAAGTATGTTTAAATTTTGTTAATTTGTGCTTACCTCTTGTGTTAAAAGAGTAGATGTTACCTGTTTTTGTTGAAGTCCGTTAATTTTGATGGTTAAACTCTTACAGATAATCAGATCCACAACAAGGCATGGGAAACGACTAGATGATCTTCATGGGGTCGAGATAATTGGCGTAAGTAAAAATTCGGACATTTGATTCGTTTTGTTTTCAAGTTTTGCTTCTTCAGTACTAAACGTTTTCAGGATGCACATGATGCAGGGTAATGAAGTAGAATCTTCCTTTGATGTCAGCAAGAGCCGGAAAGAGAAAGATATCGATAGGGCCTGCAGTTTTAAAGGGCTATTTGTTGCGAGGAAAAAAAAGCCGGAAAGAGTTAACATCTAAATCTAATGCATAATAATTTTTCCTCTTTTTTTTTGACCCGCAAAGGGCAAAATAGATTAAGAAAATCAACTCTTTACCAAGCAGGTAAGGAGCTGAAATGAAAAAAAAGATACAGGGAAGAGCTCAATTATAGCACAGCTCTTAAAAAACCAAAAAGAGTAATGAAAAAAAAACAAAACTGAAAGCTAAACTAGCACATTATAGTTGTACAGAACTGTATTTAAATTGATTCCTCGGAAGATTTGTGTTCCTAAACACCAGTTGTATATAAACATCTTTACTGAGTTAATAATATCCTCCAACTTTTTGTACTGCCCGTTAAAAATTCTTTATTTCCTCTCAATCCAAACGGCCCACCATACTGCAAAGGGAATGATATCCCAAATATAGTTTAAAATAGTTGTATTTGAGTTTTTTTTCTCTTCTATTCCCAAATGGTATGTTTCACTGAACCTTGAAAAACCCACTGCAACCCATAACACTTCACAAAGAAAAGCCAAACTGCAAAGGGAATAATAATTTTTCCTCTCAAAAGTAAATAATGTATGATTTCCTCGAACCTCTTTAAGTTAGGTGTAATCGCATCATTTTGTTATTTCTTGGTAATATTTGTCTGGGATATATATATGGGTTTAATTTTGGTTCGGAGAGCTTCCTCAGTTGAATTTCATTTTCTTGGTAATATTTGTTTGGGCTGGAACTGGACTAGATAGTTAGGCCCTCGGGACCATTTTCGGACTAACTTAGGGTTCAGTCACTTTCTTTCTTGGTAATATTTGTTTCGCACTATATATATAGATCATCTTTATTTCTTTCATTTAGGGTTCACTACTAGATCAGTTCCCCCGCTTTCATTTCTCATCTCCATCATCATTTAATCTCTTGGTTGAAACAGATAGAAAGAATGAGTTATGACTTGACATTTGAAGCTTTACATATAGCCTGGTCAATTATTCTTTTCCTTTAGATTTCACAGCACAATGATGTCTCCTCTCAAAATTTAGTCTTTTTCTTTATATCTTTGCTGTACCTATTGAACCTCTCAGATTGTGATTGGATTTCAGGATTGTCAATTATATGTAAAGGTTTCATTATTGAAATGGCTTCTTAGAAATTGATATCTTAGCCTCTTAGGGGATGATAGAAAGTAGTATTAGGAAAGATTATGGTGCTGTTGGGAATGAGGTTATGCTATGTAAAGTCACATTAAGATTAATAATAAACTAATTATTTATCAAATGCCTTCATTGTCTTTTTTTTCCTTCTGTTAATTTCTGCATCTATGCTTTCCTTTTGTTAATCAGCTGTTTATTTTGTGTCTGAATTCTAATGGCTAATTTCCTTGGAGAAGGGAATGACTGATTATCAGTAGTTGGATTTCCTTTGCTTAGTTTTATACTTACCAAGAGCGTGACTCATATTTTCAAACCAGCAAATTTCATTTTCTTAAAAAACTTTAGGATATTAAAGAAAGAATAGAAGAGGTGATGGAAATTGAAATGCTGATCCTTTTGGATGTCGGTTTCATTTACATTGATTAGATACAATTTAGCAGTTGTCCTACAAAATTAGAGATGCACATGGTTCCAGTTCCACCAGACCAAATTGTGTGTTTTTTGCTCCCGAAAATGGCCATAACCTAATGAAACACAAGAGGGGTTAGGGAAGAAATGAAATCTTCTGTTGAGTTGGCTTCCTTCGCTGAACAGGTGTAGAACCAAATCAAGACAGATGAAACTCAAAAGATAAATTGAGCACGTATTTGCAAGGAGTTTAGTTTATGGTTTTGGGTTGGGGAATAGCAGAACCATAAATTAAGACCACAATTCTAGCTGTTCGGACAATTGATAAAACAGTAAGTATAGAGTAAATTACACTAGCTAAGCTAAGAAACGACCAAGTAGGAACAGACGTTGCGTCCATTAACAGGAGCTACTTTCAACTAATGGGTCTGACTTCTGTTAGGTGTGAGGCCCATTTTGGAGCCAACTTAGGGTTAGCTAGAGTCACTACGTTCTCCACTAAATAAATAGATGACATTTCTTTGGTTAGGGCAAACACCACTGCATCTAAACTAAATCCTGAGCTCAACTCCGCAGTTTCAAGATTTTCCCAATCTAAGATCTCTATCATCGTCCAAACGATTCTTATTGATCGAAATGAGTCATGAATTGAATATCGAAGCTTTACATATAGACTGGTTGGAGACACAATCAATGATCATAATGATTTCTCCTCTCAATATTAAGTCCAATTTTGTTTGATCCTTCCTTTCAATGTGAACAGCAATCCTCTGTTGATTTTCTTTTAGGTGAAAGAAGGTAGGGATGAAAGCTCATAAATGTGGGTAACTGAAAGAATAGCTTGGTGAGAATGTTTTGCACCGCTTAGTAGTTGTGAAGTGAACACATACTTGGATCTCAGATCTGCTTACTACATCTATATATGTAATCAATTGTATGTTTGTATCTCCTAATCAGCTGTTGTTAGTTTTTGCTTGTTTGTGTCTAAATTCTAATGTTAATTTACTTCGAAAAGGGAATGACTAATTATCAAACAGATAAAATGTTGCTTTATTTGTTCTTTTCAACATCCATCAAGTCACAGAAGTTTGGTTTAGTTCTTACTTATTAAGAATCAACTAAAGTTGGCGTTCCTTGCTTGACTCATATTTTTAAATTTTGTCTTCTTAAAAACTCTATGATATTAAAGAATGAACCGAAGACAGAAGATATAGTTCCACGAAATCAGAAGATGGTTTTGGAAATCAGTTTTATTTACACAGAACCGAAGACAGAAGATATAGTTCCACGAAAGTTTTTAGTGATAACTTGATAAGTAGCCTTGCCAGGATATCAGTGGTGGCTACAAATTTGATGCATAATGGTATTTCAAACCTACCATTTATGCCCTTTTATTTCACAATTACTCTTTTATCCTCTTCTTTCCCTTATTTCTCATCTTTGTTCTTTTTGTTTACTAGGGGTGTCAACGGGTCCGGGTAGTATACTACCCAGAACCGGACCCTATTATCCGAGTCCGGTTCCCATTTTTATGGACCCAGAACCGGACCCTATAAAAACACCGGGTAATTAACGGGTCCGGGTAGTTATCGGGTATAGAAACTCTAGTTTTAATTTCTTCCCTGTACATCTTATGATAAGATGATAAGATGGAGAACAAGAAATATAATACAATGGCAGCCGCTTGGATTAATCGAATTCTCAAATTTAATGCGAAGTACCACTATATGATAGATCTACCTGCTGCAATACATAAGGGAAACAGTTTCTTTGCTTCTTTTCAAACCAGATTTATACTTCTGTTGTTCCTGTAAATTTTGAACACATCCTCAAGAAAAACTTTCAAAACTGTGATAATACTAAAACCCATAATTAAAATTTCTATCCTTTCTCGTTCATATAGAGAAATTAATTAAAGCTTGATCGTTTAGGTGCATGGTTTGATATAAATGTAACAAAGATCTAAAATTGATTGTTTTGCTTTGTTGACTGTCTGTTCCCCATATATCTAAACCACGCAATTCGAGATATCTAGTATTAGATTGAAAATGAATTTTCAATTAATGTACAGAGGCCCACAAATACAACAATCTGAAAACTCTTTTCAAACTCATCTTTAGAAATAAACTAAGTACATGAAAATCCTTCAAAATAGACCAAACCCCAATTGATAAGAAGACGAAGTGGGTAAACTCTAGTGAAAGCAATAGATGTGTTCATGAAAAATCAAATTACATGATGAGTACGACCGATTTAGGGTAGAGGAGAAACAACGAATGAGAAGACGAGCCATTATAATGACTTTTATTATAAATTTTATCGAATGCACGAGACCACGGTACCCGCTCAGACCCGATAAATATCCAATACTAACCTGTTCCTTATCGGGTCTACCCGACGGGTCCAAAAACTGTTAATGGGTATGATATTAGGACACGGAACCGGACCCGTAGGACCCGGTTCCGGGTAAACGGGTACCCATTCACAGTCCTAGATTAAACCCTAGCTCTACTAGTTCAAGTTTGGTTTTGTTTAGAAAAGTGGTGTAAGAACCCTAAATCCTTCCTAAGAGAAGAGCCTCTAACACTTTGTTATTTCCAATTTGTAATTGGGTAGAAATTTCAATTTGTAAGAGATGCATCTATTATCTTCTAGTTTCCAATCTTAGAATTGGGTAGAAATTTGTAGATTATTAGAGAAGAACCTCAAATCTTTGTATCTTCCTTGCTCCAAGGGTAGAAGAAGCATCATTTGAAGGTTGGTTATTTTTATTGCATGATGTTTTGTTATAATTTAACATCCAATTTCAATTATAAGTGTTACTTTACATTAGTTGGTATCAAGAGCTTTGGTTTCTTTTTTTTTGGGGAAATTGTGGAGAAGATTTTAATTATTAGCTTGGGGGTTTGAATCTTTGTATGTGCTATTGTCAAATTGGGTTCATTCTCCTTGTGATATCATTATGGCTCCAAGGAAAAGAGTTAATCAAGGTGAAATTTCTATGAAAGAAGAATTAGAGATCTTTAAGCATGAAGTGTTTGATGAAATGCAACAAAGAATGGATACAAAATTTGAAGAATTTTTTTTAAGATTTGGTAACTTAAATATCAATCAAGATCAATATAAAACTCAACATCATCATTATGAAGAATAAGTAACGGATGAGGAGACCACTTCTTTTGATAGTCATGTTCATCAACAAGGGAGACGCCAAATGTTTGAAGAAAGATCGAGATACCACAATGTTACTACTTCAAACCGATGGGAAGGTGGACTCAAAGTTAATATTCCGGAATTCCATGGGGGTTTATCTACGGAAGAATTTGTTGATTGGTTAGCAACGGTTGAAGAAATCTTGGATTTCAAGGAAGTGCCCGAAAATAAGAAAGTTGGGTTGGTTGCAACAAGAATTTGAGGAAGAGCCGGCGCTTAGTGGCAAAAACTTAAACAAATGAGGTTGAGAAGAGGTCAAGATAAAATTGAATGTTGGGAGAAGCTTAAGAAACATATGAGGCTTGCATTTCTACCCCATAATTATACAAGACTTATCTATCAACAACTTCAAAATCTTAGGCAAGGGTCCAAGTCGATTAATGACTACACCAAAGAGTTCTATCAATTGGTTGCAAGGAACGATATTAACGAAACGGAAGAACAACTTGTAGCAAGGTATATAGGAGGTTTGAGAATACAATATCAAGACACTTTAAACTTATTTGATATTTATTCGGTGTCGGAAGCATATCAAAGGGAATTATCTTTGGAGAAGCAATACGCAAGGAGAGTTTCACATACCAATTGGAGTACTCATACTCAAGGAGGTGTTAAAAATACTACTTCTCCAATTCCAACTCATCGAGCTCCAACTACTAACGTTCCATCAAAATCCAATACTTCTCAACAAGTCTTTCAAGATAAATGTAACAAGTGTGGATACGAAGGACATAAAGCATATGATTTTAGGAAGAGTGATCGTCCGGGGAAGAACTTACTTGTTCAAGGTGATGATGAAGGTGATGCATATTTGGATCTTATGGAGCCACCAATATTTGATAAAGAACCCGACGAAGAACTGGAAGAGGAGTTTATCACCTAGGACCAAGGACCATGTTTGGTTGTGTTGCGTAACTATTTTACTCCAAAACTCGACGAAGGTGATCGATGGCTACGCCACAATATTTTTCAAACCACTTGCACAGTTGGTGGGAAAGTTTGCAAGCTTGTGATTGATTCGGGGAGTTGTTAAAATATCGTTTCCGAAGAAGTGGTTCGAAAGTTGAAGTTAGAGACAAAAGACCATCCTTCTCCATATTCTTTATCATGGCTTAACTAAGGAAGCGAGGTAAAAGTCACTAAACGTTGTCTCATTAATTTTTCTATTGGTAACAAATATGTAAACAATGTTTGGTGTGATTTTTTTTGATGGATGCGTGTCATTTACTTCGTGGTCGCCCTTGGCAATATGATCGGTTTGTGAATCATGATGGAAGAACAAACAACTATTCGTTCATGTGGAGCAATAAGAAGTTGACTCTTGTACCCAATCGTGAGCTTATGCCTAAGCCACAAAATGGTGATGTTAAAGAATCTCCATCGTATGATTCCGTGCCACCGCTAGTCAAGCCAATTATCAAAGAATTTCAAGATGATTTTCCTACTGACTTACTGGATGTATTACCACCATTACGAGATGTGCAACACCAAATGGATCTAGTACCCGGTTCAAGTCTTCCCAACAAAGCCCACTACCGGATGAGTCCCAGACAACATGAAGAATTACATCGCCAAGTTTAAGAGATTATATCTAAAGGTTTTATAAGACCGAGTCTTAGCCCTTGTGCGGTACCGACCCTGTTAGTACCAAAGAAAGATGGTTCATGGTGTATGTGTGTGGATAGTAAGGCAATCAATAGAATCACATTGAAGTACCGATTTCCAATTCCTCGTTTGGATGACTTACTTGATCAATTAAGTGGAGCATGTATTTTTAGCAAACTTGAGTTTAAAAATGGATATTATCAAATTCCTATCAAGGTGGGAGATAAATGGAAGACCGCTTTCATAGTGTGATGAGATACATATGTGTATCTATGATCATAGTGTGATCATAGTGTGATGAGATACATATATGTGATTATATATGTGTAGGGATTGAGAGGAGTGAAGTTCACATTTAGAGATGGAAAAGCCACTAATGAAAGAAGATGATAGTTTGGCAGAATTTGACTCTGATTTTGATAATGAGAAAAAAAATTGATGCTATCGATTTATTCCGAGGAGTGATTTAGGGGAAGATTTTGCTTTTCGATTCTTCTCGAGTTTTTGGATTTTCATGATGGTGTAAAAAAATGAGCTATTGTTTGGAGTTTTTACGGCTTTGAGTTATTTTTGATTTTCAAGCTCCTGTTCGGGCTTTATTTTGCTTATTTTTCTTTTTTTTTTTCTCCTTCGTTCTTTTTGTTTAAGGTTGTTAAATTGGTGAATAGTTTCTTTATGTTTAAGAATCGAATCATATCTTGAATCGCGAATCGAAGATTCATGGTAGATTTCTAAATACATATATACATATTAGAGTTACAAATTAATAAGTTTAAATATATGTCATTATTATTATAGATATGTATAATGAAGAGTATATAATACAATTTAGAATCTTATGTTCTAGTGCATGTTAAAATGTCTCAAGAAATTTATTTTTAATAAAAAACCCATGTAAAGAATAATAGATTTGAACTTGTCTGATTTATGAATGAGTTAAAATCATATGAGTCCAAATGTGAACCGATTCACAGTTGAGATTCGGAACGTTTTGGTGAAATTTTTGAAGCAAATCGTAAATTGTTAGATTTTAAAGGATATTACAAAAATAAAAATAAAATAGCAGTTACTCGTAAATTAAATGAAAGGATAAATAAAAGGAGAACTAGAGTAGCAGGGCGATTGTTTCTCGGGTTTATGGACTGGAAAGTTAGGTCTCAGGCCCTTTTTGGAGCCAACTTAGGGTTCTCTGCTATACATATACTATATGAGGATGCCTTTAGGTCACACATCTTAACTAACTCCGCCGTTTCAACATTTTCTCAATCTCTCTGATCTCCGATATCATCCAATAAATTCTTCTTATTTGAACAGAGAAAGAATGAGTTATGAAATGAATCTTACACTTTTACATTGGTGGGAGACGCAATCGATCAATCAATCTTCACAGCACCATGATTTCTCCTCTCAAAATTAAGTCGGCATCGAATGGTCCGGAGTTTTATCGGAGTTGCATGGACCCGTAAAAAGCTGGCAAAGATGTCGATATTTACCTGACATAGGGTTTTATCGTTTTTCTTTAATTGTTTTGCTGATCGTATTTCTGGTCCTAGCTTCCATTGGATGGATACGCATTCTTAGAGTATCCGAAACAAAAGATGAGAGATTCAGTTTTTTTTTCTTTCAATGTTAATTTCCATCATATAAATTAATGGTATCCAAACAAAAGACATAACAGTGGAACAGAAAAGAGAGAGATGTAAGTTAGTGAAATGTTGGTGTTTGATATTCAAACTACTTCTATGTAATTGTAATTTTGTACTCTCCTAATAAGCTGTTTTATTGTGTCTAAATTCTAATGGCTAATTTCCTTTGAATAGGGAATGATTAATTACCAGTATTTTAGTTTTCCCTTTTGCTAATCTGCAATTCAAACAGATATATTCTGAATTGCCATTCCTTGATTTTAAAATTTCAATATTCTAAAAAACTATGAGATGAGCAGCCTGGGAAGTTACTACTATTGCTGAACTTTGCAATTTTCACAACTTGCATTTTAAACATTTTTGCCTCGAATCAAGTTTAGGATAGGTTTTGTATCACGGCTCAGATTTTGGACGGAGGCAACTTAAAATCACAAGGTCAATTTACGGCTCATTATCCCAATGTTGGGCAAAAAGCTTACAGTACATGTGATAGATTTTGGGGTGAAATTCGTGCCATTGACTGACAATATAATGAAATTCGCGTGACTAATTATTGAGTCTGTGGTCCAACCTCTACAATATACCCTAAATGGAATATCTAGGAAACCTGTGGTGGGTATCCATTATCCAAGCAATATTCGTTTCGCACCGTTGGATCTGATACCCATCTCCCTTATAAGTCGTAATACCCTAAAATCAAACATACCCTAGATTATCTTCAGCCGTCATTGAACTCAAATTTCTCTCTTCATTTCATTTTCTCTTTCCAAAGTTGGATCTCAAAAATGTCTTTCTCAAAAATGGATAATCAGCAGGTATAGGTTCTCGATTCATTTGCTACCTGATTCTAATTGCTTTTTTTTGATATGATTTCATGATATTATTATTAGCATCATCAACTGAACATGTGTTTTAGAGTTTGAATGTTAGCAAAATCATTAATACATTCCATGATCAATCTCTTAGGAGTTTGAATGTCCATGTCTTTTGAGTCCATTTTGTATGCATATTTATTAGTCAATCTCTCTTGGACTTTGAATGTATTCCCTGATCACTAATATCTGATCTTGAGTCCGTTTAATATGCATATTTGTTTTCCATGTTAGTCAATCTCTCTTAGGATTTTGAAATGCATTTCAGCATCTAAATCCAATTCAAAATGAAATGCATTTTAGCTTCTAAATCCAATTCAAAACTGAAGACACATTTTTGTCATAGCTGAACCAGTTTTTCTGATTGCCGTAATGGTTTGTGTGAAACCCCAAAGATGTTCTTATTACCTTTGGGTTCATATATTCCCTTGAAACCATGGGAATGCAGAAGTGATCTAGATATAACCCTTAACAATGACCAATATATGATGATTTGGCCCAAAATGCAACAACTACTTGATCCTGTTTTGTTGCATAACTCATTTCCCTTTCCATTACTAATTTATCAATTTGATCGGTGTCTTCACGAGCATTTCAGGCGCACACAGCTAACTCCGTGGAATTTGACCAGAGTAACTCGATGGATGTTGTGACGCCAACTGAAGATATCTACCCAGTTCTTGCGCCAACTCAAGGAAGTGAACTTACACGAGGAGTGGAAGTTGGTTCTGAGGTCACAATTTTTAGTGCAACAAAACAAGATAAGTTTCCAGGTGCTGGCCAACTATATGAAGAAGGTAAGCACCGCGGAAAAGTTCTGGGCGATGGATTTGTTGACGTTGGAGGTTTTGATATACCGAAAACAGAAGCATCGTTGTATAAAGAGATCTGGTTGAACTATGGGCACATTGCTTCCAACCGAGTTCTTACAGATTCATATTATTATTCCCAAGTAGTTGTCCTCTCTGAATTATTGAGTTTTATTGTGAAAATGAATGCCTGCCCTCTCGAGGAGGTTTCTTCAGAAGTGATTGATGATTGGGAGAGCAATATAAGAGTAGCAGAAAACTTGAATTCAACATCAGCTGGCTTCGAGCGCTTGGAAGATATTAAGATAGTTTTTGCTGAGGAGGAGAAGCTTCGAGAGACGTTAGCGGAACAGAATGAGGCAAAGGCACGAGTGATTGAGGCTGAGCAGCAGTTGTTCTTGGCAAAAGAGCGACTTTCTGCCCTGGAAACTAAGATTCCTCCCCTACTCATGGCGAAACAAAATTTCCGAAACAAATGTGGTGGTCCATTGCTGCTTTTTAATGGCCGCACGAACTTGTCACCTGTCACAGCTCCAGTTCTTGAGGATGCAATTCTGAATGACGAACCTACTGATAACAACTCCAAGGGAGGGCCTTCTACAGGAATTGTTGCAAGAAAAACACGCTTAATTTCTAGCCTTAACATGTAGTCTTGTTGTACCTTAGTTTGCTTTTGTGTCTGCTGCAGACAGAGTCAGAGAGTCGGAGTGGATGATTTCCTTTTAGAATCATGTAATATTGCATCAACCTGGTGATGCATATATGAACTTTAGAATCATGTAATATTGCTCTTCGGTAGCTTTTCTTGTACTCGTTTTTCCATGGAGGATTGAAACATCTACGTTACAGCCTAGTATTTGATAGCTCTAACCACACAGATAATATTAATCAAGGTACCAAGCAAACGTCCATTCAAACAAACGTCCATTCAACTAATATAATCCCCGCTAGCCCCTTTTCTAAAGACGAAACATTTGAGTTTCGAATAAAGCAAATGTGCTGATACTTGTTAAACTTGATATCATCCGACATGGGGCGTAGGTATAAAATGCGTCCGGGTGGGACGTAAGTTTAAGTAACGCCTGATGTGGAACCTAATTTAAATTTGCGTTTGGTATGGGGTACAATTTGAAATCACGCCTGATGGGGCGTAATTTAAAATATCGCCTGATGGTCGGTAAAGAGAAAAAAAAAAAAAAAAAAAAAAAAAAACAAAACAAAACTTTCAAAGTTTGATGGGGGCAACTTAAGTGACAGGAGATATTTGCTCCTCATTAAGTGACAGGCGATATTTGAAAAAGAACAATCAACCATTGATCGTTTTTGCCCGAATCGGACCTATCCGGAATCGTTTAATTCCTTACGATACCGTCCTCCGAACTACTACCCGTACGTATTCTCAATTGCTAATTAGGGCACTGTTTGTCTTTAAGGCCCATTTTGGACCAAACTTAGGGTTTATTAAATACATATATATCTATGGATAACCTTTCCTTCTTTTAGCAAACACTACTACCAGATCTAAAACTAATCTAGAACTCCAAATTCCTGTTGTTTCCACAGTTCCCTTTTAGCGGATCTATCGTCTCAACAGAAAGAAAGAATTACGAACTTTTACATATAGCTTGGAGGGGTGGGAGACACAATCAATCTTTTTTTTTTTTGAGATTTAGTAGCATAATGATTTCTCCTCTCAAGATAAGGTCAATATTAGTTAGATGTTGAGCTTTTTCCAAATCCAATTGACCTACAGGAAGATTGGGGATTTACTTGACTCGGTGTTGTGTCTTTGGTATCATTTTTTGTGGTAACATCGCTTGGCACCTTGGCCACTTGACCGACTCGATGGAAGCAATGAAAAGAGATACAAGTAGTATGAGATTTAAATTACATTTATGTTATCAAATTCAAACTGCAGATAAAAAGCACATCTATGTAATCGATTGGATGTTTGTATCTCTTAATCATTTTTTTTTTTTTTTCTGAATTCTAACGTTAACCTCCTTAGAAATTCAAAGAGATAAAATGTCTAACTACATGTGTGGATTCACTGATGATTGAAAATAATGTTGCTTTTTTTTCTTCTATATTCATCAAGTCACATAAGTTTGATTTCATTTTTAGTTTTACAAATAATAAGTGAAAGTTGGCATTTCCTATTCACTCGTGTTAGTTTCCAGAACCAGCAAATTTCCAGAACCAGCAATTTAGCTTTTGGCTTCCAAAAATTCGACGTTTTGATCAATTTGTGACTGCAGAAACTTGTGCTGGTGAATATGATGAACTAGCTAGAAGCAGCTGGTTGGTTAAAAATCAATTTGTCAAGCCACCAAGAGCACCTACTTTATGGATTCTTTCTCGGGTTCATGGGTCTGAATTTTGTTAGGACTAGGTCTGGACTGGAGAGTTAGGTCTTAGGCCCATTTTGGGGCCAGCTTAGGGTTCATCAGGGATATATAGATACCTTTCTTTCTTTTAAGGCAAACTCTAAACTAAATCTAGAACTCAGACTCTGCCGTTTCCACATTTTTAGCCTGGTCGATTCATTGAATTTTCATCGTCGATTAATCAATCTTACTAATATAAAGAAAAGAGGTAATTGTTTGGTGAAGCCTTTTCACATGACAATAATACCCCCATTAACTAAGCTTTTAGATAATATTTGTATATTTACAAGAATGCCATTGTTTTTAAAAATAGATCAAAAAAATTATAAATTAGATATCTTTAAAAATACACATCGGATTTTTGCAAAATTAATATATTTAGAAAGCTCTTTAAATTATCTACCTAATGAGTACAAACAAGGATATTAAATTATTTTTTTAAGATTTTTTTTTCTAATTATTATCAAATTTGGTGTTGTTAAAAGAATCCAATTCAAGCATGTGCATCGCACATGTGGCCTTACTAGTCTTTTATAAACAAACCTATCCATAAGTATTTTCCCACAAACCCATTACTTCTAATTCGTTTTTGATTGAAATTTTGAGCAGTAGTCATCAAAATATGGTTTAAATGGAAGCTACAGTGGCATGTTCGGTTAGGAATAGTTTCAAAAAAAACTAGTTTGCAAACCGAACATTCTGAAACCAAGAACACGAAGAACACTTCGGTTATCACGAATTAATTTTTTCTTAACCGAACTAAGAGTTCGGTTGGTTCGCAAAGAAGGCTAAAACTATTTTCTAACCGATCTTTACCAATATTACAAAAAAAAAAAATAAGAAAAAATCAAATGTAACCGAACTGTGATATTTTTCTTGCTATGTTGATTTTTGATTTAACCGAATTTTGCCCACCATGTTCGGTTGGTTCGCAAAGAAGGCTAAAACTATTTTCTAACCGAACTTTACCAATATTACAACAACAACAAAAAAAAAAAAAAAAATGAAATGTAACTGAACTGTGTTATTCTTCCCACTATGTTGATTTTTGATTGAACCGAACTTTGCCCACTATGTTCGGTTGGTTCGCAAAGAAGGCTAAAACTATTTTCTAACCGAACTTTACCAATATTACAAAAAAAAAAAAAAAAAAAAAAATCCAATGTAACCGAATTGTGCTGTTTTGCCCACTATGTTGAGTTTCAATTTAACCGAACTTGTCCTACTATGTTCGGTTTGTTCGCAAAAAACCTTGACAAACCGAACTCTTAACTAATCGTGTGTAGTTCGGTTAGATATTGGTTGGTATTAAGTTTGCGAAACAATCGAACTTTGTACACTTGGTAAAATCTTAATCAACGCAAAGTTCGGTTACATATAGGTTGCGAACCAACCGAACTTCTAGACCCTAAATTTCGGCAACATTGCGGCAAACCGAACATTACTCTGTAAATCCTATAAACAAAGTTCGGTAACATGCGTGTTAACCGAACAACTAAAAACCTCCATTAAGAGCGAGTTCGGTAACCTGAGCGTTTGGAAAAAGTAATCGAACTACACTTTCAGATGTGTTACGTTACCTGTTCTTCACATAAGGTAGTCGAACAAGCCCAAATCTACTTAAAAAATTTACATTTTTTTGAAATTTTGGATCAATTCAACCAACATTATCTAAGTTTAAAGCATACCTGGGTACCCAAATACTCTTCCTCCGGTTGTGGTTGGTAAAATCCATGTTTTACTTCTTCATCTTCTCTAATTTTATTCTCTCAATAATTCTACTTCTTTTTTTTAAAAAAAAAAAAAATCTGATTTTGTAATCTCACTAATTATCTTTAACTTAATCATTTCACTAATCATTACACTAACTATTATTAACACTAACTAATCATTAACCAAAATTAATCAGGAGGGTAATTTAGGTATTAATAGAAAAATTTAGATAAGGGGTGACCTAGATTTACTTCTAAATGTCTTATTAAAAATAGAACCATGGTCCCCCAAAAAACCATGGTCCCAAAAAATGGTTCGAAATAATAGAGCACGGGCTTAAGTTATCAACAATATCAGCCCAATAAGTAAGTAGAGGCTTAGGGTTTTGCTTTGGGGTATATATACAACAATATCAGCAAAATACACAACAATTCCGCCGTTCCTTCATTTTTCTCCTCCTCTATCGCTCTGATCTCCATCATCTCTCCATTGAAACAGGGGCATAAATAATGAGTTTTGAAGCTTTACATATAGCGGGTGGAAGAGGCAATCAATCGATCTCCCTTTAGATTTCAGACAGCATAATGATATCTCCTCTCAAAATTAAGTCATGATCTGGTTCATCCTGATTTTTAAAAACAACCTAGCAACTGTAAGTTAGTGTTTTCCTTGGTGGTGAGGAGATGGAAGCAAGGTTAGAGTATTCAAACAAAAGATGAGATATTTAAAGTACATCTATGTAATTCTAAGTATCTCCTAAGATCAGCAATTTTTTTTTCTTAATGTTGATTTCAATTGAAAAGGGAATAAATGATTAATTATCAGTAATTTAGTTTTGTTTTTGCTCTTCTTAAATTCAAACAGATAAAAATGTCTAAATAAATACATGTCTGAATTTGCTTTCTATAGGTAGAGTTTAAAAATTGATGTATTATCAAAATGCTGTAGTTTCTTTTTATATAACATAATTTGCTTCCTTAGTTTGATTTCGTTTTTACTTGTGAATCTATGTAAATTGGCATTCCTTGTTGCTTGTGAATCTAAGACTCTGGAAATTTCACCTTTTGGAATTCAATTTCATTCTCATTGTATGTATACATTTTAGTGGTAGTCCTAAAGAAGAGAGAGAGATATTGTTCCAGGAAAGTGTTTATGGATCTTAAAAATGACCATAACTTAGTGATACAACAAGAAATTATTAACTTTCTAAAATCAGAGTAATAGTCCTACAAAATTAGAATTCAATTGAATTCTTTTTTACAGTTCTACAAGAGATAGCCGAAGACACCAACATTTGAAACATTCAAGTCCAAATGCAGACATTGAAAGTTCAGATGATGGAGCCATATTGCTGTCTTGTGTAGCGAGTTAATAGCGCGTTACCACAGCTTAAACATGTTAGGTTTTATTTTCAAAGATTATGCCACCCATACCAAGGACATATCAATCATTAAACTGGAATTTTTTTGCATTTTGTAAAGGGTAGCCCAAACAGAACTCTTGAAGAGTCTTCCTTTCAGCTGGGCTTCATGAGTATGTTTACATTGATCCCTTTAGGGTTTACTTTACTCTTTCAACATGAACACCTCCTATATATAATCTCAAAACTTCCTTTTCTCCTGCCGTCTTCACTCCTCAACTCTCAGACCCTGCCGTCTTCAATCTTCATGAATAATCATCCAAACTTTCAAAATGAACTTTTATACCCTGGAAGGAGAATCAGTGATTCTTTATAGCATTATGATATTTCCTCTGAAAGTAAGTCTAAATCTTTTGAATTTGTGCTTACCTCTTGAGTTAATTTTTTTGGTACAAGTTACTTGTTTTCGATGAATTCCGTTAATTTTGATTGTTAAACTCTTACAGATAATCAGATCCACAACAGGGCATGGACAACTACTGGATGGTCTTGATAGAGTAGAGATAATTGGCGTAAGTAAAAATTCCGACATTTGATGCAGGGTAACGGAGAAGAAGCTTCCTTTTATGTCAAAGGAATGAAGGAACGAGTAGGAAAGAAATATGATCAGCATTTTTCAAGGGCGATTTGTTGGAAAAAGCCGGAAAGAGTTAACATCTAAATCTAAATGCATAATGATTTTTCGTCTCAAAAGTAAATAATGTTGGATATCCTTGACCCTCTTTAAGTTAGGATCTAGAGTTAAAAATGAAGATTAAGTTCGATTGTTTAAACTTGGTAACTACTGCTGTAATTTGCGCATAATTCTTTTGGGAATGATCTGATCCATCTTAGTGTAGTCGCACCATAGTAACACATCACTTTAACAGTCTTTAACTGTAACTGACAGAACTAACACCTGTCACTTGTCTATTGGATTACTTAAGTATCCTGTGAGTCGTTTTACAGTGGTAAATCGTTTCTTGAGTTACCGTTATCTCTGCTACTCTGATTAGATAGTGTATAAAGTGTCTGTACCTTCTCCATTATTGTTTAATGAAAATCTGTTTTGTTCATACAACAACTATGGTATCAGATTAGAAAACCCTCAATCTCTGGTTTTCTGGTTATCGATTCAATTCCGCTGTTCTTCTTCATTAAATCTTCAACATTTACATCTGAATCTACATCATGTCTCGTTTAATTGAATCTTCATCTTCAATTACCAATGTTCCTATTCATACTCTAGCAAATATCATTCCTCTTAAGCTTCAGGATGATAATTTTTTAACTTGGAAATCTTTAATCACTCCAGTTCTTAGAAAATTTCGTGTTCTAGGTTATGTTGATGGATCCAGTACTTGTCCTGCTCAATTTACAGTTTCTACTACAAGATCTGGTCCAACTGTTAATCCAAATTACTCGATCTGGCAGGATGAAGATACCTGTGTTCTCTTACTTCTTAATGCTTCAATTTCTGCTTCTGTAATAGTTCATGTCTCTAGCTCCAACACCTCCAAAGAGTTATGGGATAATTTACATAAACGATTCGGTGCTTCTTCATCTGCACATTCAATCCAACTACGCACTCAACTACAAAATATGCGTCTTGGATCCTCTAAAATTTCTACCTATATCTCTGAGATCGAGAAAATTTCAAATCAACTAGCTGCTTGTGGATCAAAAATTTCAGATGATGAGCTTCTTGTTACTGTTCTTGGTGGCCTTGGATCGGATTATCATGCATTTGCAACTTCGATTCGAATTCGATCACCTCCTGTAACTTTTGGTGAACTACATAGTCTTCTCCTCAGTGAAGAAATTATTATCAATGAGCGCAATGCCTCCATTAGAGCAGATGCTGAATCAAAGGCTTTTCTTGCTTCATCTAGTCATCAAGGTACTTTCAGAACTTTCCGACCTAATTTTCCTTCTCAATTCCATGGTAGAGGTCGTGGTTACTCCCCTAGAGGAGGTTTTCATGGTAATGTGTCACCTACACCTCGATATCCTGCATCTACTGACAACTCAACACCTAGATCTACTACCTCTTCTAGTAATCGTATTATATGTCAAATCTGCTCTAAACCTGGTCATGGAGCAATTGAGTGTTATCAAAGGATGAATTTTGCATATCAAGGCCGTGAACCTCCACAAAATCTCTCATTAATGCTTGCAAGTGCAAATATTTTAGGCGAAAATCCATGGTACATTGATTGAGCCACAAATCATCTCACCTCTAATACGATGATTACCATACTTCACCTCTTATGATGGCTCATTTCAAGTAGCTACTTGCTGCAGGTGAAGGTATGGCAATTTCTCATATCAAATGATTCTAAATTTGTTCTTCAGATAAATCCTTTCAAATACGTAATGTTCTACATGTACCCAAATGTGCACAAAATTTGATATCACCATCAATTCACTAGAGATAATCATTGTTCTCTTACTTTCACTCCTTATGATTATGTTGCAAAGGATCTTTTATCTCGTAGACAATCGCTCAAGGGACTGAGTAAGGGAGGCCTTTATCCTCTACATTGTCATGTTACCAACTCATCTTCCTCAAAGATTCTCACCAACCGCTTTTTCCCCGCACTAAGCTTTACTGCAGCCGGAACTTTGGCACAAGAGATTGGGTCATCCATCTTATCAAACCATGAATAAAGTGTGTAAAAACCTGTCATCACCTGTTAGTCTTCATGAACCTCTGTTCTGCAATGATTGTAAGCTAGCTAGGAGTCATAAGCAACCTTTTATGGTATCTAGTTCGATTAGCACTTTGCTCCTTTGGAGTTACTTCATCTAGATGTGCAGGGTCCTGCACCAACTTTGTCTGTCTCTGGTTACGAGATTCTATGTAAACATTGTTGATGATTTTAGTAAATTTTGTTGGGTTTATCCAATTTCGCAAATCGATTTCAAAGTTATATTTCCTCACTTCAAAGCATTTGTTGAAAACTTATTCTCGATGAAAATTAAAATGCTCGTGAATCGATGGTGGAGGAGAATTTGTTAACACTTGAAATAGGTGCATTTCTTTTAGAACATGGTATTGGTCATGAACTTACTGTCCTCATACACGGAACAAAATGGTGTTGCGAGAATCCAAGCATAGACATCTTATAGAGATTACAAGAGCCTTTTTGATACAACTGAGTTCCCGATAAATTAAGGTTGAAGCTTTACATGCACTAACTATGTTATAAAATGACTTCCCAAGGTCTTTACATATGATCTCTCCATTTGAAGTGTTGTTTTGAAGACTCCGATTATAATTTTCTCAGAATTTTTGGTTGTTTATGCTTTCCCTGGCTGAAGCCCTATACCAAGAATAAACTTGAACCAAGGAGCAAAGCTTGTGTTTTTCTTGGATATAGCAATCATCACAAAGGTTATAGGTGTCTTGATACAGCTACTGGCAGAATTTATGTGTCCAGACATGTTGAATTTAATGAGCAACAATTCCCATTCATTTCTAATGGTTTGTCATCCTCTTGCACACTTGAAATGTTACACTCTGCTATATCTTCTACAAATACTTCCACGATATTATTTTGCCATCACCATCTTCATATGTTGAATCCAGTATTGCTGCTCCAACTATATCTGCTGCATCAGATAATTGTTCTTCTTCAGATATTTCTTCTTCAATGCCTGCATCCACCTTACTACCAACATCTGCTTCTACTACTGTTCCTTCTTCTCATGGCATGACCACCAGATCTCAACATGGTATTTACAAGCCTAAGGTATTTCTTGCAACCAAACATCCAATTCCTACAGCTTATCTTACTGATGTTATGAGCATACCAAAAACTTTTGCACAAGCAAACAAGCATCCTAAATGGCAGAAAGCCTTACATAATGAGAAGACTGCTCTTGATGAAGCTGGTACCTGGATTTTGGTTCCTCCTCATCCATCTCAGAATGTTGTAGGCTGCAAATGGGTTTTTAGAATTAAACATAATGCAGATGGATCTATTGATAAATTCAAAGCTCGACTTGTCGCAAAGGGTTTTAACCAGCTAGAAGGTTTGGACTATACAGATACTTTCAGTCCAGTTGTGAAACCAACTACTATCCGATTAATTCTTTCACTAGCTGTTAACTCAAACTGGTGCCTCAAGCAACTTGATGTGAGTAATGCCTTTCTTCATGGCACACTTAAAGAAGAAGTTTTTATGACTCAACCTCCAGGATTTATTGACTCAGCTCATCCAGACTATGTGTGCAAATTACAAAAATCTCTTTATGGACTGAAACAGGCACCAAGGGCCTAGTATGAAAGGTTAGTTGATGCTCTTCTTGAACTTGATTTTAAACCTTCTCTGGCTGATTCTTCATTGTTCATCCACTACATTGATTCTCAAATTACCATCATCCTAGTGTATGTTGATGATATCATCATTACTGGTAGTTCTTCTTCATTCTGTGATCACATTATTACTCAATTACAAGCTCAATTTCCTCTCAAAGACTTAGGAGATCTTCACTATTTTCTTGGTCTGGAAGTCAAAAGATCTGATGAAGGGCTTTTTCTATCTCAAACTAAGTATGCTCTTGAACTTCTTGAGAAGACAAATCTAGTTGGTATTAAACCTTGTTCTACCCCATGCCCTGCTTCCTTTAAACTTACTAAGGATGAAGGAGAATTACTATCCAATCCAACTGAATATAGGTCTATTGTTGGAGCATTACAAAGATTTAACTTGGACCAGACGAGAACTACGCTGCAAGAAATCGTATGTCGATTTATGCAATCCCCTACCACTTCTCATCTTCAAGCTGCCAAGAGGATTCTTAGATATATCAAAGGTACTCTAGGCCATGGTATTTACTTTGGTAAAGGCTTTAAAGCTCTTCAAGGATACACAGATGCTGACTGGGCTGGGGATCCTGATAGCAGAAGGTCTATCAGTGGTTATTGTGTCTTTTTTGGTGGTAATCCAATTTCTTGGTCTTCAAAGAAGCAAGCGACCATTGCCAGATCAAGTACAGAAGCTGAATACAGATCTCTTGCCTCCACTGCAGCTGAAGTTGTTTGGTTGTGTTCTTTGCTGAGAGAATTACATATCTTTGTTCCAGATCCTCCTCTCATTCTCTGTGACAATAAAAGTTCTATAGCTCTGGCATCAAATCCTGTGTTTCATAGCAGAATGAAACACTTAGCTATAGATTTTCATTTTGTCAGGGAACTAGTGCACAACAACACTTTACAGGTTAAGTACATCTCAACAGATGCTCAGGTAGCAGATATTCTCACCAAAGGTCTTTCTACTCCCAGATTTAACTTCCTGAAGAACAAGCTACATGTGCTAACACCCCATTTGCTTGAGGGAGGGTAGTAACACATCACTTTAACAGTCTTTAACTGTAACTGACAGAACTAACACCTGTCACTTGTCTATTGGATTACTTAAGTATCCTGTGAGCTGTTTACAGCTGGTAACTGTTTCTTGAGTTACCGTTATCTGCTACTCTGATTAGATAGTGTATAAAGTGTCTGTACCTTCTCCATTATTGTTTAATGAAAATCTGTTTTGTTCATACAACAACTAGATTTGTCTGGGATATATATGTCTATGGGTTTAATTTGGGTTCGGACATCTTCCTTAGTTAGATTTCATTTTCACTGAAGAAAATTTCACCATTTGGAATGCAGTTTCATTACCACGGCATACAAGTAGAACTTGATCTTCTTTTTTACTCCACCTTAATGTCAATGACTTGGAGTATAAATTGGCTAGAGAGAATTATAAAAATTCATAACAATATGTGGGCTTTAGGTGCGTGGATTTTGAGATCACTGATCACGCTACATTTAAGACAACCATGGATACAAACATGTGTTCCTCTTTTTAGATCAAATGAAAAGAAAAATTTGTCCCAAAATTCGAAAATGTACAATGACCATGACCATATAAGTTATGAATTTACATCACCATGCATCCAGTTTCATCCTACCCATTTTCAAATATTTGTTTTTTTTTTTTTAATTTACATCAGGATGTATCTAGTTTCATCATTGCTATTTTTTAAGTTTAAGTAAGGTTGAATCCACATTCATCCTTGCTATTATTTTTTTTTGTCTATTTCACCCACACTAATTTTTACTCGTCCATTTGAACCAGGTTTTAAAAATATTTGGACAAATGACCCATTTTTCGTAAGTTAATCAAACACAAAAAAAGATATGGGAGAGGAAGTAGCAAATTTCCAAAATGTAGGAAGAGATGGGCGTGCTGCTGGTTAAAGAGAAGGTCTCTAGGCACATTTTCCACTGCTCTGATGTGAGGACCAGAAGTTGGTGGTCTCTTCGTTGAAGACATTGTTGAATTTGAGAAAGAAGCTGCAGAAATATTTTGTTGGTGAATATCAAGAAGAAGCTATTTACAGAAGCTATTTTTCTGTTACAACGTAACAGTTGGTGAGATAATCAGATAGTCGGATTCTTTGTCGGGTTAACCGGTCTGAATTTCGTTTGGGCTAGAACTGGACAATATATCAGGACCATTTTGGGGCTAAATTAGGGTTCAGTCACTATTTTCTGCACTATATATAGTATATAGATCATCTTTCTTTCTTTCATTTAGGGTTCCCTACTAGATCAGTTCCCCCGCTTTCATTTCTCGATCTCTCTGATATGCATCATCTAATCAATTCTCGGTCTCTCTGATCTCCATCATCTAATCTCTTGGTTGAAACAGAAAGATATAATGAGTTATGAGTTGAAATTTGAAGCTTTACGTATTGCATGGTCAATAAATCTTTTCTTTTAAATTTCACAACATAATGATTTCTCGTCTCAATATTTAGTCTTTGTCTATATATTTTGGGGTACAATGTAAGAAAATAACAGTGCGTTCCACCAGTACCCGCCAATGGCAAGTAGTTAGTTTCGTATCCAGCAGATTTGCTCAAGGGGTGCAAATGCCAACAAAAAGTTACAAAACTACCTATGAGTCTATGGCTTAGTTTGGTATTGCTGCAGCTTTTGTAAAAGCACTTTTCACAGTGCGTTCTTTGTCTTGTCTTGTGTTGTCTTGTGAGAAAAAGCAAATTAGACGTTTGGTAAAAATTAATTAAAGTTAAAGTTCGATTAAAAAAGCAATCAAAGTGTGTTGGTAAAATATGAGATTCAACCACCGTTGTTGTAGCAAATGACAAAAACAGACATATTTCTGAAAATAGTTTTATTCAATTTTATTGGGGTTTAAAATAATTAATTTTTTACTATTAAATATAAATATATGTAATATTAAATTTACTAATTATCACTATTATTATGATTATTAAAAAAACTTTAGTTAGTCACTCTTATATATATATATATATTTTCAAACAAAAAGTCAAACTAAAATAAAATAATTTTTTTATTATTATTATTGACAAATTAAATGAAATGGTATATAAAATAGTTTGAAAATAAAAAGTAATAATATTTAAAGAACAAAATATAAAAATAAAAATTGATTGTATAAAAATTTAAGGGTAACTTTTGTCATTTATAAAATTAAATAGGGATAAAAAGATAAATCAAGCATTAAATTTAGGTGGGACCAAAGCTTATGCTTTTGCTAAGCTTTTCTCTCTACCTCCCAAACTTTTGAAAATTGAGAAATTTTGGAAGTGCTTTGGGTAAAAAGTGCTTTAATTTTATTTTATCAAACACTAGTTTCAAAAATTATTGACATATATAGGTTTTGAAAGTGCTTTTGTAAAAAAAAAAACATTACCAAATCCAGCCTATGACCTCTTTCCCTACCAAAAAAATAATTCCCTTCAAAAAAAAAATAACAATTGCATGTATGTGGCAATATTCAATTTCGTTCTATATCAATTTGCATCCACATTCTTTCAGAAAAGATATAAAATTGCACCCACCTCAACAGATTTATATCATTAGCCTAGCCAAGGGAAGGTTGTATTTAAAGGACATTTTGGTAAATCTTTACTTTGTGGTGTCTATAAATAAAACGAATCCCTAGCATTTTATTTGATGTTTCATCGTATACAGAGAAACGTGAAAGAGTGAAAGCGGAGAGAGACCAGTGAGGGTGGAGGCGCAAAACCTTTACAAAGATTTCAAAGATCTAATCGGAAAATTGAAATGCGTTGTTGTTTTGAATATAATTTTGAGTTCGAGATCAAAGAAACCACACCACAATAGATGATTAGCACAATGATTTCTCCTCTCAAGATTTTAATATGAGACACTTGGTTTTTCGGTCACCAAAGTCACAAAAGTCTCCACAAGTTCTATTGATGGATTCTAATAGAAGCTGCGATATTCTTACTTCTTTCTATTTCTTTGTGCATGGGGTATCTCTGGGTTAACAAGAAAAGACTCAAAAGAAAATCTCATCATAAAGGGATTAAGAATGATGTTTCTGCTCATCAGCCTTGTTCTGTAGTTACACAAGAGAAGAGGTCAACTATTCTGAACAACAACCACAGACAAATGAGAAATAACAGCAGCAGATAAGAGATCCGATTACTAATCCTGGAGATACCTATAGAGATCACCTGACAATTTGATTCCACAATGATTTTTCCTCTCATTCTTTTATGTACCCTAAGAATACTATTGTCCTTGTACCCTGGAGTTGATCTACCTACCCCGTCAAAAATACTATTTAATTGTACCCCCGATTAAACTGCCGTTATGTTCCTTTACGGCATGGATTCTCTGTTAGGTTAATGATTTGAGCGAATCATGCATTTTTAAAAGATTTATATCCTCTATTAGATTTAATCGTAATTGTTAAAGTCATCACACTGTTGATTGTGAACTATTTGTACATATGTGGAGAAATTTGTATTCCTGTAATATTGCATGCAACCTATTTGAGAAAAAGTCTTATAGATTTCCAGCATACAAGTGTGTATGTTCAACCTTTTGATGTTGTAACTTGGTTTGTTTATTCAGTTGATTCCTCCTCTGGATCATGGATATCAAACATGTAGAATTTTCTACCATAGGGTTTAGTCCTCACAACCACAATATTAATGCCACCAACGTGTTCACCAGCAGCAACATACAACGAAACTATTACGACGACATCAATACTCGGCTACTTAGGATTTATGCAGCGACAAATCCAGGAATTTGTGTTGAAATAAATACATTAAAATATCTAAAGAGTATAAGTTGGGCAACGTTATCTTTTAGAGCACAAAATTTTTTGAATCAAATTTATTTACCATAGAGTATATTTATAATTGCGTTATGCTATGTATGAGATACACAAACAAAACTATAAATTAACACAAAACTTTGATTTGATAATGCGGCCGTAAGCCGCCAATTTTTTTGGGGTTCTGTAAATTATTTTTTGGTTTCCACAAATAAGATATTACTTATCAATGTGTCAAATATTTTAAATTTATGCTTCTTCTATATTCTCTCTTTGGTTTGCAAAATAATTACCAAATCAAAAAAAATTAAATTTGTGCTTATAATCATGATAAGATATGTCATTTTTCTGTCTATCCCTATAAGTAACATTTTAAGTGTTACATTTATAATTTATCATATTTGTCCCCCTAAGGATACACAGCATTTTAAGATTTTGAATCACATACAAGCAAGATATTTAATTTGTTGGATGCATGCATATAAACGTGTCCTCACTCTCGTTGCATATCACTAGATCTTAGTCATACAACTACATATATGTTCCCGTTTGTTAGATCTTCTTAAAGATACTTCAAGTTTGATTTTCTTTTGTATGGGCTATCCAAATTTAGACCTGGGCTTTTCTTTTTTTCCCAGGTGTTTATAGGTGAAAATCGTTTCTGCTGATTTCGGTAATTTCGGTGGGTGAGTGAGAAATTGATTCAAACCCTAAACAAATGTGCTGCACGTGAGCACTTTATAGGTTCGAGAGATCGATCTGTGCAAGTCGCCTAAAACCAAGAAATGGTCGTTCCCGGACTTGCTTCGGTCACAAAGTGGAGGAGAAGGGTTGATTTGGGGAGGAAGCAAAGAAAGGTGTTGAGGAGAGTAGTATCTCGACTTGTATCGAAAGTGAAAGCTTAGGAAGCTTGCAAGAGATGGAAGCTTTTGAGAGAGCTTGCAAGTTGCCTTTACGAGAGTGTAAGTGTAGTATATTTCTCTGACCGAGACTTGTTGTGCGTGGAAATAGGTAAGACCTATTTATACTGAGTCGAGATTGAAACGCACCCTACCTCATGAAGGAAGAGAGTAAAGGGTGAAATAATGGGAGGAGGTGGTAACGCGCATGGTTTAATGGGTGAAAACGTTTTTCACCATTATTTCCTCTTTTTATTTGACCGCTTTATTCCTTTTCACGCTTTCTTAATGTGAGCGTAGTGTACGCCGGGATGCCGACCGCCAAACCAAAACCCAAAGTGTTGATGTCTCGAGTGTTGGTTGCATCTTGAGTGCAAGTGGCGCTGCTAGTGGAAGCGGAGTTTCGTGAGGCATATTTTAAACAGAAGGAGGAAGATATCTGTAATGGTATACGTCGTGGGAGAGTTTCGAGATTTGTGAAAGAAATAAAGAAGAAGAAGTTGATTAAGAGATCTAAATAAGACTGTTATCAATGTTAATGAAAGATTTAATCAACTGAATTTGTAGGTTCAAGGCCCTAGTATGCCATCTAAAGTTCCTTACTAATATTGGAACATATTCTCTTTCTTCTCCATACAAAGAAAGACTGCAAGAACTGAAAAACTGAAAGCTACAGTAAACATTATTATGGTTCTTGCAAGTTGGCGTTGAAATGCACATCATTCAACGGCCTAATCTACCATGCCATAAAGAAATAGACTCAACCGTATAAGCAGAAGATAATTCATTTATTAAGTTTAAATTGATCATCCCATTACAAGCATAACCGTTTCCAACAAAAACAGAATTTTTAGATAAAACAAATTTATCAGATTCAAGAAAAAGCCTAAAACTTTTCTTGTTAAGAAGAACACCAGCCACTAGATTTTTACTTATGTCGGGTACATGGCAAACGTCCAAAAGAGTAAGTGTCTTTCCTGATGAAAATTTCAGTTCCACCGAGCCAATTCCAACGATCTTAGCACGATTATTGTTTGCCATTTTCACTTCTCGTTCATCGCTAATTTGATCATAAGTTTTGAATAACTTTCGATCCTTGCAGATGTGAATAGTAGCGCCTGTATCCACCCACCATCCGCTATCGTCGCTTACATTGTGTATTTCAGACGTTGTGCCGATGAATTATTTTCATCCACCGCATTGGCCTGATTTTTCTTATCTTTCTTCTTAAATTTACAGTCCCTTGCAAACTGACCAGGCTTGTCACAATTGAAACAATTTTTGTTCTTTGAGCTTTTCTTTTTAAACTTCTTATCATTCGTTAGCTTGAGATTTGGGTTCTTTTGTTTCCCATCCTCAACAACATTTTCCTTCAAATGATTTTCAGTTTTCTCATCTTGTTTTCCTGAATCTTCTTCAACACGAAGATGGTAAAGCAAAGTCTCAACTGTATACTTTTTGTCATCATGTTTGAGTTTCTTTTTGTACCCATTCCATTAAGTTGGAAGGAGAGAAATAAGAACCCCAACGACAAACTCCACAAGGAGATCAATTTTGGCAACTTTGAGATCGCCGACGATGTTAAGTAATTCATGTGCTTGCACAATAATTGACTTACTGTCACAAATTTTGAAATCCATAAAATTACTGATTAAGAATTTTTGATTACTAACCTCTTCAATTTTGTACTTCTCTGCCAAAGTAGTCCACAGTTCTTTAGCGGTTGCAATGTTTCGGTGTGTTGTGTAAACGTTGCTTGCCAAAGCGTTTAGAATGTGACCTCGACATAAGAACTCATCTTCCTTCCGCTTCTTCATCTTTTCTTTCAATTCATCTGTGTCCTTTTCAGTTTCTTCAGGAATTGGTTCCAATGTATCCGTTAAAATATAAGCAAGCCTTATTGTGGTTAACAAAAAAAAAACTTCTTCTGCCACCTTGTAAAACCCTCTCCATCAAAACGTTCAAGCCTTACGAAGTCTTGATTCATAACCTGAATTGATTGTGCTATTGTTCCCTCCATAATCAAAGCTTAGGAAGTTTTGTTTGAAACTGTTGGGAAACTATGGAGAAAACAATGAGAAACCAAGCACTCCAAGGCACGTAATCGCCGTCTTTCAAACAATATTTCTTCCCTATAGAATGCACAAGGTATTCCAAGAAATAAATGTCGTCAGGATACAATGGAGTCTAACAGTTTGTGTGATGTCAAATGTGCACTGTTTGATCACACCGAAGAACACTCTTGTTGCTGATAATGCCTAAAAGATAAACCTAATTGAGGAACTAGTATTGCAGAGATTTTTCTGATACTATTCTCCTAGAAAGAGATACTCTCACTTTCTCTCTCCTTATTTTGCTCTGCAACTTTATCTTTTAACATAAACAGTTATCTCCTTCCCAATAGTAGTTATCTTCATCCATTAGCAGTTACCTTCATCTTCTCCATTGAATTTTGAAAACTATCTTCTTATTCATGAATTGCGTTTCTAGGTAGCCTGCATGTTTTATTTTTCAATTCCCTCTTCTTTTTTTTTTTTTCAGAATTTGCTATTTTTGCTTCCCATTTGTACAAGTGACGATGAGCTGTTGCTTAGTTATGTTGATTCAGTAGAAGTTTTGACCCATTAAACCTATTAGTTTGAACAACTAGTTTTTTTTTTGAAAGGAACAGGTTATATTAAAAAAGAAAAATATGTACATATTTTTGTTGTAGCCGAGTACAAGAGGTAGTTCAGCTTACAACATAATAGCGCTTTCCCATTGAAGCAAAGCGTAAGAAATTGACATATCCTTAAACGTTCCTACCGCAGTGGTCCAAAGGATGATTGGCTGTTTGATCAAAGTCTTTAACTCATCTGAATCCATTGACCTTGCGCCGTGCACACGTCTACTCCTCTCCTTCCAAGTTTCCCATAGGATTGAATATGTAATGAGAGGCCAAATTACTTTGCAACGTCCAGGAAGTCCGTTAGTCTTCCATGCTTCAAGTTGTTGTCTAACGTTGCTGCTGGTTACCCAACATACACCACATGCATTCGTAAAGTAGTTCCATAAAGATTGGACGAAATCACAGTGAAGTAGAAGATGATGGATGGTTTCTGTCTCTTTATTGCAGAGAACACACACGGTAGAAGGGATCGAGACTCCTCTGTGTTGTAACATCTCTCTAGTAGGGATGGAGTCATGAAGAGCAGCCCAGATGAAGAATAAAACCTTGGGTGGGAGTACAGGCATAAGTAACCCGTCAATGAAGTCAAGTCGACTCTTCCTTAGTTAACATGTCAGTAAAGATTGCTAGTAGTGAAATCACCATCCAAAACATCATTGTTGGACGTTAAAGTTAGGTTCCTAATGTCGTGCTTTAATTCTAGTAAATCTATACTTTCTGCAGGATCAAGTCGCCGTCTGAATTCCAATCTCCAGCCATTATTGGAGTAAAGACCGCTAATAGAAGCATTCTTGTGTAAGCTAATCTTATAAAGTCTTTGAACAACTAGTTTGAAACCAAAGTGTGAGATATAGCAAAGATGAAGTGCGTCTTCCAAAATGTAGGAACAGACGGGTTAATGGGTCTAGATTGCGTTTGAGCCAGGATTGAAATAATAAAGCACGGGCTTAAGTTATCAACAATATCAGCCCAATAAGTAAGTAGAGGCTTAGGGTTTTGCTTTGGGGTATATATACCTACTTTTGTTTCATGTATAGGGCAAAATACACAACAATTCCGCCGTTCCTTCATTTTTCTCCTCGTCTATCTCTCTGATCTCCATCATCTCTCCATTGAAACAGGGGCAGAAATAATGAGTTTTGAAGCTTTACATATAGCGGGTGGAAGACGCAATGATCAATCTCCTTGTAGATTTCAGACAGCATAATGATATCTCCTCTCAAAATTAAGTCATGATCCGGTGGATCCTGATTTTTAAAAATATCCTAGCAACTGTAAGTTAGTGTTTTCCTTGGTGGTGAGGAGATGGAAGCAAGGTTAGAGTATTCAAACAAAAGATGAGATATTTAAAGTACATCTATGTAATTCTAAGTATCTCCTAAGATCAGCAATTTAGTTTTGTTTTTGCTCTTCTTCAATTCAAACAGATAAAAATGTCTAAATAAATACATGTCTGAATTTGCTTTCTATAGTTAAAGTTTATAAATTGATGTATTATCAAAATGCTGTAGTTTCTTTTTATATAACATAATTTGCTTCCTTTGTTTGATTTCGTTTTTACTTGTGAATCTAAGTAAATTAGATTCCTTGTTGCTTGACTGATATATTTTTTCAAATCAGCAAAAATTTCATGTTGTTAAAGACTTTGGAAATTTCACCTTTTGGAATTCAATTTCATTCTCATTGTGTACATTGTTCCAGGAAAGTGTTTATGGATCTTAAAAATGACCATAACTTAGTGATCCAACAAGAAATTATTAACTTTCTAAAATCAGAATAATAGCTACGATTTAGCATGAAATTTAGACATTCAGTGTTTATGGATCTTAAAAAGGGACAATGACCATGACCATATAAGTTAATCAACCTGGCTTAATTGGGGGCCGAACTTTTTAATTGGGGGCCTTGCACTAGAGGACAAAAAAATGTTACCCAATCCTAATTTGGGTCACCCCTTAAAAAAATATTTTCTAAATGGCTAAAATGCCCCTGTTTGATTAGTATTAAGAATTAGTTAAGTTGATTAGTGTGGTAAGTGTGTTTAGATTAAAATCTGATTTTGGGATAAAAATTTGGGGAACTTTTAGTTTTGAGTTTTTATGTGTTGAGAAGAAAAGGAGGAGTTTTGAGAGGAAAAACTGGGGTTTTTAGAAATGAGTGATTCAAGTGGAGGGAATGAGGTTGGTGAAGCTTCAAATAACAACCATGATTGTGTTGATGGTAATATTGTCTCAACTAATACCATGGATTGGATGTTTGATGAATGAAATAAACGTAAAAAAATCAATTTTTAAAACGTACACAAATAAGACAACTTTCATCAATCCAAACCTGGCGAGATTGGGGTATACTCAAACTAATTGGGGTATACCCAATTTTAAAGGGACACTTTTTGTGGGTTTTAGGGGGAGTCCTAATGGGTAAGTTACAAAACTACCCTTACCCATTAATAATCTTAATTACCCTAAATCAGTTTTTATTCTCTTCATTTCATCTTCTTCTTCTTCTTCTTCTTCTTCTTCTTCATCTTCATCTTCCATCAACCAAAGCCATATAAAAATTTCCAACTTTGATTTTCCAAAAAAATTGTTGACTCTACCAAATGAAAAGAAGACTATAAATGATGTTTAAAACTCAAACCCATCATTGTGTTGTGTGATTTGATTGTTATATTAGGTTAGAAATCGAAAATTATGATTTACGTGTTTTTGGTCGGCAAGGTCGTAGCATGCACATCTTGTCGACTTTTCATAATGCCATGGCGGAGATCAAATTTTTCAACGGCTACAGGGTATTTTTGAATACCTTGCCTGGCCAAATACAGAATTTAAGGGTATTTTTGAATACCTCACCCGGCCAAAAACAAAGGAAGGGTATTTTTGAATACCTTGGCCAATAAATTTTTTATATCATCTCTGTATGTCAAAAAACAAAAGTCGGCAAGGTCGACGATGAAGATCTTGCCGCCACTTTTTGGCCGACGGGGTTGACGATGAAGAGCTTGCGGCCACTTTTACCTTGGCGAGGTCGACGATGAAAGAGCTTGCTTCCAACCACTTTTGTCGCAGGGTCGATGAAAGATCTTGCCGACTTTTCATACTTTCAGAACTGAAAGTGTTGATTTATTCTTTTGATTTTGAGTATGATTTCATATAATGATTTGCAACCCTCTTTCAAGTATTTCGGTTGTGTGCTTCATTTTCGTTTGCAAGAGATATTCTCAAAAAAAAAAAAAAAAAAAAATCATCAAAAATCATCCCACAAAAGTTTAATCAAAAACAAAATTTCATAACTTAAAATTCATAAGTTTTAATCTATTCAATCAATTTAAACTTAATTAATTAATCTAATCAAAATTTTAGTGTTAATTAAAAGAGGGTAATTTTGCCATTTTGAAAATACAAGGTTAAGGGGTGCTTGATTTTACTTCAAAATGACCTATTTTGTCTTATTGGGTATACCCCAATTAGTTTGGGTATACCCCAATCTCGTCAGGAATCCAAATACCTGGATTAGAACCAAATTCCCATTAATTTGAGAGATCCCTGAGAAAGCTGACCATTTAGATGTGCAATTATGGCAGTCCCCCAAGAGTACTTGTTCACATCTTCAATAGTTGAAGAAGGTTGGCGCTCACCTTTGTTACCTTTTTCTGTCGGGAATTATAAATCACCCAAGGACGTACAACAAATACTGCTGACCGCACATGACGACATTCCATATCAAAGAGACCTTCATTTTTTTCCTTCTTTGCTGTCCCAGAAAACATCTTCCTAATCTCTACAAGTTTGAACTCTTTCTTGAAGTACTTACTTCCCGGCACAAAAAGCCCATCAGTCGTCTTTTTATCCCAGCCAAACAAATTCTTGGTCCATCCATAAATTTCATCCCAACTAGGCCCTCTCTTGAACTTGTCACTAGTTGATTTACATTCGACCATGACCCCTAATATCCGTTGCCGTCTCACGTGAGTCAATGCCATCTCGCGAAAAAAGAAGTTTGGAATGTGTCGACTTCATTGATACCTTTCCTGAAAAACTAGATCTGCTACCTTGTCATACGCAATCACGAGAGTTCACAACGGCATTGTACAAACTTTGATTTTCAACATAGTCTCTAAATCTTGCACATTCACCTTCTGCGGCCACAACTCCATTTTCTTGAAAGAAGATTGGTGCGAGGAAAAGAACGTGCGCCATTCTTGATGATCCTACAAAACATAAACAAATAAATATTAAAAAATATATTAGAAAGTTAACATCAACTAATCAAATAGCAATCAAATTTGGGATTCTTACGATTGTATCATAGATGGTATGAGTCGACGATCCAGGATATCCAAATAGAACTTCTACATCATCTATAGGTTATCCACTAAATTTACCATCTCGAAGAAGACAACATCAAATGAGTAGAGGGAACGTGTCTGCTGGTGGGTGCAATATCTCATTCCATCCTTCTTAACCCTCTTTCTGGCCGGCTTTGCATGCTCTTCCTCATCTTCAACCATGGTTTTACCATCATCCTCCTTATCACCAGCATCATCACCTTCATCCTTTTCATCATCCTTATCACCAGCATCATCCCCTTCATCCTCTTCCTCCTCATCCTCACCACCATTATTACCTTCATCTCCTTCCTCCTCCTCATCACCACCATTATTACCTTCATCCCCTTCCTCCTCCCAATCATCAAAATCATCACCACTACCATTTTTTTCATCATCCTCATCACTCTCTTCTTCTTCCTCTTCTTCTCCTTCCTCTTCTTCTTCTTCTTCTTCTTCTTCTTGTATCTCATCTTCTTCACCACTAGTGTTAGCGTAAATAACGAGAGGAGTCGGATTACGGCCAGATGGACTCATTACCTTTGTGTCTTGGTTCGGTTCTAGAAAATGATACCTCACTCGGCCTTTTTCCGCATAATGGACCTGTAAGTAAGTATTTATCGTGGCAGGGAGATAGACATGATACCTCACTCGGCCTAGAAAAATGATACCTCACTCAGCCTTTTTCCGCATAATGGACCTTTTTCCTCACTCGGCCTTTTACATGATCAGAATTTTGTAGATAGACATGGTTCCAAGAAAGTGGTTAGAACAAGAAGTCCAAGGCAATAACAATACTTGAAGACCAAGTCATTCTATAATATACCTAGATATGCTTAACCTATCTAATCAATATAATTAGTTGTTAATCCTCTAGGCTTTCTGATTATCCTATTATTCATATAAATAGGAACCATAATGTAAGTCTAAATCTCATCTTAGCAATACCGACGATCTATACAATTTCACCATCATGGGTTTATTTATGGACATAGGCCATTAGTGCCGAACCACGTTAATATTTTTGTTTCTTCAATTGTGATTTTGGTATGTAGATTGTTTAATCTTATTTATATTTATTTTAATTGTTTTATCATTGATGTTTCATATTATTGTTCTCTGATATTTGTTATCACTAATGATAATTGTCTTAATTTTGATCCATATATCAAAATCTAAGAATTCCAATTTCTTAATTTAGAAACTAAAGCTAAGTCTACATCTATCTCTGGTAATGAGGCCGAAGCCAGTGCTCAAATTGGTTCTTAGGTTGCTTCTAACAAGGTATTAGGTATCTATGATCATAGTGTGATGAGATACATATATGTGACTATATATGTGTAGGGATTGAGAGGAGTGAAGTTCACATTTAGAGATGGAAAAGCCACTAATGAAAGATGATGATAGTTTGGCAGAATTTGACTCTGATTTTCATAATGAGAAAAAAAATTGATGCTATCAACGCATTCGAGAAGATTTAGGGGGAAGATTTTTCTTTAGATTCTTCTCGAGTTTTGGATTTTCATGATGGTGTAAAAAAAAATGAGCTATTGTTTGGAGTTTTTCGGCTTTGAGTTATTTTGATTTTCAAAGTGTTCAGGGCTTTATTTTGCTTATTTTTTTAGTTTTTTTCTCCTTCGTTCTTTTTGTTTAAGGTTGTTAAATTGGTGAATAGTTTTTTTATGTTTAAGAATCGAATCATATCTTGAATCGCGAATCAAAGATTCATGGTAGATTTCTAAATACATATATACATATTAGAGTTACAGATTAATAAGTTTAAATATATGTCATTATTGGGCCGACCGAGCGAAGCGAGGCAGGACCTTTATATGGTCACTTTTTTGTAAATAGTAAGTGATCAATTGACACAAAAAGATTGAATTTTGGTGTCCCAAATTGATTTCAATCAACAATGAAATGCCAAAAGAGACCCTCCATGTTTCAATTTCTCACTAAAACTACCGTAAATACGACACAAAATGAAGGGTAATGGCGTAAATTTCATGGGAAGAAAAAAGGACACGGAGGTTGGAAATTGTTTAATTGTTTAGGGGCAGTTTAGTAAAACCAAAGGTAAAATGACCCAAAGGTTGCGGGTTCGAATCCTGGCCACCTCTTTTTTTTTTCCCTTCTTCCTTCTCCTTCGTTGTTTTTTCTTCTTTTCTTGTTGTAAAGAGAAACTCCATTAGAGAAACTCTCGTCCCCGTCCCCGTCCCCAAACTCCAACTGAGAAACTCGAAACGCCACCTCCACCTTGCCGCACCACTACCACCTCCACCATCGCCGCAACCGGATCTATTTCCTCTTTCAAGTTAATTCCCCTCTTAAAGATTGGAACAGGAAATTTGACCTGGTTTGAGGGTTTTATTGATGAAGATGGTGGTTCAATTGATGATAAATTAGTTGGGTGTTTATATTCTTCATAGGGTTTCAATTGAGATACTTTAATCTATAGAGAAGCAAATTGAAGCTGCAAATCAAGATGGGTATGTTGCTGTTTGAAACATGAAGGATTCGAGTTGGTGATTGAGATGGATTTTAAGGGTTTTGACTGATTGACATTGGTAAGAACTACTTTCAAAATGGGTCAATTCCACGCCCTAAATTAATTTTTGCTTACCGAGTTCTTCTTTCAATTTTTCCTTTCTTTCTGAATTCTTATGCATGAAATCTTTGTGAACACTGGTTGTTTGTATAAATGCCTAACAGAATTTTAGTAAAATGAATAAATAGAGTAGAAATGTGATAAAGGAATCTTAAATGGAATTACAGCTCTCTTAGGGTTCTATTTTTTGTTTCATTTAATTTTAAAATTGGTATCCAAATCTTTTAGTAATTCAATAGATCGTGATCTTTAAGCACTGTGAAAATACTCTGGCAACGAGTTCTCAGAAAGGAATGCTAATTATGGGTTTGCTCTCTGTTGATGTGCTTGAATGGGTTGAAGCTTTGTTGGATTGATTGAGATAAGCTTGCATTTATCTCAAGCTACCATCCTATTTTGCGTGCACGGGGACTAGATTTTAACATTCTCAGAATCATTTTAGGCACGTCATTCAATGAATAAGAGTTTACTATTCTTCTGAAAGTTTAGTGTTTTTGGAGAGTGTAATGTAGAAATGTTTAGAAGGGTTGATTCTCTAAAACACATATGGAAAATCCAAGGATTGAGGCACGCCCGCACCATACAAATATTGTCTGGCCGCATATCATTTATTGGATCATAATGCAGTACTGGTGTGAGTTTTGGAATACTTACTGAAACGCATTCAAAATCCCTTGGGTACAAGTTGTACAACCAGCCAACATTCAAACATCTTGTATGTATATCATGATGATATCTATAGTTAACTCTTCTCTAGTCTGTTATCGGTCATGTCTTGTCCATGCATATGTGTTGCCTATCTGCCCTATTGTAATCATTGTTATACGCAAAAAGTACACATTTGGGTAAACAAAGACAGTGTATGAGTAATTTCTGACTGATACATAAAGGCTTTGATAGGCAAAACTTAGGTTAACTGAATTGAATGAACAGAAACAGATAGTTCTTTTTCTTGTTTGACTGGTTCAAGCTATCAATTACATTTATGTATGAAACTATTCTCTGTCCCAGTTAAATAGATGTAGTAGTACTAAAGATTTTTCATTATTTCTGAATTCTTATAGTGTTTGTTTCCCTTTACTGAAATCCATTTTAGATGTAGTAGTACTGAAGATTTAGTCAAGTTTTAAGGATGTGAAGATTGGTTGGTTGTGAAGATTCCTAGCATAATTTTAGTACGATAAATAGATGCGGTAGAAATGTTAACTACGTTGATGCCAAGCTCTTTGTTATCAAATCTTATAATGAAGATGATGTGCACAAGAGTATCAAGTATAACGTTTGGTCAAGCACTCCTAATGGAAACAAGAGGCTGGAGAATGCTTATGAAGATGCACAGAGAATATCAACTGGGAAGCCAAGTGGATGCCCAATATTCCTATTTTTCTCTGTGAGTTTTCTGTTATCATTTGGGATACTGCATTTACCATCATTTTTGTTTGTTTCTATTTCTACATTTGGCAAACAAACAAATAGGGTATCTGCACGTTTTCTATTTTACTTTGTAGTTGTACAACTGTTTATGCTTTAAGTTTTGCTGAGGAAATTTTTTTGATGCAGGTCAATGCAAGCGGGCAGTTTTGTGGTGTTGCAGAGATGACATGTCCTGTTGATTTTAACAAAGACATGAATCTCTGGCAGCAAGACAAATGGAGCGGTAGTTTCCACAATGAAGTGTCACTTTATAAAGGATGTTCAACACTAATTTTCAACATATGATATTAGAGAACAATGAAAATAAGGCAGGTCACAAATAGCCGAGATACTCAAGAGGTAATCTTTTGCCTTTATTTTTGGTTTATTATTTAATGTTTCTGACCATCTTGAAATTGTTGCTGACATGCTTAGTGCACCAAGCAGATACATCACAAGCCAGGAATTGACATGCTGAATATCTTTAAGAACTATGTGGCAAAGACATCTCTACTTGATGACTTCATGTACTACGAAGAGCGACAGAAAATCATGCAGGAAGAGAAAAAGAGGTATCTTGGTAAAACCTATGACAATTCATCCTTCATATCGGAAGTAGTACCTCCTACTCAACTAAATGGAGTAGAAGTGGTGCTCTTGTTGGTGGTTTGCAGGATGACAGTCTGGTGAATATAAGTTGCTAAGGAAATACATGATGGAATGGGACTGTTGTGGATTTATTGTTACAGAGAATGTTTTGAGCGAGTCTGTAGCCGTGGAGGTGTTGTGTGCAATGTGGACGTAAATAATCATTGCAGGTATTTGAGCTGAAGCTAGTGCTCTGCTGGTGGGAGTTGAGGTGCAGATATAGAGCTGGTATTGATGGTCTCGAGAATTCTGTGAGTTGCTGCGGCATTGGTGGTGCTTGGCCGAGTACAGGGAAATAATATGAGGTAGTGAATGGGAGAATGAAGTTGATGTGCAGCGTGAGTTAGGCTGGTGTGATGTATTGCAATGGTTCAAGCTTAGATGTATGTTAGGATTGAATGAGTAAAGCTGTGTGTAGGGAAGAATGGCTGGAAATGGCCGAACATGCCCGAAATGAGACAGAACTCTAGCTGAAAATCAGTTAGCCGATTTGATTCACCGATCCAGATAGCTGACTCAGATGGATGAATTGTGAGCACATAATTTAGTTTTGCATCAATTTCTTCGGTCGGCCCTCCCACCGTGGTAACGGTTGTACTAGTTATTATAGATATGTATAATGAAGAGTATAGAATACAATTTAGAATCTTATGTTCTAGTGCATGTTAAAATGTCTCAAGAAATTTATTTTTAATAAAAATCCCATGTAAAGAATAATAGATTTGATACTTGTCTGATTTATGAATGAGTTAAAATCATATGAGTCCAAATGTGAACCGATTCACGGTTGAGATTCCGAACGTTTTGGTGAAATTTTTGAAGCAAATCGTAAATTGTTAGATTTTAAAGGCTATTACAAAAATAAAAATAAAGTAACAGTTACTCGTAAATTAAATGAAAGGATAAATGAAAGGAGAACTAGAGTAGCAGGGCGATTGTTTCTCGGGTTAATGGACTGGAAAGTTAGGTCTTAGGCCCATTTTGGAGCCAACTTAGGGTTCTCTATGTTCTCCGCTGTACATATATATGAGGATGCCTTTAGGTCACACATCTTAACTAACTCCGCCGTCTCAACATTTTCTCAATCTCTCTGATCTCCAATATCATCAAATTAATTCTTGTTATTTGAACAGAGAAAGAATGAGTTATGAAATGAATCTTACACTTTTACATTGGTGGGAGACACAACCAATCAATCATTCTTCACATCACCATGATTTCTCCTCTCAAAATTAAGTCCCATCGAATGGTCCAGAGTTTTATCGGAGTTGCATGGACTCGTAAAAAGCTGGCAAAGATGTCGATATTTACCTGACATAGGGTTTTATCGTTTTTCTTTAATTATTTTGCTGATCGTATTTCTGGTCCTATACGCATTGTTAGAGTATCCGGAAACAAAAGATGAGAGATTCAAAGTATCTATCTAAATCTAAACTTCTATCTCCCAAGTTCAGCTGTTTTTTTTTTTTTTTTTTTTTTATTTAAATGTTAATTTCCATCATAAAGAGAAAGATAAATTAACGGTATCCAAACAAAAGACATAACAGTGGAACAGAAAAGAGAGATGTAAGTTGGTGAAATGTTGGTGTTTGATATTCAAACTACTTCTATGTTATTATAATTTTCCGTTTTGCTAATCTGCAATTCAAACAGATATATTCTGAATTGCCATTCCTTGATTTAAAATTTCAATATTCTAAAAAACTATGAAATGAGCTGCCTGGGAAGTTACTATTGCTGAACTTTGCAATTTTCCCAACTTGCATTTTAAACATTTTTGGCTCGAATCAAGTTTAGGATAGGTTATGTTTCACGACTCAGATTTTGGACGGAGGAGGGCATATTTTCGGTTACGAGGCAACTTAAAACCAAATTTACGGCTCATTATCCCAATGTTGGGTTCAGGGCTGATTTTTTGGCCACTAGAGAAATTGTTCGGCAAAAAGATCGATAGATTTTGGGGTACAATATAATGAAATGGTCGCTCAGCAACATAATTTATTTTTGGTACATGCGCCGCTGTATGAGTCTGTGGTCCAACCTCTACAGTATACCCTAATGGAATATCTAGGAAACCTGTGGTGGGTATCCATTATCTAAGCAATATTGGTTTCCCACCGTTGGATCTGATACCCATCTCCCTTATAAGTCATAATACCCTAAAATCAAACATACCCTAGATTATCTTCAGCCGTCATTGAACTCAAATTTCTCTCTTCATTTCATTTTCTCTTTCCAAAGTTGGATCTCAAAAATGTCTTTCTCAAAAATGGATAATCAGCAGGTATAGGTTCTCGATTCATTTGCTACCTGATTCTAATTGCTTTTTTTTGATATGATTTCATGATATTATTATTAGCATCATCAACTGAACATGTGTTTTAGAGTTTGAATGTTAGCAAAATCATTAATACATTCCATGATCAGTCTCTTAGGAGTTTGAATGTCCATGTCTTTTATGCATATTTATTAGTCATCTCTTAGGAGTTTGAATGTCCATGTCTTTTGAGTCCATTTTGTATGCATATTTATTAGTCAATCTCTCTTGGAGTGTGAATGTATTCCCTGATCACTAATATCTGATCTTTAGTCAATCTCTCTTAGGATTTTGAAATGCATTTCAGCATCTAAATCCAATTCAAAATGAAATGCATTTTAGCTTCTAAATCCAATTCAAAACTGAAGACACATTTTTGTCATAGCTGAACCAGTTTTTCTGATTGCCGTAATGGTTTGTGTGAAACCCCAAAGATGTTCTTATTACCTTTGGGTTCAAATATTCACTTGAAACCATGGGAATGCAGAAGTGATCTAGATATAACCCTTAACAATGACCAATATATGATGATTTGGCCCAAAATGCAACAACTACTTTATCCTGTTTTGTTGCATAACTCATTTCCATTTCCATTACTAATTTATCAATTTGATCGGTGTCTTCACGAGCATTTCAGGAGCACACAGCTAACTCCGTGGAATTTGACCAGAGTAACTCGATGGAAGTAGATGAGACTGTAGTTGTGCTTGCTGAAGTTGTGACGCCAACTGAAGATATCTACCCAGTTCTTGCGCCAACTCAAGGAAGCGAACTTACACAAGGAGTGGAAGTTGGTTCTGAGGTCACAATTTTTAGTGCAACAAAACAAGATAAGTTTCCAGGTGCTGGTCAACTATATGAAGAAGGAAAGCACCGCGGAAAAGTTCTGGGCGATGGATTTGTTGACGTTGGAGGTTTTGATATACCGAAAACAGAAGCATCGTTGTATAAAGAGATCTGGTTGAATTATGGGCACATTGCTTCCAACCGAGTACTTACGGATTCATATTATTATTCCCAAGTAGTTGTCCTCTCTGAACTATTGAGTTTTATTGTGAAAATGAATGCCTGCCCTCTCGAGGAGGTTTCTTCAGAAGTGATTGATGATTGGGAGAGCAATATAAGAGTAGCAGAAAAACTTGAATTCAACATCAGCTGGCTTCGAGAGCGCTTGGAAGATATTAAGATAGTTTTTGCTGAGGTGGAGAAGCTTCGAGAGACGTTAGCGGAACAGAATGAGGCTAAGGCAAGAGTGATTGAGGCTGAGGAGCAGTTGTTCTTGGCAAAAGAGCGACTTTCTGCCCTGGAAACTAAGATTCCTCCCCTACTCGTGGCGAAAGAAAATTTCCGAAACAAATGTGGTGGTCCATTGATGCTTTTTAATGGCGGCACGAACTTGTCACCTGTCACAGCTCCAGTTCCTGAGGATGCAATTCTAATTGACGAACCTAATGATAACAACTCCAAGGGAAAGCCTTCTACAGGAATCGTTGCAAGAAAAACACGCTTAATTTGTAGCCTCAAAATGTAGTCTTGTTGTACCTTAGTTTCCTTTTGAGTCTGCTGCAGACAGTCAGAGAGTCGGAGTGGATGATTTCTTTTTAGAATCATGTAATATTGCATCAACCTGGTGATGCATATAAGAACTTTATAATCGTGTAATATGCACTTAGGTAGCTTTTCTTGTACTCGTTTTTCCATGGAGGATTGAAACATCTACGTTACAGCCTTGTATTTGATAGCTCTAACCACACAGATCAACTAATTTAATCCCCGCTAGGCCCCTTTTCTAAAAACCAAACATTTGAGTTTCGAATAAAGCAAATGTGCTGATACTTCTTAAACTTGATATCATCAAAAAGAGATTCTTCTAATTTGCATATCCAAACTTGACCGAAGAATTGTGGAATGCAAAAGGCGAATATAAGAAGATTCATAATAAAGGAAGATGAGTGTTTGAACAAGATATTAATAATAGAAAAAAGAGGGCAAGCGATGGTATCCAAACAACATCAAGTTGCGGTTACTTAGTTGGCCTGTCAATGAATCATTAAGAACATCAAGTTTGATGATTTTGTTTTCGATTGGGTGAGTTTGTTTGAAGAGTAGTTCGTTGTAAACTCCCGATTCGCCTCTCTTTGTGTATCTTTAGAGGATGCTATCTTGGCACTCTTCCTTTTTATTTAAAAAAAAAAAAAAATGTGTGCATTCTTTTGCACACAAAAAAGACTACATTTGAAAATGTTAAAGCTATCGCGAAGTGTTGTAGTACTTGCGATGCAGCTGAGTCCATATTCAAATTCCAAAAGCGTTTGGGGTTAAGGTATGAAGACTCGAAAAGATACAGTAGTATTTTCCAAAGACTTGTATTGCAAACATCTACATCTACTCTTCTCTAAATTCTGTTATACTCGACAGCTCTTGGTGGATATCGTTTGGTCCAGCATGAAACAATAAAGAAACGGGCTTAAGTTAACTACAGTGTAAAGCCCAATAAATATGAAGAGGCATAGGGTTTCGCTGTATATATATAATTCAGAAGACGAGCTTCCTTTCTTTGTTACAAATCTGCCGTTTCTACATTTCTCGTCTCTCTCTCAGATTGTGGATAGAGTTTGGAAGATTTATATATAGTGGAGACCCAATAAATGTTTCTATGAGATTTCACAGCATAATGATATTTCCTCTCAAACTTAAATTGATAAAGGTTTGATCCTAAGTACAAATTTGATCATTGCAGCCTCAAAAAATCTAGCAAAGATGTGAATATTTTACATTCTGCATCTTGTCCTTGACTGCTGTTCTGGTATTTTTGCCTAGTTTGCACCCTTGATTGAGCAGATGGAGAGCAGATGGAAGCAAGTATCAGTTAGACAGAGATAATTAGGGTGAATGCTTCCACACTTGATATGTGCAGAAAGCAGATTTATTTATACTCAAAGGCATTCAACAATTTGGTTACAGATTTGTTTGATAATGTAACAGATTCTAAAGACTAGTCATGCCGTAAAGAGTGGCTGTTGACTCTAGCGTAATACTAGCTCAGAGTGCTGCTTGTTGAGAGTCTTGAGGAGAATCATCTGCAGTATTCTTAACAGTATCCAAGCAAAAAGATGAGAGATTCAAAGTACATCTATGTATTTCTAAGTTTATCCTAAGATCAAGATCAGTTGTTTTGTTTAATGTTAATCTCCACCCAAAAGGGAATGATTAATTATCAGTAATTTAGTTTTGTTTTTGCACATCTTCAGTCTAAATATATGTCTGAATTTGGTTTCTATAGGTAGAGTTTGTAGATGCGCAAATTCCAGCAAATCTCACCTTTTGAAATTCAGTTCCATTTTCATTATATATATTTTAGTAGTGTAGTCCTGAAAATGACCATAAGATGCGCCAAGTTAGGTTTTGCTTTGCCATAATGATATGCAGCCTGGCTTGCCAGCTACAGTGTAAGAAAGCTCGGGCACTTGAATTTTCGTTCAGCATCTTGTACTGCCTTGTTTTCACCTTGACTGATGTCCGAGGAGATGGAAGCAATGTTAGAGTATTCAAAGTTTCAAACAAAAGAAGAGAGATTCAAAGTACATCTATGTAACTTGAAGTTTGTATCTCCTAATCCAATCAGCAGTTTTTTTTTTTCCTTATTTTTGTGCCTAAATTCTAATTAATGTTAATCTCAATCGAAAAGGAATGATTAATTATGATTAATGGGATATTTTAGGTTTGTTTTTACTCTTCTTCAATTCAAACAGATAAAAATGTTCAAATATATGTCTGAATTTTCTTTGTATAGGTAGAGTTTATTGATATGATGTATCAAAATGCTGTAGATTTTTTTATACCCATGCATTCCTTAATTTGATTTGGCTTTTACTTATGCATCTCGGTGAATTGGTTGAATCATCTTTTCAAATCAGCAAAATTTTATCTTGTTAAGGACTCTAGCAAATTCGAGCAAATTTCACCTTTTGAATTTTAATAGTTTTCCCTATTTCCCATCCATATTCAGCCCTATCTCCGTATGATTAATTATCAGTTTTTCGTATTTATCTGCTTTTTAATTGTGCCACCAAGGTGTCACCTGTCACGGCTCCAGTTCATGAGGATGCAATTCCGATTGAAGAACCTACAACAACTACTCAAAGACTGTGCCAGTGCCTTCTAAGGGAATTGAAAGAAAAACACCCTTAATTTCAAGCATCAACATGTAATCTTGAAGTTTCCTTTTGAGTCTGATGCAGACAGAGTGGATGATTTCTTCCTAAAATCAGGAAGGTCATCTTGGTTTTGTAGGTCAGTTAGTAGATTAGGTAGCAGTGTTGCTCATGCTTTGGCAAAGAAAGAGAGGATCTTATTCTTTTCGACAACTAGAGTTGTAACTCATTAATTGGTATTAATAAAAAAATAAAAAATTGAACTAAACAAACATACAAAAAAAGAACTCATTTTCTTCCCTCACCCGTCATTTGTTTCATGAGGGTCTATTTCGCTGATTCTCCCTGGTCTAGTTTTCATATTCTTTAGTCGTCTTATCCCTGCCTCCTACGACAACACAAAGTCTGAGACAAACGAGTGACAAATTGATCAAAAAGCCCATGTATGGCGAGCCATATATTGGTACCCGAGGTGGCTTATAAAGTTCCTTATAAAAGCTACTGAAGCCTCTATAGTTTCTTGGTATGAAATTCATGTATGGCGAGCCCTTGCATATCAGAAAAGTTGAGATTTAGCCATGTTGGGTTGCGTACTCCAAAGGCCTAGACAAAAAACCCAAGGGAAGGTTGCATTTAAAGGACATCTTGGTAAATCTCAACTTTGTGTTGTCTTTGATAAAAAGAAACCCTAGCATTCCACTTATGTTTTCATCAGATAGAGAGAAAGAGGTAAAGTGGAGAGAGACCAGTAAGGCCGGCGCGGCGGTGCAAAACATTTACATGAAATCGGTTGTTGTTTTGGATGTAAATTTGGGTTTGTATGGGAAGCATTACACACACCCCGGTGGAGATCACAGAAACCACACCACACAATGGATTCATAGCACAATGATTTCTCCTCTCATGGTTGTAATATGGAAGATTTGTTATCTCGCTCACCAAGATCTCTACAAGTCGTAACCTCTTTTCATAGATTCTAAGATGGAAGGTGTGAGATTCTTGCTTCTTTTTAATTCTTCGTAGCTGGCGTATTTTCGGGTTAACAAGAATAAACACATTGGAAAATCTCATCATAAAGGGATTAAAATATCTGTTTCCTTTTCAAATTAAGTCAGTGAAAGCTGGAACATCTGCGTATGGATTCTATTGAATTACGCTTTGAGATTCTTTTAATTAGTCTTAAATATAATGATATTGTAAATCAAGATCCTGATAAGGAATATTTGTATGTTTATGAGGATATGGCTCTCTAGCAATTGAGACGGAAAGATTTGTTATAGATGATTTATCTGCTTTATTGATTTTATAGCAAATATTTTATCTTTTACTTTCAGGAAAAGTTCTTAATTCAATTCGTTAACACAAAATCTCTGCTCATCATAATTTGCAAAATATGAATTTCTAGTCTATTGATTGAGAGAGTAGAAATGGGATGTCAAAATTATAGATGTCGACTTACAATCTCGTTTTGGTGTGAGCTGCACACATCCATTCCTTCTATCCCCCAACATAACACCATACGACCTTAAGGGGGAAATTTTCTCCCGGGGTCAATAAGAAACCCGACGACCTCTTAATTTATTCTTAAATGAAAACAAGCCAGTTTGACCGGAGTACTACTCAGTTTGCAACCAAAACTGGTAAAATGGAAAACCAAGATCATATAAATTGATATAAGAGTATGCATTTGTTTAATTTCAGTTTATGAGTGATTAGTCAATTTTGATTTTTGGTACATGACCTGTATGAGTCTGTGGTCCAACCACTACGGTTTGTGGGTATCCATTATCCTAAAAGTATTCATTTCTCACCGTTGGATCTGGTTCCCATCTCCCTTACGATTTCGAGAAGTTCTTCTCTTTCTCTTTTAGTTAAACTAAAGAAACTAATGTGGGTATCCATTGTCCGCCAAAGTAGTTTCATGGTAACCAAGCGATCAGGCATCCATAATGAATCATAATCGTCTATTCAAGTCAATAATTGTACTACATGGACCAAAATTATAGATGGATCTGCATTTTTTTTTTAGCTGCTCAACCATCATTGTTAAAGTGAGTGATGTATGAAGATGGTGGTCTATTGGTTGGTTGAACTTAGGGTTCACTTGGTATGTATATATACATGTCTTTTTCTCTTAGAGCAAATCCATATCTCAACTCCGCAGTTTCCAAATCTCTCGATCTCCATAATCTAATCTCTTGGTTGAAACAGAGAAGAAAGAATGACTTATGAATTGAAATTTGAAGCTTTACATATAGCCTAGATTTCACAGGGTTTTCTCAACCTAAACTGATTGATTCTAATCTCTTTCTCAAACCTAAACTGAATATTCTAATAGCAATCAGACAATTTTTTTAGAGAATACATATAGAGACAAGTGATTCTACAAGTGATTGATTCTACAAGTGATTGATTCTGCTACAAGTGATTGATTCTGCTACAAGTGATTCTACAAGTGATTGATTCTACGAGCGATTGATTCTGCTACAAGTGATTCTGTTACGAGCGATTCTACTACAACTGATTCTGTTACAAGTGATTCGGCTACAACTGATTCGGTGTTGAGTTTATCTGTTTGACTACTTCTATTTCATAAAAATTCTATTGCTACATTGATCATATTTCAAGTTCTATATTTCTTTGGTAATACTGATTGTGTGTGATCACCGGACTGACAAGAAGTTTTCCATTACCAAGTGCTGTTCTTCTCCTATCATCATTTAAGAATAGGCATACGAAGTGTTTGTGAAAAGTCCATAAAGACGTGCAGATAAATCTTGCACCCGGATTGAATTACTCTGTTAGTTAAATGTCCACAGACAGGAATGCTTTGATTTGTCCGTTTAAAGACTACCATGGGTGTCAAGATGGGGGGGGGTGGGAGAAAGGGATTTGCTTGTTTAATTCCCCATCTGAGGAGATTACACCTCTGCAACATGGAGAGGAAGAAGGCACTGCAACAGGTGATTAGAACTGACTTAGAGGTGTTTGCTGTTTTGGAGGAGACCCTGAGGTCCTTGAAGCAATGGTTGTGCTTCAACTGTATGTCTTTCCAAGCTTGGAGTAGGGCGTGCAACCATGGAGATACTGATCTCAGGCCTGCAACAGTGGATGGGGAAGTGGTTGAAACAATTTTAGGGGTCTCTCGGCCTACTACAGTACCATCAACAATGGGACAGCTTGCGGTGAACTTATCACTGAAACGGTAGATGCGGTTTTTCGATCTCCTGTATGTACTGTGAAGAGCATTCCTAGAGGGTGCAGGCTAGCCTTTTCCCATGCTCTAAAGGCGGCGCTGCTGAAGGTTGCAACTGAACCTAAACTGGTTAGGAACTGGGTGAGGTTACTGCTGCTGCCGCGGTGTACACTGCGAGTTTTCAGGCCTAAGGGCAGAGTGGAGTGCAAGTCGGGGAATCGTAAGGCGATGCAACAGAAACAAATTCTGCGAGCACTTGCTATTTGGGGGGACTCTGGTGGAGTACTTCAGCTGGTTAAGGAGGCTTTGCAGCTACCAAAAATGGGAGGTTATAAGAGTGAGGAAGATACTGAGGTGGATAGCAAATCCACAAATGTTAAAACCTGTCTGCGCAAAGTGGCAGATGGGCACTTCACAGCCGCGGTCAAAGCCATCAGTTCATCTGGGGTAGCGCCATACAATGAGGAGACACGAAAAGCGCTTGAAGGTAAGCATCCGTTTATGCCACCTCCACAGAAACCTCCTCTCCCCTTACATGAGACGCCCTTACGTGCTGAAGAGGGGACTGTTCTAAGCTGCATTAAGTCGTTCCCTAAGGGAACTTCTTGTGGAAAGGATGGTCTTAGGGCACAACATTTGTTGGATGCATTGTGTGGAGACGGTTCAACAGTGGCTGCTGACTTGGTCAAGGCAATAACAAGGGTGGTAAATTTATGGTTGAGTGGTTGCTGCCCGCCAAGTCTTGCGGAGTTCATTGCATCGGCACCCTTAACACCTCTCCTTAAACCGGATAAAAGCATCCGTCCTATTGCTGTTGGGACGATTTGGCGGCGTCTTGTGTCTAAAGTAGCAATGAAGGGGGTGGGCAAAGACATGGCATCTTATTTACAGGATTTTCAGTTTGGAGTGGGGGTTCCAGGAGGTGCAGAAGCAATCCTACACGCTGTAAACAGGTATGTCGGTAAACATCATATGGATGATAGCCTTACTATGTTAACGGTGGACTTTAGCAATGCCTTTAATATGGTCGACCGCACAGCCATGCTTACTGAGGTGCGTAGGTTATGTCCATCTATATCTCCATGGGTGGAATATGTGTATAGCCAACCTGCAAGATTATATGTGGGAGACTATCATATTTATTCGTCTACAGGGGTGCAACAAGGGGATCCTTTAGGGCCGTTGTTATTTTCCTTGGTGCTTCATCAGCTTATAGCGAAGATAAATGAACAATGCACATTGTCCTTACAAGCTTGGTATCTTGATGATGGTATTATTATTGGGGGCACGGAAGAGGTAGCAAAGGCACTAAAAGTTGTCCGGACGGAAGGGCCGGATTTCGGGCTTATATTGAATATTAAGAAAACAGAAATCTTTTGGCCCTCTTGTGATGGACGGAGGATGAGAGATGGGATGTTTCCTGCTGAAATTTCGAGGCCAGATAATGGGGTAAAGTTATTGGGTGGGGCGGTAAGCCTTGATAATGAGTTTGTCAAGGGAATTGCTATCCAAAGAGCAGAGAAGGCGGTAGATTTAATGCGGGTTTTATCCAAAATCCGTGATCCGCAAAGTGAACTTTTACTCTTACGTGCATGTATGGGAATCTCCAAGCTGCTCTTTGGGCTCCGGACTTGTTGCCCAGACTACACCATAGAGGCAGCACATATTTTTGATATAGGCCTGAGAGAGGCAGTAGAGGGTATTGTGGTTTGTGGGGGGCCGTTTTTTGGGGATTTACAGTGGAGGTTATCAACCCTACCTATCAGATATGGGGGTCTTGGCCTATACACTGCTAAGGAGGCGTCTCAATTTGCCTTTCTAGCATCACGGGTGCAATCATGGGGCCTACAAGATCACATCTTAAGGGGGAGTGGACTAGAGGACATGGATGACAATTTTCATAGGTCTATGAAGACATTAAAAGTAACTCTTCCTGATTATGACTTTAGCAGCTATACTAGTAAGGACACCGCCCCCCTTAAAACACAAAGTAACCTGGCGAGTGCTCTTTTTAGTAAAGTGGTCGAAGACATAAATACAGTTTATGAGTTATCGGACGATGACATAAGCGGTCTTTGGTTGCTCAACAAGCGGCGCATGCTCGGGATTTTCTTCTTGCTATTCCGATTGAGGGCCTTGGACAAAGATGTCACCCGTCGAATACTGGTCCATCATAAAGTACGGGTTAATGATTCCTTTGTACCCTTCGATTCACGTTGCTCTACATGTATCACAGTCGCTTAGACACTTACGGGGAACATGCGGTCCATTGTAAGGTGGATCCGGTTACAAATATAGGCATGATCATGTGAGAGATACGTTGTATGATGTGCTTTGGGAGCCGGGTATCTCAAATGAAGAAAGAAGCTACCATCAACTTTTGACAGACCCACTTGAGGGTAGATCAACGCTCAGGTGCCGGCGGATGTTCTTATTTTTGGATGGGCTAGTGGAAAACACACATGTGTTGACCTTTACTCGGGGTTTCTCCGTTGGTGGGTATTGGACATGGCACATTCACAGTTGGACAAGCAGCACTGAGAGCGGCCTCGCGTAAGATAGCCAAGCATGAGAAGGCATGTATTGATAATGGACATGCTTTTGTCCCCTTTGCTTTTGATACTTTCGGTTTTCTGGCTCCGGAGAGGCGTGTGGGACTACTCAAGAGAGTTCGAAAGGTAATGCACAGTAATGTCATGACCGCCGGTTCGAGAGAATATGTTTTTAAGAGGATAGGTTTTGCAATTCAAAAGGGTCTTTCGGCGCAGCTTGTTGCCCGCTTGCCTACTATGTAGTTTGTTAAAAAAAAAAAAACTTTATATGAAAAATAAGTATAAATGCTGAACCTATTGGTGTAAATATTATAACCAAATCTTCACCGACTACCAGATTCTTGGTCAAAGACTCGCATTTTAACTTTCTCGTTATCAAGAGTTAAATTCTGGTTCTAGAATTCTAAGCGATATGAGGTAACTTTTGGCACCAGGTCGGTGTCTCTGCCATTGTTGGGTTTCAGGGATGATTTTTGTTCATTTGGGAAATTTTTAGTCAAAAAACTTATGGTACACACTGATAGATTTTGGGTTACCAAGTTATAAAACTTGTGCAATTTCAGCAAGTGATCACAAAAATAGTACTCTATGATTAAGCAATTCCAATTAGAATTTGTAACTTTTTTCAGCTTGATCATTTTTCTAACCCCGTGGAACTTTTGCAATTAATAGCAGTGAGAACTGTGTGATGATATGGAAATTCTCGTTGTGATGTGTGTCTAGCATTTTTTGAATCACTAGTTTCTGTCTTAAACTAATTTTCAAAAAATGTTTCATGGGAGTGACACCATCATTTACAAATTTAGGAGTTCCATACTTATTCTGAAGCACTTCATTTATTACATTTGGACCTAATGTTGCACCAACAAGGTCTGCCACCATATCTACTCCAGCCTGTATTGACACATGAAAGAAATTATGTTCCTCAGTTATGCAACAAATGATAACAATTAAGACCTCTCTTAATCAAATTTATGGATGGACCTGAAGTTTCCTTGTTGCTGAACCATCATGGCTGAAGTGAAGCTTTTTTGGGACTTTTAGTGGCACTTTTGCTCCTCCGTGATGTATGAGAAGAAGAAGGTGGTCTCTTGGTTCAAGTCTTGAAGACATTGTTGAATTTGAGAAAGAAGATGCAGATATGTCTGTTGATGAATATAATGAGCAAGAAGTAGACGTGGTTGGTTAAAAATCAGTTTGTCAAGCCACTAACAGCACCTAGCTACTTTCTGGATTCTTTCTCGGGTTAATGGGTCTGAATTTGATTTGGGCAACGTCTGGACAGGAGAGTTAGATATCAGGCCCATTTTGGGGCCAGCTTAGGGTTCACCAGGCCAGGTATATATATATATATAGATACCTTTATTTCTCTTTTTCTTTTAGGGCAAACTCTAAACTAAATCTAGAACTCAAACTCTGCCGTTTTCACATTTTTCTCTCTCTCTCCGTGATCTCCATATCTCAGAATGAGTTATGAATTGGATGTTGGAGCTTTTTCATATAGCCTGGTGGGAGGCACAATCAATCAACTTTCCTTGATATTTCGAGAGCATAATGATTTTTCCTCTCATGGTTTCCGGAAAACCTCACTATGAGAATACACTTTTGTAAATCTGGGTAGGATCGGTATAAACATTTATTTTTTTTCTAGACGATTCATTACAGGAAATAGAGCACAAGGAGAGATTTTTTTGCTGCTTGTAAGGAGATTATACACACATCGTAACCATTCTTGGGTAAAAGAAAGTGCACCTAATCGCGAGTAACTATAATTGTGGGTAAGTGAGTGAGAATTGTCTTCTTAGTGTTTTGGACAGCTACTTTTGAAGTTAAACACATTCTTGGTTTCAGATCTGCTAGCTTTAGTGTAAAATCCTATTGATGTTTGAGGTTGTGAGTTGGATCTGCATACCACCAGATCTGCTAGCTGTTGTGGAACTGAAAACACATTCTTGGTTTCAGATCTGCTAGCTGTTGTGTAACTGTAAGTTTGTATCGGTGTCTAAATGCCAATGTTTTTTTCCTTCCAAAATTAAGTGTCAGTAATTTAGTCTTGTTTTGCTCTTCTGCAATGTTCAAACAGATTAAATACATGTCTGAATTTGTTTAGTATAGAATTTTACTATTTGGTAATGGGTAACCCTAACAGAACTCTTTAAGAGTCTCCCTCTCTCTCTGGGCTTCATTTTATTTTAGAGTTGTTGACATTGATCCCTTTAGAGTTTAATTTACTCTTTTAACAAGAACACCTCATAAGTTATTGAAGAAAAAGTAAGAGATTCACCCCTGCTAAAGCCTACATTGACTGTGACACAGTCAATTGGGAAATGTAATTTGTATGGCTTGATCACAACAATGGCGCTCATGATAGTGGAGCTGGTAAAAACTGATCCATTGAAATCTGGCCTAAAAAATGAAAATTATGCCTATTTGGAGATCCTTAAGAGGTGGTGATGTAGTTTGTGTATGTGTTAAAGGGGATCGGAAATTCGGAATATACAAAGAAAATATAGATTTTAGATAACTTGTTGGCTAGTAATGTTTTGGATTGTGTTCAATGATAATGTAATTTAAACCTAGGTACATAGAAAATCAATATTTATGGCACTCTTTATAGTTGGGAATCTCCGGATTTATTTATTTTCTTCTTGATGTAGTGATTCGTAAAATGACCAACAAGAGATAGGAAGAGAGAGCCAAAGACACCAACATTTGAAGTCCAAATGCACAACTTTAAGGTGCGAGGTGATGGAGGCATACCTCTTGTGAATCGGGTTTAATAGGACGCGCCCGACTTAAATTGATCGGACCTTTTGGGATTCTGAAATTTACTATCTAACTTAATGATGGACAGCCGATTTCATTTGTAAATTCACAAAGTCCTTTTTTGTAATACGAATAGAGCTTAATTTCCGTTGCATACGCTTTAGTACGACATAATAACATTCTCGCATTTTGTAGTAAGGCTAAGTCCTATGGTGTGCTAATCTATCAGCTAGATTAGCAGTCCACATCGAGCTAGGACAACCTCCTAAGTTCTATGGCGGTGCTAATCTAGCAAACTAGATTAGTCATTCACAAATGCAACCAATCTCGGTCGTCATCAAAAAATAAATCTCCCAATATAACCATTCAAATAAAAGGTGATTTTTGTGGCGCTGAACCATTCAGCGATGCTATCTCGCTACTAGTTCAAGTGCGAGAAAATGCTAGGAGAGAACTGGTGTTAACAAATAGACAACACTGTTTTTTTTTTAACCGGAACACTTTTCTGCTAATCTAGCAGCTCAATCTAGCCCATAGGACTTAGCCTAACGGCTCAAGCAATGTTGGTGTTTGAGAAGGAATGATGAATTGTCGTATTTAGTTTTCGTTTTTGCAATTCAAACAGATACCATCCAAATTGGCATTCCTCATGTTCTTGAAAACTCTGAGACAAGTACCAAAGAATAGAAGACATGCAAATGTTGATGCTTGTTGTTGCATTTTGGAATCATTTAATTTCTTGTTTACCGTAGGAAAGTGTTAATCTTTTCTGTTACGAGGCAATTATTTTTTTTTTTTTTATGGATAAAGAAGATTATATTAGATCAAAAAGGGAGGACAAAAAGGTTATACCCACCCGCAGAGGGAGGAAAGAAATAGAAAAGAGAAGAGAAAAAGGAAATCCTAAAACCAAACAAGGATCCCAAAAAAACTCTAAAAACCAAAGTGGTTCAAAATAAGCCTTAAACCAATCCTCAACAACATAATCAAAAGAGACGTCTTTGAATTCCTTAAAACTTAGAGCCATTGAAACAAAGCGTATTTTATCATGCGAACTGTGTGGAGCGAGATTTTGTTCCTTTCGATGTAAAAACACGAGCATTTCTTTCCTTCCACGTACACCACAAGATGGCAGCAACAATCAAATTCCTAATCTTCTTCTTTTGATCATCTTAATGAGAAATTTTCCAAGATAAAAGGGCAACGAGATATCATCTGGCATAACAACCGCAGACTTCATATCCTTCATAAATGTGGCCCATAACTCACTCACATAATTGCGGTGCAAAAATAAAGATTCGTATTTCCATCTTTAGCACAAAAAAACACAAGTTTTCGGGTGTTGATACCTTTTCGAACGAGGGAATCTCTTGTTGGTAAACAACGATAAAATAGACACCAAATGAAAAATGCCACCTTAGGAGGATACTTTTTCTGCAAAATGAATTTGAAATCAGCTGTGTTACCTAGAAAAGGAATATTTCATAGACAAGGTAATATTCCTAGATAAGGAAATATACCTAGAAAAGGAATTATTCCTAGATAAAGAAATATTCCTAAGACAAGGTAATATTTCTAGATAAAGAAATATACCTAGAAAAAAATTATTCCTAGAAAAGGAAATAGATTCCTAGAAGGTATGGGAAATAGTTAAAGCTATAAATAGAGATGTATAGCTCATAGTTAAGACATCTGGAGTGTGGTTTGTGATACGAACACACCTAGATCTAGATAGTGTGGTTTATAAACACATCTAAAAAAGGAGGTTTGTGAGACAAATCACCTAGAGATAAGTTTGTGAGACAATTAATTATTGTAAAAGCAAGCTTAGAAAATAGTTTAAGGTTATTTTTCTAGAGAGATTGTGAGCGTAACAAAGAGTGAATTGCAATAGTTTTCTTGTTCATAATCTAGAGAAGATATATTTCTTGAATTACTACTTTGTGTTATGTTTTCTAAGTTTTCGTCCATTATCATTAAATTCCGCCTCTATAATAATATTCACCAAGGTACAGAGACCAATATGTATCATATGGCCCGCCATCTTGAAAAGAAGTCGTCTTCGAATTCACCAAATATTGTAAACGACCCGTCCAACAAATAATATACTTTGAGTACGTTAACGATAGTAAAGTGTAGCACCATACAATAGATCGTTTAACACTAAAACTGTTGGTGACATTGTACAATATATCTTTCATATTAATTTTCTTGGAGTACATTTGATCGGTAGACATCTTTGTGGCTGGTTTTTGATCTTCAACAACAGAAATAACTTCTCTAAATTTTGAAACCTGCAAAGAAGTTATTGGTGGTCAATCAGGCAGAAGAAGCAGCAAATAGCAGAAAGGAGAATCAAAATGTATCGGGCAACTCGTAAGAGCAGATGTTTATCAAGAAAGTAATTGACCTTTATGAAAAATATATGCTCTATGTGACAACCTGCTTTGTTGGCCACACTATTTTCCACAAGGCACTCAAAGAGGCATTTGAAGTATTTTGCAAAAAGGTTATTCTTTGGCAGCTCAAGTGTATAGTCATGTTGTCTAATTTCAATGATAATATCCTTAAGAAGGGTGGTAGTGAAAAAAACTGGATGATGATGATGTCATTGAGGATACACTTGACAAGGTTGTAAACTACTTGCTTACATTATCGACAAACATCTTTTTGCGAGTTCTATAGGAAAAGCTTGCTTGTCGTCTTCTTTTTGGAACGAGCGCTAATGATGATCATGAAAGGAGTATCTTGTCGAAACTGAAGCAGCAATGTGGCGGTCAGTTTACCTCGAAAATGGAGGGTATGGTGACGGATTTGCATCTAACAAAAGATAACCAATCCGAATTTGAGAAGTTCCAAAAAGTAATGGTCATGCTCATCCACAGGATTGACTTGACGATTCTGTCCTTACCACGGATTACGCCATCATACAAATCATTATTTAAACTTTCCCGTGGAGATGGTTAAGTGTGCGGAAGATTTTAAGGAGTTCTATCGGACAAAGACTAAACACAGAAACTTACATGATGATGGCAATACTCATTGGGAACTTGCAACGTTTTGGGAAATTTCGGAAGAAACCAATTGAACTTGTTGTGACAACTTATCAAGCCTTCTTCTTTGTTATTCAATTCTTCAGATAAGTTAACTTACTCAGAAATCTTGTCACAACTGAATTTTTCAGATGATGATGTTGTAAGGCTGCTTCATTCCCTTACGAAGGAACCTAACACGAAAAAAATCTCTCAGAAGGACAGTTTTATGTTTAATGCTGAATTTACTGATAAAATGATGATTCTATAATTGGACAAGAAAGTGTTGGTGTCGGGAGCTTTATCGTTGGATGAGTAATCACATAAAGAGCGTCGAGTCGCGACCAATCTATTTGGTCCAAAATAAGCTTCGCTTTTACGAGATGTTGAAGACTTTTCTTTTGTGATTCCCCGAATTTGCGTTGGAACTCTACAAGAAAACACGTCATATCATCAAAATTAGAATGCTTGTATTGCTATTTACCACCCACTAGATTTGTGTCGGTGTTACGCACCGGGCATATTTTATTTTAGGGTGGTTTACGCGGGGCTTCAGCTCGCCTGTAACGATGAATTTTTTATTTGGTGTGCGCGGGGCTTCTCCCAGCCCCTTGGCGACGTATGATTTTGTGTGCGCGGGGCTTCGCCCTCCCCGTAGCGATGCATTTTTGATTTGGTGCGCGCGGGGCTTCGACCCTCCCCGTGGAGACGTATTTTCGATTTTGTGTGCCCGGGGCTTTGCCCCGCCCCGTGGAGATGTATTTTTGATTTGGTGTGCGGGGCAAATACATTAAATAGGTGGAGGATATGTGCAAATTTTATTTATTTTTTCCTTTTATTTTCCCAGAAAATATATGGATTTTTCCACTTTATATATTAATTTGAAAAAAATAGTCATAATCTAAAATTTATTCGATTTCCAAATTGATTTGGACTTCTATAAAATTCCAAACACGGTAAGTTATGTTTTCCTTTTAGGTTTGTAATTTTTAAACCAATCATACAGTTGCCAAGTGTCCTCACCTAAATATTTTCACTTCATGAATTCCAAATTTAATTTGGTTTCCTTTTTTTAATCTTTTTCCTATTCTTTTTAAACCAATCATACGTTGGCAAGTGTCCTCACCAAAACTCAAAAAAAACTTATTTGTGTAGGTTTTTAAGTCATTAGAATATGAAAATTAGTGCGAAATTCTGGTTTCGGTTGGTGCCCCTGATTGTCGACATAACATGGATAAATATGTACGGGATAAAAAGATTGGTAGAATTATGGTAGAATTAACAAGTGTGAACGGTAAATGGGTAGGCTATTAGTGGGCTTAGGAAGGTGACGGACAAATAAAGATAAAAGAGAAGTAGTGGATGGACAGGAAAAAAAAATAGTGGTGAAAGGGAGGGAATCAGTAAATTTGAGGTGATATTGAAAAAAATAATAAGAAAGTTGATAATAGGGTTTAGAAGAAAAGACGTAGAGATCTCGATAAGTTAAAAGGGGACGAAAGGGTAAAGAATAATTGGATGAAAAGAATAAAAGGATCGAGGACAAAAGGGTAAAGAAAAATTGGATGAAAAGAATAAAAGGATCGGAAGCCGAAGCTCTAGAACGAACTAGATTATGCGCATATATTATACCATAGGCCAAACTCCTTTGATCAACACCCATATGAACTTTTGTGCCACATGAAAAATTTGGAGTCTAAATGCATGTCACATGGTGTAAGTTTTGGATCACAGTAATAGGAGTAGTAGATTTTGTATCAATTCAAAGGAATCCATTAGATCTAGGGCGCCGTTGAGCGACGAAACATTAGTCGTGCAGCTCCAACACCATCCCTCAGTGACAGTAATGGATCTGAATTTCGTCTGGGCTAGGTCTCAGGCCCATTTTGGAGCCAACTTATTAGGGTTCCCTATGTTTGTCCCCTATATAAATGAAAGAACTTTCTCTTCCTTTTTCAAAGGCAAACACTTCTGCATCTAAACTAAATCCAGATCTCAACCCCGCCGTTTCAACTTTTTCTCAATCTTTCTTATCTCCACCATCATCCAAACAATTGTTCTTGATTGAAACAGAGAAATATTGAGTTCTGAATTGAGAATTCACAGCACAATGATATCTCCTCTCAAAATTAAGTCTTTTGATCTTGATTATACTCTAGATCTGTGGGACTTGCTTGTAGGAAGATATATGATATCTACCTAAGGTAGCTTCTTGCCATTTGTACTGCAAGCTTATGGTGTTCCATATTTTCTACTGTGAGCGGGGTCAATCGATTTTTTATTTTCTATTTTGGGATCCTGTTGGATAGCCTGCCATGGCTTTTTAGTCATGCTCTCCATAATTGTTCCATTCCTTGGGCCTCAGGTGGTTTCAGCTATTGTAAACTGCTTTTTTACAATCAATATTATTTTTTTTTGTCGATCAAAAAAAAAAGATGTCAAGGTATACAAGCAAAATATCATAACAGATTAACATTGGAACGGATTACAGGAAAGATTTAAGACTTTAACTTAGTTTGAACATATATATATGAAATGGTGGTGTTTGAGATTCAAACTACATCTATGTAATTCTAAGTTTGGGTCTCCTAATCTAATCAGCTATTGTTTTTTTGTGTCTAATTTGTAATGTTAATTTCCTTCGAAAAGGGAATGAGTTATTAGTTATCATTATTTAGTTTTACTTTTTTTATGTTCCGCAGTTCAAACAGATGTTATTGGAATTCCTTGCTTGAAAATTTCGTATTCTTAACAACTTAGGGATATTAAAGAATTGAATTGAAGATATGGAAATGTTGATGCCCTGCCTTTGATTTTCATTTTTACATTGATTGCAAACAATTTAATAGAAAAGTGTTTATTTTGGCTCCAAAAAAAGTGTTTATAGGGATACTAAAGAATTGAATTGAAGATATGGAAATGTTGATGCCCTGCCTTGGCTACAAAATCTACACCAAATGGCTCACCATATATGGATTTCTTAATCAATTTGTCACCAGTTTGCTTCATAGTGTTTTAGTTATCAATGGCTTGCCATACATGAACTTGAACTTCACTACAATTTACTAACAGGGACTTACAAATCAATGGCGGTTCAATAATTATTTATACGCGGTCTGATACTGACCAATCGATATGTATGGATTTGTTTTCTCCGTCTTTGCTAAAAATTTATATCCCCATTTAATTTTATGTATTAAAAGTCTTTGCTGATTTTGTTCCATTGCTTGATTTGTTTCCGCAAAGTCTATGTTCAAAAACCTCATTCGCCATAAGAACGAGATCGTTAATCACTGCAACGCAGACAGACTAACTTCCAACTACTTTTCAATGGCAAGTATACTTTTTTCTCGTCGGTAGTGTCAAATGACTTGGACTGTAGATTACAAAGAGTTCCGAAAAACTCATAACATTGCATATAAAATGAGGTCATTAGATGCATGAATATACCAGTGTTGATAGCATGTTTTTTGTTACCGAGGAAGAGTGCCATCATGAATGATGGTTGGAGAACTTTGAAAAGTATGGAGACTCTCTCTTGTTCGAAATTCTAGATGTCCTGTCATTACCTCGGTTTTGAGTGACCTAGAGACCATCATCCCTTGCACAATTATGGGAAGAAACCTCTCCTAGAGCCAACAAAAGTTACAAAACTACCTATGACCTCTTTCTCTTCAGAAAATGATACTATAACAATTGCATGTGTGTGGCAATACTCAATTTCTATATGAATTTGCACCCACCTCAGGTGATTAGCCATGTAGGCTTGCGTACTCCAAAGGCCAAGGCAAAAACACAAGCGAAGGTTGTATATAAAATAAAGGTCATTTTGGTAAATCCCAACTTTGTGTTCTCTATAAATAAAAAGAAGCCCTAGCAATAGCATTCCATTTGATGTTTCATCAGATAAAGATAAATTAGAGAGTGAACGTAGACGCCGCGATACAAAACCTTTACAAAAATCTAACAGATCGATCGAAAATTGAAATGGGTTGTATGAGAAGTATCGAGACATCCATTGGAGATCACGAGACATGACCACACAAAGGATGATTAGCACAATGATTTCTCCTCTCATGATTTTAATATGGTTGGACTTGTTTTCCGGCTCACCAAGATCTCCACAAGCGGAATCTCTGTGATGGGTTCTCGAGATAGAAGTCGATATTCTTACTTCGTCTTTTCTTTTTGCATCAGGTATCTATAAGTTAACAAAAGAATACTCATTAGAAAATCTAATTATAAAGGGATTAAGACTGTTCTTGAGTTACACAAGAGAAGAGGTTATTTCTTACGAACAACAAAGACAAATGAGCTAGCAATCAACAAACAGAGATAAGAGATCCGATAACTAATGCTGGAGACACCAACGGAGATCACCACACAATTTGTTGGCATTATGATTTTTCCTCTCATTCTTTTAATATGTGTAGCTTTATTTTCCTATCCAAAAATAGTGTAAAACGGAACATCTGCATATGATTTGAAGAACTAAGCTTTGAGATTTTCTTATTTAGTATTAAATCTAATGATATTGTAGATCTTCAAAATGAATTTCTGAATGTTTATGAGAAATAATGGCTCTCTAGCCATTCATTCAGATTCTCTGAGAATGTTATATTTTATAGATATTTATCTACATTTTTATTGATTTTGTGGCAAATATTTTATTTTTTTCTTTACCGAACAAAAATAAAATAAAATAAAAATAATTTATCTTTTTATTTTTAGGGGGCACACAACTCTATTGAGAGAGTAAAAATTGTATTTCAAAATTACAAATTCAGAAAAACAATCTCATCTTTGTGGAAAAATCCATGGTAGGGAGTTAATAATACCTGGAAGTCTGTATGAAAATTGGAACATTAGAATATAATATTGCTAAGAATATGCTTTTGTTGAATTCGGATAAGTTCCGAGAGTTGTTTGTTCAAGCATGTTTTTTTTTTTTTTTTTTTCTTGACTTGATTATATGACTGATTAGTCATGTTTCATCATCCATAGAAGTTGCTAGTGTCGACTGGAACGTTATCATCGATTAAGATTTAGTATCAATTGCATTTTACTATACTTATAATGTTGCACACCAATAAAGCTAGCTAACCGATCATTAAAATAGCAGTCTATGATTTGGCAATTCCAAACAGAATTCTTGAACAGTCTTCCTTTCTACCGGGCTTCATTTCATCTTAGAGTTGTTGACATTGAAAGTAAAGAAAGATACAAGTAGAGAGATGTGAGTTCTTGAAGAGTCTTCCTTTCCTCTCAAAGTAAGACCAAATCTTTTTAATTTGTTCTTACTTAATTTTTTGGTAGATGCGTTACTTGTTTCGATGAATTCTGTTAATTTGATGGTAAAACTCCTATAGACTATCAGATCCCCAACATGGTATAGGGAAGCTCTGGATGGTCTTCATCGGGAAACCGTTGGCGTAAGTAAATTCAAAAAATTCCAACCTTTAATTCATTCTATATTTTATTTTCAAGTTTTGCTTCTTAGGTATTAAGCGTTTTGAAAATGCACATGAGATCCAAAGTTGGCAAGGGAGCTTAAATTGCATAATGGTTTTTCCTTTCAAAAGAAACCAAGTTGTTTTTCCAATAAATCTCCTTAGGTTCAGATCCAAAGTTTGCTCTTTTGGTTGTTAATCTTTGTTTGAAGCACTAATTGTAACTTTGCCAAAAATATTTCATGCTCTTCCCGAATAGATAGCTAGAAATGGAGATTCACTGAATCAGAATTTGCTTTCTATAAGTAGAGCTTATACTGTGTATCAGACTATGCTGTAGTTTCTATCAAGTCATATTAATAATTTGCTTCCTTAGTTTAATTTCAGTTTTACTTACTTAAGAATCCATGTAAATTGTCGTTCCTTCCTTGTTGCTTGACTCATCATTTTAAACCAGCAAATTCACCTTTGGGAATTCAGTTTCATATTTAAACTAGATTACTGCTGCAGCAGTTGGGGTCGCCCAAGAAAAACAAAAAATTGCAACAGATATATTAATTATAAACTATTTGACCACGGTTCAAAAGAATATCCATAACGGTTATATGTGTTACAAAATAACCCATGGAGCCTTTCTTAGTAACGTTCTCGAGTCACGGAATTTGTAACAGTTATATGTGTTAAAAAATAACCCATGGAGCCTTTCTTCCCGCTCCCGAATCAACAGAGCGCGACCGTTTTTCGGTTTTTTTCAAACAATTTTTTTCGATTTTGATCAAATTTATCAAAATTCCTTTCAACCCATATAAAATTAAGTGATTATAAACTATATTGGGGTATATTTTCAAGAAAATCGACGTACTATGTATGAAAATTGAAAAATCAAAATTTTAAGAAAACAAATTTTTTTTTTCAATGAAATTTCAATTAAGAAATTATTTGATCATGGATGATATTTTTCGATATTTCTTTCGATTTATGATATATATTATGATTAAGATCTGTTTATTGCAAAAATTTGAAGAAAAAACGATCTAGAATTGATCAATTTTGGAAAATCAAATTTTTTTCTTTTTGGAACTCAATTTTGAGGACCATAAAAATGTGACGGACAAAATCCATATGAGCTACCCTATAGAGGGTCTCCCTTTGGTCGACCAATTACATACTATTTAGTATTAGTCCTACAAAAGTGACAGACATTGTTCCACGAAAGTGTTCATTATGGCCCCCAAAAATGACCATTAGATGCACCAAGTTATTAGGTGTTAGGATTTTGTGATAAGCAGCCTGGGCAGCTACACACTTTTTCGATGTCAATGAGGACTTGATTGCGTCAGTTTATGGGGTTCATCAAATTAATAAATTGCGTCAGTTCACCAAAATCAACAATAGTGGGAACCTCTGCATATGGATCTGAACAAGAGGTATGTTGTCTATCTAAACAGATTCTTTTATATTTCTATCAATGTTAAGTTGATCTAATTTTGTGATGAATTTTACAGAATCCCTGGAATTAGAGGCCAAGCTGCCATTGACTTATCAAAGGAAAGGAGCAAATGATGCCAAGTATCCCAAGGAGGAGGGGCAGGGGACATGGAAGCCAACGGAACCCTAAAATCTGATAATGATTATGAAAAATCAATATCATCCAGGAATATTTGTACGCTGGAAATAGCTCTCTGAAAAATCAACTCAATATAATTTTGTTGATGTTGATTTAACTTTTGGCCTTGATTAAATTATGGCAAATACTACATCTATTATTTTAAGTGGGAATTAAATAAATACCCCTCATTTTCATGAGTCTTCACAAACACCCCTAAGAACTTCATAAATACCCATAAAGGGTATATTTTAAGTTTTTAGGGTATAGTTTTTGGCACATCTAAGATTATATTAAGTCAATTCAACCTCCGTAGGAGGTTGGGTTGACGTTTTCACGCGTCATGAACATACTAGTTCATTTTTATTATCCAAAAAAGTACTAGTTCATTTTCATTATCCACTTTAAAAAACCCCTTAGGAGTATTTGTGAAGTTCTTAAGGGTATTTGTGAAGACCTTGAAAAGGAGGGGTATTTAATTAATGTTCCCTTATTTTAACAACATGTAGATACAAAGCTCATCATAATTTCCAATCTAGAGCTTCAATGCACAAAACTACACAGGAAAATAGTAATACACACTCATGTTGTTACACACCAAATTACTAATGTAATCAAATGCAAAATGAAATATCAATACATGTTCCGCTTTATGTGTATTGAGATGCTTCATAATTTATTCAAGTCTTGAAAACTAGAGGGGGTGGAGATGGTGATTGTTTACCTGGCTTCATAATCAGAATCTCTTAAAGATGGAAGCTGTAAGATTCTGATTTCCATTTGTTTCTTTGCCACTTTAGGAAATGTTATCATAAACCACTGTTCCAAGCCTAGTATTGTGGTTGCGCGCAAGAGGGGAACTCTTCTGAACAGATAAGGGGAAAGACATAACACGGTTGAGGTATTAAATCTAATTGTATTTATATGTTTATGAGGTGTTGAGATTATTAGTCCCACATGGTTGGGTTATTTAAGATCCTGCGGTTTATAATCTATCAGGGCCTCTCCACTCATTGCCAATTGGTTTTGAGTTGGATGCCCGTATTCTAAATGGCTCTCTAGCAATTCATTCTAAATGATTTTTATTAGACTTTATAACAAATATTGTATCATTTAGTTCTTCATTCAAATTGTAAATACCAAACCTCTGCTCATCATAATTAGCAACAGCCTAAAAAATATTGCAACATACCGCTTAAATGGCATGGCACAATACTCTATTGAGAAAGTAGAAATGCGATGTCAAAATTATAGTCCCAACATAACACTATATGATCTCAAGGGGAAAATTTTCTCCCGGGGTCCATAAGACACTGATGAACTCTTTATCTATTCTCAAATAAAAACGAAGCCGATCGGAGTACTATTGAGTTTGCAACCAAAATAGGTGCTACTCTTAATTGATTTACCTTGATACAAATTTGAAGTCTAAATGCAAGTCCACCGGGCGTAATTTGGGTAACAAGGCAAAATACTACGAGACAGATTTTGGACCAAGAGCCCATACAAAGCTCGCCATACATGAACTTCACTGCAATATACTACCTTGAAATACCTCAGTTTGGTATGCTACCAGTCAAGATACATGCCTAAGGAGGAAAACCACTATACGATAGTACTTAAACTTGTAATGTGCAATAATATGCTTGACCAAAATTCCAAAAGCATTCGGCCTGGGGTTAATGCTCGAAAAGATAGTCTTTCAAATATATTTTGTTTGGTTGACAGGTAAATTGCATTTTCTTTGCAACAAACTTTTCAAAGACTTTCAATGCAAACACCCCCATATGCCATATGGTATCTGACCTGACTTTGAACTGGGAAATCAAAAAAAAAAAAAAAAATCGAGCCTTTTTAGCTTCCAATTCCATCTATGTTCAAATTTCCTATTCTTGTCTCCCATTTTTACAAATAACATTTCCAATAGAGTGTTGTTTCCAATGTTTGATACAGTTAAAGTTTTAATCAATTCTATCTGTACGTTTTAAACTACAGTATGATTAGTTCATCATATCAGATCGAGTAACAAATTAATGTCCAACATAATTAACAGCAGGTAATTTCTGTTACTGGGTCTGACTTTTGTTTGTGCTGGAGAGTCAGGTCTCAGCCCAAACTGGAGCCAACTTAGGGTTCATTACGTTCCCCACTATATAAATAAATTTCTTTCTTTAGGGCAAACACTAAATCTTGAGCTCAAATCAGCCGTTTCAACATTTTTTTCATTCTCTTGGATCTCCAAAATCATCCAAGCAATTCTTCTTCTTGGGTGAAAAAAAAGGAAGAATGAGTCATGAACTGAATTTTGAAGATACACAGTCGATCAATCTTCCTTTAATTTCACAGCACAATGATATCTCCTCTCAAAATTAAGTCGAATCTACCACGGTTCTGCAGTCTTACTTTTTTTTTTTTTTTATTAACATCTTTGGTTGAGATTGCACAAATGGTGGTGTTTTGAGATTCAAAATATCAGCTATATGTAAGAAATAGGATTGAATGATTAATTATCAGTAATTTAGTTTAGTATTGCTCTTCTGCAATTTAACTCATGTTGTAAATTGTTGTAAATTCTTTGAAGGTTCTTTGAAGGCAGAGGGGATCAAAAACGCCTCATTCTGATTGTTGTAAATTCTTTGAAGGTTCAGCATAAACTCTTCTGTCTCTATGATTTATTACAAAGGATTGAAGATGTTACTGCTGGGGATGAGGTTGTTGCACATCGCAAACCAGATAACACTGAAAGTGCAGAAACGTGGATAAGCGAAAGAATAGCTTGGTCAGAATGTTTTGAATTAATCTCAGATGTGCTTGCCTGGAACTGAGTTGGATCTGTATACCACCAGATCTTCTAGATTCTCTGATATTATATGCTGAGATTAGAACTACATTTATGTAATCAATTGTATGTTTGTATCTCCTAATCAGCTGTTGTTTGTTTTGTTTTGTTTTTGTTTATCTCTTAATTAATTATCAAACGGATATAATGTCTAAATACATGTGGGAATTTACTGATCTATTAAATTGCTGCAATTTGATTCATTTGTACTTACTTGTACTTACAGAAGATGGAAAATAAAATGATTTGCTTTTGGTTTCATATTTGCATTAGTAGTAGTCTTACAAAAGTGTTTTTATCTCTCGCAACGCATTAACTTCACCAAGTTAGGCTTCCTTTGTCTATTGATCCACTTCGCTTTATAGCACCTACTTTCTTTGATACAGTTGGTGGAAAATTAATTAAGATAAGAAAGGAGGAGAGTCGGATTGTTTTTCGAGTTAATGGGTTTGAATCTGGTTGTGAAAACTACAGTGAGACCCATTCTCCCAGATTTTTCCACTGAGAAACCCACGGACAGAAAACTTCAGGCGCGCCCCCATTTTTGGAGAAAAAATTATTCCCAAACCCAAAATTTAAAAAATTTGTTTCTTCATATTTTTATTTCTTCTTCACGCAAATTTCTTCTTCAATTCTTTTTATTTTCTTTTGGGAAAATCGAGATGACATTGAAGGGGTTTCAGTGATGATTTGTCGATCAGAGATGGATGATTGTTGCTATCACTGAATGGAGTGATCTGAGAGATTAACAGGAAGTCGGAAGATGGGTTCTATAAATGGTTATCGATCTGTGAAGGGGTATGAAGAATTTAAGAATTAGGTCACATATTTGAAGAACAAGATGAATTAAAAGCATGTGTTGCCCTCAGATTCGAATGGTGAAGATGCAGCTGCAGTCTCAGTTGGTATTAGTGTGCAGTAATGGTGAGATAATGATGTTGTTGATGTGTACAGAGAGAAGATTCAGGTGAAGAAGGAATTGGTTCTTTGTGGGTTGAAATTACAGAAAATGTGAACTGAATCTGGTAGATGAATGTCTAGGATAGGTACAAATTACATGATGCGGTTACTGAGAGCTATTGCAAATTACAGGGTCTGTGTGGTTGATTCTGGTGATGTATGAATGAGCTGTTCTTACAGTCAAGAGTTGTTGCAGTTCTAGGAGATGATATTGCGGGTGAACATGATGATATGGAGGTACTGGTGGGTCTATGAGGCTGCTGCCGTGGGTTCGGTTTATCATGAAGCTGTAGGTAACTGAAGTTGTCATGGGAAGAGAAGCTTGTGTTGTGGTTGAATTCAGAGTTGGTACTATTGGTTTTGGATGTAGTAAGTTAGCTAGAGAACATGAAATTTAATAAGAATTTCATGTGGTGTTGAAATTGCAGTTATGGTGGAGTTGTGTGCTGTTAGAGGGTGAAACAATGGCTGAGCAGAGTATGAAGGTTGCGTGATGGAAGGTTGATGTTGTTATGATGAGGAGCGTCTTCTTCAGTGCACCATTATCCATTTTCAATTTAATGCTCGAAGATGTTGGGAAGGAAGTTGAGATGTTGTTAACAGTGGTTGGAGATCGACAAAAAGTTGTGCTGCAGGTGTTATGCATCTAAAAAAATTGTTGCATAATTTGTTATGCAGTCCCAAAAATCCTCGCATTTTTAGGGGCGACCCCGAAAGAATTAGGGGCGACACAAAATGACAAAATAGGCTGAAAATACTTATATGTCCCTTCATAATCGGTAGTTTCGAAAAAAAATTATCTACCGATTGTGACTATGTTCTTTTCTTCCTAGCTTTGGTTTTTGAAAAAAATTAAATTTGGGGCTATGACCATAATCGGGAGGCAATAAACATTATGAAACTACCGATTGTACAATCGGTAGGCAATAAACATCATGAAACTACCGATTGTGGAAATAGAGAAATCTAAAATTCCTATTGATTTTTGAAAATTTCGAATTTGGGGCTACGACCATAATCGGGAGGCAATAAACATTATGAAACTATTGATTGTACAATCGGTAAGCAATAAACATCATGAAACTACCGATTGTGGAATTAGAGAAATCTAAAATTCCTATTGGATTTTAAAATTTTCGAATTTGGGGCTACGACCATAATCGGGAGGCAATAAACATTATGAAACTACCGATTGTACAATCGGTAGGAAATAAACATCATGAAACTACCGATTGTGGAAATAGAGAAATCTAAAATTCCTATTGGTTTTTCCAAAAATTAAATTTGGGGCTATGACCATAATCGGGAGGCAATAAACATTATGAAACTTCCGATTGTACAATCGGTAGGCAATAAACATCATGAAACTACCGATTGTGGAAATAAAGAAATCTAAAATTCCTATTGGTTTTTGAAAATTTCAAATTTGGGGCTACGACCATAATCGGGAGGCAATAAACATTATGAAACTACCGATTGTACAATCGGTAGGAAATAAACATCATGAAACTACCGATTGTGGAAATAGAGAAATCTAAAATTCCTATTGGTTTTTGCAAAAATTAAATTTGGGGCTATGACCATAATCGGGAGGCAATAAACATTATGAAACTTCCGATTGTACAATCGGGGCAATAAACATCATGAAACTACCGATTGTGGAAATAAAGAAATCTAAAATTCCTATTGGTTTTTGAAAATTTCAAATTTGGGGCTACGACCATAATCGGGAGGCAATAAACATTATGAAACTACCGATTGTACAATCGGTAGGAAATAAACATCATGAAACTACCGATTATGGAAATAGAGAAATATAAAATTCCTATTGGTTTTTGAAAATTTCGAATTTGGGGCTATTACCATAATCGGGAGGCAATAAACATTATGAAACTACCGATTGTACAATCGGTAGGCAATAAACATCATAAAACTACCGATTGTGGAATGGAGAAATCTAAAATTCCTATTAGTTTTTGAAAATTTCGAATTTGGGGCTATTACCATAATCGGGAGGCAATAAATATTATGAAACTACCGATTGTACAATCGATAGGCAATAAACATCATGAAACTACCGATTGTGGAAATTCCCAATCATATGAAAATGAAATCTCCTCTATATAACAAATTTCTCCCGATTGTAGACTTAACTACCGATTATGGAGGGCATATTTGCCATTTCGAAAAAATTGAGATAAGGGGTTGCTTTGTTTTAGGTTTGGGTGACCTTTATTGTCATTTTGTGTCGCCCATAATTCTTTTGGGGTCGCCCCTAAAAATGCCAGGCCGAAAATGTACGCACTAAAATCAACCTAAACTATGGTTACATAACTTGTTATAGATGCGTAACTTTGTTATCCAAATTCATAATTTGTTATGCAGTGGAGAAAATGGTTGCATAATTCGTTATGCGTCTGCAGAATGTGTTATGCATTTTTTTTTGGTGGCTGCATAATGGTTATGTATCAAGTTTTCGAAAATTTTGCCTAAAATGATGATCACCTCCGATTTTTTTCGTGAAAAACAAAAATTCGTTGCGTAGCTCTCTTAAAAAGATTTCCAACGATAAAAAATTTGTAAAATTCCAAGGCGCGGATTTTTAGATATGTTATATCCAAGTTGCATTGCCAATTATACCCCTGATGCATAACCTGTCATGCGGATGCATAATCCGTCATGCATACATTTTTAATAATTTTATATAGTTATGGGTGTCACGGAAATAATTATGGGTGTCACGGTACCTAAAAATTAATTGTGGGACTGACAATGAGAATATTATTTTTTTTGGGGCTTGCGCTTAATTTTGCCACGGTTTGGGTAGGTAGGGTTGAGCATTTTATCCGTAATCCGCGGATTTAACCGGGACCAACCACATTTGTGCGGATGGTTGCCCGGACCTTTCGCTAATGGGTTGGACGCGGATGGAATTTTTGAAATCTAACTAATTACGGATTGGACCCGTATACAACCTTGAAAATCCGTTGGACATCCATACCAGTTAAATTAAGGAAATTTATATAGTTTCTAAAAAATATATGGATAGTTTTAGAATTTTTAGGTGTTTGCTTGGAGTGTTTTCCATGGCACTTCTATATTTATATACATATATAAAATGTGTAGGTTCTATAAGAAGTCATCTATATAGGCTTTATTTTTTTCATTATAAATTTTAACTAACACAAATCCATTGGTTGCGAATCCGTTGGGTGTTGGATTGGATTCGGATGCCAAATTTGAAATCCGTAGGGTATTGGATTGGATACGGATGAGGTTAAAACCGGTCCATACCGGCCCATGCTCACCCCTATGAGTAGGTCTGGAATGGAGAGTTAGGCCTCAGGCCCATTTTTGAGTTAGGTCTGGAATGGAATATAGATACCTTTCTTTCTTGGGGAATTTATGGGGAGACCCAAAAAAAATAATATTCTCATTGTTAAGCCCACAATTAATTTTTGGTACCGTGACACCCATAATTATTTCTGTGACACCCATAATTATATGAAATTATTAAAAATGTATGCATGACGGATTATGCATCCGCATGACAGGTTATGCATCAGGGGTATAATTGGCAATGCAACTTGGATATAACATATCTAAAAATCCGCGCCTTGGAATTTTATCAATTTTATATCGTTGAAAATCTTTTTAAGAGAGCTACGCAACGAGTACAAACAAGAATATCAAATTTTTGTTTTTCACGAAAAAATCGGAGGTGATCATCACTTTAGCCAAAATTTTGAAAACTTGATACATAACTATTATGCAGTCAGCAAAAACGATGCATAACACATTCTGCAGACGCATAACGAATTATGCAACCATTTTCTCCACTGCATAACAAATTATGCATTTGGATAACAAAGTTATGCATCTATAACAAGTTATGTAACCATTGTTTTGGTTGATTTTAGTGCGTACATAAAAAAATTAATGCATAATGCGCATGCATCCATATTTACTGATGCATATCGGGTTATGCATCTATTTTCTCGATGCATAAAAGATTGTGCAAAGAATTTTCTCGATGCATAACGGATTATACAAATATATTTTCGGATGCATAACAGGTTATGCATCTATTTTCTTGACTGCATAACATGTTATGCATATATTATTATAGGTGCATAACGTGTTATGCAGCCTTTTTTTTTGTTGGTTTCAATACTAACAAAAATTAGCTGCATAACGTGTTATGCAACCATTTTCCGGACAACATAACAAGTTATGCAACAAATTTTGTAGATGCGTAACAGGTTATGCAACCGTTTTCATAGCTCCATTACAGATTATTCAACCATTATGAACAATACCAATGAAGATACTTCATCTGAGACTCGAGTCAGTGACTAGAAGCAATAATCACCAACGGCATCATCAACACCGTCATACTTCGATACAGCAACCACTTCCCTGCCTTGTACCGATAACAGAAGCTCTTTACTGCCATTGAAAAATCCCCACTTGCTTGCATAGTATCATGGGCATCTTGACTGCCATTCTGAGAGATCAATTGCTCGGCAGCTTCATTGAGTTCAAGTGGATGTTCTTGTCTTTGGATATCCATCCTGCAACGGAAGGAAACAAAATGCTTTAAAGTTACTTTAACAAAAGAAAAAAGAAAATCATAATACGAACTCAATGCTGATCTAAAGTTGCTCAAACACAAAGACACAACAACACAGCAATGTCCAGATATAGAAAGCAAGTCAAAATCAAGCCGGCAGAGCCTAAACAAATAACCTTTTTCCAAAACAACGGAGACATGCATCTCAATTCATTAAATTAAGGTCGAAGGGGGTCATCCAGCAGTACTGATAAGCTCCACTACTTACTTTAGGAGCATCTATGATACTCAAACTTACTGAACAATAAACTCAAGCAGCATTTTGCATCAAAATTTGACAATACGACAAAGTAACAAAATGGGGAGTTGTCTTACGATTTCGTCACTTGATCATGCAAAATGGTGAACATCAGCAACCATCTAGACTCCAAGGAAGCATCTTCATCTGCAATAGTGATTCAAAAATTGTAAGATGATCAGACATGCCAACACCAATAGTAACACAATAGTAGTAAATTTCTTCTAATTTTCCACAACTTCCATCAATTTTAAAGCTTCACAAACTAAACACCGATTAAAACACAACTACATTGCATATACTGTGATACAAACTCATAATCAAAATGACCGGTAAAAGATTAACCTAAATTATGTCCTAAACAAGCAAAAACCAACTAAACCCCAAATTCTCAAAAACCCAGAAAAAAATCATAATAAAGAAACAAAATTAAACACATTTAAGTTGAAACCATGACTGTATTCGTTGTAATCTACTCAAAAAAAAAAATCCAATGAAAATGAAAAAAATAAATTAATAAATTGCAAACTGAAAAATTTCCTCGTCTCATTCGTCATCTTCCCTTCCATCAAGTTCGATACAAAGGAAATCATCAGATTCAGACGGATCTGCTACTGGATCTGTGGTTGTTGTTGTCGGGGTTGTTAATGGAGGTTGTTGTGGCGGTGAAAGAGAAGGATAATCATCAACGAGCTGCTTGAGCCATTAATCGAAGTACTTCAAGAAATTGATTATTGAAAGATGAATCATGGCTTCGATTTAAAGATCGAGGAGGAGTTGGTTGAGTTGCAGGAACAGATGGGATTGAAACGACGAATCCATTTTTACATTCAAACTTGTTTTTCGCACTGATAAAATTATGGGTTCTAGAATAATTTCCCTGTGAAAATGGGTGTGCGCATGAAGTTTTGCACCTGTGGGTTTCGTAGTGGAGAAAAGTGTAAAAATGGGTGTGGCTGTAGTTTTCACTTCTTTCTTTTAGGACAAACTCTAAACCAAATTTGGAACTCAAACCCCGCCGTCCGTTTCCACATTTTTGTCCGTCTCTGATCTCCATCATCTCAGACTTCGCATATAGCTGGTGGGAGACAAAAGGATTGATTACACAAAGCATAATGATTTCTCCTCTCATGATTTGGTAAAGAAACGCCACCTCATTCTGATTCAATAGGATGAACCGGAAAGGTTAAGTATAAACATTTTGTTTGTTTTTACTATTGATTAAAAGCACCGAAGAAGAAGAACTATAGATTCTTTTTCTATTTAATATGAGTTTATCCGCATCGAAACCCATCTGACACTGGAAGTGCTCCTCATTGTGAGTAACTAATGATATGACTAGCCTTTGACTTCTTCTACAAAGTTGTAGATGTTTGCAACAACTTAGCTAATTGACTAGAGAAACAACCTAATTGAATTAGACCCTTATGGTCCGAATTAGCCTTTGACTTCTTCTACAAAGTTGAAGATGTTCGCAAGACTTAGCTAATTGACTAGAGAAACAACCTAATTGAATTAGTAGACCTTTAAATATGCAAGAGATGGATAATGAAGATGTGTAGAATCATAAATGGGCTTAGAACCATTAGTTAGACTTGTATGATTCTTGTGTGAGCCATTTTGGCTAGTTTCTTAGAGTTCATGTGTGATTAACAGTTAGTCTATATGAACAACGATCAATTCAAAGGATGAACCAGTGGGTCGTGGTTCTCGAGGTAGGCGTGGCTTGTCATTAAAAGAGGTGGGAATTTACATTTAACTCTTTTGTGATTATTGTTGTTTTCTTTTACAAAGTTTATGTTTAACAAATACATGCATAGTCTGAGTGTGTATTCCATGCATTGTTTTGAAACCAAAAGTACGATATCATATCGCAAAGATGAAGTGGCAAGTGCGTCGTCCAAAATGTAGGAACAGACAGGTTAATGGGTCTGGATTTCGTTTGGGCCAGGATTGAAATAATAAAGCACGGGCATAAGTTATCAACAATATCAGCCCAATAAGTAAGTAGAGGCTTAGGGTTTTGCTTTGGGGTATATAAATAAAAGGAATGACCTTCCTTGCTTTCATTTAGGGCAAATACACAACAATTCCGCCGTTTCTTCATTTTTCTCCTCTGTCTCTCTGATCTCCATCATCTCTCCATTGAAACAGAAGCATAAATAATGAGCTGTGGATTTAGTTTTGAAGCTTTACATATAGCGTGGTGGAGGACGCAATCAATCTCTCTTGAAATCTCTCGGCACAATGATTTATCCTCTCAAAATTAAATCAATAAAAGTTTGGTCCTGAGTTTCTTTAGATCTACGGCATTTGTAAAGCTGTTAAAGGTGTCCATATTCATATTCCGCATATTGTATTTGCTTTATGTTTTGGTATGTTTGATGGAAGCAAGTATTCAAACAAAAGATGAGAGATTCAAAGTACATCTATGTCATTCTAAGTTTGTATTCATATTGATCAATTTTTGTATCAATATAAGATGAGAAATTGAAAGTACATCTATGTAATTCTAAGTTTGTATTCATATTGATCAATTTTTTTTTTTTTATCAATGTTAATGTAGTTTAGTTTTTATTTTCTGCAATTCATCAAACAAATAATAAAATGTCTGAATACATGTCTGAATTTGGTTTTTATAGGTAGAGATTACTGTGTATCAGACTATGCTGTAGTTTTTATCAAGTCATATTAATAAATTGCTTCCTTAGTTTAATTTCAATGTAAATTGCCGTTCCTTGATGCTTGACTCATCATTTTAAACAAGCAAGTTGGGAATTCAGTTTCATATTTAAATTGCATACTACTCCCTTCATTCCATTTTAGATGAGTGTTTCGGCTTATTTTTTTGTTCCACATTACTTTTCATATTTTTCCCATAAAACTATCATCAGTACCCTCATATTTTATCTTGGAACCATAAGTTTATTTTTAAACACACTAATAACAATTAATGTTTGAAGATTTTTTCTTAAGGGCATAAATAGAATTTTATTATATCTCTCTCGCTTTCTCTTAATCATGAAAACTTCAAAACATCATCTAAAGTGGAACGGAGTGAGTATTATGTATTAGTCCTACATGGTTCATTATGGCTCCCAAAAATGACCATTAGATGCAGCAAGTTAGGTGTTCGATTTTGTGATAAGGCTAACCCCTATGGGATAGATTGAACCGCTAGATTGGCCAAAAAGTGTTACAAATTCAGAAAAAAGTGTGGGAAAAAGAGTTAACACTACTTCTGGATACTTCTCTCTCCTAGCATTTGCTCGCAGTTCAACTATCAGCAAGATTGCAAGCCTAGGGCGCTATGTTTGGCATGGGCCAAAGGCATAGCGGCTTGGAAGTATGGCTTGCGACACGTGTTGGCATGTGCCAATGGCACGTGCGGCCATGTTAACCTAGTTGCAAGTCTTGCAGCCTAGGGCGCTATGTTTGGCGTGGGCCAAAGGCATAGCGGCTTAGAAATATGGCTTGCGGCACGTGTTGGCATGTGCCAATGGCACGTGCGGCCATGTTGACCTAGTTGCAAGTCTTGCAAACCTAGGGCGCTATGTTGGGCGTGGGCCCAAGGCATAGCGGCTTGGAATTTGGCGTTGTTGCCATGGTGCGCAGGTGCGGCTTGGAAATATGGCTTGCGGCATGTGTTGGCATGTGCCAATGGCACATGCGGCCATGTTGACCTAGTTACAAGTCTTGCAAACCTAGGGCGCTATGTTGGGCGTGGGCCAAAGGCATAGCGGCTCGGAATTTGGCGTTGTTGCCATGGTGCGCAGTGGTGCACTTGGTTTGGCATGGTTGCCATGGTGCGCAGAGTGCGGCTTGGCTTGGCACGGTTGCCATGGTGCGCGGATGCGGCTTGGTTTGGCATGGTTGCCATGGTGCGCAGATGCGCTTGTTTTGGCATGGTTGCCATGGTGCGCAGAGTGCGGCTTGGTTTGGCATGGTTGCCATGGTGCGCAGATGCGGCTTGTTTTGGCATGGTTGCCATGGTGCGCAGAGTGCGGCTTGGTTTGGCATGGTTGCCATGGTGCGCAAAGTATGCGCTTGGTTTGGCATTGTTACCATGGTGCGCAGATGCGGCTTGGTTTGGCATTGTTGCCATGGTGCGCAAAGATGCGACTTGGTTTGGCATTGTTGCCATGGTGCGCAAAGATGCGGCTTGGTTTGTCATTGTTGCCATGGTGCGCGTGATGCGGCTTGGTTTGGCATTGTTGCCATGGTGCAGAGATATGCGGCCGTTTAGAATTAGGGTTACGTGTTGAAAACCCTAATCTGGTATTTTGAAAAAATACCCCTATTAATTATTTACACCTGAAAGTTAAATGCTCTTATTTAATGTGTTGCGGGTAACACTAGGTCATGGGGTTTTACGATTTTACCCCTTGTCTAAAAACCACCATCAACACCTGCATAATTTGACAGGACTATATAGTGCTGGCTAACTTAACTAGATTTTTTTTCAGATTAATTGACATGTAATTAAGATACATATATATTGTTAAATGAATATAAACTCATCAACGTAAGATAATATACATTTTTTACAAACAAAAAACATAAACTTAAACTACATCAATAGCTTTTTTGTAACGATCTATTGCTAAACAACCTTGTAATGAAACGACGAAACATGTTCTTCTCTAACTCTACAGAGCCAACCATGTAAACACTTCCCTGTAATCACCTAAAGCATACATCTAATACTCTCTTGCGTTTCAGAAACACCCATTTCAGCTTCTTGGTTAAATTGCAACCAGGCTCAATCCAATCCTATAGCCGCAACTTCATTTCATAACTCCATCCACGGTTCCTTCAACATGTTCTTCTCTAACTCCAACTAGCACCAGATCCATAATACGCAACCTGCAATCTCAGCTCAAATCACCACCAATGCATTCCTCGGCTCTGCTCTAACCACCCTATCACAACTGCAACAATCAATTCCAGATTCATTCATCACCATATTCTGCAGCTTTCCAACCCTGCCATCACCTACTACAACAAGATCTCCATTTCTATCCTCATAAAAACCTTAAAAAAAATATTTGGTCAAAAACCAGTACTCACACATTAAACCGCAAAATAATATAGTATATTAAAGCTAGATGAAACTGATTTTCATCCTAGTTTAAACATGCTGAAACAATATACACCACAAATTTAACCTAGATGAAACGGGTTTCATCCTAATATATACTATATTAAGCCTGGGCCAAACTGGTTTCATCAATCAAAAGGAATAAGGAATTAAAGACAACACAGGAAAATCAATTACATCAAATTACATGAATGCAAAATCAATCAATTCAAGAATCAAAACTTCTAAACATAACCAGATGCAAACCATACAATACATATAACCAGATGCAAACCAGTTACATTCCCATTCAGTGAAATGAAAATAAAATCAACCAATTCAACAAATCAATCATGCAATTCTGAAAATAAAATCAAAACAAAATTAGGGTTTGGAAACTTACGAGTTCTAGGAGAGATTTTGTGAAATTGATCGATTCAAACCCTAGAAATCTTTCATGCTGTAGTTGGTGTTGGTGGGTAAATCAATTTCAATTTCAATTATGATTTTACTGTTGATAGAGCAGACAAAAAGATGATGATACTGAATTGTGATGTTATTGTTGATGGTGAAAGATGATGATACTAAAAGCGAACAAAGATGTTAATACTGTTGATGTGGTTGACGGTGGAGAAACCAGTTTCAACGACGGAGAAAGATGATCGCCGTGGAGAAAGAGAACGATGGTGGAGAAAGGGAAAATTTCTGTTGTCAACGGTGGTGCTGGTTGTGGTGGTGAAGTTTTTTTGAAGAGGGAGTTTGATTTTCCGCGGTGGTGATGGCGGCGATGGAGAACGAGAGATGTTAATTTGATTTTTCAGATCTGGTTTATGTTTCGATGAAGAAGACGAGAAGAAATGGGATTTCTGATGTCAAGTAATGTGATATGAAGGGCAGTAACGTAAACTCCTCATTTAAAGATTCTTTTGGACATTTGACCCAAGCCGAATCCTAACTGTCCATTTGACCCAGGAAAACTATATTTTTGGCTATATAGCCAATTTTCTGTTAGTAATAGGCCTGCAAAAGACGCAGACATTGGTTTCACGAAAGTGTTTATCATGGCTCCCAAAAATGACCATAAGCCTGCGCCAAGTTAGCTACAGACCTTTTCAATACTATTTACTGTGGTAAGCTATCCAAGTCGATGTACGGTAAATAATTTGTAACTTAATGGATCTGAATTTCTTTTGGGCTAGGTCTCAGACCCATTTTGGAGCCAACTTATTAGGGTTTAGTTTACTATGTTCTCCACTATATATGGATGACCATATGTTTCATCATTTAGGTCAAACACTACTAAGCTAAATCCTAAGCTCCGCCGTTTCAACATTTTCTCCATCTCTCCGATCTCAACATCATCCAAACAATTTTTCTTAATTGAAACGGAGAAAGAAAGAGTTATATATGAATTTTGAACTTCTACATATAGCCTGGAGTGGTGGGAGACACAATCAATCAATCTTCACAGCACAATGATTTCTCCTCTCAAAATTAAGTCGTCACTTGTTTCATTCAGAGTTTGCTTGGTTGAAGAGTTCCTGTAGGGTGCCGGTGAGGATGTAAATATAAATACCTTCCCCTGTGGATTCTGCATCTTGTGCTGCTTGAACGGTGTTTCTATGGATATCCATGGGTTCCCACTTGGCTGAGGCCTATGAGATGGAAGGAAGCAGTGTTGAAGTATTCTTAAAAAAGACGAGAGATTCAAAGTACATCTAAGTAATTCTAAGTTTGTATATCCTCAGATCAGCTGTTTTTATTTTAGTATTAATTTCTTTTGAGAAGAGATGATTAATTATCATTATGTTTATCCTGCATTTTTTACCAAGGCGATGTAATGGTATCCAATAATCCAAACAAAAGACATACCAGTGAAACAGAAAGGAGATTCAAAGTATCTTAATGAGATATTGTGCATCAGCTAAGGGAAACCAACATCTTTCACATAAGAAAGATTATGTCCCGAAATTTGAAAAAGTTGGTCCATGTACAAAGACCATCTAAAGATTTAGCTAGATCCCTTGCTCAATAGGCAGTTAGCACTGTTTAAACGAATGGGAGACTAGAAATGGAGTTCGATAGTGCATTCTTTTTATCAAAAAAAATACTAGAATTGAAAATTTAAATTATCTTGCGATGAAGTCGAGTGAATATCGACTTAAATGAAAGGTGAATGTAATTATGAAGTTTTATGTAATTATGAAGTTTTCCGTATAATTATCAGAACTTCTATTGATGGATTTTGATAGAAGCTGCGATATTCTTACTTCTTTATATTTCTTTGTGCATGGGGTATCTCTGGGTTAGCAAGAAAAGACTCAAAAGAAAAATCATCATAAAGGGATTAAGACTGATGTTTCTGCTCATCAGCCTTGTTATAAGAGATCCGATTACTAATCCTGGAGATACCTATAGAGATCACCAGACAATTTGATTGCACTATGATTTTTCCTCTCATTCTTTTAATTTGTGGAGCTTGATTTTCCTCTTCAAAAGTGTAGTGTACACCGGAACATCTGAGATTCTAAGAGCATCTCCAATGGCTTGTGGTGTGTTTCGTACGTGGTTGATGTATGTAGACATCTTTTTAGAATATAAACTAAAAAATTCCCTACAATTTAGGAATTTGTGAAAAATTATCTCCATTTTAACAATTCATTCTCATTGTTATTTTTTAACAAATGTTTTATCTGCTTTATTGATTTTATGGCAAATATTTTATCTTTTACTTTTTGAAAAAGTTCTTAATTCAAGTTATGAACACAAAATCTCTCTTATCATAATTTGCAACAGTCGAAAGTATATGAAGTCATTTTTTGCAACATACTGCTTAAAATGGCACACAACTCTATTGAGAGAGTAAAAATGGGATTTCAAAATTACGAATGCAAAAAAATAATCTCATCTTGGTGGAAAAAATCCATCCCCCAATTAAATTTTTTATCCCCGAATTAATCATTCTTTAAAAACTCGGAGTACTACTGAGTTTGCAACCATTATATGTATTAATATAGGTAGTACTGGTAGGAAGTTAAAACTACTTGGAAACCGGTTGAAAAATGGAAAATCAAGATCATATATATTATCGCAAAGAATATGCTTTTGTTGAATTCAGATAAGTTTCAAGTTGTTTGTTTGTTTTTTTTTTAAGGAAAGTTGTTTGTTTGTTTAAACATGTTAATTTTAATTGTTTTCTTCGGCTTGATTTATTACTGGAGTCGACCGGAAGTTGATTTTTGACTAGTCATTGATTTTGGATCCTTGGTTATTTCTCCCATGGCCATATTTTGCTTGTCTTATAGACCCAGGAATTCAAATCTAAGGGCCATTCAACCAAAAAACTGTTTACTCAATCGCATACACAAAAATTGTCAACCTATGGTAAAGAATCACGTCAAATTTACATAAATTTGTTACTTATAGACACGTAAAAATTTACAAGTCTTTGGTAACTTTGTAAAATTGGCCAAGAATTGGAATTTTAGATCACTCAAGATGATCATTAGAGAATTCACACACAAGATATTAACCAGAATCCGTATTTTATTTATTCGGCCAATAGAAATCATAACCTATGTATCACATGGATCGCCATCTCTGTCCGTTCATTATCACACGGATTGCCATCTCGACCGTTCATTGTAACCTTGGCACTACAATTTCCTTTGGCGCCCAAAAGTTCTGGTGATTGGAATATGGCGGCAACTTTCGCGGGCGAATTCAATTTTCGCGGGCGAATTCAATTTTCGCGCCTTAAATTTGTGTCCCGCCCAAACTTTGGGGAACAAACAAATATCGATACCAATACCCAAAATTGAAACCTGAAGTCTCTAAACACCCTTTATTTTTTTGGTATAGTCTGGACAGCTCTCTCTGTACGAAACTTTTACTTCACTTATGCGAACGACTTCAAATCCCTCTTCCTGCAGGAGAAACTTAAGAAAGTTACAGTTGATGATAAGTTGAGAGAAAGATGTAGGATTTCCACTTGATGGGGAAGAAACGAAACACGAGAAAGTTTGATGGAGAAGTTATCAGAGAATTTGCCTTCTCTACTGACAGTTGGGTTTGACCTCAAGTTAAGTTTCTTACATTTCATATGCTATTTACAGATGCTTATGTACTGTTTGAAAAAATTACTCTAAGAATTTTCTCTCAGATTTGGTTAAGCTGATTTTTGATGAACTCGATCTGTGCTCCAGATGGAGGTTGGATTTTTAATGAGATTGTTTGAAATAGGGTTAACTTCAGAAAATCCAAGGTTAGAATCGAGATTGATTTCTTGTTCTCATAATTTATAAATAACCATCTCAAATACTGAAATTATAACTGAGATCTAGCTGATTTGGGGGTTTTCAATTAATTGGGTGTTTTCAACTGATTTGAGATTTTAAATCAAAGGGAGTAGTTTGTCTAATTTATTTGTTACTTGATCGATGGAAACTGATTTTTAATTGACCCATATTTTTAATTTCTATATGATTTTTGTAATTTGATGCAGTTAAGTCTTTGAGTACAAGGGCGTTCATATCTATCCCCATCTCAGTTGCATTTGCTGGACAAGGTATAATGAATATATCACATAATTGCTTGATCTGTATAACTTATTGGTGTATGGTGTCAGATATTAAGCTCTAGGAGAATTTTTATCCTCTTTTCTAGTGGTAATTCGGACGGTTGAATTTAAGATTCCTTTTTTTAGGTTCAAATTTGACTTAATTATGCAACAAATTTTGGCCAAATTTTGGCATTTTAAGTGACAAATTTTACAGAATTATGTTAATTGAATTGAGAGGTACACCGTGACGAAAAATAGATTGTATCGAAAATGAACCCGGTATCAATTTGTCTGTAGAATCTACTAATTAAGTGATCTGAGTAGAGGTAAAAAATCTTTGTTAAAAAAAGAAAGGTTAGGTTGCTAAACAGTGAACACCTTGTGTAATTGATGCAACAAAGATAGTCCATCTCTTTGTGATCCTATTGGAAGGGTTTTTTCGGTACTATAGCTATATTAATGGCTTCATAATGTGTCTGTTTTATGTTCTTTTTTTTTTTTAGTTTATTTTCTTCTTCTTTTTTCTATATAAGTTGTTTCCCTGCTAGTCACTGCTTCGCAAGTAAGAGCCACAATCTTGATTAGCATAATGTTGTTGAAGGACTCTACCAGGACTTGTTTTATTGTTGTTCTGTGAAGTTTCACCATTGGTGGGTTTTTCCCGTGATTGCATAGTAAGGAATATAGTATTTCAAGTACATTTATTTCGTCACAAATTTGAGAAATTATTCGAGAAATTACTAGTATTTGCAAGTGTTTTGTAGAATCTATTTAGCATGGTTTGCTTTCCTGTTGAAACTTAACTGGTGATGAGAGGCAACAACTGATGTTCTTTCTTTAAATCAATTTTGTGAGCATATTGAGTAATTATTTACACAATACCTCTGCTTAATATGGTTTATGTTCTATTAATTAGAAGTTGTTGAGCAGAGATTTTGCTTTCTTGTTCAAAATGCTTACATCCGGTTGCACCGAGTTCATTGACTCTACACAACAGATTTTGGAGAAGAGAAAGCTGAATCAAACGTTACTAGCAAACCACATTACATTGAATGACTTGCTTAAAAACCCTCATCTTGTGGACACATAAGTGTTTTTTTTTTTTTTTTCATTTTAATTGAATTTCGCGTCATTCAGTAACTAGTGGAGACTGTATTGGACCAATTTTCAAGGACTCACATCTTCTTCTTGCTGTAGATGTGTCAGGAATGGAAATTACGACGAGGCCTGGATTTGGAAGATGAAGATGGTGTCTGAAGATATACTACTGCAGACCTTGTCAAAGAAAGTCATAGGTAACCTAAAAGAAAGAAAATTTCCTGGGAAGAGTAATGTGAAAATTTTGGACCTACCAGCTTCTAATGCCGCTGGTGCTTTCGTTCATAGGCTCGAGGACCAAATCTCTGAGGTGATTCTATTAGTATTTGCAGTTAGCTTAATTTGAGCGTAAACCCATGGCAATACAATATGCTTTGTTCTCTGGCTTGAACTCGGCTTTCTCACACACTGCGCTGTTCTTATTGCTATGGTTGAAGGTCAGGAGGTCAGCCGTTAATTCCTTGGGGAAGCTTATAGCTTTCTCTGTCCAATTTGCTAATGTCGCCTTCAGTTTGTTAATGGACATGTTGAATGACCATTCTATGGTTGTTCGGTTGCAAACATTGGAGACAATGTATCATATGGCGACCTGTGATCGTCTGAAGGTGCACGAGGCACACATGCATATGGTATTCCTCCTGTCCTGATATTTGTATAATACATGAAACCAAAGAGTGGATTAAAACACGTATTTGCATTTCTGGATCACATCGTTGGAGCAACACATTCAACAAGAGAAGTTTTTGATTTTCAATAAGTTAGACCTACCAATTATCTCATATCTTAGACTTCGCCTGTTTCACAGTTTCTTGGTACCCTGGTGGATACAAGTACCTCGATTAGGCGTGTAGCCAGAAAAGTTCTCTGCTTACTAAAACTGCCATTCATGAAGATTTTAAATCCTCCATTAATGGCCTTCTTATTAACTTGAGACTTATCCTGAGGTGTGTACTAAATTTTGTTGTAGTTTTATTCTGGTTGACACTTCATGGGCTCAGACAAATTTTAGTTGAAATTTCTTAAATGACAATAACACACATCGGTGCATTCCTTGGCAATTTTCCTGACAACAACGAATGTTTCGTGCAGGTCTTGATGATCTTCGAGTTTGGACGAATAATGTCCAGCCCAGCATACGAGAAATTTTCTCTTGTTGTGTTAATTTTTATGAGCATAAATCCTATCACAGCTCCCTTTAGAGAGCATAGACATTTGGTTCCCTGTAATTGATTACCTTCTCTCATAGCTCTTGCCTTGGTTTCTGATCATTGCGATTTGTTGATGCAGGTTGCCTTGATATATAAATAGGATGGATTTCCAAGACTTTACTTCTATTGACAAGAGTTGATAGGACTGCCAAGAGACGACGATGCCTCCATTGCGGGAGTCCAAAAAGTTCATAGATAGTGAGCTGAGATGTATAACCCAGGTAGAAAATTTGGTGTTCTTGTAAGGGGCAGAAACAACAATAAGAGAGATATTGATATTGTATTTGAAGTGCACTGACATATTATGTGGGGTGAGTTTACACCAGGATATGTCGATTAGATATACCACCTGTTAGGACTTTGTCACGCCGCGAAAATTGAGCTAAGGAACTATTCTGAAATTGGATACATACTTGGCATTCGGGAAGACATGATGATTCATTTTTTTAATCTTTGTACCTTTAAGAGTCTTTCAGGGAGCTGATTTCCTTTTCCATGAACCATGATTTAACCTGAGCGCTGGAACAATTTGAATTACATATTTCATTGTTAAAACTTTTTTTTACGTCAATACCTTGATAGTGACTGCCATCTTAATTTCCTTCTCTACTGTCTGGTTAAGGAATCTCGAAAGGGATGATGCGTAGTAGTAAGAATTCCTCTACTTAAAATCAACATTTTCTTGTTTTTAGAAAGACTGATCGATGCTGATAGCAAATCAAAGTGTTAAATTTTTTTATACAAATTCTTATTCAATTAATGGAAACTCAATGAAATTTTCAGAGGATACTCTTATATAGGTGGTGTTATTTGGTTGCTCAAACCTTTGACAATCACAGTTGCGGGCTTTAGTTAATTGTCGAAGCTTAATTGCTGAAAGAGCGGTTTAGACAACTAATGTATCCTTAGTTGGTGTAGGCCACCAGTGCATTTTATGTAGTTGCCATTTGTTGGTTGCTGAAGTGTTTGGAAACTAGTCCAAACCATAGTTGCGATTAACCTGTTACCGCCGCATACAGAAACCAGCAGTTGCCTTTGCTTAGTTCCGGTAACATTAGGCTACTAGAGTATTTCATATAGTTGGCATATGTTAGTTTCCAAAAAGTTCAGAAACTAACAAAACTAATAGTTGCCATTAAGTTATTGCCAAAGCATATAGGAACTACTAGTTGTCATTGACTAGTTTCGAAAGCATTTGGCAACTAATTTTTTATGGAAGTTGCGAGATTTTAGTGGCCTTTGCTAGGATTTTTTGTAGTGAGTTGCTGGTGTCGACCGGAACGTTATTGATCAAGATTTAGTCTCAATTGCATTTTACTATGCTTATAATGTTCCCGGTCGTCTCATAATATTTTAATACGTAAGTATTATAATCGGTCCTTTAGAATGCGTAAGTATTATAATATTATTTTGTTAATCATAATATTTTAATGCTTATAATAATGTTCCCGGTCGTCTCATTTTGCTGGTGCGACGATTTAATGCGTAAGTATTATAATCGGTCCTTTAGAATTAAATACAAATATTTTAATCCAAAATTATGGTTTAAGAAAAGACCCAAAATGCCCTACTCTACTTACTTATTTGATGGTGTTTATTCTTATCCACTTGAAAATGGCCACTAGCTAGGTAGGATTAACAATGGAATCTGAAGATTTATTGCTAGAATTGAAAATGTACGTAGTTCTTGCGATGGCAAATTCTGATTAATGCAACAAATGATAAAGACCAGATTTTGTGAAATTTTGAAATGGAAGTTTCTTAGTTGCTGAACCATGCATAATGGTTATGGTGAAGCTCTTTTGGCACTTTTTGCTGAACCATCATGAACTGCAACCAACTTTTCGAGGACTTCCATTGCAAAGCAAACACCCGCGGTACAGTCTCTCACCTGATTTGAACTGAAAAATTAAACAAATTTGGAGCCCAAATTCTTTTATTTTCGTTTACCATTGTTTCTAATGTTGATTAGGTGAAACTTTTGATCGGTTCCATCTATACGTATATATAGTTAGCTCATCATATGCAGTAAAGATGAAGACCGTCAGGGGACGACTGACAACACAAATGTCCAACCAAATAGCAGGTAGGAACAGACGGGGTTAATGGGTCTGGGTTTCTTTTTGGTCCAGGACTGAAACAATAAAAAACAGGCTTAAATTATGAACGGTTTTTTGGGGACCAGCCTTTTTTCGAGGGGACCATTGTTTTATTTTGGGTAAGACATTAGAAGTAATTCTAGGTCACCCCTTTATCTAAATATTTATATTAATACCAAAACTACCCTCTTAATTAATTTTAGGTTATGATTAGTGAAATGATTTAGTTAAAAACAATTAGTGAGATTAAATTAAAAGATGGGTTTATTATTAGTTGAGTAGAATTATTGTGAGAGTAGAGTTAGAGAAGATGAAGGAGAAAAACATGAAAAATAAATATTTTTTTTTTCCAATTCACCCCCTTTGAGTATTCAAATAATGGATTTTATCAACCACAACCGGAGGAAGAGTATTTGGGTGAACAAGTATGTTCCAAACTTAGATAATGTATGTTGAATTGGTAAAAACTTCCCAAAAATGTAAAATTTTGAACTGGATTTTGAACAGTTCGGTTATTTTATATGAAGAACAAGTAACCGAACTCATCTGAAGGTGTAGTTCGGTTGCTTTGTGAGGATGAACAAGTAACCGAACTCATATGAATGTGTAGTTCTATTGCCTTGGGAGATAAACAAGTAACCGAACTAGTTTGAAGGTGTAGTTCGGTTGTTTGATCCAAACACGCAGTTACCGAACTCCATATTAATGGAAGCTCGACATGCAAAAGATTATGTTCGGTTGGTTCGCAACTAACCGAACTTTACGTACAAATAAATTTTAACCAAGTGTATAAGGTTCGGTTGGTTCGCAAACATCATGCTTTTGCGATCCAACCGAACTAAGTTTAATAAGTTCGGTTGTTTCGCAAACTTGAGATCAATTGCACAACCAACCGAACTTAACAAACAAAAATTTCTTATGTTTTTAACCGTAAAGTTCGGTTACATGGAAGTTTTAAGATTTTTATAAATAACCGAACAAAGTTGATAGAGTTCCTATTATAAAAGAAATAAAAATAATGGGAAAAATGAGAAGGTTCTGTTACATGGCAACTTTTTTTCTTATGTTTTTAACCCTAGAGTTCTTACATGGCAGTTTTATACATTTATGCGAAACAATCAACTCGTCGGTTCTTCTAACATAGTTATAAAGCATATAGAACCGAACTCATTCGAAGGTGTAGTTCGGTTGCTTTGTGAGGATGAACAAGTAACCGAACTCATTCAATGTGTCGTTCGGTTGCCTTGTGAGATGAACAAGTAACCTAACTCAACACCGTAACCTCCATTAAACCTCTCCACAACTTCCATTTTCAACTCATTTTGATGATTACTTCTCATTTTTTCAACCAAAAACAAACGACAAGTAATGGGTTTGTGAGAATATCTTTGCTAAAGATTTAAATTAAGCTATATATATATAGAGGTGGTGGTGGTTGTTTTTGGTGGTGGTAATTGGTGGTTGGTGGTGGTGATAATCAGAGGTGGTGGTGGTGGTGATAATCAGAGGTGGTGGTGGTGGTAATCGACGGTGGTGGTGGGAGGAGGTGGTGGTGGTAATCGGCGACGGTGGGCGGTGGTGATGGTCGGAGGTGGTGGTGGTAGTAATCGGCGGTGATGGGCGGTGGTGGTGGGAGGAGGTGGTGGTTATATATAGAGTGAGAGAGATGTGGTTATTAGGTTGGTTTTAAATTAAATTAGGTTAAGGGTAGGTTAGTAATTTCAACGCATTAGGACACCCCTTATAACTAGAGGGAAGGTGGCCTAATAAGACCATGGTCCCCTCAAAAAAACCATGGTCCCCAAAAAATGGTATCTACAGCATCAGCCCAATAAATAAGAAGAGGCTTAGGGTTTTGCTGTATAAAAAAAGATGAATTTCTAATTTCTATCTTTGTTTTAGGGCAAACACAACAACTCCGCCGTTTCCACATTTCTCCACCCTCTTTCTCTGATCTCCGTCATCTCATCACTCTTGGTTAAACAATAATGAATTACGAACTTTTACATATCGCCTGAAGCGGTGGACGACATTCAATCTTCTTCTTTGAGATTTAGCACAATGGTTTCTCCTCTCAAAATGAAGTCAACATCGGTTTGAGTCCGGGTTTTTATGGATCTGTATTTACTGCAGGAAGACGTGATATTCGCCTTGCTGAGCTTCGTGCTGTGAACTTTATCTTCTATGCTATATTTTGAACTGCTGTCAAGGTTAAACAAAAGATCATAACACTAAGGATAGGTATAAGTTAGTTTGAACATTGAAATGTTTGTGTTTGCGATTCAAAGTACTTCTATGTAATTCTAAGTTTGTATCTACTAGTTAATGTTATAATCCATTTGTAAGAAATAAAAAAAGTGGCATAGATTTGAAAAGCATGTCCCAAAACAGACCTAGATTTGTATATAATCCATGTTAATTTCCTCTGAAAGGGAATGACTAATTATCAGTATTTAGTTTTCTTTCCTATTTGCTGTTCTCCAATTCAAACAGATATCATCTAAATTGGCATTACTTGCTTAAAATTTTTATGTTCATAAAATCTGTGACACTAAAGAATAGATGTGATGATATTGATGCTCGTTGCCTTTTTGAAATTCAGATTTATTTTTACCTCGTTGCATATATAACTTTATAGGAATGTGGCTCCCAACAATGACTATAAGATGAACCAAGTTAAGTTATGCTTTAGTGGCAACTGAAGTTGGAGTGCATTCTTATGCCTCATACTACAAGAAAGACGGCCACTCTCCACACTACAGAAAGAATGTAATTGGAAATATCAAGTTCGAGTGCATTTTTAAGCTGAACTGTTCATACACACTTCTGTTCGGCTTATAATATTACTCAGTTTTGAGTCGATCCCATCGATGAAAAACAACAAATAAGAGATGGGTTTGTAGAACTTACTTTCTTATCCTCATTTCAGAAGTTGGTGCTTGACTTGGTTGGATTGCTTTCTATCTATGGTTCAATTTCAGTTTCTACACCTTCATCTTCAATTGGTTCTTATTCTTCAATTGATGGATTACAAACACTGCATCAATAAGTCACTAACAACAACTACTTTCTGTTAATGGGTCTGACTTCTGTTCAGGCTAGGTCTAATCCAAAATGAACTCCGGAGGTCTTCAAGGACTGAGCAAAAAGATAGTTTGCCAGGGCTAAGCTTCGTAGTATATTGAGGCCAAATTCTTTATCAAAATTCGGGTTCAAAAAATTTGTATAAGTAGATTTGTAGAAAATAAAAACTAGCGAAATTTGTATAATTGAATTGTCATTGACCTATATACACAAGTAATGTGCACGTGCGTTGCACGTCGACAAACACCACGCCTGCCAATCTTATATTCTGGAGATTGAACTGGTTTATATATTTTGTTTCTACTGCAAAATGGTTCCTCAACACTCGAACTATTGAACAACTCGTTTACAAGGGTTCTCTGGCTATTTATAATGCCAAGAACCAGGGCCAATCCGTATGCAACTCACACGCGCCCATGAACAGCCATCTGTCCATGGGAAGTTCCCTTTACCGCTTGTTCCACTTTTTAATCGCTAGCTTTGGTGTCAGCTTGCACAACGGGGCGCCACACTGTCTTCAATCAAGTTAGGATATGCCAAACTCGGTTATAAAGCACTTTATAACCGTCTCTAACTTGCTCCTCTATATTGGAATGCGTGTGATGCACACACTCTTCGCATCTGGCACTTGCACTCAAATCCCGCAACATCGCAACATGCAACTCAGCTTGCACTTCTGCCAAATACTGCTATTATGGCTTGTGTTGTGCTATTATAGCCTGCATTGCACTATTATATCTTGCATTGCACTATTATAGCTTGCGTTGCACTATTATAGATTGCATTGTGCACTTAGCTCATTTGGATGCCAACATCCAAATATTATGTCAACTGAGTCTTGACTTGCTTAGTACAATCTTCATGCTTCATATGCATCACTTGCATCTCCTTTATCAAGCAACTATCACCAATGGCGTGTTTGGCATCACCATTGATGCACATACACAGTCCAATCCTTGGCCAAAGCTTAGGACCATGCCAAAGTCATTCCATGACTTTGCATCTCATCCTTTATTCCTTCCTTGAGCTGGGCTAACTCTGAATAAAGATATGCAACACTATCACATAATGTTGCATGTGCCAAGTAACCTTTCTTGTCTCAGCCATGTTGGCGCTACATCGTCGGATTGTGCAGCTCCATCTGCCAGGTTACATACTCCGTAACGCAACATCGTGCGCTACTATGCGGGCCGGTCATAGTTAGCAACCCTTGGATATAGTCAGGTTTGTAACCACCTGATCGTATATAACGTTACGAATCTCTTCAGCATCAGACATGTCTTTTGAATTCCAAATTCAAACTTATCTGGTCCAACAGATAATAACAACCAAATATTTCGAAAATATTTCTAACATTGAGCCATTATAACAAAAGAAGATTGGAATGATCGCTACAACTGAAAACATATCATGAATTACGGTCATATATTGATGGTCCGGTCCCGCTAAAATGCAGGATGAATTCAATTCATGAATTGCGTTTCTGGGTAGCCTGCCTGTTTTATTTTTCAATTCCCTCTTTTTTTCAGAATTTGCTATTTTTAATTCCAATTTGTACAAGTGACGATGAGCTGTTGCTTAGTTATGTTGATTCAGTAAAAGTTTTGACCCATTAAACCTATTAGTTTGAACAACTAGTTTGAAACCAAAGTGTGAGATATAGCAAAGGGGAAAAATATCGTTTGGTCCTTTTTTAGGTGGGCCCATGTCTGTTTAGTCCTTTGGTCAAACGCATATAACTGTTTGGTCCATAATTATTTAAAAATATTAAATCGACAAAAATACTTTTCCGTGTTAATTTTTTATATATTCTTGTAGCAAATTCATTCCAAAATGAAGTCCATACAAAAAAAAAAAAAAAAAAAAACAGAAATGAAGTCATATAAAAAACCTAAAAAAACAGACTTCATTCCAGGAATGAAGTCCATACAAAACCTAAAATGACTTCATTCCCGTGAATGAAGTCCATACAAAAACCTAAAAAAGACACTTCATTCCCAGAATGAAGTCCATACAAAAACCTAAAATGTACTTCATTCCAGGAATGAAGTCCATACAAAACCCTAAAAAAACGACTTCATTCCAGAATGAAGTCCATACAAAAACCTAAAAAACACTTCATTCCAGAATGAAGTCCATACAAAAACCTAAAAAAAAACCGTACTTCATTCCGTGAATGAAGTCCATACAAAAAACCGACTTCATTCCGTGAATGAAGTCCATACAAAACAAAGGAGGTAAAAACAGACTTCATTCCAGAATGAAGTCCATACAAAAACATCAGAAGATCGTCTTCATCTTCTTCGACATCTTCAACAAAGAAAGAAAGAACATCGTCGTCTTTCAAAAACACCAACGACAACATCATCTTCATTCGTCTTCATAGCCTCCAAAAACAACAACAAAATCATTATCTTCATCGCCTCCAAAAACAAAGCAGCAATTTCTTGTTGTTCATCGCCTCCAAAAACAGCAGAAAGAATTTCTTGTTGTTCGTCATCGTCTTCATCGCCTCCAAAAACAAGAAGAAGAAATTCTTGTTGTTCGTCGTCGTCTTCATCGCCTCCAAAAAACAGCAAAGAACATATATTGAAACAAATCAAAAACAAAAAACAGATCTAAGAAATCAGCAAACATCATCGTCATCTTCATCGTCGCCTTCAACGAAACAACAACATCATCGCCTTCACCTTCTTCTTTATCAAAGACAAAGAACTCGAAAACCCTAAAAACAAAGTTCATCTTCATCTTCAATACAAGCAAAGCAGAACAACATGAGATCGCTGCTCATCATCTTCTTCGTGCCTTTCAAACAGAGTCGATCAAATCTTGAAATCAAGATTCGTTGTCCTGCAACATAACAACAAAGAAAAAAAAAAAGGGAGAAAAAAACTAGATCTGAAATTGAATTATAGATGAGAGAGAAAGTAAATCTGATAATGATTTATTCTCTCCTACTTTTGACTATATATATTTTTCCTTATCCAAAAGGATATTTATTTCCACTCTGAGGTGACATTTACATCATCCATGACATCAGACCAAATGATAATTTTTAGGACCAAACTATAATTTATATTACCAAATAGGACCAAATAGACACATGACTGGGTCAAATGGACTAGACTCTCTCTAATATATTATTCCTAGGACCTAATGGTATTTCCTACTATAGCAAAGTGCGTCGTCCAAAATGTAGGAACAGACGGGTTAATGGGTCTGGATTGCGTTTGAGCCAGGATTGAAATAATTAAGTTATCAACAATATCAGCCCAATAAGTAAGTAGAGGCTTAGGGTTTTGCTTTGGGGTATATATACCTACTTTTGTTTCATGTATAGGGCAAAATACACAACAATTCCGCCGTTCCTTCATTTTTCTCCTCGTCTATCTCTCCCGATCTCCGTCATCTCTCCATTGAAACAGGGGCGAGAAATAATGAGTTTTGAAGCTTTACATATAGCGGGTGGAAGACGAATGATCAATCTCCCCGTAGATTTCGGGACAAAGATAATGATATCTCCTCAAAATTAAGTCATGATCCTGGATCCCGATTTTTAAAAATATCCTAGCAATCGTAAGTTAGTGTTTTCCTTGGTGGTGAGGAGATGGAAGCAAGGTTAGAGTATTCAAACAAAAGATGAGATATTTAAAGCACATCTATGTAATTCTAAGTATCTCCTAAGATCAGCAATCTACTTTTGTTTTTGCTCTTCTTCAATTCAAACAGATAAAAATGTCTAAATAAATACATGTCTGAATTTGCTTTCTATAGTTAAAGTTTATAAATTGATGTATTATCAAAATGCTGTAGTTTCTTTTTATATAACATAATTTGCTTCCTTAGTTTGATTTCATTTTTACTTGTGAATCTAAGTAAATTAGATTCCTTGTTGCTTGACTGATATATTTTTTTCAAATCAGCAAAAATTTCATGTTGTTAAAGACTTTGGAAATTTCACCTTTTGGAATTCAATTTCATTCTCATTGTGTACATTGTTCCAGGAAAGTGTTTATGGATCTTAAAAATGACCATAAAATCAGAGTAATAGCTACGATTTAGCATGAAATTTAGACATTCAGTGTTTATGGATCTTAAAAAGGTACAATGACCATGACCATATAAGTTAATCAACCTGGCTTAATTGGGGCCAAACATTTTAATTGGGGGCCTTGCACTAGAGGACCAAAAATGTTACCCAATCCTAATTTGGGTCACCCCTTAAAAGAATATTTTCTAAATGGCTAAAATGCCCCTGTGTGATTAGTATTAAGAATTAGTTAAGTTGATTAGTGTGGTAAGTGTATTTAGATTAAAATCTGATTTTGGGAAAAAAATTTGGGGAAATTTTAGTTTTGAGTTTTTATGTGTTGAGAAGAAGAGGAGGAGTTTTGAGAGGGAAAACTGGGGTTTTTAGAAATGAGTGATTCAAGTGGAGGGAATGAGGTTGGTGAAGCTTCAAATAACAACCATGATTGTGTTGATGGTAATATTGTCTCAACTAATACCATGGATTGGATGTTTGATGAATGAAATAAACGTAAAACAATCAATTTTTAAAACGTACACAAATAAGACAACTTTCATCAATCCAAATACCTGGATTAGAACCAAATTCCCATTAATTTGAGAGATCCCTGAGAAAGCTGACCATTCAGATGTGCAATTATGGAAGTCCCCCAAGAGTACTTGTTCACATCTTCAATAGTTGAAGAAGGTTGGCGCTCACCCTGTTACCTTTGCTGTCAGGAATTATAACCGACCCAAGGACGTACAACAAATACGCAGCCGCCGCAGAACGACATTCCATATCAAAGAGACCTTCATTTTTTTCCTTCTTTGCTGTCCCAGAAAACATCTTCCTAATCTCTACAAGTTTGAACTCTTTCTTGAGTACTTACTTCCCTAAGACAAAAAGCACATCAGTGCCTTTTATCCTACCCAAACAAATTCTTGGTCCATCCATAAATTTCATCCCAACTAGGCCCTCTCTTGAACTTGTCACTAGTTGATTTACATTCGACCTGCAGCCATAATATCTGTTCTGCATCATCAGGAGTCAATGCCATCTCGCCAAAAGGAAGTTGGAATGTGTCGACTTCATCGTGATACCTTTCACAGAAACTAGATACTTCTACCTTGTCATACGCAATCACAGAGTTCACAACGGCATTGTACAAACCTGATTTTTCAACATAGTCTATAAATCTTGCACATTCACCTTCTAGCGGCCACAACTCCATTTTCTTGAAAGAAGATTGGTGCCGGAAAAGACGTGCGCCATTCTTATGATCCTACAAAACATAAACAAATAAATATTAAAAAATATATTAGAAAGTTAACATCAACTAATCAAATAGCAATCAAATTTGGGATTCTTACGATTGTATCATAGATGGTATGAGTCGACGATCCAGGATATCCAAATAGAACTTTGCCGCCATCTATAGGTTATCCACTAAATTTACCATCTCGAAGAGAAGACAACATCAAATGAGTAGAGGGAACGTGTCTCGCGCTGGGTGCAATATCTGTTCCATCCTTCTTAACCCTCTTTACCGGCTTCGGCTTTGCATGCTCTTCCTCATCTTCAACCATGGTTTTACCATCATCCTCCTTATCACCAGCATCATCACCTTCATCCTTTTCATCATCCTTATCACCAGCATCATCCCCTTCATCCTCTTCCTCCTCCTCATCACCACCATTATTACCTTCATCTCCTTCCTCCTCCTCATCACCACCATTATTACCTTCATCCCCTTCCTCCTCCCCATCATCAAAATCATCACCACTACCATTTTTTTCATCATCCTTATCACTCTCTTCTTACTCTTCTTCTCCTTCCTCTTCTTCTTCTTCTTCTTCTTGTATCTCATCTTCTTCACCACTAGTGTTAGCGTAAATAACAGAAGAGTCTGATTCTGACGAATCAGACAACTCATTACCTTTGTGTCTTGGTTCGGTTCTAGAAAATGATACCTCACTCGGCCTTTTTCCGCATAATGGACCTGTAAGTAAGTATTTATCGTGGCAGGGAGCTTTGGAAGGAGGAGTTATCGTTATTAGAACCTTGTCTATGGTTTTCTTGGCACTATATTCCAAACACGAAAAAAAAAAAAAGAATAAGACATTAACTTTATGGAATCAATTAAAGGGTCGTCATTGGAATGGTCTACAAAACAAACGACCATTCTTTACAATGTGACGACTCAAATATACACTTCGTAATTAACCCTTTCAAAAATTTGGACAGAGAGGGTGATTTTGGTCCTTAAAGGGTCGTTATACTGTAAAAATGGGTCGTCAAAAAGGCAATGGCGATCCTATAATATGGATGACGACTCTAGGGAATATAGCTAATTGACGACTCTATGGGACCTAAGATGACGACACTATCATTTTTTGGAACAGAAGGATGTTCGAGTTCCATCTAGAGTCGTTAACCAATAAACAAGGGTCGTCACACAAGAGTCGTCATCTTCAACCTAATAAGGTAACGACTCTATTCTAGAGCAAAAAATGTTGAAGTAGCAGAAAAAGGGTCTTCATATTCAACCTAACACGTTAACGATTTTTCATAAAACCAACATGCAACCATAGAGTCGTTTGGGTATTGTTTCTCGATACTAACGACCCACACACTGAAACTTCTAATTTTCAGTTACCAAACTCCATTACACAATGAAAACACAACCAAAACATCGAACATAAGGTGGGTTTAAGTTCACATACCTTCTAATTGGAGCCATTCCTTTCTTGGGTTTCGATTTTTTGTCTTCAAGAGTTCTTCTCACGTAAACCTTTGCTTTTACCGTATCTACGAGATTAGGTATTTGAAGAGCTTTTCGAGCGGTCTGCTTTGTACGAGCCATGTTTGTAGAACAGATTTTCGAGCGGTCTGCTTTGTACGAGCCATGTTTGTAGAAGAGCTTATCGAGCGGTCTTCTTTGTACGAGCCATATTTGTAGAAGAAGTTAATCGTCGATTAAAATTTTATCATCGACGATTACGCGATGAATCGGTTGAAGAAATTTTTTTTCTTCAAGGGGAGTCGTCAATGGTAATGGTGGAGAAAATGAAGAGGAGGGGAGGAAGATGAAGAAGAGAAATGAAACTGATTTCTCCTTTTAGTTTAGGGTATAAATTGGGGGCCTTAATTAGGGTGGTTAATTAGTGATAACTGAATTTTAAGACTTAGGTTTAGTAAAGGGTAAACTAGTATTTTCATATTTGCATTGATACACCCCTGAAAAATTTGGGGGGGCAAATAAAATTTCATGGCCCCTAATTCAAATGTTTGGCCCCCAATCAAATCAGGTTAATCAAACACAAAAAAGATATGGGAAAGGAAGTAGCAAATTTCCAAAATGTAGGAAGAGATGGGCGTGCTGCTGGTTAAAGAGAAGGTCTCTAGGAACATTTGCCACTGCTCTGATGTGAGGACCAGAAGTTGGTGGTCTCTTCGTTGAAGACATTGTTGAATTTGAGAAAGAAGCTCCAAAAATATTTGTTGGTGAATATGAAGAAGAAGCTATTTTTCTCATTACAACGTAACAGTTTGGTGAGATTGTTAATGATAATCAGATAGTCGGATTCTTTGTCGGGTTAACCGGTCTGAATTTCGTTTGGGCTAGAACTGGACTATATAGTTAGGCCATCAGGACCATTTTGGGGCTAACTTAGGGTTCAGTCACTATGTTCTGCACTATATATAGTATATATGGATCATCTTTCTTTCTTTCATTTAGGGTTCCCTACTAGATCAGTTCCCCCGTTTTCATTTAAGAATGATCGTCGAACTTCGAAAAGTATGGAGACTCTCTCTGTTCGGAAATCCAAATTCTAGATCGGTTTTGTGTGACCAAGAGACCATCCATCCCTTGCACAATTATTGGGAAGAAACCTCTCGTAGAGCCAACAAAAGTTACAAAACTACCTATGAGTATATGACCTCTTTCCCTTCAGAAAAAAAAAATAATTCCCTTCAAAAAAAAAAAAAAAAACAATTGCATGTATGTGGCAATACTCAATTTCGTTCTATATCAATTTGCATCCACATTCCTTTCAGAAAAGATATAAAAAATTGCACCCACCTCAACAGATTTATATCATTAGCCAAGGGAAGGTTGTATTTAAAGGACATTTTGGTAAATCTTTACTTTGTGTTGTCTATAAATAAAAAGAATCCCTAGCATTTTATTTGATGTTTCATCGTATAGAAAGAGTGAAAGTGGAGAGAGACCAGTGAGGGTGGCGGCGCAAAACCTTTACAAAGATTTCAAAGATCTCATCGGAACATTGTTGTTGAATTTAATTTTGAGTTCGTATGGGAAGCACGAGATCACAGAAAACCGCACCACACAATAGATGATTAGCACAATGATTTCCCCTCTCAAGGTTTTAATATGAGACACTTGGTTTTTTCGGTCACCAAAGTCACAAAAGTCTCCACAAGTTCTATAGATGGATTCTGATAGAAGCTGCGATATTCTTACTTCTTTCTATTTCTTTGTGGATGGGGTATCTCTGGGTTAACAAGAAAAGACTCAAAAGAAAATCTCATCATAAAGGGATTAAGAATGATGTTTCTGCTCATCAGCCTTGTTCTGTAGTTACACGAGAAGAGGTCAACTATTCTGAACAACAACCACAGACAAATGAGAAATAACAACAGCAGATAAGAGATCCGATTACTAATCCTGGAGATACCTATAGAGATCACCTGACAATTTGATTCCACAATGATTTTTCCTCTCATTCTTTTATGTACCCTAAGAATACTATTGTCCTTGTACCCCTGGAGTTGATCTACCTACCCCGTCAAAAATACTATTTAATTGTACCCCCGATTAAACTGCCGTTATGTTCCTTTACGGCATGGATTCTCTGTTAGGTTAATGATTTGAGCGAATCATGCATTTTTAAAAGATTTATATCCTCTATTAGATTTAATCGTAATTGTTAAAGTCATCACACTGTTGATTGTGAACTATTTGTACATATGTGGAGAAATTTGTATTCCTGTAATATTGCATGCAACCTATTTGAGAAAAAGTCTTATAGATTTCCAGCATACAAGTGTATGTTCAACCTTTTGATGTTGTAACTTGGTTTGTTTATTCAGTTGATTCCTCCTCTGGATCATGGATATCAAACATGTAGAATTTTCTACCATAGGGTTTAGTCCTTACAACCACAATATTAATGTCACCAACGTGTTCACCAGCAGCAACATACAACGAAACTATTACGACGACATCAATACTTGGCTATTTAGGATTTATGCAGCAACAAATCCAGGAATTTGTGTTGAAATAAATACATTAAAATATCTAAAGAGTATAAGTTGGGCAACGTTATCTTTTAGACCACAAAACTTTTTGAATCAAATTTATTTACCATAGAGTATATTTATAATTGCGTTATGCTATGTATGAGATACACAAACAAAACTATAAATTAACACAAAACTTTGATTTGATAATGCAGCCGTAAGCCGCCAATTTTTTTGGGGTTCTGTAAATTATTTTTTGGTTTCCACAAATAAGATATTACTTATCAATGTGTCAAATATTTTAAATTTATGCTTCTTCTATATTCTCTCTTTGGTTTGCAAAATAATTACCAAATCAAAAAAAATTAAATTTGTGCTTATAATCATGATAAGATATGTCATTTTTCTGTCTATCCCTGTACGTAACATTTTAAGTGTTACATTTATAATTTATCATATTTGTCCCCGTAAGGATACACAGCATTTTAAGATTTTGAATCACATACAAGCAAGATATTTAATTTGTTGGATGCATGCATATAAACGTGTCCTCACTCTCGTTGCATATCACTAGATCTTAGTCATACAACTACATATATTTTCCCGTTTGTTAGATCTTCTTCAAGATACGTCAAGTTTGATTTTTTTTTTGTATGGGCTATCCAAATTTAGACCTGGGCTTTTCTTTTTTTCCCAGGGAATTACCAAGGTGAAAGTGAGCTATTACATATTTAGGGGGGGGGGCTAAAAGTTTATGGGTATGATAAAAGAACTTGGGATCGTCGATCTCTTCCTTCAAGATTGGGATAAGTCGATGTCGGTCGATGATGTGCTTCCTGATGTCGAATTCTAAAAACCAGCGAGAGGTTCCCACTCACTAGTGGAAAATGGGGTATGTATGACCCACGTCAGAGACCCTCAATGACCGTAGTTGGACCGTTGACCGAACATAGCGGTCTCTGATACGATAAAAACAAGGAAAAATTCAGAGATTATTAATAGCGGTCTCTGAATAATTACTATTTTGCCCTAAATCTACTACCGATCCCGCGACCCATGGATACCGATTTAGATATGATAATATTTTATTATTTGACCAAGCATATAAATACCACTTTCTCTCTCCCCATTTCTAATCTCACTTTCTCTTTCTTCTTCTCGCTCTTTCTCGTCTCTCATCCATCTTCTTCATCCGCCAAATCCAAACTGGAAAAAAACCCAGAAAAATCAATTAGATCATCTGCTCTCTCGGTATCTTATCCATCTTCTTCATCCACCAAATCGAAACTGGAAAAAAAACCCAGAAAAATCAATTAAATCATCTACTCTCTCGGTCTCTTATCCATCTTTATCATCCACCAAATCGAAATCGAAAAAAAAAAAATCCCGAAGAAATCAATTAAATCATTGCTCTTAAACCCAGCGTTTGTTTCTATAAATTAGAAGAAACACCCATTTTCCAGTTTGATTAAATCATTGGGTTTGTTTCTATAATTTTCTTCTGGTGGTAATTAGGGTTTACAGTTTGATTTTTCTTTAATTTTTTTTCTTCCTGTTCCTTTTATTTGTTCATAAGGTTATTTTTTCTTGTTCCTTTCATGCAGAGTATACTCGTGATTTAATCCAAAGTCTCTTCTTTTTATTGATAGCAATTTAGGCATTTTTCTTAATTAGTCTCAACAATTTTCGATTTTTTTTTGGTTTGATGAATCAAGGTTCGATTATCAACTCTACTTGTTTTGCTAATCTAGGGTTTGTGATTTTGCTATAATCTCGTAAGATTTCAGTCCTAAATTTGTTAGAATCTTTGTTGGATTCAAGATCTAGTTGAAGTATTCCTTATCCCTCAATTTTATACACAAAAAATTGGTAAAAGATTTTATTTTGGGATTTTATATAAAATGCCCATGTGGGGAAATGCATTTAATAAAATGCCCACGTTTTTTTCATAATATATTAAATGCCCATGTATTGACCTTTTCCATCCCGTTTTTTTGAAAAAACGGTTAACGGAAAGTTAGTGTATAGTGCCACCAAATAGCTGTATAAAAAGACCGTCATGCCCCTGAAATTTCTGATTCAAGACTTATTGAACTGTTTTATGGCAGTGAGCCAATACAGATTTAATAAGGAACTCATACCGATCTAAACCTTTACCCAAATCGTTGGTCATCTTCTTCCCAAATCACTACAAAGCTAATTAACAAGTCCAGAGTCCAAATACTTTCTCACGATGGATGTTGAAGTTGTATATCCATTAGGGAACCAAAATAAAAGATTATGATATACTAATTATCTACTCAAATCCACGAATACAACTACAATGTCCCGAGCTACCATATTTACCATAACCATAGTTCAAATGACTAGTCTTAGTCTTACCAAACTAACAGACAAGAATGTAGAGTTCAAATGATTTATGTCTTATTAATAAATTTATACGTGCGTAAGATATCACATTTGGCCGCTTTCATTACATATCAAGGATGTTAAGAATCGAACAAAATTTGGGTTAAAACTTAAATCGAGTAATACCCATCTTTAATTCCATGAACAGAATCAGTGATAGCAGATCCATCTTCTCTTTATTTCTCTAACCTAGATCAAGAACATCGGTTTCATTTTTACCACCGACCGCAACAATTTGAACCCATCTCAATCTCGATTTCAATCATCACTTCACACAACAATAGATCCATCGTCTTAATCAGATCTCCATCATCTTCAAAGAAAGCACCACCATCATCTTCTTATCTCGCATCTCCATCTTCTTCAAAGAAATTAATCTCCACTAATTCGATCCATCTACTCGCCAATTTATATCAACCCATAAAAATCTCATGTACACACAGACGTTATCATATTATGGATTGTATTTTAATGAAACTAGAGAAGGAAGGGAATGGAAAAAGCAAAGAGATGAATGATGCGTAAAGGAAGAGGCGGAAAGAAACATAAAGGGAACCCAAACCCTAAAACTTTTCTTAAATGATAAGATGAGTTTTCCTTGAGCACGTGTAAGGATATGTTAAATTTAATCTTCAGCCACGATTAATCGCATGGACGGTAACAGATGATTTTCATCTCCAGTCGTTGATTGAGCGCAGCTTGGACGGAAGATTTACTTCACCTTTTCTAGGCCAAAGGATATATTTGTAATTACACCCACTATTTTCTCATCTCACCTGATGAGAAATTGACAAAGTAAACTAGATTTTACCAAAATGGTGGGGCCGGACGGAAATTGTAACGGCATGGGCATTATATTAAATATGAAAAAAAATGTGGGCATTTTCTTAAATGCATTTCTCCACATGGGAATTTTATATAAAATCCCTTTTATTTTATATATTTTCTTTACCTTTAGTATCCATTTAGTGTTTGGAGTTATGGGTTTGATATGTGATTCCTAACAAGGAGATTTTATTCCAAATTGTTTTTAGCTCACTGATTGGATGTCCCATGTTTAGTTGTTTCTCATTGACTTTTGGATTGTTTGAATTTTAATGAGCATTTTTGTTTTCCCTTGATTGCAATTGGTAAGCCTTTGTGCCATGGAAAGAAATTGAAACTAGATTTTTTAGAGGAGCTGTTGTTGAATCAATTTCTGGATCTGTTAATTGGTTTCTGGAATATTAATATGATGTTGAAATATCTGCAATGGGAGTCCACTTTCCTCGCGTTCTCGGAATTGCTGGACTTTCCAAGCATGCTTCGCAATTCGTCGCTCTAACCTCGGAGGAAATGCAGATGATCAGTCTCATGGAGATTCTCTACTCAAAGAGGTTAAAACTTTTAAACTATCTCCCTTTTATTGTAGATACTTGATTTATGTATTAGTCTTGATCAGTTTGCTCATATTTATGCTATTTCATTTTAATATTGAGTTGCATTTTACAAAGATCAAGAGCTTGAGGAATTCAATGAAACCTTGCATGTGAGTTGTAGGTAAGAATATTCAGTTCGGGTTGTTAGGTTTGGTCTATACTTAATCTTAGTCTCATTTATTGGCAAATTAACTTGAAACGACACAATTAATTGATTTGATGCCGAGTGAACTAATGAATTGCCACAATTAACTGAACTAATGAATTGACACTTATGTTAGTATGCCGAGTGTCACTTTATGCCGCTACTTCCGCTAGCCTCGCACAACCTACAAGTGCATTATAAACTGTTGACCTTAAGTCATTTTATGCCTTTATCTTGAATTATAAACTGTTGACCTTAAGTCAGTATTCTTGCCTCACACAAGCTATAAGTGCATTTTTCTTAAAAGGAAATTTTTAGTGCTTACTAGGGCTCCTTGAGAACATGTACCTTTTGCTCTTTATTTTTCTTTGGTGTAGCAAGAGTATCTAGATTTGGAGTCTAGAGTCTAGACTCATCAGACATGCCTAGGGGTTTTGTGATGGTGTAGCACCAATGAGCTTTCTTCATTTGTTAAATTACTAATTTTTGTTGTTTAACTATGGTCTCTCCTTCAAAACCAGGATCTTTGCAAATCAAAAATTTCATTTATTGCACCATTCTCGTTATATTGTTTGTTGGTTAGCTTTATAAGTGGTTTACTTCTTTTGTATGCAGGGCACAATTCCTTGCTAAATTAACAAGCATTTGATGAAGTTGTAGCATTTGTTGTTAATTAAATCCAGTTTTTTCTCATTTAGTTTTGCCATGGCGTTTGTATTTCTATTTCACCATATTTATTTTTCTTTAACACTGCCACATTTTTTTAAAGTAAGCACAAGTTGCTTTCCATTTTGTCTACTTATCAGAACTTTGGACTTGAATTGTGTAGTTAGCGTCAAGTCCAGTTGTTGTTTTAATACTCTTGTGCAATGGTTCAATTACTGGTCCGATATGTATCTTTCGATGCTGCTACCACATCCATGAGACATATTCATTGGTTTTAAATACTTGCTTATTTTTTTAGCAGGAAGATGACCATGACATTGAAGTTGATACCGCAACATCTTTACAACACACACCCAGCTAAACACTCTTCGCAGCTTGAAATTTATGCATACCTGCTTGTTCAAATTTCTGATTGATCAGAAGAAATACCCTCAGGTGATGTTGATAGATTATAAGTATATAAGTTTGAGAATTTTTATGTATTTTACTCTAGGTTTAATGTTCTATTGGTTGGTTGTCTTTGGTGTTTACTGCCTTTAGGCTAAAGCTATGAAATCATGTATGCTCGCCAAGGAATATGAACAAGACAACCATTGATGTTCTAGCATCGAGATTGTATCACTTTTACTCATACTGCTATGAGATGACAGGCGATCTTGTTGAAATCAGAGGGTGCGTCATTATTAGCACAATTGAAGTACATCTGAATTATTTATCTCATTTTTATTGGAAGTACAACTTAATTGTCTTTCCTTACCAGAATGGTTAGTTTAATAAGTGGGTTTTATTTTTCTGGGTTTTAGTTTTAGTTTTCAATTGAAAATTTGGTTTTTTTTGTTGACTCCAGGATGGTTATTGGTCTAATTGTGTGTTGGTTTTCTCTTCTGCAGTTTGGCCTCGTTCTTTAAGGAAATTGAGGTGTGGAAACAAAAGACAATATTGAACAAAAGACCAACAGAACTGCACATTAGGTGTTAGAGAAAAAGCCCGAAAGTACAGAAAAAAGGGTAAAATTATTATTGCATTCTCATTTACTTCAGTAATGGTAGGGCTGTGAGGTTGGTGTTGCATGATAATCTTGCAGGTTGTGGTTTAATCTTGGGACTTGTTAGTTTTAACTTGCTTAGGTTATTTGTTTTAAGAAAGAAGTTGCATTCTTTGTGTACTATATATGGTGCTCAAAGTTCTGGTCATTGTAGGGTGCTCAATAATCTGGAACACGTTATCATTATTTTTTTCTTTCAAGTCTTTTGTCACAAGTAGAATTAAATGGATGCACTGGTGCTGGTTATGCTTAATGATATTCTTTGGGGAACAGTTTATGCTTTGGATGACTCTAGTCAAATCACTTGACTGACGTCTTACAAATTTATGGAGTTGTTTGTAGCTTATATGTGTTTGCAAAGTGGTCCATTAAATTACTTAAGCTACCTATTATTTGTCCTCTCACATGGCTTAATATGATGCTAGTTGTTTTATCAAATAGGGCACTCTTGCAATGGCAGTGATGTTCTGAGTGTTTTTAATAGGGTATGTAAGAGAGTAGAGCTTAACATGAATCACAGCTAGCTATCATTCTTTCTTCCGATCTATAGTTTTCTTTTACCAAGTAATTTTCCATTCTACATCCTTTATTTTTTGAGGTATTGGATCTGTCAGTCACGAAACATGCTTGAGGTCTAGATACATTGTTCATTGGAGACACTAAATATGTTCTTATGTTTCTCATAGTGATGTTTGGTGTAGTTTAGTAATGGTAGTGCAGTTGATGGCTAATGGCTCTAGTGAATGATACTACTGCTTTCTTATCTAACCTGCCGTATGGTAGAATAGTCTCCTTTCGCTCAAAGAAAATAGATGGATAAAGTTAATATGATAGTAGGTTTCCTAGATTGTTGCTTTCAGATATTATGATTGTGCAAGATTGTGAGACCTGAGAAGTATGTATTCTGCCTATTGCAGGAATTTTACAGGCACCTTCAAGTATGTCATTTTGACCAAGATGGATGTGTTGATCTTGAGTAAGCTGTATAGGAGGCCCTAGTTACTTGGATCCTCCTCCTGTTGAGAAGGTAAACATTTCTTGGATTGCGTAGTTGGTTGCTTAAAATTATTGAATGTATCGATCTCCGTTGGGTTAGCTATACATTGTTTTATATTCATTATTACTCTTACTTGTATAAATTATCCTGAAACTAATTACATTGATTGTCGTTTGCAGGAAGTAGTGGATATTCTTATTTGCATGAACCTCTTTAGGAAGGAATCATAACAAGTAAGTCTATGGATTACTCACTTTGACTACAATGCATTCTACTGGGCAGTTCTATATTTTCCGTGGTTTCTTGTATAATTTATTGAATTGAATATTTGAGGATTAGTTGGTCATCCCATGTTGTGTGAACATAAACAATGAGACTTATCTTCTACATTATACCATGATATCTAAAAGTGGTGAACTGACACCAGCTTAAGTAATGAACTGAGCGAAGTCATTGTGTTGTTGTTGATTTGCTTTGCAGGAACGACGTTCTTTGTCGTATGTGAACCAGGGACACAACACATGGATATGCTCTACTTGATATCATTTATGAAGTATTGGCTAAGTTCATCGTCATCGGAGGATCTTATCGTTTTGTTGTTTAATATGTTGTTTTTAGCTTATTTTCTATTTGTTTAGCATCTTGTTGTTAGAACTTACTAACTAGCTAGCTTGGACATGTATTGTCTTGAACCAGAGTTTCATTTTTTTTTTGTGTAATTCTAAACCCAATGGATAAAATGAATGAATCAATGTGGAATTCTCAAGTTTGATTTTAAATTTGAATTTCAGTTTGGGTTTCATTTGAGTTGACTTTGACTTGACTTTGACTTGAGTTCCATTTGACTGGACTTTGACTTGACTTGAGTTCCATTTGACTTGACCTGACCTTGATGCAGTCAGATTATTTCAGATATAGTCATTCAGATATTTCATCAAATCTGAATCAATATATTTTTTTTATATTATAATTTAAATCAGAGACCCACTACCGGGGGTCCGTACTCGTTACGTATAAAATCGATCGTTATTTTGAGACATACGGCTAAGGGTCGTACAAAACAGCTACACTTTATCAGAGACCCCAACAGAGACGGTTAAAACTAGTCGTATAACTCGTATATATGACTTGTCCTGACGGTCGCAGAACTTCTGTTTTCCACTAGTGACTCTTTTTTGATCGGGGGGGTGCAGCCTAGGTAAGCCACCCCACATCCGTCAGTGGATTTATGTCTATGCAAATGGAACTTGTCATCTTCTTCCTTTTTCTCTTTGTTTTCTTCTTTAAAGGGTTTCTTTATATGATTCTTTTTTTAGGGAATTGAAACCAAAATATATATCTTGACAAAGGTTTAGTTATCTGATTCTTTTTTTTAGGGTTAAATGAAATTAAATGATATCCATTCATAATCATGTGCAGATTTATGATCCTTTTAAGCATGAAATCCGAAAAAATGGCTTTTGTTATTAAAATGACTTTATGCGCATATAGAGATATCTCAGAGGGGGCATTGATATGAAAAAATTCCAATAATTTTATGATTTTCATGTAAACCAAATTATAACTAACATAACTAACCAATAGGGGTATCGTTAGTATTTTATGGGGTATATACAAGAACACCCTATGATATACATAGCAGATTTAATTGACCCAGGGACCCCCGGTTGAACCACTGGTTAAACCAGTTGACCGTGAGTCCGTGACCTGGTGATTTACTGGGTGAACGTCCGGTCCGAGTCTTAAAACATTGTCTACAACATAAGGCGGCTCTCCTGTTCATTTAGTTAGAACTCAATCTCCAATATTCTATCAAGCCCTAAATTCTTTCTCAATAATATATAGATTCTTCTTCGATAATATGTTTCTCTCTAAGTGATCTTATTATCACCATTACTCTCATCATTTCTAACAAACTCCCGGAAGAAGATGAAGACAAAATATGAAACCCTTGCCTTGTTGTTTGTTGAGACTATTAGTCCCACATTGTATGGGAAATCTAAGATCCTGGGGTTTATAATCTCATAGGGCCTCTCCACTCATTGCCAATTGGTTTTGAGTTGGATGCCCGTAGACTTTAACATGGTATCAGAGCAGACTATTTGCGACGAGTCATTAACCGCGCCTTTACTCCGCATCACCCGATTTATCGTCCACGTGTTAGACCCAACGAGACTACACGTGAGGGGGCGTGTTGAGACTATTAGTCCCACATTGTATGAGCAATCTAAGATCCTGCGATTTATAATCTCTTAGGGCCTCTCCACTCATTGCCGGGAGAGATTTAGGTGGAAGATTTTGCTTTCCGATTCTTCTCGAGTTTTTGGATTTTCATAATGGTGTAAAAAAATGAGCTATTGTTTTGGAGTTTTTACGGCTTTGAGTTATTTTTGATTTTTAAGCTCTGTTCGGGCTTTATTTTGCTTTATTTTGCTTTATTTTTTATTTTTTTCTCCTTTGCTCTTTTTGTTTAAGGTTGTTAAATTGGTGAATAGTTTTTTTTATGTTTAAGAATCGAATCATATCTTGAATCGCGAATCGAAGATTCATGGTAGATTTTTAAATACATATATACATATTAGAGTTACAGATTAATAAGTTTAAATATATGTTATTATTATTATTATAGATAGATATGCATAATGAAGAGTATAGAATACAATTTAGAGTCTTATGTTCTAGTGCATGTTAAAATGTCTCAAGAAATTTATTTTTAATAAAAATCCCATGTAAAGAATAATAGATTTGAACTCGTCTGATTTATGAATGAGTTAAAATCATATGAGTCTAGTCGGTGTCACTGTAGTACAGTGGTAAAGTCATTGGGTGATGATACCAGTGACCTGAGTTCGAAGCTCGCCAGCATCAAATTCTTTAAATCATATGAGTCCAAATGTGAACCGATTCACAGTCGAGATTCGGAACGTTTTGATGAAATTTTTGAAAGCAAATCGTAAATTGTTAGATTTTAAAGGCTATGCTTTTGTTCCTTCAATTAGAATTTTCCACGCCAACAAAAATAAAAATAAAATAAGAGTTACTCGTAAATTAACAGGGGGTTAGTCAATTGGGATTAGTAGAGACATTCAGAGACTTTTTATGCAAGAGATTTTGGGTGACTCTCAGTGAGTTTAGAGATTTTGATAGACTCTCTGGATGATTTTCAAGGAATTATGGTGGTTCATTGAGACAATAAAACATATATGAATTTCAGCTTACACACATGGGACAAGCAATATATATTTATTTATATTTCAAAATGAATATATGGGTATTTCAATGAAAATGTATTAGTCCATGCATGGCTAACATAAATTGTAACCATTTTGCTAATAAAATCAAAACGAGACGAATTAAAGGGATTTGAATCTCTAATAAACTTATTGGGTTAGCAAGACAACAAATTTTTTTTTCATTTTTTACGAATTTAATTATAGCTTATTTGGTTATTGTGTTTAATATTTTGATCCTTAAAGAAAAGAGAAAGAACAAAGTCTCTCAAAATATCACCTACTTAGGAGAGACTTCGTTTTAGCCATTTATGGTATGTTTTGTAATAAAAGTCTCTACAAGTCTCTCAAAGCCATAAGTCATCGATTTCAAACTCTAAATCCAATAAAGAGAATTCTGAAGATTTTTAGAAAGTCACGATCCAATAACAGAGATTGTTTGAGATTTTGAATAACTCTCTATTGACTAACAAGAGATTTTAGAAGTCTCTAAAATTCTTTCAATATCTCCACAAATCTCAATTGACTAACCCCCTCTAAATGAAAGGAGAACTAGAGTAGCAGGGCGATTGTTTCTCGGGTTAATGGACTGGAAACTTAGGTCTCAGGCCCATTTTGGAGCCAACTTAGGGTTCTCTATGTTCTCCGCTATACATATATATGAGGATGCCTTTAGGTCACACACCTTAACTAACTCCGCGGCTCCGCCGTTTCAACATTTTCTCAATCTCTCTGATCTCCAATATCATCCAATTAATTCCTCTTATTTGAACAGAGAAAGAATGAGTTATGAAATGAATCTTAAACTTTTATGGTGGTGGGAGACACAATCGATCAATCTTCACAGCACCATGATTTTTCCTCTCAAAATTAAGTCGAATGATCCAAAAGCTGGCAAAGATGTCGATATTTACCTGACATAGGGTTCTATTGTTTTTCTTTACTTGTTTTGCTGATCGTATTTCTGGTCCTAACTTCCATTGGATGGATACGCATTGTTAGAGTATCCGGAAACAAAAGATGAGAGATTCAAAGTATCTATCTAAATCTAAGCTTCTATCTCCTAATTAAGTTCGGCTGTTTTTTTTTTTTTTTTTTTTCTTTCAATGTTAATTTCCATCATAATAAAGAAAATGATAAATTAATGGTATCCAAACAAAAGACATAACAGTGGAACAGAAAAGAGAGATGTAAGTTAGTGGTGTTTGATATTCAAACTACTTGTATGTTATTATAATTTCGTATCACCTAATAAGCTGTTTTATTGTGTCTAAATTCTAATGGCTAATTTCCTTTGAAAAGGGAATGACTAATTATCAGTATTTTAATTTTCCATTTTGCTAATCTGCAATTTCAAACAGATAATTTAAAATTTCAATATTCTAAAAAACTATGAGATGAGCAGCCTGGGAAGTTACTATTGCTGAACTTTGCAATTTTCCCAACTTGCATTTTAAACATTTTTTGCCTCGAGTCAAGTTTAGGATAGGTTTTTTTATCACGACTCAGATTTTGGACGGAGGAGGGTATATTTTCGGTTACGAGGCCACTTAGACTAAGTCTTATGGGGTGCTAGTCTAGCACCTAGATTAGCAGTCAGGACTACCTCCTAATTCTTATGGGAGTGCTAATCTAGCCGCTAGATTAGCAGTCCACGTCAGCCCAGCGTTGAACCATTCTCGCGCCCAAATAAATGGTTCAAATAAAATCTCAAATCGTCAGATCAAAAATAAATCTCTCAAATACTAACCATTCCGCGAAAAGGTAGTTTTTCAAGCGCCAAATCATTCAACAGAACTATCTAGCATGCTAGTTCACATACTAGCAACTGGTAGGAGAGAGAACTAGTGTTAACTTTTTTGCCACACTTTTTTTTTTGAATTGCAACACTTAAGTGCTAATCTAGCACCTCCAATCTAGCCCATAAGACTTAGTTAAAACCACAAGGTCAATTTACGGCTCATTATCCCAATGTTGGGTTCATGGCTGATTTTTTGGCCACTAGAGAAATTGTTCGGCAAAAAACTTCAGTACATGTGATAGATTTTGGGGTGAAATTCGTGCCATTGAGTGACAATATAATGAAATTCGCGTGACTAATTATTGAGTCTGTGGTCCAACCTCTACAATATACCCTAAATGGAATATCTAGGAAACCTGTGGTGGGTATCCATTATCCAAGCAATATTCGTTTCGCACCGTTGGATCTGATACCCATCTCCCTTATAAGTCATAATACCCTAAAATCAAACATACCGTAGATTATCTTCAGCCGTCATTGAACTAAAATTCCTCTCTTCATTTCATTTTCTCTTTCCAAAGTTGGATCTCAAAAATGTCTTTCTCAAAAATGGATAATCAGCAGGTATGGGTTCTCGATTCATTTGCTACCTGATTCTAATTGCTTTTTTTATATGATTTCATGATATTATTATTAGCATCATCAACTGAAGTACACATTGAAGTACCGATTTCCAATTCCTCGTTTGGATGACTTACTTGATCAATTAAGTGGAGCATGTATTTTTAGCAAACTTGAGTTTAAAAATGGATATTATCAAATTCCTATCAAGGTGGGAGATAAATGGAAGACCGCTTTCATAGTGTGATGAGATACATATGTGTATCTATGATCATAGTGTGATCATAGTGTGATGAGATACATATATGTGTAGGGATTGAGAGGAGTGAAGTTCACATTTAGAGATGGAAAAGCCACTAATGAAAGAAGATGATAGTTTGGCAGAATTTGACTCTGATTTTGATAATGAGAAAAAAATTGATGCTATCGACGCATTCCAGGAGTGATTTAGGGGAAGATTTTGCTTTTCGATTCTTCTCGAGTTTTTGGATTTTCATGATGGTGTAAAAAAATGAGCTATTGTTTGGAGTTTTTACGGCTTTGAGTTATTTTTGATTTTCAAGCTCCTGTTCGGGCTTTATTTTGCTTATTTTTCTTTTTTTTTTCTCCTTCGTTCTTTTTGTTTAAGGTTGTTAAATTGGTGAATAGTTTCTTTATGTTTAAGAATCGAATCATATCTTGAATCGCGAATCGAAGATTCATGGTAGATTTCTAAATACATATATACATATTAGAGTTACAAATTAATAAGTTTAAATATATGTCATTATTATTATAGATATGTATAATGAAGAGTATATAATACAATTTAGAATCTTATGTTCTAGTGCATGTTAAAATGTCTCAAGAAATTTATTTTTAATAAAAAACCCATGTAAAGAATAATAGATTTGAACTTGTCTGATTTATGAATGAGTTAAAATCATATGAGTCCAAATGTGAACCGATTCACAGTTGAGATTCGAACGTTTTGGTGAAATTTTTGAAGCAAATCGTAAATTGTTAGATTTTAAAGGATATTACAAAAATAAAAATAAAATAGCAAAGTTACTCAGTAAATTAAATGAAAGGATAAATAAAAGGAGAACTAGAGTAGCAGGGCGATTGTTTCTCGGTTTATGGACTGGAAAGTTAGGTCTCAGGCCCTTTTTGGAGCCAACTTAGGGTTCTCTGCTATACATATACTATATGAGGATGCCTTTAGGTCACACATCTTAACTAACTCCGCCGTTTTCAACATTTTCTCAATCTCTCTGATCTCCGATATCATCCAATAAATTCTTCTTATTTGAACAGAGAAAGAATGAGTTATGAAATGAATCTTACACTTTTACATTGGTGGGAGACGCAATCGATCAATCAATCTTCACAGCACCATGATTTCCCCCTCTCAAAATTAAGTCGGCATCGAATGGTCCGTAGTTTTATCTGAGTTGCATGGACCCGTAAAAAGCTGGCAAAGATGTCGATATTTACCTGACATAGGGTTTTATCGTTTTTCTTTAATTCTTTTGCTGATCGTATTTCTGGTCCTAGCTTCCATTGGATGGATACGCATTCTTAGAGTATCCGAAACAAAAGATGAGAGATTCAGTTTTTTTTTCTTTCAATGTTAATTTCCATCATATAAATTAATGGTATCCAAACAAAAGACATAACAGTGGAACAGAAAAGAGAGAGATGTAAGTTAGTGAAATGTTGGTGTTTGATATTCAAACTACTTCTATGTAATTGTAATTTTGTACTCTCCTAATAAGCTGTTTTATTGTGTCTAAATTCTAATGGCTAATTTCCTTTGAAAAGGGAATGACTAATTATCAGTATTTTAATTTTCCCTTTTGCTGATCTGCAATTCAAACAGATATATTCTGAATTGCCATTCCTTGTTTTAAAATTTCAATATTCTAAAAAAACTATGAGATTAGCAGCCTGGGAAGTTACTATTGCCGAACTTTGCAATTTTCCCGACTTGCATTTTAAACATTTTTGCCAAAACATTTTAAAGTTTCAATAATTGGAGGGACTATAAATTCATAAACCAACCGATTATTATATATCAATAATCGGACGTTTATTCATGTATAAAAATTCCGATTGTGAGAAATTGAAGCTTTCAATTTGGGGATTTTTTCATATTTGGGCAGATTAATACATCAAAAAATATCCGATTATTGATAATCGGTAGATGTTATCAAGGTAAAGAAAACAGATGTGATTGTTCTCCTTGATAGTTACGGGAGAGAAAGAACTTCTCTATTTATATTGTTGTGATATATGGGAGTATTGATTGTACAATATTCTCTAGCTATACGATTTACATAAAAACAGAAACAAGAAGATCCTAATTGATTATGACAGAACTTGTTTCCTTATCTTGGTGAGTTTTCCTTTTCTTTTGAAACTCTTCCAGCTGTAGGTGTCGACACAATATCTCTGGCTGTCGACACAATATCTCTGACAGATGTTGTACTAAATTAACTACCGAATACATGTCATTCAATGCATGCAGAAATCGAATTTTCACGTTCGAAAACACACACAAACGCACGTAACATGGATAACATGGGAAGGTCCCTAGATTTTGTTCTCATTGCAGAATTGTGGGTCATATACCAAAATAACAGTTACTCGTAAATTAAATGAAAGGAGAACTAGAGTAGCAGGGCGATTGTTTCTCGGGTTAATGGACTGGAAAGTTAGGTCTCAGGCCCATTTAGGAGCCAACTTTAGGGTTCTCTATGTTCTCCGCTATACATACATATGCCTTTAGGTCACACATCTTAACTAACTCCGCCGTTTCAACATTTTCTCAATCTCTGATCTCCAATTAATTCTTTCTTCTTATTTGAACAGAGAAAGTATGAGTTATGAAATGAATCTCACACTTTTACATTGGTGGGAGACACAATCAATCATTCTTCACAGCACCATGATTTCTCCTCTCAAAATTAAGTCGGCATTTTTATAGGAGTTGTTTGGACCCGTCAAAAGCTGGCAAAGATGTCGATATTTACCTGACATAGGGTTCTGTCGTTTTTCTTTACTTGTTTTGCTGATCGTATTTCTGGTCCTAGCTTCCATTGGATGGATGGATACGCATTGTAGGGTTCTATCCGAAACAAAAGATGAGAGATTCAAAGTATCTATCTAAATCTAAGCTTCTATCTCCTAAGTTCATGCTGTTTGTTTTTTTTCTTTCAATGTTAATTTCCTTTATAAAGAGAATGATAAATTAATGGTATCCAGACATAACAGTGGAACAGAAAAGAGAGATGTAAGTTAGTGGTGTTTGATATTCAAACTACTTCTATGTTATTATAATTTCGTATCAGTCTAAATTCTAATGGCTAATTTCCTTTGAAAAGGGAATGACTAATTTTAATTTTCCATTTTGCTAATCTGCAATTCAAACAGATAATTTACAATTTCAATATTCTAAAAAACTATGAGATGAGCAGCCTGGGAAGTTATTATTGCTGAACTTTGCAGTTTTCCCAACTTGCATTTTAAACATTTTTGCCTCGGGTTAAGTTTAGGATAGGTTTTGTATCACGACTCAGATTTTGGACGGAGGAGGGCATATTTTCGGTCACGAGGCAACTTAAAACCACAAAATCAATTTACGGCTCATTATCCCAATGTTGGGTTCAGAGCTGATTTTTTGGCCACTAGAGAAATTGTTCGGCAAAAAATTTACAGTACATGTGATAGATTTTGGGGTGAAATTTGTGCCATTGAGTGACAATATAATGAAATTCGCGTGACACAACGTTGGTCGCTCGGCAACATAATATAGTTTTGGTACATGCGCTGTATGAGTCTGTGGTCCAACCTCTACAATATACCCTAATAATGGAATATCTAGGAAACCTGTGGTGGGTATCTATTATCTAAGCAATATTCGTTTCCCACCGTTGGATCTGATACCCATCTCCCTTATAAGTCATAATACCCTAAAATCAAACATACCCTAGATTATCTTCAGCCGTCATTGAACTCAAACTTTCTCTCTTCATTTCATTTTCTCTTTCCAAAGTTGGATCTCAAAAATTTCTTTCTCAAAAATGGATAATCAGCAGGTATATGTTCTCGATTCATTTGCTACCAGATTCTAATTGCTTTTTTTTTATGATTTCATGATATTATTATTAGCATCATCAACTGAACATGTGTTTTAGAGTTTGAATGTTGGCAAAATCATTAATACATTCCATGATCAATCTCTTATGAGTTTGATGTCTTTTCAGTCCATTTTGTATGCATATCTCTTGGACTGTGAATGTATTCCCTGATCACTAATATTTGTTTTCCATGTTAGTCATTCTCTCTTAGGATTTTGAAATGCATTTCAGCATCTAAATCCAATTCAAAACGAAATGCATTTTATCTTCTAAATCCAATTCAAAATTGAAGAGACATTTTTTCTGATTGCCGTAATGGTTTTTGTGTGAAACCCCAAAGATGTTTCTTATTACCTTTGGGTTCAAGTATTCCCTTGAAAGTTGAAACCAAGGGAATGCAGAGTGATCTAGATATAACCCTTAACAATGACCAATATATGATGATTTGGCACAAAATGCAACAACTTCTTGATCCTGTTTTGTTGCATAACTCATTTCCATTTCCATTACTAATTTATCAATTTGATCGATGTCTTCACGAGCATTTCAGGAGCACACAGCTAACTCCGTGGAACTTGACCAGAGTAACTCGATGGAAGTAGATGAGACTGTAGTTGTGCTTGCTGAAGTTGTGACGCCAACTGAAGATATCTACCCAGTTCTTGCGCCAACTCAAGGAAGCGAACTTACACGAGGAGTGGAAGTTGGTTCTGAGGTCACAATTTTTAGTGCAACAAAACAAGATAAGTTTCCAGGTGCTGGTCAACTATATGAAGAAGGTAAGCACCGCGGAAAAGTTCTGGGCGATGGATTTGTTGACGTTGGAGGTTTTGATATACCGAAAACAGAAGCATCGTTGTATAAAGAGATCTGGTTGTTGAATTATGGGCACATTGCTTCCAACCGAGTTCTTACAGATTCATATTACTATTCCCAAGTAGTTGTCCTCTCTGAACTATTGAGTTTTATTGTGAAAATGAATGCCTTCCCTCTCGAGGAGGTTTCTTCAGAAGTGATTGATGATTGGGAGAGCAATATAAGAGTAGCAGAAAAACTTGAATTCAACATCAGCTGGCTTCGAGAGCGCTTGGAAGATATTAAGATAGTTTTTGCTGAGGAGGAGAAGCTTCGAGAGACGTTAGCGGAACAGAATGAGGCAAAGGCACGAGTGATTGAGGCTGAGCAGCAGTTGTTCTTGGCAAAAGAGCGACTTTCTGCCCTGGAAACTAAGATTCCTCCCCTACTCGTGGCGAAACAAAATTTCCGAAACAAATGTGGTGGTCCATTGCTGATTTTTAATGGCGGCACGAACTTGTCACCTGTCACAGCTCCAGTTCTTGAGGATGCAAATCTGAATGACGAACCTACTGATAACAACTCCAAGGGAGGGCCTTCTACAGGAATTGTTGCAAGAAAAACACGCTTAATTTCAAGCCTTAACATGTAGTCTTGTTGTACCTTAGTTTGCTTTTGTGTCTGCTGCAGACAGAGTCAGAGTAATATGCATCAACCTGGTGATGCATATATGAACTTTAGAATCATGTAATATTGCATCAAGTTAACCTGGTGATGCATATATGAACTTTAGAATCATGTAATATTGCTCTTCGGTAGCTTTTCTTGTACTCGTTTTTCCATGGAGGATTGAAACATCTACGTTACAGCCTAGTATTTGATAGCTCTAACCACACAGATAATATTAATCAAGGTACCAAGCAAACGTCCATTCAAACAAACGTTCATTCAACTAATATAATCCCCGCTAGCCCCTTTTCTAAAGACGAAACATTTGACTTTCGAATAAAGCAAATGTGCTGATACTTGTTAAACTTGATATCATTCGACATGGGGCGTAGGTATAAAATGCGTCCGGGTGGAACGTAAGTTTAAGTAACGCCTGATGTGAGACCTAATTTAAATTTGTGTTTAGTATGGGGTACAAATTGAAATCACGCCCGATGGGGCGTAATTTAAAATATCGCCTGATGGTCGGTAAAGAGAAAAAAAAACAAAACAAAACTTTCAAACTTTCAAACTTTCAAAGTTTGATGGGGGCAACTTAAGTGACAAGAGATATTTGCTCCTCATTAAGTGACAGGCGATATTTGCAAGAACAACGAACCATTGACTGGATTTTTGCCCGAATCGAATCTATCCGAATACGTTTAATTCCCTTATGTATACCGTCCCGAACTACTACCCGTACGTACCCCGAATTGCTAACTAGGGCCTGGTTGTCTTTAAGGCCCATTTTGGACCAAACTTAGGGTTTACTAAATACATATATATCTATGGATAACCTTTCCTTCTTTTAGCAAACACTACTACTAGATCTAAAACTAATCTAGAACTCCAAATTCCTGTTGTTTCCACAGTTCCCTTCTAGCGGATCTATCGTCTCAACAGAAAGAAAGAATGAGTTATAAATTGAATTACGAACTTTTACATATAGCTTGGAGGGGTGGGAGACACAATCAATCTTTTTTTTTGAGATTTAGTAGCATAATGATTTCTCCTCTCAAGATAAGGTCAATATTAGTTAGATGTTGAGCTTTTTCCAGATCCAATTGACCTACAGGAAGATTGGGGATTTACTTGACTCGGTGTTGTGTCTTTGGTATCAGTTTTTGTGGTAACATCGCTTGGCACCTTGGCCACTTGACCGACTCGATGGAAGCAATGAAAAGAGATATAAGTAGTATGAGATTTAAATTACATTTATGTTATCAAATTCAAACTGCAGATAAAAAGAACATCTATGTAATCGATTGGATGTTTGTATCTCTTAATCATTTTTTTTTGTTTTTCTGAATTCTAACGTACGTTAACCTCCTTAGAAATTCAAAGAGATAAAATGTCTAATTACATGTGGATTTACTGATGATTTAAAATAATGTTTCTTTTTTTCTTCTATATTCATCAAGTCACATAAGTTTGATTTCATTTTTAGTATTACAAAGAATAAGTGAAAGTTGGCTTTTCCTATTCACTCGTGTTAGTTTCCACAACCAGCAAATTTCATCTTCCTAAAATCTCTGGTATATTTTTTATTTAAAAATAAAAAAAATAGAATGGATGACGGAAATCGAAATGTTGATGCTCTTCGATACAATTTAGCTTTTGGCTTCCAAAAAATCGACTTTTTGATCAATTTGTGACTGCAGAAACTCGTGCTGGTGAATATGATGAACTAGCTAGAAGCAGCTGGTTGGTTAAAAATCAATTTGTCAAGCCACCAACAGCACCTACTTTATGGATTCTTTCTCGGGTTCATGGGTCTAAATTTTGTTAGGACTAGGTCCGGACTACCTCCTAAGTCTTATGGGAGTGCTAATCTAGCGCTTCAAATCTCAGCCGTCAGATCAAAAATAATCCCCTCAGCGCTGAACCATTCCGCGAAAAGGTAGTTTTTCAAAGCCGAATCATTCAACAGAACTATCTAGCATGCTAGTTCACATGCTAGCAACTGGTAGGAGGCCCAATTTGGAGCCAACTTAGGGTTCACTTGGTATGTATATATAGATCTTAGAGCAAATCCATATCTCAACTCCGCCCGTTTCCAAATCTCTCGATCTCCATCCATAATCTAATCTCTTGGTTGAAACAGAGAAGAAAGAATGAGTTATGAATTGAAATTTGAAGCTTTACATATAGCCTGGTGGGAGACGCAATCAATCAATCTTCCTTTAGATTTCACAGCACAATGATTTCTCCTCTCAAAATTAAGTCAACATATCTGGTGGTCTCATCCTGAGTTTATTCATGGTTTGAAGCTGACCAAGATGTCTATATTTTCCATGACATAGTAATTTCCAATGCTTGTTTTTCAGGCATCTTCTCCCTTGGATATTCAAAGAAAAGATTATTCCAGAGGTGATTGGACGGAAGAGAAAGATATATATGTAGTGTTTTTGAGATTCAAAATAACTTATAACATCTATGTAATTTAATTCTAATGTTAAATCTCGTTCGAAAAGGGAATGAATGATTAATTATCAGTAATTTAGTTTTGTTTTTACTCTTGTGCGATTCAAACAGATAAAATGTCCAGATACATTTCTGAATTTACTTGCTATGATGTATCAAAATGCTGTAGTTTCTTTCTATATCTTTTAAAAAATAGAAGCATATGAGGTAACTTTTGGCACCAGGTCGGTGACTCTGCCATTGATGGGTTTCAGGGATGATTTTTGTTCATTTGGGAAATTTTTAGTCAAAGAAACTGATAGATTTTGGGTTACCAAGTTATAAAACTTGTGCATTTTCAGCAAGTGATCACAAAAATACTACTCTAAGATTAAGCAATTCCAATTAGAATTTGTAACTTTTTTCAGCTTGGTCAGTTTTCTAACCCCGTGGAACTTTTGCAATTAATAGCAGTGAGAACTGTGTGATGATATGGAAATTCTCGTTGTGATGTGTGTCTAGCATTTTTTGAATCACTAGTTTCTGTCTTAAACTAATTTTCAAAAAATGTTTCATGGGAGTGACACCATCATTTACAAATTTAGGAGTTCCATACTTATTCTGAAGCACTTCATTTATTACATTTGGACCTAATGTTGCACCAACAAGGTCTGCCACCATATCTACTCCAGCCTGTATTGACACATGAAAGAAATTATGTTCCTCAGTTATGCAACAAATGATAACAATTAAGACCTCTCTTAATCAAATTTATGGATGGACCTGAAGTTTCCTTGTTGCTGAACCATCATGGCTGAAGTGAAGCTTTTTTGGGACTTTTAGTGGCACTTTTGCTCCTCCGTGATGTATGAGAAGAAGAAGGTGGTCTCTTGGTTCAAGTCTTGAAGACATTGTTGAATTTGAGAAAGAAGATGCAGATATGTCTGTTGATGAATATAATGAGCAAGAAGTAGACGTGGTTGGTTAAAAATCAGTTTGTCAAGCCACTAACAGCACCTAGCTACTTTCTGGATTCTTTCTCGGGTTAATGGGTCTGAATTTGATTTGGGCAACGTCTGGACAGGAGAGTTAGATATCAGGCCCATTTTGGGGCCAGCTTAGGGTTCACCAGGCCAGGTATATATATATATATAGATACCTTTATTTCTCTTTTTCTTTTAGGGCAAACTCTAAACTAAATCTAGAACTCAAACTCTGCCGTTTTCACATTTTTCTCTCTCTCTCCGTGATCTCCATATCTCAGAATGAGTTATGAATTGGATGTTGGAGCTTTTTCATATAGCCTGGTGGGAGGCACAATCAATCAACTTTCCTTGATATTTCAGAGCATAATGATTTTTCCTCTCATGGTTTCCGGAAAACCTCACTATGAGAATACACTTTTGTAAATCTGGGTAGGATCGGTATAAACATTTATTTTTTTTCTAGACGATTCATTACAGGAAATAGAGCACAAGGAGAGATTTTTTTGCTGCTTGTAAGGAGATTATACACACATCGAAACCATTCTTGGGTAAAAGAAAGTGCACCTAATCGCGAGTAACTATAATTGTGGGTAAGTGAGTGAGAATTGTCTTCTTAGTGTTTTGGACAGCTACTTTTGAAGTTAAACACATTCTTGGTTTCAGATCTGCTAGCTTTAGTGTAAAATCCTATTGATGTTTGAGGTTGTGAGTTGGATCTGCATACCACCAGATCTGCTAGCTGTTGTGGAACTGAAAACACATTCTTGGTTTCAGATCTGCTAGCTGTTGTGTAACTGTAAGTTTGTATCGGTGTCTAAATGCCAATGTTTTTTTCCTTCCAAAATTAAGTGTCAGTAATTTAGTCTTGTTTTGCTCTTCTGCAATGTTCAAACAGATTAAATACATGTCTGAATTTGTTTAGTATAGAATTTTACTATTTGGTAATGGGTAACCCTAACAGAACTCTTTAAGAGTCTCCCTCTCTCTCTGGGCTTCATTTTATTTTAGAGTTGTTGACATTGATCCCTTTAGAGTTTAATTTACTCTTTTAACAAGAACACCTCATAAGTTATTGAAGAAAAAGTAAGAGATTCACCCCTGCTAAAGCCTACATTGACTGTGACACAGTCAATTGGGAAATGTAATTTGTATGGCTTGATCACAACAATGGCGCTCATGATAGTGGAGCTGGTAAAAACTGATCCATTGAAATCTGGCCTAAATATGAAAATTATGCCTATTTGGAGATCCTTAAGAGGTGGTGATGTAGTTTGTGTATGTGTTCTGGGGATCAGAAATTCAGAATATACAAAGAAAATATAGATTTTAGATAACTTGTTGGCTAGTAATGTTTTGGATTGTGTTCAATGATAATGTAATTTAAACCTAGGTACATAGAAAATCAATATTTATGGCACTCTTTATAGTTGGGAATCTCGGGATTTATTTATTTTCTTCTTGATGTAGTGATTCAGAAAATGACCAACAAGAGATAGGAAGAGAGAGCCAAAGACACCAACATTTGAAGTCCAAATGCACAACTTTAAGGTGCAGGTGATGGAGGCATACCTCTTGTGAATCGGGTTTAATAGGACGCGCCAGCTTAAATTGATCGGACCTTTTGGGATTCTGAAATTTACTATCTAACTTAATGATGGACAGCCGATTTCATTTGTAAATTCACAAAGTCCTTTTTTTGTAATACGAATAGAGCTTAATTTCCGTTGCATACAGTTTAGTACCTGACATAATAACATTCTGCATTTTGTAGTAAGGCTAAGTCCTATGGTGTGCTAATCTATCAGCTAGATTAGCAGTCCACGTCAGCTAGGACAACCTCCTAAGTTCTATGGCGGTGCTAATCTAGCAGCTAGATTAGCTGTTCACAGCGCAACCAATCTCAGTCGTCACATCAAAAAATAAATCTCCCAGCGCTGAACCATTCAGCGAAAAGGTGATTTTTGTGGCGCTGAACCATTCAGCGATGCTATCTCGCTACTAGTTCAAGTGCGAGAAAATGCTAGGAGAGAACTGGTGTTAACAAATAGACAACACTGTTTTTTTTTTAACCTAACACTTTTCTCGCTAATCTAGCAAAATCAATCTAGCCCATAGGACTTAGCCTAACGGCTCAAGCAATGTTGGTGTTTGAGAAGGAATGATGAATTGTCGTATTTAGTTTTCGTTTTTGCAATTCAAACAGATACCATCCAAATTGGCATTCCTCATGTTCTTGAAAACTCTGAGACAAGTACCAAAGAATAGAAGACATGCAAATGTTGATGCTTGTTGTTGCATTTTGGAATCATTTAATTTCTTGTTTACCGAAGGAAAGTGTTAATCTTTTCTGTTACGAGGCAATTATTTTATTTTTTTTATGGATAAAGAAGATTATATTAGATCAAAAAGGGAGGACAAAAAGGTTATACCCACCCAGAGAGGGAGGAAAGAAATAGAAAAAGAGAAGAGAAAAAGGAAATCCTAAAACCAAACAAGGATCCCAAAAAAACTCTAAAAACCAAAGTGGTTCAAAATAAGCCTTAAACCAATCCTCAACAACATAATCAAAAGAGACGTCTTTGAATTCCTTAAAACTTAGAGCCATTGAAACAAAGCGTATTTTATCATGCGAACTGTGTGAGCAGTATTTTGTTCCTTCGATGTAAAAACACGAGCATTTCTTTCCTTCCACGTACACCACAAGATGGCAGCAACAATCAAATTCCTAATCTTCTTCTTTTGATCATCTTAATGAGAAATTTTCCAAGATAAAAGGGCAGTCGAGATATCATCTGGCATAACAACTGCAGCTTCATATCCTTCATAAATGTGGCCCATAACTCACTCACATAATTGCAGTGCAAAAATAAAGATTCGTATTTCCATCTTTAGCACAAAAAACACAAGTTTTCAGGGTGTTGATACCTTTTCGAACGAGGGAATCTCTTGTTGGTAAACAACGATAAAATAGACACCAAATGAAAAATGCCACCTTAGGAGGATACTTTTTCTGCAAAATGAATTTGAAATCAGCTGTGTTACCTAGAAAAGGAATATTTCATAGACAAGGTAATATTCCTAGATAAGGAAATATACCTAGAAAAGGAATTATATCTAGATAAAGAAATATTCCTAAGACAAGGTAATATTTCTAGATAAAGAAATATACCTAGAAAAAAAATTATTCCTAGAAAAGGAAATAGATTCCTAGAAGGTATGGGAAATAGTTAAAGCTATAAATAGAGATGTATAGCTCATAGTTAAGACATCTGGAGTGTGGTTTGTGATACGAACACACCTAGATCTAGATAGTGTGGTTTATAAACACATCTAAAAAAGGAGGTTTGTGAGACAAATCACCTAGAGATAAGTTTGTGAGACAATTAATTATTGTAAAAGCAAGCTTAGAAAATAGTTTAAGGTTATTTTTCTAGAGAGATTGTGAGCGTAACAAAGAGTGAATTGCAATAGTTTTCTTGTTCATAATCTAGAGAAGATATATTTCTTCGAATTACTACTTTGTGTTATGTTTTCTAAGTTTTCGTCCATTATCATTCTGAATTACGCCTCTATAATAATATTCACCAAGGTACAGAGACCAATATGTATCATATGGCCCGCCATCTTGAAAAGAAGTCGTCTTCGAATTCACCAAATATTGTAAACGACCCGTCCAACAAATAATATACTTTGAGTACGTTAACGATAGTAAAGTGTAGCACCATACAATAGATCGTTTAACACTAAAACTGTTGGTGACATTGTACAATATATCTTTCATATTAATTTTCTTGGAGTACATTTGATCGGTAGACATCTTTGTGGCTGGTTTTTGATCTTCAACAACAGAAATAACTTCTCTAAATTTTGAAACCTGCAAAGAAGTTATTGGTGGTCAATCAGGCAGAAGAAGCAGCAAATAGCAGAAAGGAGAATCAAAATGTATCGGGCAACTCGTAAGAGCAGATGTTTATCAAGAAAGTAATTGACCTTTATGAAAAATATATGCTCTATGTGACAACCTGCTTTGTTGGCCACACTATTTTCCACAAGGCACTCAAAGAGGCATTTGAAGTATTTTGCAAAAAGGTTATTGCTGGCAGCTCAAGTGTATAGCTGTTGTCTAATTTCAGCGATAATATCCTTAAGAAGGGTGGTAGTGAAAAACTGGATGATGATGATGTCATTGAGGATACACTTGACAAGGTTGTAAACTACTTGCTTACATTATCGACAAACATCTTTTTGCAGAGTTCTATAGGAAAAAGCTTGCTTGTCGTCTTCTTTTTGGAACGAGCGCTAATGATGATCATGAAAGGAGTATCTTGTCGAAACTGAAGCAGCAATGTGGCGGTCAGTTTACCTCGAAAATGGAGGGTATGGTGACGGATTTGCATCTAGCAAAAGATAACCAATCCGAATTTGAGAAGTTCCAAAAAGTAATGGTCATGCTCATCCTGGGATTGACTTGACAGTTACTGTCCTTACCACAGGATTCTGGCCATCATACAAATCATTATTTAAACTTTCCTGTGGAGATGGTTAAGTGTGCGGAAGATTTTAAGGAGTTCTATCAGACAAAGACTAAACACAGGAAACTTACATGATGATGGCAATACTCATTGGGAACTTGCAACGTTTTTGGGAAATTTCAGAAGAAACCAATTGAACTTGTTGTGACAACTTATCAGGCTTCTCTGTTGCTGTTATTCAATTCTTCAGATAAGTTAACTTACTCAGAAATCTTGTCACAACTGAATTTTTCAGATGATGATGTTGTAAGGCTGCTTCATTCCCTTACGAAGGAACCTAACACGAAAAAAATCTCTCAGAAGGACAGTTTTATGTTTAATGCTGAATTTACTGATAAAATGATGATTCTATAATTGGACAAGAAAGTGTTGGTGTCGGGAGCTTTATCGTTGGATGAGTAATCACATAAAGAGCGTCGAGTCGCGACCAATCTATTTGGTCCAAAATAAGCTTCGCTTTTACGAGATGTTGAAGACTTTTCTTTTGTGATTCCCCGAAATTGCGTTGGAACTCTACAAGAAAACACGTCATATCATCAAAATTAGAATGCTTGTATTGCTATTTACCACCCACTAGATTTGTGTCGGTGTTACGCACCGGGCATATTTTATTTTAGGGTGGTTTACGCGGGGCTTTAGCTCGCCTGTAACGATGAATTTTTTATTTGGTGTGCGCGGGGCTTCTCCCAGCCCCTTGGCGACGTATGATTTTGTGTGCGCGGGGCTTCGCCCTCCCCGTAGTGATGCATTTTTGATTTGGTGCGCGCGGGGCTTCGACCCTCCCCGTGGAGACGTATTTTCGATTTTGTGTGCCCGGGGCTTTGCCCCGCCCCGTGGAGATGTATTTTTGATTTGGTGTGCGGGGCAAATACATTAAATAGGTGGAGGATATGTGCAAATTTTATTTATTTTTTCCTTTTATTTTCCCAGAAAATATATGGATTTTTCCACTTTATATATTAATTTGAAAAAAATAGTCATAATCTAAAATTTATTCGATTTCCAAATTGATTTGGACTTCCATAAAATTCCAAACACGGTAAGTTATGTTTTCCTTTTAGGTTTGTAATTTTTAAACCAATCATACAGTTGCCAAGTGTCCTCACCTAAATATTTTCACTTCATGAATTCCAAATTTAATTTGGTTTCCTTTTTTTAATCTTTTTCCTATTCTTTTTAAACCAATCATACGTTGGCAAGTGTCCTCACCAAAACACTTGTTTCACAAAACTCAAAAAAAACTTATTTGTGTAGGTTTTTAAGTCATTAGAATATGAAAATTAGTGCGAAATTCTGGTTTCGGTTGGTGCCCCTGATTGTCGACATAACATGGATAAATATGTACGGGATAAAAAGATTGGTAGAATTATGGTAGAATTAACAAGTGTGAACGGTAAATGGGTAGGCTATTAGTGGGCTTAGGAAGGTGACGGACAAATAAAGATAAAAGAGAAGTAGTGGATGGACAGGAAAAAAAAATAGTGGTGAAAGGGAGAGAATCAGTAAATTTGAGGTGATATTGAAAAAAATAATAAGAAAATTGATAATAGGGTTTAGAAGAAAAGACGTAGAGATCTCGATAAGTTAAAAGGGGACGAAAGGGTAAAGAATAATTGGATGAAAAGAATAAAAGGATCGAGGACAAAAGGGTAAAGAAAAATTGGATGAAAAGAATAAAAGGATCGGAAGCCGAAGCTCTAGAACGAACTAGATTATGCGCATATATTATACCATAGGCCAAACTCCTTTGATCAACACCCATATGAACTTTTGTGCCACATGAAAAATTTGGAGTCTAAATGCATGTCACATGGTGTAAGTTTTGGATCACAGTAATAGGAGTAGTAGATTTTGTATCAATTCAAAGGAATCCATTAGATCTAGGGCGCCGTTGAGCGACGAAACATTAGTCGTGCAGCTCCAACACCATTCCTCAAAGGATGAGAATGGATCCGAATTTCGTCTGGGCTAGGTCTCGTGCCCATTTTGGAGCCAACTTATTAGGGTTCCCTATGTTTGTCCCCTATATAAATGAAAGAACTTTCTCTTCCTTTTTCAAAGGCAAACACTTCTGCATCTAAACTAAATCCAGATCTCAACCCCGCCGTTTCAACTTTTTCTCAATCTTTCTTATCTCCACCATCATCCAAACAATTGTTCTTGATTGAAACAGAGAAATATTGAGTTGTGAATTGAGAATTCACAAGACAATGATATCTCCTCTCAAAATTAAGTCTTTTGATCTTGATTATACTCTAGATCTGTGGGACTTGCTTGTAGGAAGATATATGATATCTACCTAAGGTAGCTTCTTGCCATTTGTACTGCAAGCTTATGGTGTTCCATATTTTCTACTGTGAGCGGGGTCAATCGATTTTTTATTTTCTATTTTGGGATCCTGTTGGATAGCCTGCCATGGCTTTTTAGTCATGCTCTCCATAATTGTTCCATTCCTTGGGCCTCAGGTGGTTTCAGCTATTGTAAACTGCTTTTTTACAATCAATATTATTTTTTTTGTCGATCAAAAAAAAAAGATGTCAAGGTATAAAAGCAAAATATCATAACAGATTAACATTGGAACGGATTACAGGAGAGATTTAAGACTTTAACTTAGTTTGAACATATATATATGAAATGGTGGTGTTTGAGATTCAAACTACATCTATGTAATTCTAAGTTTGGGTCTCCTAATCTAATCAGCTATTGTTTTTTTGTGTCTAATTTGTAATGTTAATTTCCTTCGAAAAGGGAATGAGTTATTAGTTATCATTATTTAGTTTTACTTTTTTTATGTTCCGCAGTTCAAACAGATGTTATTGGAATTCCTTGCTTGAAAATTTCGTATTCTTAACAACTTAGGGATATTAAAGAATTGAATTGAAGATATGGAAATGTTGATGCCCTGCCTTTGATTTTCATTTTTACATTGATTGCAAACAATTTAATAGAAAAGTGTTTATTTTGGCTCAAAAAAAAAGTGTTTATAGGGATACTAAAGAATTGAATTGAAGATATGGAAATGTTGATGCCCTGCCTTGGCTACAAAATCTACACCAAATGGCTCACCATATATGGACTTCTTAATCAATTTGTCACCAGTTTGCTTCATAGTGTTTTAGTTATCAATGGTTTCCCATACATGAACTTGAACTTCACTACAATTTACTAACAGGGACTTCAAATCAATGGCGGTTCAAGGTGGGCGAATAATTATTTATACGCGGTCTGATACTGACCAATCGATATGTATGGATTTGTTTTCTCCATCTTTGCTAAAAATTTATATCCACTTTTAATTTTGTGTATTAAAAGTCTTTACTGATTTTGTTCCATTGCTTGATTTGTTTCCGCAAAGTCTATGTTCAAAAACCTCATTCGCCATAAGAACGAGATCGTTAATCACTGCAACGCAGACAGACTAACTTCCAACTACTTTTCAATGGGAAGTATACTTTTTTCTCGTCGGTAGTGTCAAATGACTTGGACTGTAGATTACAAAGAGTTCCGACAAACTCATAACATTGCATATAAAATGAGGTCATTAGATGCATGAATATACCAGTGTTGATAGCATGTTTTTTGTTACCGAGGAAGAGTGCCATCATGAATGATGGTTGGAGAACTTTGAAAAGTATGGAGACTCTCTCTTGTTCGAAATTCTAGATGTCCTGTCATTATTTCGGTTTTGAGTGACCTAGAGACCATCATCCCTTGCACAATTATGGGAAGAAACCTCTCCTAGAGCCAACAAAAGTTACAAAACTACCTATGACCTCTTTCTCTTCAGAAAATGATACTATAACAATTGCATGTGTGTGGCAATACTCAATTTCTATATGAATTTGCACCCACCTCAGGTTATTAGCCATGTAGGCTTGCGTACTCCAAAGGCCAAGGCAAAAACACAAGCGAAGGTTGTATATAAAATAAAGGTCATTTTGGTAAATCCCAACTTTGTGTTCTCTATAAATAAAAAGAAGCCCTAGCAATAGCATTCCATTTGATGTTTCATCAGATAAAGATAAATTAGAGAGTGAACGTAGACGCCGGCGATACAAAACCTTTACAAAAATCTAACAGATCTGATCTGAAAATTGAAATGGGTTGTATGAGAAGTATCAGACATCCATTGGAGATCACAGAGACATGACCACACAAAGGATGATTAGCACAATGATTTCTCCTCTCATGGTTTTAATATGGTTGTACTTGTACTCGCTCACCAAGATCTCCACGAGCCGGAATCTCTGTTGATGGGTTCTGAGATAGAAGCTGCGATATTCTTACTTCTGTCTATTTCTTTTTGCATCAGGTATCTCTAAGTTAACAAAAGAATACTCATTAGAAAATCTAATTATAAAGGGATTAAGACTGTTCTTGAGTTACACAAGAGAAGAGGTTATTTCTTCTGAACAACAAAGACAAATGAGCTAGCAATCAACAGCCGCAGATAAGAGATCCGATAACTAATGCTGGAGACACCAACGGAGATCACCACACAATTTGTTGGCACTATCATTTTTCCTCTCATTCTTTTAATATGTGTAGCTTGATTTTCCTATCCAAAAATAGTGTAAAACGGAACATCTGCATATGATTTGAAGAACTAAGCTTTGAGATTTTCTTATTTAGTATTAAATCTAATGATATTGTAGATCTTCAAAATGAATTTCTGAATGTTTATGAGAAATAATGGCTCTCTAGCCATTCATTCAGATTCTCTGAGAATGTTATATTTTATAGATATTTATCTACATTTTTATTGATTTTGTGGCAAATATTTTATTTTTTTCTTTACCGAACAAAAATAAAATAAAATAAAAATAATTTATCTTTTTATTTTTTAGGGGGCACACAACTCTATTGAGAGAGTAAAAATTGTATTTCAAAATTACAAATTCAGAAAAACAATCTCATCTTTGTGGAAAAATCCATGGTAGGGAGTTAATAATACCTGGAAGCTGTATGAAAATTGGAACATTAGAATATAATATTGCTAAGAATATGCTTTTGTTGAATTCGGATAAGTTCCGAGTTGTTTGTTCAAGCATGTTTTTTTTTTTTTTTTTTCTTCAGCTTGATTATATGACTGATTAGTCATGTTTCATCATCCATAGAAGTTGCTAGTGTCGACTGGAACGTTATCATCGATTAAGATTTAGTATCAATTGCATTTTACTATACTTATAATGTTGCACACCAATAAAGCTAGCTAACCGATCATTAAAATAGCAGTCTATGATTTGGCAATTCCAAACAGAATTCTTGAACAGTCTTCCTTTCGGCTGGGCTTCATTTCATCTTAGAGTTGTTGACATTGAAAGTAAAGAAAGATACAAGTAGAGAGATGTGAGTTCTTGAAGAGTCTTCCTTTCCTCTCAAAGTAAGACCAAATCTTTTTAATTTGTTCTTACTTAATTTTTTGGTAGATGCGTTACTTGTTTCTGATGAATTCTGTTAATTTGATGGTAAAACTCCTATAGACTATCAGATCCCCAACATGGTATAGGGAAGCTCTGGATGGTCTTCATCTGGAAACCGTTGGCGTAAGTAAATTCAAAAAATTCCAACCTTTAATTCATTCTATATTTTATTTTCAAGTTTTGCTTCTTAGGTATTAAGCGTTTTGAAAATGCACATGAGATCCAAAGTTGGCAAGGGAGCTTAAATTGCATAATGGTTTTTCCTTTCAAAAGAAACCAAGTTGTTTTTCCAATAAATCTCCTTAGGTTCAGATCCAAAGTTTGCTCTTTTGGTTGTTAATCTTTGTTTGAAGCACTAATTGTAACTTTGCCAAAAATATTTCATGCTCTTCCCGAATAGATAGCTAGAAATGGAGATTCACCGAATCAAATTTGCTTTCTATAAGTAGAGCTTATACTTGTATCGTCGGTATGCTTGTAGTTTCTATCAAGTCATATTAATAATTTGCTTCCTTAGTTTAATTTCAGTTTTACTTACTTAAGAATCCATGTAAATTGTCGTTCCTTCCTTGTTGCTTGACTCATCATTTTAAACCAGCAAATTCACCTTTGGGAATTCAGTTTCATATTTAAACTAGATTACTGCTGCAGCAGTTGGGGTCGCCCAAGAAAAACAAAAAATTGCAACAGATATATTAATTATAAACTATTTGACCACGGTTCAAAAGAATATCCGCAACGGTTATATGTGTTACAAAATAACCCATGGAGCCTTTCTTAGTAACGTTCTCAGTCACGGAATTTGTAACAGTTATATGTGTTACAAAATAACCCATGGAGCCTTTCTTCCCCGCCCGAATCAACAGAGCGCGACCCGTTTTTCTGGGTTTTTTTCAAACAATTTTTTTTTTCGATTTTGATCAAATTTATCAAAATTCCTTTCAACCCATATAAAATTAAGTGATTATAAACTATATTGGGGTATATTTTCGAAGAAAATCGACGTACTATGTATGAAAATTGAAAAATCAAAATTTTAAGAAAACAAATTTTTTTTTTCAATGAAATTTCAATTAAGAAATTATTTGATCATGGATGATATTTTTCGATATTTCTTTCGATTTATGATATATATTATGATTAAGATCTGTTTATTGCAAAAAATTTGAAGAAAAACGATCTAGAATTGATCAATTTTGGAAAATCAAATTTTTTTTCTTTTTGGAACTCAATTTTGAGGACTATAAAAATGTGACGGACAAAATCCATATGAGCTACCCTATAGAGGGTCTCCCTTTGGTCGACCAATTACATACTATTTAGTATTAGTCCTACAAAAGTGACAGACATTGTTCCACGAAAGTGTTCATTATGGCCCCCAAAAATGACCATTAGATGCACCAAGTTATTAGGTGTTATGATTTTGTGATAAGCAGCCTGCGCAGCTACACACTTTTTCGATGTCAATGAGGACTTGATTGCGTCAGTTTATGGGGTTCATCAAATTAATAAATTGCGTCAGTTCACCAAAATCAACAATAGTGGCAACCTCTGCATATGGATCTGAACAAGAGGTATGTTGTCTATCTAAACAGATTCTTTTATATTTCTATCAATGTTAAGTTGATCTAATTTTGTGATGAATTTTACAGAATCCCTGGAATTAGAGGCCAAGCTGCCATTGACTTATCAAAGGAAAGGAGCAAATGATGCCAAGTATCCCAAGGAGGAGGGGCAGGGGACATGGAAGCCAACGGAACCCTAAAATCTGATAATGATTATGAAAAATCAATATCATCCAGGAATATTTGTACGCTGGAAATAGCTCTCTGAAAAATCAACTCAATATAATTTTGTTGATGTTGATTTAACTTTTGGCCTTGATTAAATTATGGCAAATACTACATCTATTATTTTAAGTGGGAATTAAATAAATACCCCTCATTTTCATGAGTCTTCACAAACACCCCTAAGAACTTCATAAATACCCATAAAGGGTATATTTTAAGTTTTTAGGGTATAGTTTTTGGCACATCTAAGATTATATTAAGTCAATTCAACCTCCGTAGGAGGTTGGGTTGACGTTTTCACGCGTCATGAACATACTAGTTCATTTTCAAAGGAATCCATTAGATCTAGGGCGCCGTTGAGCGACGAAACATTAGTCGTGCAGCTCCAACACCATCCCTCAGTGACAGTAATGGATCTGAATTTCGTCTGGGCTAGGTCTCAGGCCCATTTTGGAGCCAACTTATTAGGGTTCCCTATGTTTGTCCCCTATATAAATGAAAGAACTTTCTCTTCCTTTTTCAAAGGCAAACACTTCTGCATCTAAACTAAATCCAGATCTCAACCCCGCCGTTTCAACTTTTTCTCAATCTTTTTTATCTCCACCATCATCCAAACAATTGTTCTTGATTGAAACGGAGAAATATTGAGTTGTGAATTGAGAATTCACAGCACAATGATATCTCCTCTCAAAATTAAGTCTTTTGATCATGATTATACTCTAGATCTGTGGGACTTGCTTGTAGGATGATATCATGATATCTACCTAAGGTAGCTTCTTGCCATTTGTACTGCAAGCTTATGGTGTTCCATATTTTCTACTGTGAGCAAGCAAGGGGTCAATCGATTTTCTATTTTCTGTTTTGGGATCCTGTTGGATAGCCTGCCATGGCTTTTTAGTCATGCTCTCCATAATTGTTCCATTCCTTGGGCCTCAGGTGGTTTCAGCTATTGTAAACTGCTTTTTTACAATCAATATATTTTTTTTTTGTCGATCAAAAAAAAAAAGATGTCAAGGTATACAAGCAAAATATCATAACAGATTAACATTGGAACGGATTACAGGAGAGATTTAAGACTTTAACTTAGTTTGAACATATATATATGAAATGGTGGTGTTTGAGATTCAAACTACATCTATGTAATTCTAAGTTTGGGTCTCCTAATCTAATCAGTTATTGTTTTTTGTGTCTAATTTGTAATGTTAATTTCCTTCGAAAAGGGAATGAGTTATTAGTTATCATTATTTAGTTTTACTTTTTTATGTTCTGCAGTTCAAACAGATGTTATTGGAATTCCTTGCTTGAAAATTCATATTCTTAACAACTTAGGGATACTAAAGAATTGAATTGAAGATATGGAAATGTTGATGCCCTTCCTTGGCTACAAAAATCTACACCAAATGGCTCACCATATATGGACTTCTTAATCAATTTGTCACCAGTTTGCTTCATAGTGTTTTAGTTATCAATGGCTTCCCATACATGAACTTGAACTTCACTACAATTTACTAACAGGGACTTCAAATCAATGGCGGTTCAAGGTGGGCGAATAATTATTTATACGCGGTCTGATACTGACCAATCGATATGTATGGATTTGTTTTCTCCATCTTTGCTAAAAATTTATATCCACTTTTAATTTTGTGTATTAAAAGTCTTTACTGATTTTGTTCCATTGCTTGATTTGTTTCCGCAAAGTCTATGTTCAAAAACCTCATTCGCCATAAGAACGAGATCGTTAATCACTGCAACGCAGACAGACTAACTTCCAACTACTTTTCAATGGCAAGTATACTTTTTTCTCGTCCGTAGTGTCAAATGACTTGGACTCTAGATTACAGAGAGTTCCGAAAAATTCATAACATTGCATATAAAATGAGGTCATTAGAGCAAGTCTTATGGTGGAATCTAGCCTATTCCAAGTGTGGAAAAACCATGGAATGTCAAGTCTAGTGGCTTCCAAGTTGGGGTCTTCCACAGAATCCAAGCAGAGTTCCACGGTTTTGTGGAAGGGTCCGTGGAATCCATGTGAACGCCAATAAGAATAGCGCAGTAGAAGACAAGAAACGCTATTAAGAATAACACTAAAAAAACGCTATTAAGAATAGCACTCAGTGCTATTAAGAATAGCATGTTTTTTTTATCCGTAGATTTAAAATGAGTTGTTGAAATCTACCGGCTGAGAAAAAAACACTATTCTTAATAGCGTTTTTTTAGGGCTATTCTTAATAGGGAATAGCGTTTTTGCTACTCCACCATTACACTTGCGCTTCCATCTACAGTTCCAAGTGCTGAGGTGGCGTGGAAGATGGATGGATTCCACCATAAGACTTGCTCTTAGATGCATGAATTACGCGATCACACATTGCATCTAAGAAAACAACGGTGTGTTCCACCTGTACCCGCCAATGGCTTGGGGAAGTAGTTAGTTTCTTATCCAACAGATTTGAAATTACTTGAAAGGAGTACACTTAAGGAATGCAATGCGTTTCTTTTCTTTTTATGTCACTGATTTGAACAGTAACTTGCCAGACTTGTTTCAATACACCAGTGTTGATAGCATGTTTTTTGTTACCGAGGAAGAGTGCCATCAAGAATGATGGTTGGAGAACTTTGAAAAGTATAGAGACTCTCTCTGTTCGAAATTCTAGATGTCCTGTCATCCCTTGCACAATTATGGGAAGAAACCTCTCCTAAATTATAAGCCAACAAAAGTTACAAAACTCCATACGACCACTTTCTCTCCAAAAAATGTTACTATAAAAATTGCACGCATGTGGCAATACTCAATTTCTATATCAATTTGCACCCACGCCTCAGGAGATCAGCTATGTTCGCTGACGTACTCCAAAGGCCAACGCAAAAACACAAGCGAAGGTTGTATATAAAGGACATGTTGGTAAATCCCAAATTTGTGCTCTCTATAAATGAAAAGAAGCCCTAGCAATAGCATTCCATTTGATGTTTTATCAGATAGAGATAAATTAGAGAGTAAACGTAGAGGCGTATGGTGCAAAACCTTTACAAAAAATCTCCATGATCCGATCTGAATATTGAAATAGGTTGTCGTATTGAATGTAATTTTGAGTTTGTACGGGAAGTATCGGACATCCATTGGAGATCACAGAGACATGACCACGCAAAGGATGATTAGCACAATGATTTCTCCTCTCATGGTTTTATTATGGTTGGACTTGTTTTCCTACTCACCAAGATCTCCACAAGCCGGAATCTCTGTTGATGGATTCTCGATATAGAAGATGTCGATATTCATTTCCGTCTATTTCTTTTGCATCGTGTATCTCTAAGTTAACAAAAGAATACTCATTAGAAAATCTCATCATAAAGGGATTAAGACTATTGTTTCTGCTTTGAGTTACACAAGAACAACAACCACGAGACAAATGAGCAATCAACAGCCCGATAAGAGATCCGATAACTAATCCTGGAGGCACCAACGGAGATCACCACAAAAGTTGGTGGCACTATGACTTTTCCTCTCATTCTTTTAATATGTGTAATTTGATTATCCTATCCAAAAATAGTGTAAACCGGAACATCTTCATATGGATTTGAAGAACTAAGCTTTCAGATTTTTTTATTTAGTATTAAATCTAATGATATTGTAGATCTTCAAAAGGAATTTCTGAATGTTTATGAGAAATAATGGCTCTCTGACCATTCATTCTGAATCTCTGAGAATGTTATTTTTTATAGATATTTATCTACATTTTTATTGATTTTATGGCTATTTTTTTCTTTACCGAACAAAAATAAAATAAAATAAAAATAATTTATCTTTTTATTTTTTAGGGGGCACACAACTCTATTGAGAGAGTAAAAATTGTATTTCAAAATTACAAATTCAGAAACAATCTCATCTTTGTGGAAAAATCCATGGTAGGGAGTTAATACTACCTGGAAGCTGGTTGAAAATTGGAACATCAGATATAATATTGATAAGAATATTTTTTTGTTGAATTCAGATAAGTTTCAAGTTGTTTGTTTGTTCAAGCATGTTTATTTTAATTTTTTTTTTCTTCAGCTTGATTTATGACTGATTAGTCATGTTTCATCATCCATAGAAGTTGCTAGTGTCGACTGGAACGTTATCATCGATTAAGATTTAGTCTCAATTGCATTTTACTATACTTATAATGTTGCACACCTATAAAGCTAGCTAACCAATCATTAAAATAGCAGTCTATGATTTGGCAATTCCAACAAGAAATTATTAACTTTCTAAGTAGTCCAAGAAATTATCAACAAGAAATTCCAACATGGTTCCGCAAAGTTTTGAAATTTTTAAGAAAAAGATGTTTTCAAGAAATTGGAAAATAAGCCGGGAGGAGTTAACGCCTAATGCAACAGCAGACCTAAGGGTAACCAAAGGAAGAGATGGACAGTCTTTAACTCGGCAAGGGAGCTTAAATTGCATAATGATTTATCCAATAAATCTCCTTAGGTTCAGATCCAAAGTTTGCTCTTTTGGTTGTTAATCTTTGTTTGAAGCACTAATTACTAGATGACTGCAGCAGTAGGGCCGACCAAAAAAACATTCCCGAACACCTTTCTAAAAGTCCCATATTGATTTGTTGTGGTTGCAAATATAATGGGATATAATGATTCTATTTGGGTTTACTTGAGAAATACTACGTAGTATTTACAGCAAGTTTGCGAGGGGAAGGCAGCATTTACATTTAGTTGTGGTTAGATAATACATTTACGAGACTGTTGGACAAAACCAACTTATTGCACGACCACGTGTAAATGCATTCTCGACAGGTGGCGGACAAATAAATGGGCAGTTTAGTCAAATACATAACTTATTTGTTCCAGAAGGATGCCCTATTCATTTGGATTTCACCCGTCTATAAACTTCTCGTCCGCCGTTCCTGCTGGTTCTTTCTTCTCTTGATTGAAGAGAAGTTTCCGAGAAAATTAGAAGATCAATTTGTTGAAGTCTTAAAGATGTAGTTAGAAAAAGAAAAGTAAGTAGCAAATCCTTCATATATCTTCTCTTTTTCTTTTTAGAATTTCTCGTTTTTATTTCTAATAATTTTGTGATGTAATTTCTTCCTTTTCTAATTGTAACATGAATATCAGAATTTGAATTGATATTATATAACTTGGATCCATTATTTTATTTTTTTTCGTGTTTTTTGGTTCAATTCTGATTGTGTAAAACGATTTAAAACTTTACATTCGATGGAACGTTAAAATTAAAAAGAAAAAGATCCCGTATATGGGCCGTTTCTGAGTATGGGCCCGGACCGGCCCAGAACTTCATCTTCTTCCCCCGGCAGAACTCTGTTTTGATGTTTTTCCTGTGAATTTTGCTACTCAGAAAAATTCTGTTATGATCAAATCCAACTAAATTACTTTCAATCCCATATAAAACATAATTATTATAAACTATCTGTGTAACAACTTTGAAGAAAAACAACATAAATCGACCAAAATTGAAAAATTAAGATTTTAAGAAAACTTTTCTTCTGAAATTTCAATCCGGAAATTCTATAATCAGGGATGATATTTCTAGAATTTTGTTTCAATTTGTGATTAATATAATGATTATGAGTTGTATGCTGCAAAAATTTGAAGGAAAATGACGGAGAACCGATCAATTTAGAGAAATTAAATTTTATTTTGAAACTCAATTTAGAGGACCATGAAAGTGTGACGGACAAAATCCAAATGAGTCACCCTATAGAAGGCCTCCTTCGCAGTCGGCCAATTAGTCCTACAAAAGTGACAGACAAGGTTCCAGAAAAGTGTTCATTATGGCCCCCAAAAATGACCATTAGATGCACCAAGTTATTAGGTGTTATGATTTTGTGATAAGCAGCCTGGGCAGCTACACACTTTTTCGATGTCAATGAGAACTTGTTTATTTAGCCGGTCTTCTTTAGGAAATTAGTGTGATAAGAACTAAAGAATATGAAAACTAAACAAAGAGAGAACGAGAGAAATAGAGGTTAGTGTAGAAATGTACGTTTGTCTTGCAAATCAGAAACTGCTAATACAAACTTGCTATTACAGCGCCTACTTTCTGTTGTGAGAATTGAGAAATGAGAATTGAGAAATAAAGGAGGAGCTTCGGATTTTTCTCGGGTTAATTGGCTCTGAATTTCGTTTAGGTAGGTCTGGACTGGAGAGTCAGGCCTCAGGCCCATTTTGGAAGCCTGACTTAGGGTTTACAATGTTCTCCAGTATATATACAGTATGATCTTTCTTTCATTCATTTAGAGTTCACTGCTAGATCTAAACTGAATCCTGAACTCAACTCCGCCGTTTTCATTTCTCTATCTCTCTCATCTCCATCATCTAGTCTAATAATCTCTTGGTTGAAACAGAAAGAAAGAATGACTTATGAGTTGAATTTTGAAGCTTTACATATAGCCCGGTGGAAGACACGCTCAATCTTTCTTTAGATTTCACACAGCATAATGATATCTCCTCTCAAAATTAAGTCCGAAATCTTTTTATCCTGATTTTATATAATATCCTCATACCTGTAAGAAGCTGACATTCTGAAGCTTTTGAAGCTTCAGAATGTCAGCTATAGCTTTACATCTATAGCTTTGTTTTCATGGTATTTCTTTGCCTTATGGAAGCAATGTTAGAGTACCTAAACAAAAGATGAGAGATTTTAAGTACATCTATTTAAGATCCGCTGATTTTCTTTTTTCTAATGTTGATTTCCATCGAAAAGGGAATAAATGATTAATTATCAGTAATTTAGTTTTGTTTTTGCTCTTCTTCGATTCAAACAGATGAAAATGTCTAAATACATGTCTGAATTTGATTTCCATGGGTAGAGTTTGTGATATGATTTATCAAAATGCTCTAGTTTCTTTCTAAATCCACAAATAAATTGCTACCTTAGTTTGATTTCCTTTTTACTTATGAATCTATGTAAATTGGCATTCCTTGTTGCTTGATTCATCTTTATAAATCCGCAAAACTCTGGCAAATTCCAGCCAATTTCTCCTTTTGGAATCACAAAATTGGTTAAAAAGACCAAAATCAAAATTTCCAAAAGGACAAATTTAGATATCTTGTTTAAATGGACAAAAAATTTAAAAATAGGCGGGGATGTAACTGGATCCTGTCCATTTTCAAATATTTTTTCTTATTTTTATTTTACATGCATCCGGTTCATCCTTGCTATTTTTTAAGTTTAAGCCAGGATGAATCCAGTTTCATCCTTGCTATTTTTTTTTTGTCCATTTCACCCATAAATTTTTTTACTCGTCCATTTGAACCGTGTTTTAAATTTTTTTTGGACAAATGACCCATTTTCGGTTTTGGAATTCAATCTCATTTTCATTTAGTAGTAGTGTCCTAAAAATGACCATAAGATTGTTCCAGGAAAGTGTTTATGGCTCTTAAAAATGACCATAAGATGCGCCAAGTTAGGTTTTGCCTTGCTTTAGTGATATGTAGCAGCCTGGCTGGCCAGCTACAGATGCAATGGCTCGCCATACATGAACTTGACTACAATATACTGTAGTTAGGCAGTGATAAGATGGCTTAGCCGGTCTCTTTTAGGAAAGTACTGAGACAAATAGAACCCCTCATGGAAACACTTGAGGGTTAGTGAAGAAATGAACGATTCTTTGGTAAATCGGTTTTCAAAAATTAGTGGTTTGACCTTTTGCTGTAATATCTGCACGACTGCACCGACTCCAAAATTGCCATTACAAATTTTCATACTGCATAACTATCCAGATTCTTGGTCATAAATTTACAATTATTATTTTTGTTTAATCGGTAAATGAATTTCATTATCAGTTATAGCTTTCTTGAAAAAAATTGTGATTCGGAAAAGAAACCCAAAATGCCCCATTATCCCTGCAGAAATATATATGTGTTGGTGAATATGATGAAAACAAGAAGCTTCCATGGTTAATTAGTTGGTTAAAAATCAGTTTGTGAACCATTAAAACAGCTACTTTCTGTTACGGTGAGAAATTAAGATGAAGGAGGAGGATTTTTCTCGGGTTAATGGATCTGAATTTCGTTTGGGCTAGGTCTCAGACCCATTTTGGGGCAAACTCATTAGGGTTCCCTATGTTTCTCTACTATATAAATGAAAGACATTTCTCTTTCTTTCTCTTGAGGCAAACACTTCTGCATCTAAACTAAATCCAGATCTCAACTCCGCCGTTTCAACGTTTCCCCAATCTTTCTGATCTCCACCATCATCCAAACAATTGTTCTTGATTGAAACAGAGAAAGAATGAGTTATGAATTGAATATTAAGGCTTTACATATTGCCTGGTGGGATACACAATCAATCAATCTTCTTTCAGAACTCAAGCACAATGATTTCTCCTCTCAAAATTAAGTAGTCTGATCTTGATTATACTCTAGATCCGTGGGACTTGCTTGTAGGAAGATATATGAAATCTACCTCAGGTAGTTTCTTGCATTTTGTACTGCAAGCTTATGGTACGTGTTCCATATGTTTTATTGTGAGCAAGCAAGGGGTCAATCAATGTAAATATCAAAACAGATTAACCGTGGAACTGAAAGGAGAAATTTAAGTTAGTTTGAACATATGAAACGGTGGTGTCTGAGATTCAAACTACATCTATGTAATTCTAAGTTAGTATCTCCTAATCTAATCAGCTGTTGGTTTTTTTGTGTCTAAATTCTAATGTTAATCTCCTTGGAAAAGGGAATGAATTATTAATTATCAGTATTTAGTTTTCATTTTTCTTGTTTGAAAATTTCATATTCTAAAAAACTTAGGGATACTAAAGAATTGAAGAAACGGAAATGTTGATGCCCTGCATTTCATTTTCATTTTTACACTGATTGCATACAATTTAGTAGAATAGTGTTCATTTTTACACTATTTTGATATATAATGGCTAGCCATACATGAACTTCACTGTAGTTAGGCTTCACAATGTAAGCAACGCGTGCTGCATCAGAATGGGTAAAGTGCAGCTCTTTGGCCACTTTTGGTACTATTGCTCTTGCTCCGATTTGTGGAGAAGGTGGTCTCTTGTTTGACAATGTTGAATTTGAAAAAGAAGATGCTGCCTATAGATTTGGGTGTTAGCATAGTGGCGCTTTTGATACTCCATTTTCGACAAAGAGAGTTTATTATTAAGAGAGTGGATAGCATAATGATTTTTCCTCTCATGATTTTAATATCTTTGCCTTGATCGTTCTGCTAACTGAGCAAGGAACCACTTCTGAGATTCTGTAATCTCTTGAATTCTTTGTTGTTGGGTTACCTCTGGAGGTATGCTGTTATTGTTGTCTCTCTATATAGATTTATCTGTTAGTTATTTTTTTGGATACACTTTTTGAATTTTAGGTTAAGCTAACTTGTGATGATCATATTGTAAAACTGCAGGAAAATATAAGATGGGGTGGAAATGCTATCGCATATTAGCAGGGTAGACACATCCGAAAGAGGCTCACTTTTTACAGCAGGGTATTAAATCTAATGTTTTGTGATTCAAGATCTTCCAAAGGAAAAGTTTATGTTTATTAAGAACTGGATCCCCCTCACTGTTTCCATTAGGGGGATATTAAGGCTAATGATATTGTAAAAAGTCTAGATCTTCTCAACGAGTGTGCAAGGATGGCAGTGCCCCAAGAGTATTTGTGGATCTTGTGAAATGGTTGCAACAGCTGAATAAAGTTTGCGTTCACACGGCCACCGGAAACGTCGGGAAAGATAACAGATCCCAGGACGTAAAGGACATACGCATTGGCCGTGGCGAAGATACGTTCCTTGGTCACATCTTTTCCCTCAGCACGAAGTTTCTTTGTTCCACTGAAGAGTGCCCTCAACTTCGAGAGATGGAATATCCTCTGCTTTGCTTTGCCTACTAGCATCTGTTTCTTGGTCATGTCCTCATCCCATTGGAACACTTCCTTGGTAAACGCATATATCTTTTCCCAGTCAAGCTCTTGCACGTACTCTTTGTGTTTCACTACTTTACCATCTATGCTTAGCCCGGTAATGAACTTCGCATCATCTGGAGTTATCGTCATTTCGCCAAACGGAAGATGCAAAGTATCTGTTTCCCCGTAATATCTCTCGGCAAAGGCGGAACAAAGAGGTTTGTCGTAACCAAGATCCAAATTCTCGACCGCAGGCAACAACCCCGCATATTGGACTAGATCGATTACTTCATCAACTTCTCCAATGGTTGATTCTATTCCTTACAGTGGCCAGCTCTTCATCATAGTCCCTGACGTTCCTCGCTTCATATGACGAACGACATCCCTGTGGTCCTATAAAACAAAACAAAACCGATGGACAATAATCAAAACACTACACGGATATAAATGTTTTATATTACATAGCATAAGGTTTAGGTACTTACTATGGTATGGAACACGACCGCGGCCCAACTCTCTTTGTACCCCCATAACACCTGTCTTCCATCACCGGGTAACCCTTTCACAGGATCATTAGGTCCTCGAGGAAACATCTTCTTCGGGTCGGGCATGTGGTCCCCTTTCTCTTTCTTCTTACCATCTTTCTTACTATCTTGAGCATCGCCTCCTTGAACTTGTTGTTGAACTTCTCCTCCTTGGACTTGTTCTTCAACTTCCCATATCTCTCTATCACCTTCATCCTCACTTTCTTCTCCATCACCTTCATCCTCACTTTCTTCTCCATCATCCTCATCCCCACTTTCTTCTTCATCGCCTTCCTCACTTTCTTCTCCATCACCTTCCTTGCCACCAATTTCTTATCCATCACCTTCCTTGCCACCACTTTCTTCATTGATCTCCTCCTCGCCACTTTCTTCTTCAGCAACTTCTCTATCACCACCTCCTTCTTCAATATATAGGTGTATCAGAATCAGATTCTTCTTGTGCTGGTTGCTCCGCTTAAGGTGGTGGGTCATTGATGTGGATCGCTTTGGCTTTAATCCCCAAGTCCCTTCGGTGGGAAGCATTTAAATTTTGACCACCTTCTCGACGAGGTCTCAAAATCTGAGGAGAATCCAAATCATTTTTCCTCTTATATTTCTTTTCGGCTTGACGTTGTTGCTTGCCCTTGTTTGTCCTGTACAAGCATATTTTGGAATCCAAGGTGTACAATCGGTTTACTCGATAGTAATATAAAGAACGATTCCTAACATAACACATCTACAATCGATTTATATAAGTGTTCATGTAATCCGATTATAACAAGAAAAAGTTACAAAAACATTGGGCATTCTTTCTCACAACAATCGGTTTACCCGATACTGTTATAAAGGAATTATGAACCGCATGATCCAAAAAATCCAGAGAATCTGGGACTAATAATCTCAACACGCCCCCTCACATGTAGCCTCATTGGGTCTAACACGTGGACACAATAAATAGGGTGACGCGGAATAAAGGTGCAATCAAACAACTTGACACGAATAGCCTGCTCTAATACCATTTTAGCATCCAACTCAAAACCAATTAGCAATGAGTGGAGAGGCCCTAAGGAATTATAAACCGCTGGATCTAGATAACCCAGACAATGTGGGACTAATAATCTCAATAGATGCTTATATATTTATGTCTATTTTGTCTCTTTAATCAAGGGGCGGTGTTGATATTGAGCTTATTTTAGTTTTCATGTTGTTATTTCCTATTGATTCAATTGCAAGAGATTTTATTTATTAAATTTGATGTTGGGTTCTCTGTTTGCAGAATGTGTATACCAACAATGTCTTAACTTCGATCCACAACAAGGTAATACTCTTTTATTCTTAAATTTTTTTTTTTTATTTTTTTTTTTTATGTTTTAAAAATTAACCCGGCGAGAATGGGGTATACCCAAATTTAAATGGACATTTTCCCTTACTAAGGGGAGGTCAAAACGGGATGAAGTTACTTTAGTACCCCTGCACTAATTAACCTAAAATTAAACCCTAAACTTAAAAACTAAAAAACGTTTAATCTTATCCTAATCTATCTTCTCTAATCCCTCTCCTCTTTTCCTTCCTTCATCTTATTCCATTAACCAAAATCAAGCAAAAATTTAAATTTTGATATTCTACAAAAAAATGGTTTGATCCAGTAGCAAGAGAGATTCAACAGGTAACATGAGAAGATCCAAATCAGAGGGAAAAGGTAAGGAAAAAGTTGGAACTAGCAAACCCGAAAATCCAATCCCTGAGAATGTTGAAAAAAACCTTCCACCGGTGAAAAGAAGACTGTAAGTGATTTCTAAACTCAACCCATTATTCTTATGTGTTATATGATTGTTATATTAGGTTAGAAATCGAACATTATGATTTTCAGGGTTTTTGGTCGGCTAGGTCGATAATTTAAAACCACGCCGACTCTTGTTTTTTTTATAAGCGCCGTCATGGTATCATGATGAATAACCTGCCGAATTTTCATAGCATCCATGGCGAGTGTTAGACAATAACCAGGGCCAAAAGGGTATATTAACAAACCATGCCGACTTACGTATAGTCGGCATTGTCTTAGACTTGTACCATGCCGACTTTAGGTCACAGAAACCTTAATTTCCTAAGTTAACTGTAGGCATCTTTCTTGTATAGGACCTTACCGACTCTGTGTTGGTCGACTGGGTATATGATTACAACCATGCCGAGTAAGTATTAGTGGCAATGTATATATTCTCGACCTTGCCGACCATATGACCAGAACCATCTTTCAGTGTGTAAAATTTCATATCTTTTATTTGTGCATGGTTTAGGTTCCCGGAGGAAAAAAGAAGATCTACCTTGTCACGGTAATCTAGAAGAGCTATTAGAATTTATTGATGGAATTTATCCCAATTTAAAAGATCCTAAAGATGAAATCAAGAGAATTTCCACGTAAGAAAGTTACTTCGATGGGTAAGAAAGATCTGAAGAATTCCTAAGGTTTATGCATAGACCTAGCAATCCCCTCAACTATGTTGAATGCACATCATCGAGAGGAGGAAGAAGGAGGTTGATCCAAGAACATTTTTCGGGGGCAGGTGACTTTTCCGGGTGAACCCCTATTACAATGAGGCCGGTGACTACATAGGTCCAGATAAGGGAAAAGCAAAGGCGATCTTTGGTGCAAAAGCTAGTGATGGTGAAAAAGCTAGTGATGGGGAGGAAGATAACAACAATGAGAAGGATCCATGAAATTCTTAAACTTTATTATGTTTCACTTGGTTTAGAAACTTAGATTTTGGTTTGAACTCTTACATTATGTTTGTTTTGAACTCTTAGATTGTGGTTTTAGACTTGTTAAACTTATGTTAATTTTTAATTTCAGTTGATTTAGAACTTATTTTTTTTGTGCAGTTTTAGACAATATTAGAGTTTTACTAAGTCGGCATGGTGTGTAAATGTTAGTTGCACTTTTTAGGTACAAAGTACAAGCCATTGAATGCTCAACGGCTATAAATTTCAAAATCAAGATATTAGGTGTGTTGTTATTATAAAAGCATTCTCAACTTAATCTTCAACCTTGCATAAAGAATGGAAGTTTCAAGTGCAACACAACCAAATATTTGTAGTCTTTGTACATTAAGTGGTCATTTTGCAAATGATTGTCCCTTTGAAGGAAGCAAATGCACTATTCAAGGTTGTAAGGGATTCTTATTTCTCATGAAAGATGCAGTAGGAGATGTATATTAGCTGTATGCTTCAAAATGCACTTGTTGTGGGTTTTTCTATTGAATAGATGAGCGCCTAGCTCCGTATGAAGATGAAGTTGCTAAAATCAACCTTCTACCATGCACAGATCCATGTTGCGATGGTAAGATGAAGCTAATTACCTCCCCTAAGAAATTGTGTACCGGAAAAAGATACTATCTATGTCCCAAATGTGTGAGGGTTAAGTTTTTAACGTTTGTATGCTTTAATTAAGGTTTGTATTTGATGTACAGTCGGCATTGTACTAAATTAAAAGCGTGTCGGCTTCTTCACAGTCGGCACTCAAGAGCTTACACACAATGCCGGTGAATATATGGTCGTAAGGTGCCTCCTTATAAAACTTGCCGACTTAAGGCATGAGAACATCCAGAAACAAAATTTTTTTGTCCGTTTTGGTCGGCATTGTAAACCTCAAAAACCATGCCGACCAGAATAAAAGTCAGTAACCTGACGAAACCAAGACCCTGCCGACCCTGGGGCAGTCGGCACTGTAAGAGGGAAAACCCTTGCCGACCGTCCCAGACCTATTTTCCTGTGCTTTCATGCAGTGCAGCCGACAACCTGACGAATTAATAACATGCCGACCCTGGGAGGGACGACAAGGTAGTTTAACAAATACAATGCCGACCAAAGGAGTATACGCAAAAAAAAACGCATCCATTTTACATTACACAAAACACGAATGCGATTACAAAAGTACTCCAAAAAGATTCCTTAGTTCCTACCATAATCAATCATCACTCAAATTATTGGAGGGAGTTTAGTCAAATCTATGGGACATTCCCTAGACTCATCTAAAACATTCCAAAGGTCCATGTTGTCCTCATAAAGTTTCATCCATTCCTTGCTCTTGTTGTTTGTGAACTTCTCCCAAAAACTAAACCTACAAAGAGGAGGTAATGGACATTCCTTGTTAAGTTGTAGACCAATAAAATGATTTTTATCCACCAAAGCTATGACAATTCTTCTATGCTTGAGTTGCTCCACGCAAACCGCATGTTTCGGTGCAAATTACTAAAAAAATATACCACGTAATTCCACGTATCCGCCAATAGATGTCCACACTCCGGCATTCTCAACCAATGCTCCCATTTGACCGGTGCATTTACCTTTGGTCCTTTAACACTAGTTATCAAATCTTTAAAAGTTGCTTCTTTGTCCTCCATGGAACCTTCTAGCATCATTGAGATATGAAACTCCTTGTCGTTTTCTAGTCGGGCGGCCATCTTCTTTCTTATGTATTGGCATTGGGTGAGATTCTCCTCAACCGCTCCACTTAGGTGTCCCAATTTTTGCGAGACAACGTGAAACCCACAATTTGCATCTTTTGGGACGTCGTCGGTACCAATAACGAACTCTTGAATAATTGGAGGGAGTTGTACGCGATACTCTTACAACAACGGTTGTGATACCTTCCTTGGACGACCTCTTTTCTTCGCAACATCTCCTTGGCTTGCTTGACTCTCAAGAGGTAGAGTGCCATTTGGATTCAAGTTTGAGACCGTTGGTGTAGTTGCATCCTTCCTTGGCCGACCCCTTTTCTTTCCAACAAATTCCACACTTGCTTGACTCTCAAGAAGTGGAGTGCCATTTGGATTCAAGTTTGAAACCGTGGGTGTAGTTGTTTCATTCCGCGGACGACCTCTTTTCTTTTTAGCCGGCTCCTCCTTGTATTGCGCCTCGGTATAAACATGTCCGGATGGATCGCACTTTGTACTCAAAAGCTCTTTAATTTGTTCCCTTTCGGATTGATCGCACTTTGTACTCAAATACTCTTTAATTTGTTCCCTTTCGGATTGATCGCATTTTGTACTCAAATACTCTTTCATTTGGTCTCTTTCTTTCGCCCTCGTCTTTGTGGTAGGCGGTCTACCCGTTGGATCTTGTTTCGCCGGTTCTTGAAGTTCTTCCATAAAATGGTAAACAATCGGCATCAACTTGTGCTTAATAGTTTGTTTGTCCAACCTATTCAACTTGGGGTACTTTTCGAGGATTATTCTCCCAAGTTCCATGTCGCCAAACTCTTCACTGGGATCTTCTCTTGGAGCCGGTTTGAAAGATAATTGCTTCCAATAAGGATCGATATCATCAAGAGGAATAGGAGTTTTATACCTACCAAGCATATGATGACATGGAAGTCCGATAGCCTTCATTATCCTACACTTACAAGGAGTGCTCGGGTCGTCATACTTTTTATACTTTTTAAACAAAGCGAGATGTTTCATCATTAAACGTATTGCCCAGTGCGAGACGTTGCAATGTATACCAACAAGCATCCAATTATCCACCTTAAACTCCCTCAAATTCCGGAAGCTACTTTCTTGGAATTGCTTTTTTATCTTGTTGATATCATTATTAGTGTACTTATGGATAGCATATTGCACCGTCACAGTCCCATTTTGACTTGTGAAAAGTAGACCTTTTAGTCTCCCATGAGCTTGCTCTACCATACTTGTGGATTCAAGTTTGAAATGTTTATAGTCGTAAGTAAAAGCATACACAAACCTCTCTTTGTGTGGCCTCAACCATTGTTTCTTGCAATATTCCACTACTTTGGGGTAATTAGTCCCCCAATCTTCCTTGAACTCCTTCAAGTTTATCTCATATCTTGCAACACTCATCGACCAAACCACCTTATCCCACGCTTTCATGAATAACCAAAACTTGATCTCACCTTCTTTCCATTCTTCGTCTTCTTTCTCTTTCTCCTTCTCTCGCTCCTCTTTAGTTAGTTTGCTGAGACGTTCATCTTCCTCTTTGACACGTTTAGTTCCTTTCTTTGCCTTCGGTTTTTGGATATGACTTCTACAATTCTTTCTAAGATTGCATTGTATATGCCAAGTGCAAAGGAAATTTTGTGCATTGGGAAAGACTATCCTCATGGCGTTCATTATTGCTTGCTCATTATCGGTGACTATAACCCCGGGAGTCTCGTCTTCGTGGTAGAGAAGCTTCAAAGTTTCCAATGCCCAAATATAGATATCATCCTTCTCAAGATCCATAAAACACCATGCCACCGTGACCGATTGCTTATCCGAGGTTTGTCCAACAATGTTCAACAAAGGCATGTTGTACCTATTCGTCTTATAAGTACAATACATGAACAAAACTTGGTAAAAGCAACGCGCCAATTGAATCATATCGGGATGTGCAAGAAAAATACGATCCACCTTCCCCTCCGATAACTCATGCTGTCTCACCGTGTAGTTGTATTTGTGTATTAACCATTGTGATTCTTCCATCACCTTTATTCCATCCCATTCAATTCTTTTAATAGTTGCCTTGGCCGCATAAATTGTAGACAATGAAGAAAGGTTACGCGGGTCATCCCTCTTGAACTTACTTAGGAGCTTACTTGGTTTAATTACCCAACTTGTTCTTACTTGTTCGAACTCGTGCGGTTTCAACTTGGCAACTTGACAATGCCCAACAAGAGTTTCTGGATCTTTATGGTTATGCAAACCAACATCAACTCTACTCATTCTCCACACGTTGTCGGTTTCTTTGTTCCTCCAAAAAATAATCTTGAATGGGCATCCACACTTCTTTGACTTCGTCTTGTACACCCTAGTCATCTTCTTATCATACACATAACCCTTTCTCTTGTGACTTTCCTCCGGCAACCCATAACACTCACATACCATTCCAAACCGCGTATCTTTTTGTTGGGTGTTTTTCACTAGAACGCACATCTTCTCTTTGGCTTTCTCAACAATCCAATTGACCGCGTCGCCTTTTTCCTTCCATTCCAAATCATTAGCGTAATGTGCGGAAGTATCAGGACCCCTAATTTTCTGAGCTTGAGGCTGATCCGTCATCGGTACCAATGCAACAATCTACAAAACATCAAAAGTTAGTTGATATGTATTACCAAATTCGGCAAGGTCGACATATAAAACCCTGCCGACAACAAAACAACCGGCACGTAATAAACATTTAATAGGGCCAAACAGAATAGAGTCGGCAAGGTTCGAAAACTTGAAAAAGCCGGCTTAAGAATTTTCAAGTAACGACTCCTGAGTTGTAAAACTGAAAGTCGGCATGGTGTCAATTTTCTACCTTGCCGACACGAATACTGCTCATGAAAATTCGGCACATTGTTCAATTACAAACCACGCCGGCGTGTTTGGTCGGCATGACCGACAAGCGTCGACCTTGCCGACCTTGGGAAGCAAAACTGAAGAAAAAAAACCAAAATCCATCATTTGCATGGAAAAATCACAATCTTCACCACGTAGGTTGTCTACTTGATTACTTGCAGCTCCATTCTCTTCTTTTTTGTCATTGGATTCAATGTTTGGCTCAACATATTCATCACTTCCATACCCATCATGAGTTTGAGGAAAATAAAAGTGAGGGTCATGCATGTAATCCATTTGATCATGGTATGGTAGATCATCATACAAATACTCATATTTAGGAGGAAAGTTAGAAGACTCCCCCACTTCAAAATCAGGATTTGAATCACTCAAAACTTCCTCTACTAATTCATTCTACTTTTCTCTCTAAATTATTTCTAAAACCCAACTTATAAATCAACTAACTAATCTAACTAATTTAACTAATCTAATCATTTTAATTAAATTAATGCTAATCATTATGGGGGCATTTTAGCCATTTAAAAAATACAAGGTTAAGGGGTGGCTTGGTTTTACTTCATAATGACCAGATTTTGTCTTATTGGGTATACCCCAATCTCGCCGGGAAAAGTAACTTGAGAAATTGTGATGGAGAGTTAAGTGGATTCGATGGATTTTGCGTTTTTGGTCATCACACATTTTTGTGATTCATTACAAGATTAAATTGGTACTTTAAAGAATAGTAGAATTATCGATTCCCTTTGATGATTAACATCCATGCTAATTCTGAGATTCTATGGGCTGTAATGAATTAAACCTTTTGTTCCTCCTGGACTTTTAAGGGAACTAATTAAGGGAAAAATATCGTTTGGTCCTTTTTTAGGTGGGCCCATGTTTGTTTAGTCGTTTGGTCAAACGCCTTTACTGTTTGGTTCATAATTATTTAAAAATATTTAAATAGACAAAAATACCCTTAGTGTTAAATTTTTTTTTTTTTAGGAGTTCTTAAGTGCTAAAAAAAACAGACTTCATTCCGGGAATGAAGTCCATACAAAAAGCTAAAAAAATGACTTCATTCCAGGGAATGAAGTCCATACAAAAAACTAAAAAAGCAGACTTCATTCCCTGGAATGAAGTCCATACAAAAAGCTAAAAAAAAGGACTTACAAAAAGCTAAAAACGAGACTTCATTCCCAGGAATGAAGTCCATACAAAAGCTAATAAAACAGACTTCATTCCCAGGAATGAAGTCCATAGAAAAACCTAAAAAAACAGACTTCATTCCCGGGAATGAAGTCCATACAAAAGCTAAAAAAACAGACTTCATTCCCAGGAATGAAGTCCATACAAAAAGCTAAAAAAGCAGACTTCATTCCCAGGAATGAAGTCCATATAAAAACCTAAGAAAACAGACTTCATTCCCAGGAATGAAGTCCATATAAAAACCTAAAAAAAACAGTAGAAAAATTGTTTCTTCTTCTTCGTCTTTTTCTTCTTCATCTTTTTCTTCTTCTTTGTCAACAACAGCAGCATAAAATATCTTTTTATTCTTCTTTGTCTTTTTCTTGTTCATCTTTTTCTTCTTCTTCGTGAAAATTCCCAACAACAGCAGCAGCAGAAAATTTTCTTCTTCTTCGTCTTTTTCTTCTTCACCCTTTTCTTCTTCTTTGTTAACAACAGCAGCAGTAATGTTTTTCTTCTTCTTTGTCATACACAGCAGCAGAAAAACCTAAGAATTTCTTCATTCTTTATCGTCTTCATGAGCAGCAAAAGAAAAAAAAATGGGGAGGAGAGAAACTAGATCTGAAAATAGGAGGAGAGAGAAAGTAAATCTGAAATAAAATATTTTCTTGGGTTTCTTTCTATATATATGGTCCCAAAAGGGTATTTGTGTCACTACAGGATGACATTTACATCATCCATGACATCATCCTAGGACCAAACAATAATTTATAGGACCAAATTATAATATATTTTCCCAAAAAGGACCAAACAGACACATGACTGGGTCAATAGGACTAGACTCATCCTAATATATTATTTCTAGGACCATATAGTATTTCCTACACTAATTAACTCACTATAAAACTAGAGTTCTTAAATTTTCCTTTATGTCGCATGGCCTTGGTGATTTCACAGGAGGCTACTCTTTTCTTGCCATGTTAACTTAGTTAACCGGCTCAATCCTGATCGGCAATTGTGTGGTATGTCCCGAAAATCTTAACTTAAACCCTTCTCCCATTAGATTGTCCCCACTATATTCTTGAATGAGATGATAAAACTTGGCATGGTCCTTTATACAAAATCTTCCAGGTCCAATTTCTGAACTTCGCAATATCCTATGATCAATAAACTCTAATCCAATTGATTTTGTGCTTGAGAGCAAGCAAACTTGTGGACCATCACTTCAAGAGCCGACTATAAGCAAAAACTATTAGGTGATCAGTAAGGTTTGCAACACTATTAAACTATTATTAAACTGGAACCGAACAAAGAAGCAATTTAAGCAACAATATTATACATACATTAACATTCAGTTGAGACAAAATCTTAATCAATAAATCAATCAATATGGTTATACTGAAACATGACTAATCAGTCATAAATCTAACGGAAACTGAATGATTCAACAGACAAAAGCATATTCTTACAATTATTTGATCTTGAATTTCTTCTAATTTTCATTTTCCTTCTTCAACAGCCTTCCAGGTAACTTCGGAACAATTGATATATAATTACAGTTGGAAACTCAGTACTCCTATCTCCAACCAGGGTTTTCATGTCTTGTTCGATGATCAAGTTTAGGTGAGTTTCGGATTGGGTAGGCTAGATCTGTCAAACCAGTGAGTACCCAAAAATAAGTGAAATATGTACCCAAAGTGACCGACGTAGAGAAGACATGAAGCTATATCAAATTAAAACCATGAGAGGAGAAATCATTGTGCTGCCATCTAATTTGTGCTCGCCTCTGTGATGATCTGCACCATGGTATGTGTAATTCTTCCCATACAAACGCAAAACTACATTCATAACAAGAAACACCCATTTCTGATGAGCAGATCTTTGAAATTTTTCAACAACGCCGGCCTCACTTGTTTCTCTCTCCACTTCCACTCTTTTCTCGGTGGAGTACATGAATTGAGATTCTAGGGCTATTTATTTTGTTTTGATAGGTAACACAAAATTGTGATTTTCCAAAATATCCTTTCAATCTTGGGCCTTTAGACTTTGCAATACACAACCCAACTAGGCTGAACATGGTTTCGGTTTTCCTCCGGAACCGTACTGAACAAAACCGATTAGGAAGAAACTGAACCAAACCATTTACTAATGGATTGGTTATGGTAAAAAAAATTTGGAAACCGACATTACTGGTTTGGTTTTGGTTTGATCGGAAAACCGAACCAAAAACCAATGGAAAACTGATAAGTATAGGCCGTTGATTAAAATCAGATAGATTTAATCTACCCCTTCCATCTCACTCTTTGTAAACCTAAGTTCTACCCTTACCCCAGACAAGTTCATTTTTTCGCTTCTTCTTTTCTTCGTCTCCAGTCGGCATTCGCCAGAATCTTCAACTGAGTTATGAATTTGGAGCATGCAAAACTTGGAGTTTATGTATTTTAAATATGTAATGTTTATGTTTTGAACTAGGCTTATAAACTTGAGTTATGAACTACGCTTGTGTGTTAATTACATTCCACAGGTAAGTGTTTATGGGTAAAAATCGTTTCGTCGATTTTGGTAAATTCGGTAGGTGAGTGAGAAACTGGTTTAAACCCTAAAGAAATGTGCTACACGTGAGCACTTTCTAGATTCGAGAGATTAATCTGTACAAGTCTGGCCTAAACCGAAATGGCCGTTTCCGGACTTGCTTGGTCACAAAGTGGAGGAGAAGGGTTGATTTGGGGAGGAAGCAAAGAAAGGTGTTGAGACCGGAATAATTCTGGGAGAGTAGTGTCTCGACTTGTATCGAGAAAGTGAAAGGTTAGGAAGCTTGCAAGAGATGAAAGCTTTTTGGAGAGCTTGCAAAGTTGCCTTTTCTCGAGAGTGTTGTATTTTTCTCTGACCGAGACTTATTGTCTCGGTGGAAATAGGTAAGACCTATTTATACACGTCGAGATTGAAACGTACCCTGGCCTCATGAAGAAAGAGAGTAAAGGGTGAAATAATAGGAGGAGGTGGTAACCGCGAGGTGTTTATGGGTGAAAACGTTTTCACCATTATTTCCTCATTTATTTGACCGCTTTATTCCTATTCACGCTTTCTTAATATGAGCGTAGTGTACGGCCGTAAAGTGTGACCGCCAAACCAAGACCCTGGAAAGTATCCCCCGTTTGTGTTGATGTCTCGAGTGTTGGTTGCACCTTGAGTGCAAGTGGCGTTGCTAGGGGCGCGTGTGGCATGTGCGGAATGCCTTTGTTGCGGGTTGCACCTCGAGCGCAATTGGCAATGCCCGGAGCTGCTAGTGGCGTGTGTGGCATGTGCCAATGGCATGTGTGGAATGCCTTGGTGGTAGGTTGTACATTGAGTGTAAGTGGCAATGCATAGAGCTGCTAGTGGCGTGTGTGGCATGTGCCAATGGCATGTGCGGAATGCCTTGGCGGTAGGTTGCACGGTTTGCAAGTTAGGCTACCAGCGTGGGTTTTGGCATGTGCCAATGGCGCGTACGGCCAAGTTGGCCTAGGTTGCACGGCTTGCAAGTTGAGCTACCAAACGTGCGTGTTTGGCATGTGTCAATGGCATGCGCGGCCAATTCGGATTATGGATTGGTAAAAAAAGCTACAAGCGAGCGTGTTGGCATGTGCCAATGGCATGCTCGGCCATTAGGGCCACGCCCTGGTGAGAAAAGCTACCAACGAGCGTGTTGGAATGTGCCAATGGCATGCTCGGCCATTAGGGCCACGCCTTGGTGAGAAAATCTACCAGCGAGCGTGTTGGCATGTGCCAATGGCATGCTCGGCCATTAGGGACACGCCTTGGCGAAAAAGCTGCCCGGCGAGCATGTTGGCATGTGCCAATGGCATGCTCGGCCATTAGGGCCACGCCTTGGTGAGAAAAGCTACCGTGGCGTGTTGGCATGTGCCAATGGCATGCGTGGCCAATTTGGTCTAGGTTGCACAGTTTACAAGCCTAGGTGCGGGCGCTACTTTGGCATGGCGCGGCTAGGGCCAAGGTAAGGGTGTTTGGCTTGGCGTGGCGTGACCAGCGTAGCTAGGGCCAAGGTAGAGTGTGTTTTGCATGGCGCGGCTAGCTTGGGCTAGGTGTGGCTGGCATGATTTTCCATTGGCACGGAGGTGCGGCTAGCATGGTTGGCATGCTTTGGCGCGTTTGGTGTGACTAGCATAGCTTGGGCCAAGGCAGAGTGCGTTTGGCATGGCGCGGCTAGCTTGGGCTAGGTGTGGTGGCATGATTTGCCATTGGCAAGGAGGTGCGGCTAACATTGTTGGCATGCTTTGGCGCGTTTTTGGTGTGGTCAGCATGATTTTCCATTGGCACAGAGGTGCCGCTAGCTTGGGCTAGGTGTGGCTGGCATGATTTGCCATTGGCACGGAGGTGCGGCTAGCATGGTTGGCATGTTTTGGCGCGTTTGGTGTGGCTGGCATGATTTGTCATTGGCACGGAGGTGCGGCTAGCATGGTTGGCATGCTTTGGCGCGTTTGGTGTGACTAGCATAGATAGGGCCAAGGCAGAGTGCGTTTGGCATGACGCGGTTAGCTTGGGCTAGGCGTGGCTGGCATGATTTTCCATTGGCACGGAGGTGCGGCTAGCATTGTTGGCATGCTTTGGCGCTTGGTGTGACTAGCATAGCTAGGGCCAAGGCGAGTACGTTTGGCATGGCGCGGCTAGCTTGGGCTAGGTGTGGGGCATGATTTGCCATTGGCACGGAGGGGAATTAGGGTTTTGTTCGTTGTAACCCTAATTTGAAAAAATACCCCCTATTAATTACTGACTACATGCATTAAATGTTCTAATAAATGTGTCACCGGTGACATTAGGTTATTTGGGGTTTTACGATTTTACCCTTTGTTTAAAAACCACCATCAATAGTAGGTTAAAAAAATTCAACTATTATTTTTTTTTTAAAGATTTGAACTGTCAGTTTCAGAAAACTGACATACAGTCGGTTTTCCATTAACCCAATGGAACAAACCGAAACCGGCTAAAACTGATACGTATGATCTCTTTACCTTGGTAACTATTACTATAAAGGCAGAATCAGAATAATAATAGACGAGAAACTTATAAAACGGAACACAGGTAGTAATTCGAAGAAAACATCTTCTCTAAATTATGAACAAGAAAATTATAATAATTCTCTCTTTGTTACGCTCACAATCTCTCTAAGTAAATAACCTTAAAATATTTGCTAAGCTTTCTTTTACAATAATTAATTGTCTCACAAACTTCTCTCTAGATATGTGTGTTAAACCTCCTTTCTAGGTGTCAAACCACACTCTCTAGATGTTTTAGCTATGAGCTAAACATCTCTATTTATAGCTTTAACGGTTTCCCAAAACCTTCTAGGAATCTATTTCCTTATCAAGGAGTAATTCCTTTTCTAGTTATATTTTCTTTTCTAGGAATATTACCTTGTTCTAGGAATATTCCTTATCTAGGAATCATTCCTTTTCTAAGTATATATTTCCTTATCTAAGAATAGTGACTAAAAATCAGTATCCCTTCCTTAAATTACAATTATATCCTCAATCCTTCTTGAGGATCACTAGTTCCCGGAGAGAGGAAGATACACATGTATCAAAAACCTTTTAGAAACTGGACCAATGGTTGATGGATTGGTTTGGTTTATATTTTTAGTAAACAATAATATTGGTTTCGGTTTTGGTTTGGCTGGAAACCGAGCCAACACCCACCATGAACAGCCCTAAACCCAACACAGCTAAGCACTTTTTACACGTTGATGAGAATTGGTGTCGGTAGCATATGGAGGTTAGCAAAAGCCGCATACATGCAAGTTTTCGGGGATATAAGAGCATACATCAAACGCAAAATTTACATGTTGGAAATTTTTATTTATAAAGAAAATTTGAAACAGTTGATGTTATATAAGAGCATACATCAAAAAAAAAAAAAAAAATGATTCTTGTTTGCTTAACTAATGATACTTAGTTTTATATGATCTTCATTTTACATTTTTCAACAAGCTTCCAGGCAGATACATAATTTAGGTTGGAAACTCAGTAGGGTGTCTTATTGGCCCGGGAGAAACTTTTGGCCTTGAGGTGAGGTCAAATGGTGGGCCTAGATCTCACACAAAAGATTGATATTTGGCATTATGATTTTGAAATCCCAATAGAGAAATCAGATGTAAACTCTATTGAAGTCTCTAAACATTCCAAGTTTTTGCATCATCATTCATGGTGATTGATATTCTTTTATGTTTCTGAAGAATGATGTATTCGACTGTTGCAGATTATGATGAGCAGACATTTTGTGTTTACAATTCGAATGAAAAACCTTTTCAAAAAGTAAGAGATACAATATTTGCTATAAAATCAAAATAAAGGAGATAAATCATCTTTAACAAAATCATTCTGATTGGATTACAGAACATCAAGTTTCTGATACTAATTAAAACAATGAGAGGAAAAATTACAGCGTTGCCAAATTGTGTAGTGGTCTTTGTGATCTTCAGGATTGCTAATCGGATCTTGTATCTCTGCTGAGTTCCCCTCTTGGCGGATTACCAGATATTACAATTTTTTATCCTCTTTGCTAACCCCGAGATACCTGATGTAGATCAGTTAGAAACGAGAATCTCGCAGCCTCAATCTCAAAATCTAGAAACAGAGGTTCGCAATTGTTCAGATTCTGTTAAGCTGGAAATCAGAAACAACATATTGAAACCATGAGAGGAGAAATCATTATGCTGTGATCTGATTTGTGGTGGCTACCAGGGTACGTGTAATGCTTCCCACATAAACCCAAAATTACAATCATAACAACAATAAATAATCCATTTTCTGATTAGATGTAAGATTTTAACACCGGCAGCGTCTCTAATATATTTCCACTCCAATCTGACTTTTCTCTCTTTCTATATTGCCACTCTAGGGATTTTTCTTTTGTTTTTATAGATACCACAAAATTGTGATTGACGAAAATAACCTTTAAATTTGACCTCTGATTACAAAACTTGGGCTAGTCAATTTTTGAGGGGGAAATCTCTTGATGAGAAATGGTAGGGAAATGGAGTATCAAAAGCGCCACATACATGCAATTTTTCAAGTATTATTTTTTGAAGAGAAAAAACGTCATACGGAGTTTTGTTGGCTCTAGGAGAGGTTATTCCCCATAATTGTGCTAGGGATGAATGGACTGTAATGTCGACGGTCACCAAAGCCGTGGTTCATGGCGTGTCATTTAGAATTTTGAAATTCCAATAGAAGTTTTTCACTCTTTCAATAGAAAAGCTCCATTCTTGATGGCAACAGAAAACATGCCTTTACTGTCAAATCTGCGAGATGTAATGGGGCAATATCTTTACTGTTCAAATCCGCGACACTAAAAGTGGTCTGTGTATACCAAGTTTTTATGCAGGCATAATGTCCGATATAAATTACATTCACAACAACAATAGTCCTAACAAATGTATTCTTTGCGTCCAATATTCCCTACTTCTGTTTACATGACGGACAAGTTTAACGGTGGAAAAATTGATGCCGGCATGGAGTCATTGGAATAGTAGATCTGAGACAGAAATATTAGTTCTAAGTCCAATTTATAGGAAATTAGACTTGCTTTTTCTTGAAAATTGTCGCCTTAGTACATGAATCTTGCCTTGAGATATGATGAGCTTTGTATATACATTTTTTTAGAATTTGAAAGAAGAATATTACAAAACAAATATCATAATGAATACAGAAGTTAAATCATATTCAACAGAATCACTCTGAGTGAACTTTAAGAGAGGCCACTGAAGATCTAGGTATTTTACACCACATTAGATGTGATACAATATCAACAATATACCTCCAGTGGTAACCCTGCACCGACGAATTCAGGAAATTACATAATCTCAAAGCTTCCTTTTTAGGATCCATAGGCAGAGGTTCTCAAACTAGAGCTCCACTTTCTTTGAAACCAAGCGGAGATACCCTCTCATGGTTCTAACATTAGAACAATGAGAGGAGAAATCATTATGCTATGATTCGTTGTTTCTGTGATCTCTACTCCAGGGTATGTGTAAAGCTTCCCATACGAACCCGAAATTACATTCACAACAACAATCCATTTTCTGACCAGATTTCAAGAGATTTTAACACCGGAGGCCTAACTGGTCTCTCTCTCCACTTCCACTCTCTCATTCTTCTCTCTTTGTGAAACATCTATAAATCTAGGGCTTCCAACGTACAGAGTTATAACAAAAAATTGTGATTTACCAATATGTCCTTTAAATGTAACCTTTTGTTGGGTTTTAGAGCAAGTCTTATGGTGGAATCCATCCATCTTCCATCTTCCACGCCACCACAGCACTTGGATCTGTGGATGGAAGCGCAAGTCTAATGGTGGAATAGTAGAAGCGCTAATCTTAATGGAGCTAAGCTCCATTCTTAATAGCGCTAAAAAAACGCCAATCTTAATGGAGCTAAGCTCCATTCTTAATAGTGCTAAAAAAACGCCAATCTTAATGGAGCTAAGCTCCAATCTTATTAGTGTTTTTTTTCTTAGCCGTTAGACTCTCAACAACTCAGTTTAAATCTACGGATAAAAAAAAAAACGCCAATCTTAATGGAGCTAAGCTCCAATCTTATTAGCGTTTTTTTCTTAGCCGTTAGATTCTCAACAACTCAGTTTAAATCTACGCATAAAAAAAAACGCCAATCTTAATGGAGCTAAGCTCCAATCTTAATAGCGTTTTACGCTATTCTTATTAGCGTTTCTTGTCATGTACCGCGCCAAATTGATTTCTTGCCGGAACCCAAATTGGTGATTTCCATGATCTCATTATGTTTTACGAAACAGCAAACTTCATTCACATCTCATCATCATGGTGAGGAAAAATGTTGAGTATGAGAATGCTACATGTCTGCCTGACTAAAAAGTAACTTCACTGCAGTGTTAGGAAATGACATTATACCGGAAATCTCTTCTAGTCTCACGAGGATGGGTTGGTCCATAAATATTTGTGAAAAAAGTCAAGGATTCTAAAAGGAATGCCGTGAAATCGAACCTCTTAGATGGCGACTTGTTATGCATGGTTGATGCCCTGGCGGTTCCAAGTTAATATGCTCCTAATTTATGTTTTCCAAACCTTAATTGTGATAAATGAAAAGTTCTCCAGAGACTCGACCAAAATGAGGCCAACTAGTCCCTTGAGCGATAGATAATGTAAAAGTCTTCTTCGATGGTAAAGAAATGGAATTGCTGCTAGTCCTCAAAGCGAATGTGCCGCACTAAAACCTTTCCTACCATACTTTCGGTATATTCAAACTACCAAAAGGCTAACACATTGATCAGAATATTGGTCAAATACCTAGATACTCTTTTTAACAGAAGTAGGAAGGATATGTGGAACATGAAGTATGTACATTCATTCTACTAGTTATTAATGGTCACTTCAGTGATCAATTTGCGGAAATAGGATTGAACCCTTAAACATGCCAATGAGATGGAGAATATGGGTCCTTAAAATTGACGATCTATATTACTTTGAAATATTTCAAAAAAATCAGTAGCTAAACATTTAAGTTTAAGGGTCCAAGAGCATAGCTCAGTGGTATCCCATCAACTCCAGTAAGATGTAAATCAGGGGTTTGATCTCACAGTAGAGGTTTGTATTTAATTTAGTTCTATAGAGGGGTTTGGCAGGGTTGGGTCTAGCAGTGGGGCTAGTCCAGCTGGCTGGATTTGGATAGGGGTCTGGGTCCGGCTTTAGCCTATAAAAAAAAAAAAAAAAAAAAAAATAAGTTTAAGCCAAAACCAGTCATAACGTACTTTAGTAAAACCTTAAACCTGAAATTAAAATTTTATCTAACTGATTATTATGTACTTGAGAGATTTATACAACACCATAGATTTGTTAGAATGAAGTTGAGACTAAATGTTAATCAGTATTCAACACTAACATCTATGGACGATATTGAAACATAATCAGTCATAAAACATGCTGATAAAATGAAAGTAAATATACTTGAATAATACAGTTGCGGACTGACTCACAATGCCCATAGTTATCCAAATGCTTAACAACTGAGTCACCTGTCATGGTGTACCTTCAACGCCAGCAATTTTCAATGACAGTACAAGACATATTGAACCTCATCCAGCCTTATATGTAGTCGGCATTGAAGGATCGACACGGAACATGAATGAAATTTCAGTTACTGAACTATACCATCCATTACAATACAGTTGTACATATCCGGGGCGGTTTTCCTTATCTTCTTTATCTAGCAAATCATGGAATTTACTTTGATTTTCTTTCTTTTTTAATGGTGATACATAAATTGTAAGCAATGTTCACTTAGGAATTCATATCTCAAAGTGAATCAGTGATACTTATAAAATAAAATGATATGCAATGTACAAGAAATTAGACTTGCTTTTAGTTGATTACTGTCACCTTAATACATGAATCTTGGGCTAGAGAAATGATGGGATTTGTACGTACATTCTTTTAGATTATGAAAGATGAATCTTACAAGAGAAAATGATTATCATGTTTGCTATATAAATCAATACAGAAATCATATTCAAACAATACATTGTTGTTGATTTGTGAGAGAGCCATTTCCTCGTACACATACAAATTTTCCTTATGATGATCTAGATTTTTTACAAATTCCTTTAATACCTAATGGAAACAGTGAGCAGATTCATATCCTAATACACATACAACTTCGTCCGATCTCCAACCAGGGTTCTCATACCATGTTCAAATGACCCATTTTCTCTTTAGATTTTGATATAAATCCAGATCTATGGATTGAATCGGTTGATGACCTTTTATTTCTTCTTCAGTTTTAGGTACTATAGATCTGTAAAATTCATTACAACTCACAAGTGAGTTCTAAGTAACATCTAAAAAGAATAAACGGTATTGAAAAAAAAACAACATGAAAATCAATATAGTAGATAGAAGGCACAAACCCCGATTGATGAAGGATCAGAAAATGAACCATACATGTCAAATTGAAACCATGAGAGGAGAAATCATTGTGCGATGATCTATTCTGTTGTGTGATGTCCACTAGGATATGTGTATTGATTCCCATACAAACCCAAAACTACATTCATAACAACCTATTCCGGATCCGATCTCTGAGATCTTTTTGTTTGTTCAACTCCGGCGGCTTCACTGGTCTGTACCCACTTCCACTCGCTCACTCACTTTTCTCTCTTTGAGAAAAGGAATTCTAGGGCTTGTTATTATAGTCAACACAAAATCATGATTTACCAAAATGTCCTTATTCATTCAAATGGTTAACACAAAATCTCTGCTCATCATGATTTGCAACGGTGGAAAATATATGAATTTATTGCAGCTTAAATGGCCCACTACTCTATTGATGGATTCAGAGAGTAGAAATGGGATGTCAAAATTATAGATGTCGACTAACAATCTCGTTTTGGTGTGAGCTGCACACATTGCCCATCCATCCCTTCTAGCCCCAACATAACACTATACGACCTCAAGGGGGAAATTTTCTCCCGGGGTCAATAAGACACACGACGACCTCTTAATTTATTCTCAAATGAAAACAAGCCAGTTTGACCGGAATACTACTCAGTTTGCAACCAAAACAGGTATTACTGGTAAAATGGAAAACCAAGATCATATAAATTGATAAGAGTATGCATTTGTTGAATTCACATAAGTTGGATCTGGTTCCCATCTCCCTCACGATTTGGAGAAGTTCTTCTCTTTCTCTTTTAGTTAAACTAAAGAAACTAATGTGGGTATATCCATTGTCCGCCAAAGTAGTTTCATGGTAACCAAGCGATCAGGCATCCATAATGATAATCGTCTATTCAAGTCAATAATGTCACTACATGGACCAAAATTATAGATGGATCTGAACTTTTTTAGCTGCTGAACCATCATTGTTAAAGTGATGTATATGAAGAAGGTGGTCTATTGGTTGGTTGAATTTGGACTTGAGGCCCATTTTGGAGCCAACTTAGGGTTCACTTGGTATGTATATATACATGTCTTTTTCTCTTGGAGCAAATCCATATCTCAACCCCGCCGTTTCCAAATCTATTGATCTCCATAATCTAATCTCTTGGTTGAAAAAGAGAAGAAAGAATGAGTTATGAATTGAAATTTGAAGCTTTACATATAGCCTGGTGGGAGACGCAATCAATCAATCTTCCGTGAGATTTCACAGCACAATGATTTCTCCTCTCAAAATTAAGTCAACATCGGTTTCATCGTGAGTTTATACCGGATCTCTGATCCTGAGTTTATTCAGGATGCGTTGGGACTGTACGAAGCTGGCGAAGATGTCTATATTTTCCTTGACATAGTAATTTCCAATGCTTGTTTTTCAGGCATCTTCTCCCTTGGATATTCAAAGAAAAGATTATTCCAGAGGTGATTGGACGGAAGAGAAAGATATAAGTAGTGTTTTGAGATTCAAACTAACTTATAACATCTATGTAATTTAATTCTAATGTTAAATCTCGTTCGAGAAGGGAATGAATGATTAATTATGAGTAATTTAGTTCTTTGTTTTTACTCTTCTGCGATTCAAACCAATGTTCTGAAACTGGCCCGATTGCCGAACCGGTTAGGTAACCGGGTCAAGGTCTTACTGGTCCAACAAGTGGTTTGACCGGGTTAAACGAGTCAGTCAGCATTCTTAGATCGGAGTATTACCGAGTTCGCAACCAAAATAGGTGCTACTCTTAATTCATTTACCTTGATTCCGGTGCTACAAATTCCTCATTTTATATACTCATTATAGTATTATACTATGCAAAACTGATTGTTGATGATAGGCCAAATTCCTTTGATCAAACAACTAGAGGGATTTTAGGGTGTCATGACAAATTTCAAGTCTAAATGCAAGTCCACAGGGCGCAATTTGGGTAACAAGGCAAAATACTACGAGACAGATTTTTGACCAAGAGCCCATACAAAGCTCGCCATACATGAACTTCACTGCAATATATACTGTAGTTAGGCTTCCCTTTATAAGCAGCCTCGGCGACAAAGTCTAAATACCTTGAAATACCTCAGTTTGCTATGCTACCAGTCAAGATACATGCCTAAGGAGGAAAACCACTATACGATAGTACTTAAAGTTGTAATGTGCAATAATATGCTTGACCAAAATTCCAAAATCATTCGGCCTGGGGTTAAGGCTCGAAAAGATAGTCTTTCAAATATATTTTGTTTGGTTGACAGGTAAATTGCATTTTCTTTGCAACAAACTTTTCAAAGACTTTCAATGCAAACACCCCCATATGCCATATGGTATCTGACCTGACTTTGAACTGGGAAATCAAAAAAAAAAATCGAGCCATTTTAGCTTCCAATTCCATCTATGTTCAAATTTCCTATTCTTGTCTCCCATTTTTACAAATAACATTTCCAATAGAGTGTTGTTTCCAATGTTTGATACAGTTAAAGTTTTAATCAATTCAATCTGTACGTTTTAAACTACAGTATGATTAGTTCATCATATCAGATCGAGTAACAAATTAATGCATGGGTCTGACTTTTGTTTGTGCTGGAGAGTCAGGTCTCAGCCCAAACTGGAGCCAACTTAGGGTTCATTACGTTCCCCACTATATAAATAAATTTCTTTCTTTAGGGCAAACACTAAATCTTGAGCTCAACTCAGCCGTTTCAACATTTTTTCATTCTCTTGGATCTCCAAAATCATCCAAGCAATTCTTCTTCTTGGGTGAAAAAAAAAGGAAGAATGAGTCATGAGTTGAATTTTGAAGATACACAGTCGATCAATCTTCCTTTAATTTCACAGCACAATGATATCTCCTCTCAAAATTAATTAGATATCAGTTGGATCTTGAGTTTAATCTACCACTGCCATAGGGTTCTGCAGTCTTGTTTTTTTTTTAATTAACATCTTTGGTTGAGATTGCACAAATGGTGGTGTTTTGATATTGAAAATATCATCTATGTAATTTAACTCTAAAGTTAATCTCCTTTGAAATAGGATTGGATGATTAATTAATTTAGTTTTGTAATGCTCTTCTGCAATTTAAACAGATAAAATGTCTGAATTTGCTTTATATACACATAATAAAAAATTTTCCTTAGTATGATTTCACATTTTTTTGCTTAGTATGATTTCAAAAAAAGAATGAGTAATGACTTGAAATTTGAAGCTTTAAATATAGCCTGGCGGGAGGCATAATCAATCCTTCTTTAGATTTCATATAGCATAATGAGTTCTCCTCTCAAAATAAGTGGATAAATATTGGTATTATTCCATTCTTTGCCGCTTGTCTTTATGGTGTAAAAAGGTAGGGCTGAGATGGTGGCGGCGGGGATCAAAAACGCCTCATTCTGATTACATAACTTGTTATAGATGCGTAACTTTGTTATCCAAATGCATAATTTGTTATGCAGTGGAGAAAATGGTTGCATAATTCGTTATGCGTCTGCGAATGTGTTATGCATCTTTTTGGTGGTCATAATGATTATGTATCAAGTTTTCGAAAATTTGCCTAAAATGATGATCACCTCTGATTTTTTCGTGAAAAACAAAAATTTGATACTCTTGTTTGTACTCGTTGCGTAGCTCTCTTAAAAAGATTTCCAACGATATAAAATTTGTAAAATTACAAGACGCGGATTTTTAGATATGTTATATCCAAGTTGCATTGCCAATTATACCCCTGATGCATAACCTGCCATGCGGATGCATTCATTTTTAATAATTTCATATAATTATGGGTGTCACGGAAATAATTATGCGTGTCACAGTACCTAAAATTAATTATGGCCTGACAATGAGAATTTTCGCCTAATTTTCCCACGGTTTGGTTAGGTCTGGAATGGAGAGTTAGGCCTGAGGTCCATATTTGAGACGATATATATAGATACCTTTCTTTCTTTTAGGGCAAACTCTAAACTAAATTTGGAACTCAAACCCTGTCGTCCGTTTCCACATTTTTGTCCGTCTCTGATCTCCATCATCTCAGACTTCGCATATAGCTGGTGGGAGACAAAAGGATTGATTACACAATGCATAATAATTTCTCCTCTCATGGTTTGGTAAAGAAACGCCACCTCATTCTGATTCAATAGGATGAACCGGAAAGGTTAAGTATAAACATTTTGTTTGTTTTTACTATTGATAAAAAGCACCGAAGAAGAAGAACTATAGATTCTTTTTCTATTTAATATGAGTTTATCCGCATCGAAACCCATCGACACTGGAAGTGCTCCTCATTGTGAGTAACTAATGATATGACTAGCCTTTGACTTCTTCTACAAAGTTGTAGATGTTCGCAAGACTTAGCTAATTGAATAGAGAATAACCTAATTGAATTAGACCCTTATGGTCCAAATTAGCCTTTGACTTCTTCCACAAAGTTGTAGATGTTTGCAAGACTTAGCTAATTGACTAGAGAAACAACCTAATTGAATTAGTAGACCTTTAAATATGCAAGAGATGGATAATGAAGATGTGTAGAATCATAAATGGGGTTATAACCATTAGTTAGACTTGTATGATTCTTGTGTGAGCCATTTTGGCTAGTTTCTTAGAGTTCTTGTGTGATTAATAGTTAGTCTATATTAACAACGATCAATTCAAAGGATGAACCAAAGGTCGTGGTTCTCGAGGTAGGCGTGGCTTGTCATCAAAAGAGGTGGGAATTTACATTTAAATCTTTTGTGATTATTGTTATTTTCATTTACAAAGTTTATGTTTAACAAATACATGCATAGTCTGAGTGTGTATTCCATGCATTGTTTTATTTAAAACTCCGAAAGTACCGTTGATTCTTTTAATCTTTCCATTGTTTGGAAAGCAATTGCAATGCCTTGTTTGTCTTTATGAATTGTTTGGGAAATAAGAATTTCCATTTGATTGTTTGGAAATGAGAATTTCCATCTGTGGTATATAGGTTACTGCTCCTTCATTTACTGGTGCGGGACGAGTCGCCATATGATTATCTAGGTGCGGGACGAGTCACCATATTATACATTGTTTAGAAGGAGTTAGTTCCATATACATGATTGTCTACCTCTGTGAATTGGTGGTGTTTTAGTTTTAGGAAAAACTTGAATTGTTTTCGAATCATTTCCAATGATTACTTGAAAGTTAAATGTTATTTCTACTAGGAACCCCTTTTAGGGATGATGTGCTCACCCTTTCCCACTTTCGGTTTGGTTTGACAGATCGAGTTGCGCAACGAAAGCTTCAAGAGTTGAGTTCGCTAGTTGATTTACTTCTGCTATGTTTATTATGTTGTATATTTTACTTGTAAACCAAATGATTATTATTATGTATCACATGAGAGGAGTTCTTGTATTTATTTACGTAAGGGTTAGTTTTGGGTTAAGTTTTATAGCAGATTTCTTAATTTAATACTTTAGTATATGTTTTAGAGTATTAGGCCTCTTCCTATGCACATGCCAAAACATGGTATTTGGCATATATGCACCCACTATGGGTATGCTAAATCGCCAAACTCATATGCCAATATGTTATTTCTCTGCATATAGGCATACGCGACAGAGTTTCCAGCGAGCGATAGAGTCTTCGTCGCTCGATGGTCAAATGATCGTTCGATGGTCATTCGGTCGACAGCGACAGTCAAGCTATCGCTCGGTACTATGATAATCGCTCACCAGATCTTCATCCAACGGCTAATATTTCCCCCCTCTATAAATACCTAATTTTAATCTCATTTCAACTCACACCAGAATTTCTTAATCTCTTGAGAATTTCTCAATCTCTCTATATTTCTTAATCTCCAATTCTTTTCATCACTCTTCCAGTTCCTTAGAGAGCATGGTGATAATATGAATCCGGCTGAGTGCATGGCAAACCACTGTATTATCCAAAATCGAAGAGCCGCTTGTCGTGCAATTGTAGACAAATGAAACTAGAGAAGTCAAATTAGGAGATGTCAATATTTGAAAGTTGTTTCGAGGTTTTAAGATATTTGCCCCAATATTGTCCAACATTTGTGTTGTAATTTCAATATTTGTAATTAATATTAATTTTGTGTTTTAAGTTTAAATATTTGTAATACTTTTAATGTTTAAGAATATAATTAATTTTAATTTTCAACAATATTCGTCAAATTTTCAAATTCATTAAACTTCACAAAATTAAAAACTTCAATATAATTAAAATAGTCATTTTACAAGACATAAAACTAGACAATAATTGTAAAGACTCTAAAAAAATTTTTTTGGAACAATGTTCTTCATCTTGTTCATCTTCTTCATTTCACTAAACTTCCAATCAATGCGCTCATGAACGGAGTCTCCTTTGTTTATCTTCTTCTTTGGCTTCAAATTTGTTTTGCCTTGATTTTCCTTGCCTTTAACCTTTCTTGGCCTTCTCTTGGTTGCGGTTTTGACTTGGTTGATATCCAAAACTTGGAGACTTCTTTGCTTCTTACTTATTTCTTTGAATCTATCACATATCTTCTCAACGGCACCTTCAAGTACTACTCCAGAAAAATCAAGTTGTGTTGCTTAGAATCAAGTTGGGTTAATTGTGCCATTTGGATCAAATAGAAGAAATAAATTAGATTGAGAAAAGAGAATAATAGATTGAGAAGAAGAGAAATTTTTTGTGTAAAAAATTTGAGGTAAAAGTGTTGAGTTTGAAAGTTACCTATTTATAGCGATGAAGAAATAGCCGTTACCGCTAGAGTGAATATCGCCAGCGATAAAGTCTTTATCGCTGGCGATATTGTCAATATCGCTCGCTAGGGATTCGATCGCTCAGCGGTTTCCCCATAGTGGCGCAAATGGTTTGGCATGCCAGGTGGCATGCCAAACACCATTTTTTTGGCATGTGCATAGGAAGAGGCCTTAGTGCCTCTTTATTTTGCTAATCCCTTGGGTTAGTCCGCTGCTAGCTTTGAAACCAAAAGTACGATATCATATCGCAAAGATGAAGTGGCAAGTGCGTCGTCCAAAATGTAGGAACAGACAGGTTAATGGGTCTGGATTTCGTTTGGGCCAGGATTGAAAAATAAAGCACGGGCATAAGTTATCAACAATATCAGCCCAATAAGTAAGTAGAGGCTTAGGGTTTTGCTTTGGGGTATATAAATAAGATAAGATGACCTTCCTTTCTTTCATTTCGGGCAAAATACACAACAATTCCGCCGTTTCTTCATTTTTATCCTCCATCTCTCTGATCTCCCCATTGAAACAGAAGCATAAATAATGAGCTGTGGATATAGTTTTGAAGCTTTACATATAGCGTGGTGGAGGACGCAATCAATCTCTCTTGAAATCTCTTATCACAATGATTTATCCTCTCAAAATTAAATCAATAAAAGTTTGGTCCTAAGTTTTCTTTAGATCTACCGCATTTGTAAAGCGGTTAAAGGTGTCCATATTCATATTCCGCATATTGTATTTGCTTTATGTTTTGGTATGTTCGATGGAAGCAAGTATTCAAACAAAATATGAGAGATTCAAAGTACATCTATGTAATTCTAAGTTTGTATTCATATTGATCAATTTTTTTATCAATAAAAGATGAGAGATTCAAAGTACATCTATGTAATTCTAAGTTTGTATTCATATTGATCAATTTTTTTTTATCAATGTTAATGTAGTTTAGTTTTGATTTTCTGCAATTCATCAAACAAATAATAAAATGTCTGAATACATGTCTGAATTTGGTTTCTATATGTAGAGATTACTGTGTATCAGACTATGCTGTAGTTTTTATCAAGTCATAAAAAGTGTTACAAATCAAGAAAAAAGTGTGGGAAAAAAAGTTAACACTACTTCTGGATACTTCTCTCTCTTAGCATTTGCTCGCGCTGAACAATCCAGCGCTCAAAAAGTTGTCCTAACGCTGAACCATTCAGCGCTTGATGTTTTCATTTCTTTTAGTTATGAATTTCTGATGGATAGAGAGAGAGGGATGTGATGGAGAGCGAGGATGTGATGGAGAGAGTTTTTCTTTTTTTTGTTGGATATTTATATATTTGGAATCGAAAGGAAAAGAGAAAGCACGTGAAAGAGACTGTGGTGGAGAGAGAGAGTGACGTGGTAGGGTGTGATAGGATATAGGGGGAGAGAGAAGATGGAAATGAAAATAATGAAATTATTTAAGCGTTACCGTTCAGCGCTCAGCACTGTTTCATTCAGCGTTTCGCTGCTAGATTCGTCAACAACCTAGAAGGTTGCCCATGCTGACATGGATGGCCAATCTAGCAGCTAGATATCTAGTCCATATGACTTAGCCTAATTAAACAGCCTGGGCAGCTACACACTTTTTCGATGTCAATGAGAACTTGTTTATTTAGCCGGTCTTCTTTAGGAAATTAGTGTGATAAGAACTAAAGAATATGAAAACTAAACAAAGAGAGAACGAGAGAAATAGAGGTTAGTGTAGAAATGTACATTTGTCTTGCAAATTAAAAATTGCTATTACAGCGCCTACTTTCTGTTCTGAGAATTGACAAATAAAGGTGTTGAGATTATTGGGCCGACCGAGCGAAGCGAGGGAGGACCTTTATATGGCTATTTTTTTGTAAATCTAAGTGATCGATTCTGTAAAAAGATTGGAAATGGTTAGGGCCGAAAAACCAAAAATGTCCCTCCCTTTTAGTCTAATTATTATAACACATTATGTATTCTATCTTTTCAGGGGTATAATTGACAACCAAACTTTAATATAACATATTTAAAAATCCGTGCCTTGGAATTTTACAAATTTTATCTCGTTGGAAAGCTTATAAAAAACTCTACGCAACGAGTACAAACAACAATATTAAATTTAAAGTTTTTGCGAAAAATTCAGAGGTATTTATCATTTTAGGCACAATTTTACAAAATTAAATGTATATTCATTATGCAAACCACCACAAAGGATACATAATACTTTATGTAGAAAAATTTTGGTTTATGCATCAACTAATTTTCCGTTGCAATTAATAAAACGATGTACTCCCTCCGTTTCAAGAAAAATGATACTTTCATTTTAGGCACAATTCTCGAAAATTGAATGCATAGCCATTATGCAAACCACCACAAAGGATGCATAACACATCATGCAACCATATTTTAGTTTATGGATCGACTTTCATATCCCGTTTCAAAAAAAGTGATACTTTCATATCCCGTTTCAGGAAAAGTGATACTTTCACCATCACAGATAAAACCGTTATAAAACACCATCACAATTATTAATAACGGCCTATTTAGTACAGTTATAACCGTTACAAATTCAATAAGTAACAGGTATAGCCTGTGACAAAATCCTGGAAATGGTGTAGTGATTGATTAATCGACGATGAAAATTTTATGAATCGACGATTAATCGATGAAGACGATGTTGAAAGGAGGAAGAAAAAGAAGAAAAAGAATTTTTTTTATCTCAAAAACAGTTTGTGCGGCTGGCTAGGGTTAGGACTGATTTTTGGTTTTTGTTATTATATTAGGTTAAACTTTGATAGTTATTAGTTTAGGGTTAATTTAAATCAGGGTAAGGGCCAAATTAGTAATCTCATAATTTTAGGACATCCCTTAAGATTGTAGGGTAGGTGGCCTAATAAGATCATGGTCCCCAAAAAAACCATGGTCCCCAAAAAATGGTTCCAATAAAAAGGAAAATAAAATACGGGCTTAAGCTAACTAAACTATAAGCCCAATAAATAAATAGGAAGAGGCTTAGGGTTTTGCTGTATATAAAGATGACTTTCTATCCTTGTTTCAGGGCAAACACAAACAACTCCGCCGTTTCCACATTTCTTCTCAATCTGTCAGATCTCCATCTTCATTGAAACAAAAACAGAGAAACAGAAAGAATGAGTTATGGGTTGAGTTTTGAAGCTTCACATATAGCCTGGTGGGAGACACAATCAACGAGTCTTCCTTGAGATTTCACAGCATAATGATATTTCTTCTCAAAATTAAATCCATATAGTTTTGATCCTAAATTTGAACTAGAACCTACAAATCTACATTCTGCATCCTAAACATCTTCTCTCTTTCCTTTGATCAAACAAAAGATGGGTAAGTATAGGAGACTTCGGCCAGGTACAGTACCAAAGAAGGGAGAAACTATAGTCCTGGTGTTTGTCCTCGAAACAAGGACTACTGGATGTGAGGACAGATCGTGAAAAAAACAAGGACTACTGGATGTGAGGACAGATCGTGAGAAATGGTACTTTTAATATCATGAATTTTATATTTTGGTTTTGTGAATGAACTGTAAGAATATTTCTATACATAAATATCCTGTGGGCCCATGTAATAATTTTGGTTAATTAAGAATATTGCTAAATATTTCGGTTACCATTCTAGGGGATTAATTCCTATTAACTCTTCCTTGATGGACGGTCGAGATCTAAGGCTAATACTAAAATCCTAGGAACTTGGTCCTCTCTCTACCTATGAAAGGGAAACAGTAACCATCACTATTGTATCCAAGAAGGAATCAACAACTCATTACGGTTAAGGTCAAGAGAGAGAAACCATGACCTCCATAAGGTATTATCGCTATCCCAAAGATGATCGACGTACGATGGATTAACGCTACCAGGTATTCCGTATAAACTATTCTTGTATATAATTATCGTGTGATTATCATGAAGTTCAACGATCCTATATTAAGTATCTATAAAATTAAAACTTATAGTTGGCATCTAGAGCTAGTTGTTTAGAACTCATGATCATCCGTTGATATTATGCAATAACTATGTTGTTATGGATTATGTATTGGATTTTCACATAACGTTGGGTGTATCTCAATTCTTTGATAACGTATCACGAAAGGCTGAATTCCCATCAAAATCACAATCGGCGCAAATTCACTTGAGCGTACATTCCAGTTTTCCGCTAACTGTTTAGGGTTTGTCTGTGAATTTAAAAGTGGGCCTTATAATTAACTTTAGATGAGTGATAATTGTTACTGGGCCTGTGGTTAACAATGATGGGCTTTGAAAAAATATTAAATAGTCCATAAGATCAAGACTTGCACACAAATGGATCAGGTGCTTTTGTTTCGTTTTGCGAATTTTAAACTTCAGTTTAAAAGCTAATCAATTAACAGCATCTTCGGTTGAATAGATGATCTAATTATTTTGGGCACGTGATTCGATGGTGAATGGTGGTGTTAAGTTAATGTATGAAAAGATGTTTGTTACATAATGGATCAAAATGTTTGTTAAAATTTTAGAAGGTAAATAAAGTTGGCCTTAAAAATTTCAAAAAAAACTTCATCGTATTTTAGGTTCATTAACTAGGACCGATTATGTCTGTCAAGTCCATTGGTAACCCGTCAGTGTTCATATTGACCATCTGTAGTCCTTGATAGAGTCAATAATGTTTGTTCCACCTCTTATCTTACTGTTAACCTTGACTGGGCATGTTAGACTTCGATTAAATAATTCGAAATCCGGTTTATACCTTTTCTGGTTCAATTTCCCTTTTAATTTGTTCATTATAGAAACAAAATGACTAATTTGTTTATCATTGAACAAAATTATAAATAGTTATAAATAGAATAGTGCATAATAAAAACCAAATTCTATGAGGGTATTTAGAAATTATGAAATGGTTTTTATCTAAAGATGTAAACTTATCGTTTTGCTTCCGCTTTATTGAAAACTAATGTACATATAATATGAGGTGATTTCTTACCGAATTCGTTATAAAATTTTAATTCGAACCATGCTTGACACTATAAAGTTTGTGTGTATGTTATGATATGGTTTGTGTGCTTTTGCATTAGGGAATAGTTTCTCTCAGATTATTGTTTTTCTTTTTTTGATTTTATGAGATTATACTTGAAATTATTATGGGACTCTTTAGTTATCACCACAGTTATATCTCAATATAATCATAATGTTATTATAAGCATGAATTTGCAAACCGTAAAGTGTAGGTTTTGCAGTTATGGACATCATGTGATAATGGCATTATTTTATTGATTGGCTATCACCATAGTGATGTCAAATCACTTTTGGCCATGATCACAATTTTTTCAAATGCTTGTAATATTGATTTTCCTAAATATATTAGAACAAAATTTACCCACAGGAAATTGGAGTTCACATATTTAAGAAAACATTGACTGATATGATTGTTGATCATACACTACGGGAAAAATATACATCTACAACTGGAGATTTACAACACTTTTCTAAACATCGTAGAAACTCCTATGTTTTACAACTGGTTTCAAAGGGAAGAGTTGTCGTATATCATCACCGCCAACCCTTACGAAACAAGGGGTTGCGCTAAGAAAACAAACGACAACTCCTTAAGCAAAACAAATTGTGACGACATTTAGCTATAACAACTCTGTTCCATATATGTAGTGACTTAGCCTATCACAATTCTGACAAGTGTTGTTGAAGAACACAAAAATATGATAATGAAAAAAATGTTAGAGGGGAGATTCGAACATGAACCTACTGCATGGAAGTCTAGCTCATCAACCACCCTTTCAGTTCACAAGTTTCGGTTTTTTCTTTTTTTATAAATAGAAACCTACAACAACACTTATAAGTGTTGTTGAAGTAAAAATATATAATGTTGGAAAAAATGAGGTTATAGGGAGATTCGAACATGAATCTACTTGCATGGACATCTAGCTCATCAACCATCCTTACCGTTCACAAGTTTTGGCTTTTTGTTTTTCTTTTTTAATAAAAATGTATAACAACACTTATAAGTGTTGTTGAAGTAAAAATATAGAACATTAGAAGAAATGAGGATGGGGGATTTGATCCTCAACCTCCCGTATGGAAGTCTACACCACTAACCATACCTACACTATTACATGTTAACATCAAGTTTGTGGTTCTTTAATACACTAACTTTATGACAACCCTTCATAAGAGTTGTAAAACAAAATGTAATGCTCAAAAATAATGCTCGGTGATTGAGCCGCAAACCGCACGAAGCCCTTTCTCGTAAACAATCACATACACGCCTTCTCTGTAAATAATTACATACATTTTTCACTATTTGTAATATTTACTTTACTCACTTCAGATAAGGGTACTCTGGTAATTTTCATACTCCATAATATTTATTACCTTTATTTCTAGTAAGGTTAATATGGTGATTTTAACAATTTATAATATTTAGTTTACTTATTTTCCGATAAGCGTGGTCTGGTCATTTTCATAGTCTTCATAATATTTATTGCATTAATTTCCAAGAAGGGTAATATGGTCATTTTCACAAGCAGTAGTATTTACTTTACTTTTTTTCGATAAGGGTAGTCGTGTCACTTTCACAATCTCCATAATATTTATTGCACAAATTTCCATGAAGGGTAATATGATCATTTTCACTATCCGAAATATTTACTTTACTTATTTCGGATAAGGATAGTTTAGTAATTTTCACAATCTCCTTAATAGTCAACTCACGGCCGTGTTTCGATCTCGGAGCCTGGTATGCATACATATATGCATAAATAGGGTTTGTTTTAGGTTTCGTAGAATATCTCGAAGGAATCTTACCTGTAAATGGATGGATTCGTCATTCTTACCAAGTTTCTGACTTAGAGTAGTCAACTCACGGCTGGGTTTCGATCTCGGATCCCGGTACGCATACAATATGCAGAAATAGGTTTTTTTAAGGTTTCGTAGAATATCTCGAACGAATCTTACCTGTAAATGGATGAATTCGTCGTTCTTACCAAGTTTCGACTTAGAGTAGTCAACTCATGGCCGGAGTTTCGATCTAGATCCCTGTACGCATACAATATGCGAAATAGGGTTTTTTTAGGTTTCGTAGAATATCTCAAAGGAATCTTACCTATAAATGGATGAATTCGTTGTTCTTACCAAGTTTCTGACTTAGAGTATTCAACTCGCGGCCAAGTTTCGATCTCTCGAGCCTCGGTATACATAGAATATGTAGAAATAAGTTTTGTTTAAGGTTTTGTAGAATATTTCAAGGAATCTTACATGTAAATAAATGGTTTCTTCGTTCTTACCAAGTTTCGACTTAGAGTAGTTAACTCGCGGCCGTGTTTTGATTTAAGAGCCCGGTATGCATACATTTATGCGTAAATAGGGTTTGTTTAAGGTTTCGTAGAATATCTAGAAGAAATATTACATGTAAATGAATGGATTTGTCGTTCTTACCGTTTCGAATTAGAGTAGTCAACTCGCGGCCGTGATCTCGGATCCTAGTACGCATACAATATGCGTAAATATAGTTTTTTTAAGGTTTCGTAGAATATCTCGAAGAAATCTTACCCGTAAATGGATGAATTCGTGTTCTTACCAAGTTTCGACTTAGAGTAGTCAACTCACCGCCGTGTTTTCGATCTCGGATCCTTGTACGCATACAATATGCATAAATAGGGTTTTTTTAAGGTTTCGTAGAATATCTCGAAGGAATCTTACCCGTAAATGGATGAATTCGTCGTTCTTACCAAGTTTCGACTTATAGTAGTCAACACACGGCTGTGTTTCGATCTCAGTGAGCTGGTATGCATACAATATGCGAGAAATATGTTTTTTTAAGGTTTCGTAGAATATATCGAAGGAATTTTACCTTTAAATGGATGGATTCGTCGTTCTTACCAAGTTTTTGACTTAGAGTAGTCAACTCGCGGCAAGGTTTCGATCTTGGAGCATTGTATACATAGAATATGCGAGAAATAAGGTTTGTTTAACGTTTCATAGAATATTTCAAGGAATCTTACCTCGTAAATGGATGGATTCGTCGTTCTTACCAGATTTCTGAATTAGAGTAGTCAACTCGCGGCCAGGTTTCGATATCTGAGCCTGATTTGGATACAATATGCATAAATAGGGTTTGTTTGAGGTTTCGTAGAATATTCCGAAGGAATATTACCTGTAAATGGATGGATTAAGCTGTTCTTGCCAAGTTTCGACTTATAGTAGTCCACTCACGGCCGTGTTTCGATCTTGAAGCCTGATATGCATACAATATGCATAAATATGGTTTGTTTAAGGTTTCGTACAATATTCCGAAGGAATCTTACTTGTAAATGGATGGATTCGTCGTTTCTTACCAAGTTTCGACTTATAGTAGTCCACTTGCGGCCGTGTTTCGATCTCGGAGCCTGGTATGCATACAATTTGCAAAATAGGGTTTGTTTAAGGTTTCGTAGAATAATCCAAAGGAATATTACCTGTAAATGGATGGATTCGTCTTCTTACCAAGTTTCTGACTTATAGTAATCCACTCCCGGCCGGATTTCGATCTCGGAGCCTGGTAAGGTTTCTGAGAATATTCCCATGAAATCTTACCCGTAAATGGTTAGATTCATCGGTTTGCGAACGCCGGACTTATAGTAGTCCGCTCCCGGCCGATTACATTCTCTGGAGCCGCTTCTTTCCCGAAGTTGGCCAATTTGTGTGTGTTTAAGGTTTCTTATATTATTTTCATGGACTCTACCCGTAAATGGTTGGGTTCATCGTTTTTATGAACTCTCGAGACTTATAGTAGTCCGCTCCCGGACGTGTTTCGATCTCGGAGCCAGTTTTTTCGAAGTTGACGATTTGTGTGTTTAAGGTTTAAAAGAATATTCCTATGGAATCTTACCCGTAAATGGTTAGATTCATCGTTTTTGCGAACTCTCAGACTTATAGTAGTCCACATTTGAAGTTCGAATTGACACTTTGAGCTTCATATTTATTGATTTAGATGATGTATCATGTTAAGTTTGAAGTTTGAACCCTCATGGAGCTTCTCGGTTCATCGTTTGTATGTCGTTATACCACATTTGAAGTTCGAATCGACATTGAGATTCATATTTATCGATTTTGTTGATGTATCATGCTAACTTTGAAGTCAGAACCCTCCCGGATCTTCGTGCTTCATAATTTGTATGTCTTTATATCACATTTAAAAGTCTGAATCCATCCGGAATTTCGTGGTCCATCCATAGTAATCTTATAACTTGAGTCTACCAAAGATGAACTAAAGATATTGCATGACATGTATGACTAGTCAAAATTACTTCATGACTTATGTGACTAGTCAAAATTCAAACCGAAAGCACAAAGAGAAAGCACAAAGAAACACACCAATTATCAAATTCATTTTCATTTTCCTATTCATTCTTATACATTTTTGGATTTTTTTATATCGAATGTCGATAACAATGTCCTAAATTTATTAATATTTTTTTGGATTTTTTTCGTGTCGAAAGTTGATAATTATACCGAATTTAGCTTAGCAAAGAAGCACAATTTAGCAAGAAACACAAACTTCTTACATAATTGGGGTTGATCCGTATGACCTTCCCAATAAAATCTCTACCGTTCAAAGACATCCAAGAATTTCGCAATTCGTATGACATCCTAATCTACGGTCCATAGTTACTTTGATCAGTATACCCTAGCCGCCGAAACCCATTCCCATTCCATTCGATTCATCTGAGACTGGGTCTTCTTCTCATTGAAATTGCAATGGCTTCTTTGAAACTCTTTTTTTTTTTTTTTTTTTTTTTTCGTTCTCTCGATGTGATGACTTTCAAAGGGTTTGAGGTGATGTTGATTATGGTAGAGAAAATGATTCTAAGAAGGTGATTGCTTCGATTTTCATGGGAATGATTCAAGATGAGTATGGGGGTTTTGAGATTGAAATCAAGCCGAGATGTAAATCGTTGCTGCAGTTCTTTATTAAGAAGATGAGAAACAGTGATGAATAGAGAGGATTGAATAGGGTGGAGATTTTGTCATTGCTCACCGCTAGCTGATCGATGGGAAGAGAAGGATTACTCGAATAGAAGCTAGGGTTGGTGTGATTCGATTTGGATGGTGACGATTTGAAGATCTTGGTTTCCATCAAGAATAGAAAATCTAGGGCTTGTGTTTGTTTGTTGGTTGGTGATGAAATAAATGGCCATTTGAGAGTCCGAGAAGGAATTGATGATATTAATGGGTCTTTGCGGTAATGAATTTGAAGTTGCAACCGAGTGGTTGATTTGTTGGTGGTGATACCAAATTGGGTGATAGTGGAATTAAGATGGGTTTTATATGAATTTTAAAATGTGGTTTGTGGTTGTCTTTGAGCTAGAAATGCAAAAGAACCGCAAAGAGATGATTGAGCTCATGGTGCAAACGGCAACTGGATGCTTAGATGTATGGGAGAGGATGCTAGAATTTGTATTCGAATGTGAGAAGTTCTTGTAATTGCTTTCGTATTCTTTTATGGGGACAACACTTGGTCTAATGGATACCAAAAATTGTTTTCTACACCAATCACCAGCAATTTACAGAGAAAAATTGCAATACCATATTCCTAAAGTTAAGATTAGCAAGTTTTCTTTATGTTCCGAGGGTTTCAGGGATTATATTCCTTATTTGGATAATGTTGAAGAGATCAATAAACTTAGTTCAACTGAGAAATGGGAGAAATTTGAATGGCATTGTCCTCGAATAGATGATCGATAAGCTTAGTTCAACTGAGGTTGAATTGTTTAGTTCCGCCACCAGAAGGTTATAAAACATGGATTCCATAGCTAAAAAGTGAGACAAGGTACAATTTATCAAATGGATGAAGTGTTAGTTTAACTATTTTAATCTAGTAGCTTAACATATGACAAAAATGTTATTATGATTTTACTTAACTCGATTTTTATGTTATCTTGTCGATGGTTCTGAATTAGCATTTGGTAATCATACTCGAGTTGTATTGGACTTTGGATGCGAGCTATAGATGAGCAACACATTTGGAGCTTTTTTTGCTTTCAAGAATGTGACCGCTCTATCTATAACACCAAAAGAGTTCATGAGAATCGATTCAATTTGCTCTCGAGCGTGACGTGCCGCAATTATGGAAGTTTTCACAACACGACGTTTGTTGTATCCAAGCCAAAGCTTTCGAGTTGATACATTTTTCAAGGTGCGTAATCAATTGGACTAGTGATGGTAAGTCATTGCACGATGAACTACTATAAATTAAAACAGAGAATGATTGTTGCACTTATATACTATGACAAGATGGTTACAAATTGTTTTCCTTTGTTTCCTTGAACTCAAGAGTTGGTGATCTCTAAAAAATCTCCACTAAGATATCATATTGGTTTCCTACTCATTTAGTTAGAAAAATGGCAAAGATGTCGAGATTGAAATTGGTCTTTCGATTTTTCATGACTTGACTTTTCATACGATAGCAATTTTTTTCTCTTTCAATTGTGGTGAAGATGGAGTTTATCTTTTTGAAGTCAACATGATGCTCATGGTGGAGGATATTTTGCTTGGGCAAAGATAGACGGTCTATAAGCATGAATTTCCCTTACAGGAACAATGGAAAGGTATCATCACAGTATGTAATTATGGATGTTCTACCTCGAATGTCTAGTTATTTTTCTTAACATGACACGTTTTTGAGAAGTATTTTTTCCCAACCTTACAAATTTTCTTTCTTTGCAGAAATGGAGGACCTTACTACCCTTTGCTGGGAGCTTGTGAAGAAAGAAGTTAAGGATATGTCGATATGTGGCGTAAACCTTCAAACAATAGTTTCTATTGAGATTAAGTTGCAAGTTGGCAACATGGATCATTGTCGAACCGTTTATGCGAGATACTTGCACTGGGCTCCAGAAAACCAAGTATGCTTGGATCAAATTTGCTGAATTGGAGATATCTTTGGGTGAGATTGAGCGGACCCGAGCATTTGAGCTTGCATGGGCGTAACAACAACATTTGGATATGCCAATTATTGTGGAAGGTATGTGTTTCTGTTTCTTCCTTGCTGTTTTGGATATGCCAATTTGAACAATTTGAATTATTAAAGTATGTGTGGTGACCGCTTTTATAGTTTTGGTGATAGATCTCCACCGCTCTATCCTCGTCTTCATTCTCGAGCTTTGTTACTGTCTTTAGTTGATCCTTACTCGCATTTTTTTCCTAGTTGGATGTCTTGCTCTTTAGGCGCACTTGATTGATGGTAGGGCTAGTGTCTTTGTGCAAGTGTTGATTCGACCGAGCGTGCACTTAGCCGTTACATTTGTGAACGCATTTGTAAATGCCGGTTTTGGTTAGGTAGGCATTTAACAGTTTGGTTGTTTGTTTCTTTTTAGTTAGAGTACTTGTCTTGAATGTTTTTATATTCGTGGATAAGTTGATGACAAATCCTTCAAATGCTTGAAGTGGTGGTACTATAAGAGGTCGGGCCGTATAAGAATAAGGAACATGGCAAGGCTAGTGCCGCAACAAGACTTAGTTTCACTAGTTGTGGTCCCGATGCTTTGCTAGTTGACCGGAGATGCTTGTCATAATGTTTGTCGTGCTCTTGAGTCTCAAAATAATGCTTTCCTTATATTCATATATCTAGTTTTTCTTCTTTGCAGTGATGTTTATGTTTATTTTGTATGGGTCATTGATTTAAAGTCTAATCCAATGACAGATTCTAGATTTATTAGTTACTAGATGAGGTTCGACTAGGTTCTACAAAGATCAGAACTATAATTGTATTAGTCTGTCCTCCTTGATGATTTTTGTCGCTTTTAATCGGCATAAATATTCAGCAGCTTGAAAATCATGGGATATGTAGGGGTAAACTGAATCAGGGAAAAGACTTATTGAAGAGTAGAGAATTAAGTCCGTTTAGTGTTATCTGTTTTAGTAGTTCCATCTAAAAAGTTTGTTTTAGTGTTTTCTATCTCTCGTGAAGTTTGTTTTATCTCGTATTACTCAAAGAAAAGTTTGTTCTATTTATCTGTGAAGGTCATTTTCTTCTCGTGCAATATGTTTATTAATGCGTTGATGATCTTTACTGAGTGGGCACATACACTGGAAAGAAGTTCAATGCCATCTGCCACTTCTTCGATTATCAGGCTCGAGTATCTTTGCCATCAAAATTCGATTGTGAATACGCCTATGTATGTTTCAAAATGTTACTCATTTCAGTGTAGAGTGTGTGATAGTTCATGTGTGGACAAAAGAGGTATTAACAATGTCATGTCCTCAAGAGTTCTTGGACACATCTCGCTTATCACATCTTAGGCAAATGGGCTCGAATGGTTACATGGAAACCGTTACCAACCCGGTGCCAGATCAAACAAGTGACGTTGTGGTGCTACTCCAATCTCGGATGCGCCTTTCCTTATTATGCATATATTCTTCTTGGTTGTTTTGATCTTGCTAGTTAAGAAGCCTCTCTTTCGCAAACCTGCAGCGTGAACTCTATGTGGCGTGGACTATAAAATTTTCTCTTTTTTTAGGCAATGATGACCGTAAAGAGATGAGCACGTGGTCCTGAACCTCAAATATTGGAAAACCTGTTGTTTATCCCGCTACTGTCGATCTGAAAGGCAAAGCTTATGGGTATGTATCTTTGTCTATTGACATGATTATGACTAACTTTAATCGCGTAGTTCTTGAATCATGAGGAGAAAATATGTTTTATGTAAAAGAAAAACCAAAAGGATCACAAAAATTTATGTGGTTGGTATCTAGTTAACGTCTTGACTATCTAGATAAATGTAAAGGAATGCTTAAGTTGAAATTTTTATTAAAGTGGGAACTCGACACTTCTAGCTTTTATCATCAATTTGGACGTTCTACTACAAATTTCATGTTGAATTGGTTTCTTGACTATGTATAAGTACATTATGATTAAGCGGTATTCATTTTTCTCGATAAATTTTCCATTGCATGAACAAATAAAGATAGACTCCCGGATGTGTTATTGGTCTGGTTGAGGAAAAATGCGAAATGGTGTTTGCTGGTGCTAAAGCTAGGCTAACTAATATGAAGTTCATTGAGAACTATGACACTTCACGCCTAAGCCAATGCCTCTATGGTATCATCTACCGCTATGTTTCTCATAATCGCAAGCGTTTGGTTTTCCAATAAGATAGTGTACAGCAAAAGCGGATCACTTCCATTTAACAATGTAATCCAGACTACCATACTGAAATGTGTATGCTACTGCCACATTTGTAGCGGAGTCCCATATCTACGTTTTACGATTTATATGATATTTTTAGTCATGTTCAAAGAATCTAGGTAATGCAATTGGAGTGGTAGGTCTTGAATGAATGTAAATGTTACACTGGCAGGTTAATATGAAATTATGAATGTGAAATGCTTTTGGAAATTCGGTTGCGGCTATAAATTTTTTTTTCAAAATAGTTATATGCACACAACTTCTAATAAGAGTTGTGTTCCATATCTCAACTACACAAACCAAAGGTTGTGAAAGAATGGCTTGACGACATAACTAGGTGTTGTCCACCATAGATCTACAACTCTAACAAGTGTCGTGCAAATATTATTCATAATAGTAATAAAAGTTGTTACATATTTCTACAATACACATCCTAAGTTGTCTAAGATAGTCCTTCAGCTTATATAAGTGTTGTGTTACATATTTCTACGATACGCATCCTTTGTTGTGTAAAATAGTCCTACAACACAAGCAAGAGTTGTGTTAGGTTATAAAAAAATCGAAAGAGAATCACAACTTTGGCAAAATATTGTCGAACCATGAATCACATCACCCTTTACAACCCTTGTCAACCATTGTAGAAAAGCTTGGACTTTCTACAATACCCTGTTCCACAATGCATGAAATGGAGTTGTCGTAGGGGTACTACAACTCTTATCTAGTGTCGTCAATGATGATTTTTCCCGTAGTGATACATTATGGATATGAACTGATTTGAATCTTGAGGGTGTCTTGTGTCATTATGTTTCACTTTTCTCCCAATGTTGATGATAATTTCAATTGTACGTATAAAATCATTGTGTTTAAGATTCTTAGGTCATAATTCTTTAGTTATCACCACAGTGATACTAGAATTTTTTTATCTTAGCAATAATAATAATTTTATTGTAAGCACGAATACGCTAAGCCGTAAAGGCAGGGTTTAGTAGTTATTATGGCATTATTTGAGTTGTTTGGCTATCACCACAGTGATGTCAAATAATTTTTTCAGTCATAATCGTTATCATGTCAAGTGCTTGTTTTCTTAAATGTATTAGAACAACAATTACCCACAGGTAATTTGAGTTCACATGTTTAAGATAACATTGAAGTGTACAATATCTGATCATACATTATGGTAATTATATAATTGGCACATGATTTTACGTTATTTCTTAAAAGTGCATAAAAGAAAATTTACATAAATTAACTCATTATGGAGTTGAGTAACCTATTACGAATTTTTCATATTTTCATGAATATTTTTATTATGTTGTCCAAAAGTTATTGCATCCTCTATGAAATTGAGGTTTTATTTTTGATAAATTTCTCCATATTTCTGAAAATGATATTCATTGACTATTTCACACCTTTCATATTAATTCATCATATATCCGTTATTTATCATGATCTTTAAGTTTGTATCATATTTAAATGAGCGATGCATCAAAGATTTTTTCTTCAAACGAAATTTCATTTTTGAATTATATTTATAGACTTGCTTCATGCTCGATTTTGGTTTAAGAAAAAGTTCATTATGTTTGGATATTTTTCGATTATAGGTGTTGATATTTTTCACAATTGATGTATGGCATGCTTTTGAATAAATGTTCGTGATTGATGTTTTAGGGTTACTCATTATTGTTTATAAGCGACTAAATTTATGATCAGATCAAGTATGTCCATATCATTGAGTGGCACTGTGCAATATCACAAGAAACGTTAGTGTGATATTTGCAATTGTACATGTTTGTCGGATAGTTTAGTTATCACCACAGTGATGCTATGCTCTTATCTGGTAAGTGTTGTATATTTTGAGTCCTCTTAGTTTGATTTAACGATTAGAACAATGCTTCTCATAAGTAGTTTTTCTTCACACGTTAAACAAGCATTAAGGTTATCTAAATGTTTCATATACATGTGAAATAATAGCCACCCGCAGGTGACTACAATTCACATTATATTAGGTTGAACATATTTAGAATTATTGGAGTTTGTTAATACATTTTAGAACGTGAGTTGCCCACAGGTGATTCTAGTTGTAGTATTTGACAAACATAATGTTGAATTATGAGAATGTAAAATATCTACAGATATTTTTCATGTCTCACATTGTTCCTTGATAAGGTTTTACCCATAGGAGAATCTTATTGAAGGTATGTAACTATTGTAAGCTTAATTGTCATTTATCTCTATTATAAATTTCCAGGTTTTGTTCTTATTAATTGTATATTATGATTATTTTGTAGACTTTAATGGTCCGTTTTGAAGATAAAATTGTTTATCACCCGATGATTTTTCGCTTCATCGTAAATCTATCTATTGCATTATGAATCTCAATCCATGAATGTTTTTATTGAACATTCATTATTGAAATTGAGAGACAATTATAGATAAAGTGAAAATCATAAAGTCCTGATTCAAGGTGGTGAATATTGTGAAAGGTATGACAAAATAGGATAATATCCTAAATCTTTTGCATAATATCTTCAAAAGTATGGAATTGTTGCTCAATACACAAGGCCAACTTATCCTTGGCATAATAGTGTATATCAAAAAGGCTAAATCATACTTTTATGAAAATGGTTGGAAGCATGATGAGCCATGCATAATGGCTATACATTTGTGGATGTTTGTTCTTTCGCAACGTGTAATTTAAGTTATGGTTGTTCAATCGAGGTGAGAGCTTACATTCCCATGAATGAAAATTGGATTTGAAAACTATTATTGTTTCTTTGGTTTTCCTAAATAATCCAAATGGTATTCATTAATGTTCTAACCGTAGTATGAGACTTATTGAAACCGAAAATATAAATTCGTTAATGATGGCATAATCGTTGGGAGTACGTGGATATATTTGTTCGAGAAATCGTGATAATGATCCCTTTATTTAAGATTTCTCTAGTATATTGTGAATCTTCTCATTATCGAATGTTAGATAATGAAAGACCACAAATTACTGATCCAATACTCCATAATATAACTACCGCCAATAAAGAAATTTTTTGATAACAACATGAACCAAAGATTAAGAAGGTCTCAACGGAGAAAGTTATTCATGTTGTTTTAGTGATTTTCTTACAAGAATTTATTACATTTTGATATGGAATGGCAAAGACTCGGTTTTAAGTTCACAAATATTATGTGTAATAATTTTGATTACCGGATTGATGCTATGTGAGCAAAAATCATTGGCTGAAAGTCAAGTCTCTGGATATTGTTTAATTGCTCGAAAGACACAAATCGGTTGTATGAAAGTGGGTCTTTCCGATCTAATACGACCAGTAATAGCAAATTTAAACGGTATAAAGCAAGACTTATTTCCAAAGATTTTACTCTGAAATGACGCATTGATTATAAATAAGTTTTTCCCTCGTGTCAAAGAAAGACTTATTCAGAATTAACATAGTATTATTAGTAGCTCAGTATGACCTAAGAGTTGCATTAATTAAATGTGAAAATAGCCTTTATTAATGATAAATTTTAGTCTACAAATTTAAAAAATCAAAGTATGAAATTTAAGCGACCCCTCCCATAATGGTATATGAAATTCAACAAAACTATATATGTTTCAAGTTTTGGATGAAATTATTGTCGATTTATGCATATACCTCAAGATCACAAGGGAGAAATTCATACTCTTGGTCTTGTATATGTTAAGACATACTACCTACGAGTAGCACTACGGGAAAAATCATCATTGACGACACTAGATAAGAGTTGTAGTACCCCTACGACAACTCCATTTCATGCATTGTGGAATCTAGGGTATTGTAGAAAGTCCAAGCTTTTCTACAATGGTTGACAAGGGTTGTAAAGGGTGATGTGATTCATGGTTCGACAATATTTTGCCAAAGTCACATTCTCTTTCGAATTTTTTTTTGAAAGCCTAACACAACTCTTTGCTTGTGTTGTAGGACTATCTTGAACAACAAAGTTTGTGTATCGTGGAAATGTATGTAACAACCCTTATTAGTATTATGAATAAGATTTGCACCACACTCGTATGAGCTGTGGAACTGTCTTGGACAACACATAGTTATGTTGTAAAGATATTGTTTAACAATATCTGATTTGTGTAGTTGAAATATGAAAGACAACATTTATTAGTATTGTGAATACTACGGTCACTACACTTGCTAGAGTTGTAGAAATTTCACATGTACCCTTTGTCTTGTGTAGTCATAATCTCTAACACAACATCCTTAAAGGTTGTAATATTTGAAGTAAATACATCTATTGTTTTCAATAGATGAATGTGTAACTGCAACTTTTGTTTGGATTGTGTGCATAAAACTATTTTGAAAAAAAAAAAAATTAGGGCCGAAAAGTAATTCACATTAACCTCGCTAGTGTAACATATTTACATTCATTCTAACAAGAAAATATCAGACAGCTCACAAAGAAAGTTCGATCCCAATTCTTTACCCACCAATGAATACATGCCTACAATCCCACACTACAGCTTATTCCCGTAACATTATATTCTAGAACCGGGATAAAGAGCAAAGTTTTCATTATTTGGTCTGCGACTCTTAGTATTCTTGATTGTTTGACCATCTCTAACGCTTCCTCAAGCATCCGCTCTTTCCAATAATACCCACGCCCGTAATGTTGAAGTGTTTTAGTAAAGATTAAAGCTTATCAAACAAAGGATAGACCAAAGATTCCTAGTTTCATGTTCTTACCGTTTTTTCTAGAGAAACTAGAAAGGATAATCGGTCTATCCTAGTTTCATGTTCTTACCTGTCATTAAAGGATGATCTAACTCAAGATCACAAGAGAATTGATCGACAAACTCGACTCAAAACTCCATAGATCCATTGAATTTATATAAAGGCACCCAACTCTTGAGAGGAGGTACCTCGCAAAATCCAAAAAGAGAACCTCAATAAACCAGGATGTGCAGAGCATTTTAAATATCTTCACATTAAAAAAAAAAAAAAAAAGATGGTTTACCTTGTCATATTTCTTAAGACTTTCCATATTGCAATTGCATTCATAGTAACATATTCAAACAACATTCACCTTGTTGAATCATTATTTGTTGATCATTAGTGAAACAATGACGAATACGCAACACAATCAACTTGCCAATGTTAAACACACGCATTCAAAAATGGCAAAGGTGATTTACTTGGCCGCTAAACCAAACCTTATCGGGCCGCTTTTGCACTTTGGAGGTCCCTCCCCTTGTTGTCCTTCAACACTGAACTCTACTTTTCGCAACCTCGTAAAGTAGATAAACTCAAATACAAAGATCTAACATACAAACCACAATGAACAATAAAATTGAATTGACATGAACTCACTAAAAGAAAATGAGCAAATAGAGAGAGATTTTTTACCTTTCCGGATGTTGGCTGTGGGGATTTAAGTCAAGCGAGCAAACAAAGAGAACATATTAGAACAGATTTGAGAAGAGAAGAAATTGAGTAGCATAACGAGAAGAGTTCAGATTAAGGGGTTCAAAGGATATTACCTTCTTCATGTTCTTTCCTTCATCTTCATCATCGCCTTTCCTTGTCATCTCCATCCTCATCTTTCTCGCCGCCATCTTCCTCGTCACCATCCATATCCATATCAAATTCTTCACTGACAACTTCTCCAAAGGAACCACGGCACAACATGTGGGATGATCTTATCACGGATAGTGGAGCTTAAAAAATAGAAGACAAATTTCAAAACATATTCAAAGAACTATAACAATTTGGATAAGACTCAACAAAAATCTTTAACTCTTAAAGTAACATGAATCATCAATTTCCCCGGAAATAATACAAAGCTATCACCATAAGGTTCGTATTATTAAACCAACCAATCCGCCCAATTTAGCATTAGCTTGGCATCTATAATCTTGCCCTTTTTATTAAAATGCTCACTAATTAAGGAAAGTGGTCAAGTAATGACTTAAAAGAAAATGAACAAGAAGCATCATGTGACTTGTCCACATATTAACAAGCTACTACCAATTGGGCACCCTTTACTTTATTTAATTAATTAACCACAATTAAGTATTAAACAAAAGCAACTCCACAAATATTTGTACGTGCGAAGGGACTCGCTCATATATACAAACAAAAAATGACTAGGTGTATAAGATGTGCAAAGCAATTGACATATCACCAAGTTCACATAGTGATTGAAATGTATATTTTCACACTCATGCTAAGCGGCAGTTCTACACATGAATTTTCCTTCAAAAATTAGCAACAATGACACCCACAAACGAAGAAAAAATCCAAACTTACTTACAATTCCACAGGGATGAGAAGATAAACCAACATTAGTATCAACATCGTTTTTCTTTCGTAAGCCGGTGTATTACTCCCTGTGCTTCACAAATGCCTTTGGACCATACTTCTCCTGTCACAAATAGCCCCAAATCCGAATCAAATCATCACAAACACCACAAAACTAGTCAAAAAATCGGCCGATTCGAGGTTTAAAACAAACCATTTTAAAATGTACCGAGTGTGTGCTTGAAACAGTTGAGACAACAATTACCGAGAAATATGAAAGCTACAAAAACATTAGGATGTTTTCTCTAAGCCGCATACATGTTTATAATATTTGAGATTACCGTGAGGATTACTTGGTTCTATGACAATATCCGTGATTGCAAAAGCTTATACTTACCTAATTATTCAAAAGCTACATTGTTCGGAAATCTCTGATTCCAAGACCTGAATCACCCAAACCAATAACAATTTCTGCTTAACTTCAAAAACCTTGAAACACATCCACCAAATCAGCTGCAAGGACATACATTTTTACCGAGTTTTCCAAACAAAACTTCACTTCAAAACCTCTTGTCTTCTCAAACAACCCCCACAGACCCATGGAACCATTTATCGCTGTATTCATCCAAATCACCCACGTACTTTCACTATTTCTCGCCAAAACTCAGACTCCAGTCCAAACTAAAACATCAACCATTCAAGCACAAACTCATCGTCCCCAATTGAGCTCGTATTAACTCAATTCATCAAACCGATTACTAGTAGAACCGGTAGAGATACCGAGGATGTAAAGGGTAAACCCATATTTAGAACGTCTTCCACAGCCTACATTCCGCAACAAAATATTTGGTTAACTTAGTGAAAATTGAGAAAATATTGCAAAGCTAAGTAAGCTTTTTACTCGTGGAAGTGGTAATGCGGCAACAAGTTCAATGCACTTCCCTTAGCTAAGTACCACCACCAAGACCTCCTCCTCTCGCCGCCTCCTCCGCTCCACCACCACCACCACCACCACGGCCTCTAATTCGATTCAACATCATCACACTTCTTAAATTTATTTCTTAACAACTTCACAACATCAATAAAATTTTCAAATCAAACATACCCATCTCTAAATCCTTCCCTAAAACCTTAATTTCAATTTCATTCACTTAATTCAATTACATCCAAGAACCCTAATATCTATTTGGGAAAGAACAAAACCCTAGCTTTTAATCTTCATTAAAACTCACAAATCAATCAGTAATTCTTCCTCATCATACCGTATTCACCAAACCCATCTTTAATTTCTCAATTTCTAACTTCAAGGATTCACAAAGAAAACCCTAGTTCCGATTTCATAATGACTCAATCTTCTTCTCTTCATAATTAGCAAAACAAACTCCTCCTTCTTTTATACATCCTCACGATTTAATTTTTTTCTCAAGCCATACCTCAATTTCACCTCGATTTTCAAACCGAAGAAGAGCAGAGAAGAAGAATGAAAAAGAAGAAAGAAGAAGAGAGAATAAGAAGAAGAGAAAATGAGTTTCAAAGAAGCCATTGCAATTTGAAAGAACCGATCTACAACTTCCGTAATTTTTTTTTTACATGAGAGTGATCGAGAAATAGCTTCGTGGTGAGTTAGGTTTTCTTTTGCGAGGGAGGCTAAGATAAGGTTAGAGACGAAGATAAGAGAGGAAAGAAAATGAAGAAATTTTCTTTTGATCTTCTAATATACCTATCTTTGAACTGGTCGAGATTGATTTAAAGATGGTCATACGGATTAAGGATACCTTTGACTTAGAGACTTGATTTAAGACTCACATAATGGATCAAGTAAAGTGTGTTTCTTTGTGCTTTCTCTATGTGCTTCCGGTTAAATTTCGACTAGTCACATAGGTCATGAAATAATTTCACTAGTCATACAGTCATGAAGTAGCTTCGCTCATACCGCAAGACTCGTGTTAGCAGGATACACCATTGAAATCGATAAATATGAAGCTTTTTGTGTTTTCTTTATGCTTTCTCTTTGTGTTTTTGTGCTTCCTCTTTTTGCTTCCTATTGAATTTCAACTAATAACATAGGTCATGAAGTAATTTCGACTAGTCATACAGTCATGAAGCTCCGGAGGGTTCGGACTTCAAACATGAAGGATACATCATCGAAATCGATAAATATGAAGCTCGGTGTCGATTCCAATTAACTTCAAATGTGGTATAACGACAAACAAACTCAAGAAGCTCCGGAGGTTCGTACTTCAAACATAGCAGGATACATCATCGAAATCGATACATATGAAGCCTAAGTGTCGATTCCAACTTCAAATGTGGTATAACGACAAACAAACTCAAGAAGCTCGGGAGGGTTCGGACTTCAAACTTAGCAGATATATCATCGAAATCGATAAATAATGAAGCTCAAATGTTGATTCCAACTTCAAATGTGGTATAACAACAAACAAACTATGAACCAAGAAGTTCCTGGAGGGTTCGTAATTCAAACTTAGCAGATATATCATCGAAATCGATAAATATGAAGCTTGGTGTTGATTCCAACTTCAAATGTGGTATAACGACAAATAAACTATGAACCAAGAAGCTCCGGAGGGTGCCGATTTCAAACTTAACATGATACATCATAAAAATCGATAAATATGAAACTCAAAGTCGATTCGAACTTCAAATGTGGTATAACGACATATAAACTATGAACCAAGAAGCTTCAGAGAATTCAGACTTCAAACTTAGCAGGATACATCATCGAAATCGATAATGTCGATTCGAACTTCAAATGTGGTATAACGACAAATAAACTATGAACCACGAAGCTCTTCGAGGGTTCTCACTTCAAACTTAGCATGATACATCATCGAAATCGATAAATATGAAGCTCAGTGTAGATTCGAGAAAGAAAGTGGCTCCGAGATCGAAACATGGCCGCTAGTTGACTACTATAAGTCAAAAACTTAGTAAGAACGATGAATCCATTCATTTACAGGTAAGATTCCTTCAAAATATTCTCAAAAACCTTAAACAAACCCTATTCTGGCATATTTTATGCATACCCTGGCTTCGAGATCGAAACCTGGCCTGGAGTGGACTACTATAAATCGGAAACTTGGTAAGAATGATGAATCCATCCATTACATTTTAAGATTCCTTCGGAATATTCTCTAAAACCTTAAACAAGCCCTATTCTGGCATATTGTATGCGTACCAGGATCCGAGATCGAAACCTGGCCGCGAGTTGACTACTCTAATTCAGAAATTCGGTAAGAACGACGAATCCATCCATTTACAGGTAAGATTTCTTCTAGATATTCTACGAAACCATAAAAATACCCTATTTCGCATATTGTATGCGTACTCAGATCCGAGATCGAAACCTCGGCCGCAAGTTGACTACTCTAATTGAAATTTGGTAAGAACAACGAATCCATCCATTTACGAGGTAAGATTTCTTCTAGATATTCTACGAAACCATAAAAATACCCTATTTTCGATATTGTATGCGTACCGGGATCCGAGATCGAAACTCGGCCGCAAGTTGACTACTCTAATTCGTAAATTCTATAAGAACAACGAATCCATCGATTTACAGGTAAGATTTCTTCTAGATATTCTACGAAACCATAAAAATACCCTATTTCGATATTGTATGCGTACCAGTGCTCCGAGATCGAAACCTAGCCGCGAGTTGACTACTCTAAGTCGAAACTTGGTAAGAACGACGAATCCATCCATTTACTAAGATTTCTTCTAGATATTCTACGAAACCATAAAAATACCCTATTTCGCATATTGTATGCGTACAATCCGAGATCGAAACTCCCGCAAGTTGACTACTCTAATTCGTAAATTCTAAGAACAACGAATCCATCCATTTACGGGGTAAGATTTCTTCTAGATATTCTACGAAACCATAAAAATACCCTATTTCGCATATTATATGCGTACTGTGCTCCGAGATCGAAACCTAGCCGCGAGTTGACTACTCTAAGTCGAAACTTGGTAAGAACGAAGAAACCATCCATTTACAATAAGATTTCTTCGAGATATTCTACGAAACCTTTAAAATACCCTATTTCAGTATATTGTATGCGTACCAGATCCGAGATCGAAACCTCGGCCGCAAGTCGACTACTCTAATTCCGGTAAATCTGGCAAGAACAACGAATCCATCCATTTACAGGTAAGATTTCTTCTAGATATTCTACGAAACCATAAAAATACCCTATTTCTCGCATATTGTATGCGTACTTGTGCTCCGAGATCGAAACCTAGCCGCGAGTTGACTACTCTAAGTCGAAAACTTGGTAAGAAACGAAGAAACCATCCATTTACAAAGATTTCTTCGAGATATTCTACTGAAACCTTAAAAATACCCTATTTCTACATATTATATGCGTACAGATCCGAGATCGAAACCCGGCCGTGAGTTGACTACTCTAAGTCGAAACTTGGTAAGAACGACGGAATTCATCCATTTATAGGTAAGATTCCTTCGAGATATTCTACGAAACCTTAAAAAACCTTATTTCCGCATATTGTATGCGTACTAGATCCGAGATCGAAACCGACCGCGAGTTGACTACTCTAATTCGTAAATTCGGTAAGAATCCACGAATCCATCCATTTACAGGTAAGATTTCTTCTAGATATTCTACGAAACCTTAAAGAAAACCCTATTTCGCATAAATGTATGCATACCAGTGCTCTTAAATCGAAGCTTGGCTGCGAGTTGACTACTCTAAGTCAGAAACTTGGTAAGAACGAAGAAACCATCCATTTACAGGTAATATTCTTTCGAAATATTCTACGAAACCTTAAACAAACCTTATTTCAGATATTGTATGCATACCGGCCCAAGATCGAAACCCGCCGCGAGTTGACTACTTTAAGTCGAAACTTGGTAAGAACGACGAATCCATCCATTTACGTAAGATTTCTTCGAGATATTCTACGAAACCTTAAACAAACCTTATTTATGCATATTTTATGCATACCGTGCTCCGAGATCGAAACCCGCCGCGAGTTGACTACTCTAACTCGAAACTTGGTAAGAACGATTTAATCCATCAATTTATAAGAAATATATCAATTGGATAAGAAATATATCGTAATTGAACATCCCAGTTCAAGATTACCAGAGTTAAATGACCATATTACCCTTAATAGAAATAAAGGTAATAAATATTACGGAGATTGTGAAAATTACTAAACTATCCTTATCCTAAATAAGTAAAGTAAATAATACATAGTGAAAATGATCATAGTACCCTTCATGGAAATTTGTGCCATAAATATTATGGAGATTGTGAAAGTGACCCGACTACCCTTATCGAAAAAAATTAATGTAAATATTACCGCTTGTGAAAATGACCATATTACCCTTCTTGGAAATTAATGCAATAAATATTATGAAGACTATGAAAATGACCCAGACCATGCTTATCTAAAAATAAGTAAACTAAATATTATAAATTGTTAAAATCACCATATTACCCTTACTAGAAATAAAGGTAATAAATATTATGGAGAGTGTGAAAATTACCGGACTACCCTTATCTCTGAAGTGAGTAAAGTAAATATTACAGATAGTGAAAATGTATGTAATTATTTACAGAGAAGGCGTGTATGTGATTGTTTACAGAGAAGGCTTCGTGCTGTTTGCGGCTCACCACCCGAGTATTATTTTTGAGCATTACATTTTGTTTTACAACTCTTATGAAGGGTTGTCATAAAGTTAGTGTATTAAAGAACCACAAACTTAACAAACATGTAATAGTGTAGGTATGGTTAGTGGTGTAGACTTCCATACGGAGGTTGAGGATCAAATCCCCCATCCTCATTTCTTCTAATGTTCTATATTTTTTACTTCAACAACACTTATAAGTGTTGTTATACATTTTTAATACAAAAAGAAAAAAAAAGCCAAAACTTGTGAACGGTAAGGATGGTCGATGAGTTAGACGTCCATGCAAGAGATTCATGTTCGAATCTCCCTATAACCTCATTTTTTCCAACATTATATATTTTTTTTTACTTCAACAACACTTATAAGTGTTGTTGTAGGTTTATATTTAAAAAAACAAAAAAACATAACTTGTGAACTTAAAGGATGGTTGACGAGCTACACTTCCATGCAAAGGGGTTCATGTTCGAATCTCCCCTCTAACATATTTTTCATTATCATATTTTTGTGTTCTTCCACAACACTTGTGAGAGTTGTCATAGGCTAAGTCACTACACTTATAAAACAGAGTTGTTATAGCTAAATGTTGTCACAACTCTTTTCTTAAAGAGTTGTCGTTGTTTTTCTTATCGAAACCCCTTGGTCCTAAGTGTTGGTAGTGATGATATACGACAACTCTTACTTCGAAAACAGTTGTAAAACATATGACTTTCTACGATATTTAGCAAAGAGTTGTAAAACCCCAGTTGTAGATGTATATTTTTCCTGTAGTGTAGTGATCTTGACTTTATGCATATCTCTATTTTTTGAAATAAAGGATATCAATGAAGCTTACCATGTGATAGTAATATCATATGGATTACTAAAGCTCTCATATAAGGCATATATCGAATATTCAAGGAATTTTGAGATAATAACATATTTAATGTATTTTATTTCATGTTGATTGAAGATATAAATTTAATCTTCATTACGCCTTAATTCTCGATATGAAACTTATAACAATTTGTTAATATGTTAACTAATTGCCTAAAGAATCGAAGAACAAATTACAGGAAAGCTATCAAGAATTTTGAGATCCTATTTTAACTTATGTCTTATAATTAGTTACCAAACCCAACAAGAGTTGATTGGGTTTTCAGACAAAGGAAGAATCCATTAATACTAGTCCCACAATTGAGTTTGAATATTTATGACTGCGATACTTAGAGACTTAAGTTTTGTCTCTACATTGCTGAAATTTACATCACCTTAGCTTCGCAAAGATTAAAGCACGATATGATACAAAAGGAACAAAACACATGAACCTTGAGTATATATGCGTGAATTAGGAAATTCAAACAATAGTTGTTCATTTACCGCTTAAGCACAATCGCATTCGGGAGATGCACTTAATGAAAAATTACCTTTTAAGACCTCTTAAGAAAAGATTAAAATCTTAGGTCTCAGGGAGTAATTGATTATTGAATTCACTATTTTATGTGCTTATTTTTGAAAAACTAATTGAGCTCTTAATAATGTATTCAATTTATTTCTCGTTTCCATATTTAGTATACACTTATGTGAATGGATGAATGTTAACAGAAATTGTCTTTCTTTGAAGACATAACTGGACCATTATGATATCCCCATTTAAGGCCCGATTAAGTAAGTTGCTTTTGTTGTGGTACATGGAAGGGAACATGTTGATAACAGACAATGTGCCACCGCCATGACTCGTGATACGTGATTTGCTTGGTTAAGGTATTACGTTTAACCATTAAATTTGTTTAGCAATTATGCGCGCTTATGTTTTTCTATAATTAATCGTTAAATAAGTTATCACATGGACCAAGTGGGAGAATGTAAGAATATTTCTATACATATAGAAATATCCCGTGGCCCATGTAATAATTTTGGTTAATTAAGAATATTGCTAAATATTTCTGCCACCATTCTAGGGGATTAATTCCTATTAACTCTTCCTTGATGGACGGTCGAGATCTAAGGCTAATACTAAAATCCTAGGAACTTGGTCCTCTCTCTACCTATGAAAGGGAAACAGTAACCATCACTATTGTATCCAAGAAGGAATCAACAACTCATTACGGTTAAGGTCAAAAGAGAGAAACCATGACCTCCATAAGGTATTATCGCTATCCCAAAGATGATCGACGTACGATGGATTAACGCTACCAGGTATTCCGTATAAACTATTCTTGTATATAATTATCGTGTGATTATCATGAAGTTCAACGATCCTAAATTAAGTATCTATAAAATTAAAACTTATATGAACAAGCACCTACGAAGGATTCGGGTTGATTTTGTTGAATCTATTGTGGATTCGGGTTGATTTTGTTGGATAAATTGGTTACTATTCTAACAAAAGTCGAGAGATTCAAAGTACATCTATGTAGTTCTAAGTTAATTTAAGATGAGTTGTTTTATTTTTATTTTAATTTCCATCTAAAAGGAAATGATTAATTATCTGTGATTTAGTTTTGTTTTTGCTCTTATTCAGATTATGCTCGGATCCTGGCCAACTTAAAACCACAAGGTCACTTTACGGTTCACTACGCCAATGTTGTGCTTCACGGCTGATTTTTGGTCACTAGAGAAATTGTTACATGGTGTAAGTTTTAGATCACAAAAGTACTGCTATATGAATAACCAATTCAAAGGAATTCATTAGATCTAGCGGTTGCTCAACAACATAAATTATGCTGCCGGACACGATTTATTTTTGTACTACGATATACCCTAATGGAATATATTTAGTGGGTACAGGCGTACATCATTATCTTAAAAACATTATTTCCTACCGTTGAATCGTCTACTCATCTCCTTAAGAGTTATAAACATTGAACCAAGAAAATTCCATTATGAGTTTGGCTTTCTTGGAAAAATTATGATTCAGAAAAGAAACCCAGAATGCCCTATTATCACTGTAAAAATATATATGTGTTGGTGAATATGATGAAAACAAGAAGCAGACATGCTTAATTAGTTGGTTAAAAATCAGTTTGTGAACCATTAATAACAGCTACTTTCTTTTACAACAGTTTAGTGAGAAACTAAGATGGAGGAGGATTTTTCTCGGGTTAATGGATCTGAATTTCGTTTGGGCTAGGTCACAGACCCATTTTGGAGCCAACTTATTAGGGTTCCCTATGTTTCTCTACTATATAAATGAAAGACATTTCTCTTTCTTTCTCTTGAGGCAAACACTTCTGCATCTAAACTCAAGCCAGATCTCAACTCCGCCGTTTCAACTTTTTCTCAATTTTTCTGATCTCCAACATCATCCAAGCAATTGTTCTTGATTGAAACAGAGAAAGAATGAGTTATGAATTGAATATTAAAGCTTTACATATAGCCTGGTGGGATACACAATCGATCAATCTTCTTTGAGAACTCAAGCACAATGATTTCTCCTCTCAAAATTAAGTAGTCTGATCTTGATTATACTCTATATCTGTGGGACTTGCTTGTAGGAAGATATATGAAATAACCTTAGGTAGTTTCTTCCATTTTGTACTGCAAGCTTATGGTGTTCCATATGAAGGGGTCAATCAATGTCAAGGTATCCAAGCAAAATATCAAAACAGATTAACCGTGGAACTGAAAGGAGAAATTTAAGTTAGTTTGAACATATGAAACGGTGGTGTCTGAGATTCAAACTACATCTATGTAATTCTAAGTTAGTATCTCCTAATCTAATCAGCTGTTGGTTTTTTTGTGTCTAAATTCTAATGTTAATCTCCTTGGAAAAGAGAATGAATTATTAATTATCAGTATTTAGTTTTCATTTTTCTTGTTTGAAAATTTCATAATCTAAAAAACTTAGGGATACTAAAGAATTGAAGATACGGAAATGTTGATGCCCTGCATTTCATTTTCATTTTTACACTGATTGTATACAATTTAGTAGAATAGTGTTTATTATGGCTCCCAAAATTGACTTTAAAATGCACGGTTCTGGTTTAGTTTTGTGGTATAAACGGATAAGCAGCTATTTTGATATATAATGGCTAGCCATACATGAACTTCACTGTAGCTAGGCTTCACAATGTAAGCAACGCGTGCTGCATCAGAATGGGTAAAGTGCAGCTCTTTGGCCACTTTTGGTACTATTGCTCTTGCTCCGATTTATGGAGAAGGTGGTCTCTTGTTTGACAATGTTGAATTTGAAAAAGAAGATGCTGCCTATAGATTTGGGCGCTTTTGATACTCCATTTGCGACAAAGAGAGTTAATTATTAAGAGAGTGGATAGCATAATGATTTTTCCTCTCATGATTTTAATATCTTAGCCTTGATCGTTCTGCTAACTGAGCAAGGAACCACTTCTGAGATTCTGTAATCTCTTGAATTCTTTGTTGTTGGGTTACCTCTGGAGGTATGCTGTTATTGTTGTCTCTATATATAGATTTATCTATTATTTATTTTTTTGGATAGAGAAAATGGGTCATTTGGCCAAAAAAATTTAAAACACCGTTCAAATGGACGAGTAAAAAAAAGTACGGGTGAAATAGCCAAAAAAAATAGCAAGGATGAAACTGCCTATTTTTAAATTTTTGTCCATTTAAACAGTATCTTTTTAATTTTTGGCTATTTAAACAGTATCAAAACCTAAGTGTCTTTTTTACCCAGAAATTGTTGATTTTGGTCTTTTTGACCAATTTTGTGTTTTGGATACACTTTTTGAATTTTAGGTTAAGCTAACTTGTGATGATCATTACAGGGTCCCGTCGAATTTGATGTAAAACTGCAGGAAAATATAAGATGGGGTGGAAATGCTGTAGCATATTAGCAGGGTAGACACATCCGAAAGAGGCTCCTTTGAATCTTGGGGTTTAGCATGGGCCTTGGGTTACACAGTACACACCTTGACATGGAAATGTTGTGGTGGGTTTGAGTTTCAAGTCCACTAATGGTCCTAGTTGATTTCTTGCCGGAATCCAAATTGGTGATTCCCATGATCTCATTATGTTTTACGAAACAGCAAACTTCATTCACATCTCATCATCATGGTGAGGAAAAGGTTGAGTATGAGAATGCTACATGTCTGCCTGACTAAAAAGTAACTTCACTGCAGTGTTAGGAAATGACATTATACCGGAAATCTCTTCTAGTCTCACGAGGATGGGTTGGTCCATAAATATTTGTGAAAAAAGTCAAGGATTCTAAAAGGAATGCCGTGAAATCGAACCTCTTAGATGGCGACTTGTTATGCATGGTTGATGCCCTGGCGGTTCCAAGTTAATATGCTCCTAATTTATGTTTTCCAAACCTTAATTGTGATAAATGAAAAGTTCTCCAGAGACTCGACCAAAATGAGGCCAACTAGTCCCTTGAGCGATAGATAATGTAAAGTCTTCTTCGATGGTAAAGAAATGGAATTGCTGCTAGTCCTCAAAGCGAATGTGCCCACACTAAAACCTTTCCTACCATACTTTCGGTATATTCAAACTACCAAAAGGCTAACACATTGATCAGAATATTGGTCAAATACCTAGATACTCTTTTTAACAGAAGTAGGAAGGATATGTGGAACATGAAGTATGTACATTCATTCTACTAGTTATTAATGGTCACTTCAGTGATCAATTTGCGGAAATAGGATTGAACCCTTAAACATGCCAATGAGATGGAGAATATGGGTCCTTAAAATTGACGATCTATATTACTTTGAAATATTTCAAAAAAATCAGTAGCTAAACATTTAAGTTTAAGGGTCCAAGAGCATAGCTCAGTGGTATCCCATCAACTCCCGATAAGATGTAAATCGGGGTTTGATCTCACAAGAGAGGTTTGTATTTAATTTAGTTCTATAGAGGGGTTTGGCGGTTGGGTCTAGCAGTGGGGCTAGTCCAGCTGGCTGGATTTGGATAAGTTGTGCAGGTCCGGTTTAGCCTATAAAAAAAAAAAAAAAAATTTAAAAAAAGTTTAAGCCAAAACCAGTCATAACGTACTTTAGTAAAAACCTTAAACCTGAAATTAAAATTTTATCTAACTGATTATTATGTACTTGAGAGATTTATACAACACCATAGATTTGTTAGAATGAAGTTGAGACTAAATGTTAATCAGTATTCAACACTAACATTTATGGACGATATTGAAACATAATCAGTCATAAAACATGCTGATAAAATGAAAGTAAATATACTTGAATAATACAGTTGCGGATTGACTCACAATGCCCATAGTTATCCAAATGCTTAACAACTGAGTCACCTGTCATGGTGTACCTTCAACGCCAGCAATTTTCAATGACAGTACAAGACATATTGAACCTCATCCAGCCTTATATGTAGTCGGCATTGAAGGATCGACACGGAACATGAATGAAATTTCAGTTACTGAACTATACCATCCATTACAATACAGTTGTACATATCCGGGGCGGTTTTCCTTATCTTCTTTATCTAGCAAATCATGGAATTTACTTTGATTTTCTTTCTTTTTAATGGTGATACATAAATTTTAAGCAATGTTCACTTAGGAATTCATATCTCATAGTGAATCAGTGATACTTATAAAATAAAATGATATGCAATGTACAAGAAATTAGACTTGCTTTTAGTTGATTACTGTCACCTTAATACATGAATCTTGGGCTAGAGAAATGATGGGATTTGTACGTACATTCTTTTAGAATTTGAAAGATGAATCTTACAAGATAAAATGATTATCATGTTTGCTATATAAATCAATACAGAAATCATATTCAAACAATACATTGTTATTGATTTGTGAGAGAGCCATTTCCTCGCACACATACAAATTTTCCTTATGATGATCTAGATTTTTTACAAATTCCTTTAATACCCTAATGGAAACAGTGAGCAGATTCATATCCTAATACACATACAACTTCGTCCGATCTCCAACCAGGGTTCTCATACCATGTTCAAATGACCCATTTTCTCTTTAGATTTTGATATAAATCCAGATCTATGGATTGAATCGGTTGATGACCTTTTATTTCTTCTTCAGTTTTAGGTACTATAGATCTGTAAAATTCATTACAACTCACAAGTGAGTTCTAAGTAACATCTAAAAAGAATAAACGGTATTGAAAAAAAACAACATGAAAATCAATATAGTAGATAGAAGGCACAAACCCCGATTGATGAAGGATCAGAAAATGAACCATACATGTCAAATTGAAACCATGAGAGGAGAAATCATTGTGCGATGATCTATTCTGTTGTGTGATGTCCACTAGGATATGTGTATTGATTCCCATACAAACCCAAAACTACATTCATAACAACCTATTCCGGATCCGATCTCTGAGATCTTTTTGTTTGTTCAACTCCGGCGGCTTCACTGGTCTGTACCCACTTCCACTCGCTCACTCACTTTTCTCTCTTTGAGAAAAGGAATTCTAGGGCTTGTTATTATAGTCAACACAAAATCATGATTTACCAAAATGTCCTTATTCATTCAAATGGTTAACACAAAATCTCTGCTCATCATGATTTGCAACGGTGGAAAATATATGAATTTATTGCAGCTTAAATGGCCCACTACTCTATTGATGGATTCAGAGAGTAGAAATGGGATGTCAAAATTATAGATGTCGACTAACAATCTCGTTTTGGTGTGAGCTGCACACATTGCCCATCCATCCCTTCTAGCCCCAACATAACACTATACGACCTCAAGGGGGAAATTTTCTCCCGGGGTCAATAAGACACACGACGACCTCTTAATTTATTCTCAAATGAAAACAAGCCAGTTTGACCGGAATACTACTCAGTTTGCAACCAAAACAGGTATTACTGGTAAAATGGAAAACCAAGATCATATAAATTGATAAGAGTATGCATTTGTTGAATTCACATAAGTTGGATCTGGTTCCCATCTCCCTCACGATTTGGAGAAGTTCTTCTCTTTCTCTTTTAGTTAAACTAAAGAAACTAATGTGGGTATATCCATTGTCCGCCAAAGTAGTTTCATGGTAACCAAGCGATCAGGCATCCATAATGATAATCGTCTATTCAAGTCAATAATGTCACTACATGGACCAAAATTATAGATGGATCTGAACTTTTTTAGCTGCTGAACCATCATTGTTAAAGTGATGTATATGAAGAAGGTGGTCTATTGGTTGGTTGAATTTGGACTTGAGGCCCATTTTGGAGCCAACTTAGGGTTCACTTGGTATGTATATATACATGTCTTTTTCTCTTGGAGCAAATCCATATCTCAACTCCGCCGTTTCCAAATCTATTGATCTCCATAATCTAATCTCTTGGTTGAAAAAGAGAAGAAAGAATGAGTTATGAATTGAAATTTGAAGCTTTACATATAGCCTGGTGGGAGACGCAATCAATCAATCTTCCTTTAGATTTCACAGCACAATGATTTCTCCTCTCAAAATTAAGTCAACATCATCGTGAGTTTATACCGGATCTCTGATCCTGAGTTTATTCAGGATGCGTTGGGACTGTACGAAGCTGGCAAAGATGTCTATATTTTCCTTGACATAGTAATTTCCAATGCTTGTTTTTCAGGCATCTTCTCCCTTGGATATTCAAAGAAAAGATTATTCCAGAGGCGATTGGACGGAAGAGAAAGATATAACTAGTGTTTTGAGATTCAAACTAACTTCTAACATCTATGTAATTTAATTCTAATGTTAAATCTCGTTCGAAAAGGGAATGAATGATTAATTATCAGTAATTTAGTTTTTTTTTTACTCTTCTGCGATTCAAACCAATGTTCTGAAAACCGGCCCGGGAACCGGTTAGGTAACTGGGTCAAGGTCTTACTGGTCCAACAAGTGGTTTGACCGGGTTAAACGAGTCAGTCAGCATTCTTAGGGGTTTAATGGACATTTGGCCCTTACACTATTGTATCTATCAAAACCTAGGAATTAAAGAGAGACCTTATACTCTCCGCTTCCATGATTCTACCCATAGCATCTACCATTATCCGCTCCTTTCTTAAACTTTCTGTTTAGTTCTTCTCTGGTCTTTTTCTCTCTGAGTATAATTTCTTACAAAGGGTTGGATCATTATCTTTCTATGATTCTATTAGTATCTTTATGATTCTCCAATTCCGGCAACACTAATCTAGATTGACGACGGGAACCCTTTCAAGCATTAAACTAGGACTCCAAAGCTTCATGTCTATTCTTCAGTTAATCTCTAGATCCACTGTATTTTCCTTAATTTGATGTTTGTAATGATATGAAAATCTATATTCCTATATCTATTTATGTCTTCTATTTCTGTATGTGTGTTTTTCTTTGTGTTTCAATGTTAGATAAAGGGAAATTTGTAGTTAAACATGAGAAATTAAGAAGAAATTTTAAAAAAAAAATGATTTTTTTTAATAAGTTATCGACCCATTTAAATCGTACTGGAACCGTTGAATCATGGGTCAACTCGGCCGGATCAACCGGTTTTCACAAAGGAAGCCGGGTTTTAGCTAATTTATTGGGTCACTGATGGATCAGCCCAGAAAATTGACTGGGTCACCGAGTCACTGGGCTGACCGGCCGGTCCGGGCCGGGTTTCAGAACATTGATTCAAATAGATAAAATGTCCAGATACATTTCTGAATTTACTTGCTATGATGTATCAAAATACTGTAGTTTCTTTCTATATCTTTTATCAATAAATTGCTTCCTTGATTTCATTTCTTCATTTTACTTACTCTAAGAGAAATTCATTCAAAAATAGGAATTCCGTGTTGCTTGACTCAGCAAATTTAACCTTTTGGGATTCAGTTAAACAGGTTTAGAATTTAATAGGTTTCTCAAACGTAAGAGAACCAGAGAAGAGATTGCATATATTTATATGTTTTACAGAACTTGACGAACAGGAAAACCAGAAACCTATTACACTTACCGTATACGTGACATACAAGACATAACTTACGCCATTTAGGATCTTGTTTTGCCTGTGAATAACAAGTCAGCTCAAAAAAACGCATCAGTAATTGTAGCATATTTCGAAGCTAAGAGAGCTTTTGGTTTAAAAGTACCATCCTTTCCCCTAGTAACCATGGAATGATCATTCCTAATTGGTGGTCGGGTAGGTACAACATATTGGTCCGGCAAAATTTGCTGTGTTAGTACGACAGTAGAATCATCTTGGTGGTCAGCATCTGGGACTGATACCGGAGTACTAACATCCTGATGTTCAGCAATAGTAATAGGAACTGCCACTAGAATCTCAGAAGAGTGGACAGGTAAGCGTCTACTGTAGGTGGTACCAAAACGAGTATCTACAGAAGGAACGGATCGTTGAGTTGCTGTAGGAAGGGACTGTTGACCTTCCGTTGGAAATGACCTTTGAACTTCTGAAGTTGCTGTAGAAAGGACCGATCAAAAAAAAAAAAAAAAAAGTTGCTGTAGAAAGGGACTGTTGAGCTCCCGTTTGAAATGACCAAGGAAACAGAGAGATATTGCTAAGAAACAGAGGACCATGTTATATGCCTTTACCATTGGCCCTTTTCCCATCAAAATGCATTCCTCTTGAGTGATTTTGCGGAACTCAAAAGTGCCATAAGTGCTAAAAATTAGGCAAAATTACCACAAAAATCGGTAAAACCGGTCTGTGGATACCATATTTTGGAAAAATTCCAACAAGTTGAACATAATTTCCCATCAAAATAGATGCCTCCCGAATATATTTACTAATCCCGTGTCATTGGTTTCAAACGGGATAATTTCTTAGCCATGGCTTGCACCCATAAAAGCGCTCCAAAAGCTCTCGGAAACAGAAAACGTCCTTTTTCCCTCTTAAACGATGAGATATTGCTAAGAAACCGATAGGGTGTAGAATACATCCTATTTACTATCTATTGTTTATGCTTTCTTTGCTATTTTTCTTGTAAATTATGTATTTTACGCTTGTTTTGAGTTTTATAGCTACTATGGAGTCGCACGGAGGAAAAGGAGAAGAAATTATCCAATTTGAGCAAAAAGGGCGAAATTGTCATCTTACAGGCAAGTGATATATGGAGCCGACCCAAGGTTAAGGGACAACTCTCTTTTGGAGAAGTATTAAAAGACAACCCGAAGAAATGTTAAGGGGATGCCAAATGGTTAGCCCTTAGCAAGGTAACCGGATAATGAATAACCAACCCTACTCTTATACCCTAAAATCGAGAGACTCATTTCTCTCAATTATTTGCACCTGAAATGAAAGAAGTAAAGAATAGAGAGAAAAGGAAGGTGGCGCAGCCATGGAGGAATCGGGATCTAAAGAAGAAATTGGTTGTTGCCATTAATGGTGCAGTTGAAGCTTGGTGAGAGGAGATCAAGAACTGAGAAAGAGAAGAAAAGTAGCAGCGGCTGCTGCTTGATTTCATTGTTGATGGCGCGATTCAGAGATGAAGAAATTGAGGATAGGGTTTTGCTGTACAGAGTTAGAGAAACGAGATCTGTTGTCGCTGCTACAACTGATACGGAGATGGTTGAAATACATGAAGAAGGTTTTTGAGCAGAAGAGAATGAGAGAATCGGTGATGATGTGTTGAGTTCAAAGCAGAAATTGAGAAATTGGATCTGAAGTACGTACTGGCGCTTGAATTGAATGTGGGTTTAGAGCAGATTCGAGTTCTGAGGTGTTTAATGTTGGCAGAGTTGCGATGAAGAGGAATTAGGGTTTCATATGCATTCAGGGAGATGGGTTTGTGACTAATAAAATGTGGATTAAAAACATAACTTGAATCATTGTTTTGCAACGAAGAAGGATTCTTTGATCTTGTCTCTCTTATTGATTTCAACTTTAACTTTTAATTATTTTATTTACTTTCTTTTGCTATACATCCCCCCTTTGTGACAATTTTTACAACTAAGAATCTCTTGCTCCTCGTGGGAACGAACTTGACTACACTATATTACTTGTTAATTAGGTGGAAAAATATTAATTAATTTGTTGTGGTTACGACACGCATCAAATTTTGGCGCCATTTCCGGGGAGCAGCGGACGATTTTAGTTGTTTTTTTTATTTTTCTTTTTGCTTTATTCTTGCTTTGTTAGATTCTATATCGTATCTAACTTAGTTTTTGAGAATCTTATTTCAGGTACCGGTTTTCCATGTATGGTGGACAAGAGCAAGCATATTACAACAATCAATACGGTTTTCAACCTCAACATTATGTCAACTTTCAACCATCCTTAGGATACACACTTTATGGATATTCTCATACATATCAACAACCTTATGATTTGGTATGTAAGTGAACAATCACTAGGAAGGAGGATAGTTATGCTTCTAAATCTATGTGTGATCTCCTTGGTGCGAAACAACCTAGTTTGAGGGAACTTGAGAGAAGGTTCTATCAATTGATCGATGAAGGCTTAGCATCGGATGGAGAAATTCTTGAAGCTAAAAGAGCTTTAAGAATAGAGCGTGAAAAACGTTATTATATGGGTTACGATGATGATTTTGAACCTTATGAAAATTATTGTAACAAGGATAAAGTTATTCCAACTCCGGATCATAATAACGATCCTTTACCTATTCAAAAGGAGGAGATTGGGTGTGACTTACCTATTTTTATAAACGGTGTAACACCCTCACAAGAAGATCTTACAATTTATACCGAAGAAAATTATTTTAGTGAATGGCCCGATTCCGATGATGAGAATGTTGAAGAGATGATGCTAGAGGATGAAACCAAATTCATTGATTTTGTGGAAGAACCAATTGAACTTGCCAATGATTTTAATGATGCCAAGACTTTGGTTAAGGTAGAAAACGACGAAGAATGGTTGCAAGATTTGATAGAGGACCACGATATACAAGAGGTAAGTAATTCACTTGAATTTTTTAAGGATGAAGAGGATTCTATAATACAAGAAATTGTGCAAGGTTTGTATAACCCTTTGCATATTGATTCTTCTCCTTTACCTCTTATTGGTTTGAATGTATGTGCTTCAAAAGTATTTTTGGATGATTTTGTTTCTAGATATCCACCATTGGAAACACTTGATTCTAATACCATGCAGGTTTGCCAAGAGGAATACATGGAAGTTCCCAAATTTTATGTTCTTTATACACTTCCGAGTGTGGACAAGAATAAGTGTTGGGGAAACTTCTATCAAGCGATTACATCATTATTATTTTCTTGTGCTAATATTTGTATGGAGTTATTGTTTTCAAAACAGGTATTATGGGTGAATCCTCAAATTTTCAGATTGTTAGTATATGGGGAACGAATCTTGCAAGAGCTAAGTCGGGCCGTCGACTTTAAAACAAGCGCTTAATGGGAGGCAACCCATAGGTTTTGTATTTCTTATCTTATTGCTTTTTGTTATTTATTTTTCTTGTTCCATATCATGTTAAAATTTCCCACCTTGACTTTACTAGGACGATTCAATTACATTGAGGACAATGTAAGGTTTAAGTGTGGGGGAGTGGTTAAGCATGTATTTAAAAAAAAAAAAAAAAAAAAAAAAAAAAAAAAATTTTTACATTAAACCTTCAACTTTTTGAGATTTTAGAGTCACTTGCATACTTCTAGGTATGTTTACATAGAGATTTTGACCGACATAACTGAACTTGGAAGTGTTAGAGAACTACATTCGGATTTCTTGCTTGTTTGAGTGTTAAATAATAGATTTAATCATGCCGGTGATGCAAATTAGGAGCAGGGAGAAATGCATTATTAGAGTTGCTGATCAATCATTAGTGGAGACTACCCATATTCACATCATGTGAGGCACCGACCAAATATTCTTTGTAGCTGACTAAAGAGCTTTCTTTTGAGTGTATGTCACCGTACGTTAATTCCGGGTATAATGGTGAGCTACCCAACTTCACACCAATTTTCAGCACTACTCTTTGATCTCTTGAGTGCTAATTTTGTCAATCATGAAGGGTGACGTCTATAGATGAAAGCTTCCTTCTTGTAGTTCGATTTGCAGTTAGCACCATTCTCTCTCTCGACAACAACGGATCCATAGAAACACCATCATCATCAACAAGGAGCAACATCAAAATCTACAAGGAAAGTTGAAGAAGTTTAAGGTTTACAAGCAACGGAACGAGAAAAAGAGCAAAATTTCAAATTCAAGTAAAGCAACAAACAAAGGGAAGATTTTTACATATATGTTGAGGACTTACAATACAATGAGGTAATTCTATATCCAAGTATGAAGACTTATTTACTAGAGCAAAGAAGAATCAAAAGGTGAGAATTGTTGAAGTTTATGATTTCAAGGCGATACAAGTTGTGAAGAATCAAGCAGTAAAATACTTCTCCCACGGCCACGGTTTGTTTTATTTTCACTTTCACTTTGTTTTGTATTTTATTTCTCTTGTCTTCAATTCAAAAAAAAATTAAAAAAAATTAAAAAATTAAATAAAAAAAAAAAATTAAAAAAAATTTTGAAAAACAAAAAATGAGACTAGAGAAAAATTTATCATTGCTTTTATTTTTGTTTAATAAGCCGTGGGGAAGGAAAATCTATAAGGAAGTTTCAAGCGACAAGGATTTAAGGTAAAGGTTACAAATTGTCAAGGAATTACGAAATTCAAGGGTTTATCATTAATAGTTGAAACCGAAGACGAAGAAGACCAAGACGAGGAGCGGAAGACGTTTCTATTGGATGTCGGAGAGTGGTGTTATCATAATTGGCGATCGGATGTGAAGGTGAGTAAGTAATCTCATCCTCGATAATAGTCGTTGATTTCCTTTCTTAGAGATCGTCGAGAAAAATGGTTTTTCAAAATGTTAAAAGATGTGGGTTTTTAAAAATATTTCGGAAGTTGTCCTTCCCACCATTCAACGTGTTGCACGAATTCTCTCTTCATTCCTACTTGTACACATGTGATACCCATAAAAAAGCTGTCTTTTTGAGTGTAATTATCATAAAATCCTTTTTGGTGAGGCAGAAGTCGAGGCGAAATGCTTATTGATCGTTTCTCAAACACGCGTTCTCTCATTATGGTGTGGTTATTTCTCACTCAACATTTAAGAATGAGAATTTGTTCTTTAGTATTTCTAACTTCTTATTACTAGCATGCGAAACTCTATGTCCTCATAGCTCTTTGGATGCTTGGGACGCTGAACGCTTTGAAGTTGTAAGTTTTAGTTTGATTTGCTCGAGGACTAGCAAAGTCTAAGTGTGGGGGAATTTGACAGTGTAGAATACATCCTATTTACTATCTATTGTTTATGCTTTCTTTGCTATTTTTCTTGTAAATGATGTATTTTACGCTTGTTTTGAGTTTTATAGCTACTATGGAGTCGCACGGAGGAAAAGGAGAAGAAATTATCCAATTTGAGCAAAAAAGGGTGAAATTGTCATCTTACAGGCAAGTGATATATGGAGCCGACCCAAGGTTAAGGGACAACTCTCTTTTGGAGAAGTATTAAAAGACAAACGACAAATGTTAAGGGGATGCCGGATGGTTAGCCCTTAGCAAGGTAATCGGATAATGAATAACCAACCCTACTCTTATACCTAAAATCGAGAGACTCATTTCTCTCAATTATTTGCACTGAAATGAAAGAAGTAAAGAATAGAGAGAAAAAGAAGGTGGCGCGACCATGGAGGAATCGGGATCTAAAGAAGAAATTGGTTGTTGCCATTAATGGTGCGAATTGAAGCTTGGTGAGAGAGGAGATCAAGAACTCGAGAAAGAGAAGAAAAGTAGCGCGGTGATAGGTGTAGAATACACCTAATTTACTATCTAGTAGTTATGCTTTCTTTGCTATTTTCTTGTGAATTATGTACTTTACGCGTGTTTTTGAGTTATTAGGTACTGCGAGTCGCACGGACGAAAAGAAGAAGAAATCACTCGGTTTGAGCAAAAAAGGGCAAATCTGTTATTTCATGGGCGAACACTATCTCTGGAGCCTAGTCAAGGTTAAGGGACACCTCTTTTTTGGAGGAGTATTAAACATAGGTTAGATGAGGTTAAGGGGTCATCAATTTGGTTAGCCCTTATCGAAGCCACCAGTGCCAATAACCGTCCCAATCATTTCTAACCCTAGATCGAGAACCATCACTTCCCAAATCATTTTATCCACCTGAGAAGTGAGACGTAAATGGAGGCGACTTTCAAATTGAGAGAGTTTGGGAGAAATTTATTGTCGCTCGATTCATGAGAGAGGACAAATTGAAGATAAAATGAGGAGAATAATGAAACTGAAGATGAGTTGTTGTGGCTGCTGTTGATAATGAGAGAAGTAAATCCCAGGAAGGTGGAGGTTGCGGTTTGTAGCAGTTGAAGGAAGAAATCAAAGGTTTGACGCCATCCTCAGAATCGAAGAAATGATGTTGCAATTGTTGGATTAGAAGATGTTGATTGTTATGGGACTGTGGTATTTGAAAAGCTGAGAAGATTTGAGAACTTGGGTTCGGTTTCAATTTGTAACTGGAAGCTGAAATGGAGATAAATTTGATGCCAAGAACAGAAAAAGAAGAGGTGAAATCGAAGTCTACAGAAATGGGTTGAATTCGAATTCGAGATTGGTTCGATTACGGCTGTGAATACGAGTAGTTGAAATTCCAGCAAAGCTTCAATGGAAGAATTAGTGAAGAACGTTGAAGTTGGGTCTGTTGGTGGATCTGAATTGAAGAAGAATTTGGGTTTTGTGTTGTTGGAGCAACAAGAACATTAGGGAGACTTCTACTTTGTTTTCTAGGGTTTAGAACCATCAAGTCTTTTCTTTTTCTTCTTTTTATGAACTCCATGAATATGAGCTAGAGTTTTCTTTTGGTTATGGATTAGTTGGATTTCCAGCATGAGTTTTTGTTCAATAAATTAGTTTTCTCTCATATTATCGTTTATGATTCACCATTAATATTGTTACATGAGTTGAATGCTATTTAGTCGAGTCGTGAATCTATTGATTTTCTTTTCATCTCTCTTGCTAGATTAGGATTTATTATACGCAAAAGTGATAGATTCCTGATTACAAGTAGCATAATTGTGATTATTGCTTGTAGTGATACATCCTAGTAGTCACATGTGAGTCATAACCTTTGTTAAATCGGATTAGTGCTTTTACACGTTCGATTGCTTTGATTGGCCTGATTTCATAGAACCTAATGCATCTAGGGAATTAAACTTGATTAGTGATTTTACACGTTAGGTTGTTCCTTTAGATAGAATTTATATTCGCATCTTTTAATGTGTTTGTTGATGACATGAGGAGATTTGCGGGATATACTTGCGATCAAGGTATTCTAGGGTCTTTGATAAAAGTTGAGATTAAAATATCAATTCTAATTATTGTGTAGAAAACATGTTTGTGAATGAAAACGAAATCCATGACCAATACTTTTCACATCCTTGATTTGCGTGTTTACTTTTTATTGTTTTGCTTTTTGTTTATTTTTATTTACACAACCAGAAAATCCCCCGTGTTATTTATAGGAAACCGAATCAATTCGACAACCAAGACCTCTCTGTGGGAACGATCCTTTCTTGCCCTTGCTTCATTATATATTTTGAGTAGTAAGAAAGTGTAATTTATTTTTGACGCTTCTGACGAGCGATCAAATTTTGGCGCCGTTGCCGGAAGGCACAGTTGTCACTTGTTTTTGGTTTCTTATTTTTGTTTTTAGTTTTTGTTTTATTTTTCTTATTTTAAGGGTTTTAACCTTGGTGTGAGACTTTTATTTCAGTGCTTGTTTCTCATGGAAGGAGCATACTACATGGATGGATACGGTTTTCAACAACCTCAACAATATGACGACTACCAATTCCCGGGGTATGTGTGAACAACCACAAGGATGGGAGGATTCTTATGCTTGTGAAAAAACGTCTCTAACTTTATCGACAAAGTTTCCAACTTTTTACAAGAGGAATTTCAAAAAGCTAAAGAGACTTCAAACGAGCAACTCCAAGAACTTCGTGAAGGTATTGCTAGCTTGCGAAGAGGTATTGATCAATGCAAGGAAGACATGGATAATTCTAATGTGCATATGGTTTGTGATGAATATTTGATTGATGCTAATGTTGAAAAAGGCCAATCCTTGGTACTTTCGTTGATAATTGTGTAGTTAACTCAACTCTTGATCGTAATAATGATCATTCACCTATTCAAAAGGATGAGTTCGATATTAGCAACACTTGGAATTCAGCGAGACCAATCTTATGTTGACTATGATAGTGACGGTGATTATGATACATTGCTTAAAACAACTCATGGTGACATCCCCAAAGGAGTGTACAAGAGTCTTTTTGGGATCAAGATGAAGACGAAGAGGAATATGTCGACACTTGTGTATATTACTCAAGCATTGATCTTAATAATGATCAAGAGCCTATTCAAAGGGTGGAGCTTGAGGATGATGCATTTTCGAGTGTTCTAAAAAAGTTTCTTATAATAAAATTTGGATCCGCAAAAGAGTATGTGCCTTACAACAAAGAGGAGTATGTTGAGAATGAGACCGTTATGACCACTATTGTGGAAGACCCAATTGAGCTTGCATATGATTGTAATGATGATGTTTATGTCGAAACTTTGGTTAAAGGCAAGAAACGGACGAAGAATGGTTGCAGGTTTGATAGAGGACCATGATATAAAAGAGGTGAATTATTCACTTGAGTTTTCAAGGATGAAGAAGATTCCGTGATAAAAGAGATTGTGCAAGGTTTGTCTAACCCTTTGCCTATTGTTTCTTCTCCTTTACCTCTTATTGGTTTGAATGTATGTGCTTGAGAATATTGTTGAATGACTTTGTTTCTCGTTTTCCGCCATTAGAGATACTTGATTCTCATACTATGCAGGTTTTGGAACAAAAAACCGTGGTAGTCCCCGACTTCTATATTCTTTATACACTTCCAAGTGTGGACAAGAATAAGTGTGGGGGAAGCTTTTATCAGTTCATAGCTTCATTTCTGTTTTATATTACTAATATTTGTGTGAAGCTAGTGTTTGCAAAACAGGTTCTATGGAAGGATCCCCAACTTTTCGGATTGTTGGTATATGGGGAATGAATCTTGCAAGGATATAGTCGGGCTGACGACTTTAAACCAAGCGCTACATGGGAGGCAACCCATAGGTTTTGTATCTCTTATCTTTTAATTTTTCTTTTCTTGTTTTTATTTTTTCTTGTCGCAAATTGTTAGGATTTCCCACCTTGACTTTCTTTGGACGATTCAATTTACATTGAGGACAATGTAAAGTTTAAGTGTGGGGGAGTGGTTAAGCATTTTTCAAAATTTTCAACTTTTTTGTAAATAGTGAATAAGAAAACTCCAACTTGTAGTTAGTTTAGAGTCACATAGTATACATGTCGCTAAGATTACATCGAGAATCTCATAATAGTGGTGAACTTAGAGATGACAGAGAACATGACCCTTTTTCTTACTTGTATGAGAGTTAAAGTTGGATTTAACCATGCCCGATGGCAAATAAGGTGCAGACTGAATTCGGTATTAGAGTAGTGATCCCCTATAGTGGAGACTACCCAAGTTACATAATGTGAGGCACCAACCTTCAATTCTTTGTACCTGTCTAAATTTGTGCTTTTAGAGTGTGTGTCACCGTACGTAAACTCCGGGCAGAATGGTGAGGCTGTCAATCTCCCACCATAGAAGCACTATTTTGATCTCTTGAGTGCTATTTTTATCAATCATGATGGTGACATCGAATTGCTAACTTACATACCACTTGTTATCTTGTTCACAGTTAGCACCATCCACCTTAGCTCTCTCTACACCAACAGGTCCATAGAATTCACTCCTCTTGAGTTCGCAGTCATCAAAATTCACTCCTCTTGAGTGATTTTTCGGAACTCAAAAGTTCCATAAGTGCTAAAAATTAGGCAAAATTACCACAAAAATCGGTAAAACGGGTTTTGGATACCATATTTTGGAAAAATTCCAAAAAGTGAACATAATTTCCAATCAAAATAGATGCCTCCACAATGTTTTTACTAATCCCGTGTCATTGGTATCAAACGGGATATTTTCTAGCACTGTGGCCGACACCATAAAGCGCTCAAAAAGGGCTCGGAAAATAAAAAACGTCATTTTTGCCCTCTTAAACGATGAGATATTGCTAAGAAACTGAGGACCATGTGACGTAGTTTCATGTTTTGACCATTGGCCCTTTTCCCATCAAAATGCACTCTTCTTGAGTGATTTTGCGGAACTCAAAATTTCCATAAGTGCTAAAAATTAGGCAAAATTACCACAAAAATTGGTAAAACGGGTCTTTAAATACCATATTTTGGAAAAATTCCAAAAGTTGAACATAATTTCCATCAAAATAGATGCCTCCTAAATGTATTTACTAATCCCCGGGTCATTGGTTTCAAGCGGGATGTTTTCCTAGCTGTAGGAAGCACCCATAAAAGCTCTCCAAAGCGCTCGGAAAACGAAAACGTCCTTTTTCCCTCTTAAACGATGAGATATTGCTAAGAAACAGAAGACCATGTTATATGTCTTGACCGTTGGCCCTTTTCCCATCAAAATGCACTCCTCTTGAGTGATTTTTCGGAACTCAAAAGTGCCATAAATGCTAAAAATTAGGCAAAATTACCACAAAAATCGGTAAAACCGGTGTTTGGATACCATATTTTGGAAGAATTCCAAAAAGTTGAACATAATTTCCCATCAAAATAGATTCCTCCTGAATATATTTACTAATCCCAGGTCATTGGTTTCAAAACGGACAATTTCCTATCACCGTGGGAAGCACCCATAAAAGCGCTCCAAAAGCGCTCGGAAAATGAAACGTCATTTTTTCCCTGTTAAACGATGAGATATTTTTAAGAAACTGAGGACCATGTGATGTAGTTGCATGTTTTGACCGTTGGCCCTTTTCCCATCAAAATGCACTTCTCTTGAGTGATTTTGCGGAACTCAAAAGTGCCACAAGTGCTAAAAATTAGGCAAAATTACAACAAAAATCGGTAAAACGGGTCTTTGGATAACATATTATGGAAAAATTCCAAAAAGTTGAACACCACTTCCATCAAAATAGATGCCTCCTAAATGTATTTACTAATCCCAGGTCATTGGTTTCAAACGGGACGTTTTTCTAGCATGTGGGAAGCACCCATAAAAGCGCTCCAAAAGCGTTCGGAAAACAGAAAACGTCATTTTTTCCCTCTTAAACGATGAGATATTGCTAAGAAACAGAGGACCATGTTAAATGTCTTGACCGTTGGCCCTTTTCCCATCAAAATGCACTCCTCTTGAGTGATTTTGCGGAAATCAAAAGTGCCATAAGTGCTAAAAATTAGGCAAAATTACCAAAAAAATCGGTAAAACTGGTGTTTGGATACCATATTTTGGTAAAATTCCAAAAAGTTGAACATAATTTCCCATCAAAATAGATGCCTCCGAATATATTTACTAATCCCAGGTCATTGGTATCAAACGGGACAATTTCCTAGCCTGTGGGAAGCACCCATAAAAGCGCTCGGAAAACAGAAAACGTCCTTTTTGCCCTGTTAAACAATGAGATATTTTTAAGAAACTGAGGACCATGTGACGTAGTTGCATGTCTTGACCGTTGGATATTTTCTCATCAAAATTCACTCCTCTTTATTGATTTTGCGGAACTCAAAATAGCCATAAGTGCTAAAAATTAGGCAAAATTACCACAAAAATCGGTAAACGGGTCTTTGGATACCATATTTTGGAAAAATTCCCAAAAGTGAACATAATTTCCAATCAAAATAGATGCCTCCCAATGTATTTACTAATCCCGTCGTCATTGGTATCAAACGGGATATTTTCCTGCTTTGTGGCGGCACCCCATAAAAGCGCTCAAAAGGGCTCGGAAAATAAAACGTCATTTTTGCCTCTTAAACGATGAGATATTGCTAAGAAACTGAGGACCATGTGACGTAGTTTCATGTTTTGACCATTGGCCCTTTTCCCATCAAAATGCACTCTTCTTGAGTGATTTTGCGAACTCAAAATTTCCATAAGTGCTAAAAAATTAGGCAAAATTACCACAAAAATTGGTAAAACGGGTCTTTAAATACCATATTTTGGAAAAATTCCAAAAAGTTGAACATAATTTCCCATCAAAATAGATGCCTCCTAAATGTATTTACTAATCCCAGGTCATTGGTTTCAAACGGGATGTTTTCCTAGCCTGTGGGAAGCACCCATAAAAGCTCTCCAAAAGCGCTCGGAAAACAGAAAACGTCCTTTTTTCCCTCTTAAACGATGAGATATTGCTAAGAAACAGAAGACCATGTTATATGTCTTGACCGTTGGCCCTTTTCCCATCAAAATGCACTCCTCTTGAGTGATTTTGCGGAACTCAAAAGTGCCATAAGTGCTAAAAATTAGGCAAAATTACCACAAAAATCGGTAAAACCGGTGTTTGGATACCATATTTTGGAAGAATTCCAAAAAGTTGAACATAATTTCCCATCAAAATAGATTCCTCCTGAATATATTTACTAATCCCAGGTCATTGGTTTCAAACGGAACAATTTCCTATCCTGTGGGAAGCACCCATAAAAGCGCTCCAAAAGCGCTCGGAAAACAGAAAACGTCATTTTTGCCCTGTTAAACGATGAGATATTTTTAAGAAACTGAGGACCATGTGAAGTAGTTGCATGTTTTGATCGTTGGCCCTTTTCCCATCAAAATGCACTTCTCTTGAGTGATTTTGCGGAACTCAAAAGTGCCACAAGTGCTAAAAATTAGGCAAAATTACAACAAAAATCGGTAAAACGGGTCTTTGGATACCATATTTTGGAAAAATTCCAAAAAGTTAAACACCATTTCCATCAAAATAGATACCTCCTAAATGTATTTACTAATCCCAGGTCATTGGTTTCAAACGGGACGTTTTCCTAGCCTGTGGGAAGCACCCATAAAAGCGCTCCAAAAGCGCTGGAAAGCAAAACGTCATTTTTTCCCTCTTAAACGATGAGATATTGCTATGAAACAGAGGACCATGTTATATGTCTTGACCGTTGGCCCTTTTCCCATCAAAATGCACTCCTCTTGAGTGATTTTGCGGAACTCAAAAGTGCCATAAGTGCTAAAAATTAGGCAAAATTATCATAAAAATCGGTAAAACTGGTGTTTGGATACCATATTTTGGAAAAATTCCAAAAAGTTGAACTTAATTTCCCACCAAAATAGATGCCTCATGAATTTATTTACTAATCCCATGTCATTGGTATCAAACGGGACAATTTCCTAGCACCATGGGAAGCACCCATAAAAGCGCTCGGAAAATAGAAAACGTCCTTTTTGCCCTGTTAAACAATGAGATATTTTTAAGAAACTGAGGACCATGTGACGTAGTTGCATGTCTTGACCGTTGGCTCTTTTCTCATCAAAATGCACTCCTCTTGAGTGATTTTTCGGAACTCAAAAGTGCCATAAGAGCTAAAAATTAGGCAAAATTACCACAAAAATCGGTAAAACGGGTCTTTAGATACCATATTTTGGAAAATTTCCAAAAAGTGAACATAATTTTCCATCAAAATAGATGTCTCCTGAATGTATTTACTAATCCCAGGTCATTGGTATCAAACGGGACATTTTCCTAGCCTGTGGGCAGCACCCATAAATGCGCTCAAAAAGGGGTCGGAAAAAAGAAAACGACTTTTTGCCCTCTTAAACGATGAGATATTGCTAAGAAACTGAGGACCATGTGACGTAGTTGCATGTTTTGACCATTGGCCCTTTTCCCATCAAAATGCACTCCTCTTGAGTGATTTTGCGGAACTCAAAATTTCCATAAGTGCTAAAAATTAGGCAAAATTACCACAAAAATCGGTAAAACGGGTCTTTAAATACCATATTTTGGAAAAATTCCAAAAAGTGGTACATAATTTCCCATCAAAATAGATGCCTCCTAAATGTATTTACTGATCCCAGGTCATTGGTTTCAAATGGGACGTTTTCCTAGCCTGTGGGAAGCACCCATAAAAGCTCTCCAAAAGCGCTCGGAAAACAGAAAACGTCCTTTTTCCCCTCTTAAACGATGAGATATTGCTAAGAAACAGAAGACCATGTTATATGTCTTGACCGTTGGCCCTTTTCCCATCAAAATGCACTCCTCTCGAGTGATTTTGCGGAACTCAAAAGTGACATAAGTGCTAAAAATTAGGCAAAATTACCACAAAAATCGGTAAAACCGGTGTTTGGATACCATATTTTGGAAAAGTTCCAAAAAGTTGAACATAATTTCCCATCAAAATAGATGCCTCCTGAATATATTTACAAATCCCATGTCATTGGTTTCAAACGGGACAATTTCCTAGCCTGTGGGAAGCACCCATAAAAGCGCTCTAAAAGCGCTCGGAAAACAGAAAACGTCCTTTTTGCCCTGCTAAACGATGAGATATTTTTAAGAAACTGAGGACCATGTGACGTAGTTGCATGTTTTGACCGTTGGCCCTTTTCCCATCATAATGCACTTCTCTTGAGTGATTTTGCGGAATCCAAAAGTGCCACAAGTGCTAAAAATTAGGCAAAATTACAACAAAAATAGGTAAAACGGGTCTTTGGATACCATATTATGGAAAAATTCCAAAAAGTTGAATATCATTTCCATCGAAATACATGCCTCCTAAATGTATTTACTAATCCCAGGTCATTGGTTTCAAACGGGACGTTTTTCTAGCCTGTGGGAAGCACCCATAAAAGCGCTCCAAAAGCGCTCGGAAAACAGAAAACGTCATTTTTTCCCTCTTAAACGATGAGATATTGCTAAGAAACAGAGGACCATGTTAAATGTCTTGACCGTTGTCCCTTTTCCCATCAAAATGCACCCCTCTTGAGAGATTTTGCGGAACTCAAAAGTGCCATAAGTGCTAAAAATTAGGCAAAATTACCACAAAAATCGGTAAAACTGGTGTTTGGATACCATATTTTGGAAAAATTCCAAAAAGTTGAACATAATTTCCCATCAAAATAGATGCCTCCTGAATATATTTACTAATCCCAGGTCATTGGTATCAAACGGGACAATTTCCTAGCCATGGGAAGCACCCATAAAAGCGCTCGAAAAATGCAAACGTCCTTTTTGCCGTTAAACAATGAGATATTTTTAAGAAATCGAGGACCATGTGACATAGTTGCATGTCTTGACTGTTGGATATTTTCTCATCAAAATTCACTCCTCATGAGTGATTTTTCGGAACTCAAAAGTGCCATAAGTGCTAAAAATTAGGCAAAATTACCACAAAAATCGGTAAAACGGGTCTTTGGATACCATATTTTGGAAAAATTCCAAAAAGTGAACATAATTTCCAATCAAAATAGATGCCTCCAGAATGTTTTTAGTAATCCCAGGTCATTGGTATCAAACGGGATATTTTCCTAGCTTGTGGGCAGCACCCATAAAAGCGCTCAAAAAGGGCTCGAAAAACAAAAAACGTCCTTTTTGCCCTCTTAAACGATGAGATATTGCTAAGAAACTGAGGACCATGTGACGTAGTTTCATGTTTTAAACATTGGCCCTTTTCCCATCAAAATGCACTCTTCTTGAGTGATTTTGCGGAACTCAAAATTTCCATAAGTGCTGAAAATTAGGCAAAATTACCACAATAATTGGTAAAACTAGTCTTTAAATACCATATTTTGGAAAAATTCCAAAAAAGTTGAACATAATTTCCCATCAAAATAGATGCCTCCTAAATGTATTTACTAATCCCGGTCATTGGTTTCAAACGGGACGCTTTTCTAGCCTGTGGGAAGCACCCATAAAAGCGCTCGAAAAGCGCTCGGAAAACAGAAAACGTCATTTTTTCCCTCTTAAACGATGAGATATTGCTAAGAAACAGAGGACCGTGTTAAATGTCTTGACCGTTGTCACTTTTCCCATCAAAATGCACCCCTCTTGAGTGATTTTGCGGAACTCAAAAGTGCCATAAGTGCTAAAAATTAGGCAAAATTACCACAAAAATCGGTAAAACTGGTGTTTGGATACCATATTTTGGAAAAATTCCAAAAAGTTGAACATAATTTCCCATCAAAATAGATGTCTCCTGAATATATTTACTAATCCCAGGTCATTGGTATCAAACGGACAATTTCCCTAGCCTTGTGGAAGCACCCATAAAGCGCTCGGAAAACAGAAAACGTCCTTTTTGCCCTGTTAAACAATGAGATATTTTTAAGAAACTGAGGACCATGTGACGTAGTTGCATGTCTTGACCGTTGGATATTTTCTCATCAAAATTCACTCCTCTTGAGTGATTTTTCGGAACTCAAAAGTGCCATAAGTGCTAAAAATTAGGCAAAATTACCACAAAAATCGGTAAAACGGGTCTTTGGATACCATATTTTGGAAAAATTCCAAAAAGTGAACATAATTTCCAATCAAAATAGATGCCTCCTGAATGTTTTTACTAATCCCAGGTCATTGGTATCAAACGGGATATTTTCCTAGCCTGTGGGCAGCACCCATAAAAGCGCTCAAAAAGGGCTCGGAAAACAAAAAACGTCCTTTTTGCCCTCTTAAACGATGAGATATTGCTAAGAAACTGAGGACCATGTGACGTAGTTTCATGTTTTGACCATTGGCCCTTTTCCCATAAAAATGCACTCTTCTTGAGTGATTTTGCGGAACTCAAAATTTCCATAAGTGCTAAAAATTAGGCAAAATTACCACAAAAATTGGTAAAACGGGTCTTTAAATACCATATTTTGGAAAAATTCCAAAAAGTTGAACATAATTTCCCATCAAAATAGATGCCTCCTAAATGTATTTACTAATCCCAGGTCATTGGTTTTAAACGGGACGTTTTCCTAGCCTGTGGGAAACACCCATAAAAGCTCTCCAAAAGCGCTCGGAAAACAGAAAACGTCCTTTTTTCCCTCTTAAACGATGAGATATTGCTAAGAAACAGATGACCATGTTATATGTCTTGACCGTTAGCCCTTTTCCCATCAAAATGCACTCCTCTTGAGTGATTTTGCGGAACTCAAAAGTGCCATAAGTGCTAAAAATTAGGCAAAATTACCACAAAAATCGGTAAAACCGGTGTTTGGATACCATATATATTTTGGAAGAATTCCAAAAATTTGAACATAATTTCCCATCAAAATAGATTCCTCCTGAATATATTTACTAATCCCAGGTCATTGGTTTCAAACGGGACAATTTCCTATCCTGTGGGAAGCACCCATAAAAGCGCTCCAAAAGCGCTCGGAAAACAGAAAACGTCATTTTTGCCCTGTTAAACGATGAGATATTTTTAAGAAACTGAGGACCATGTGACGTAGTTGCATGTTTTGACCGTTGGCCCTTTTCCCATCAAAATGCACTTCTCTTGAGTGATTTTGCGGAACTCAAAAGTGCCACAAGTGCTAAAAATTAGGCAAAATTACAACAAAAATCGGTAAAAACGGGTCTTTGGATACCATATTTTGGAAAAATTCCAAAAAGTTAAACACCATTTCCATCAAAATAGATACCTCTTAAATGTATTTACTAATCCCAGGTCATTGGTTTCAAACGGACGTTTTCCTAGCTTTGTGAAGCACCCATAAAAGCGCTCCAAAAGCGCTCGGAAAGTAAAACGTCATTTTTTCCCTCTTAAACGATGAGATATTGCTAAGAAACAAAGACCATGTTATATGTCTTGATCGTTGGCCCTTTTCCCATCAAAATGCACTCCTCTTGAGTGATTTTGCGGAACTCAAAAGTGCCATAAGTGCTAAAAATTAGGCAAAATTACCACAAAAATCGGTAAAACTGGTGTTCGGATACCATATTTTGGAAAAATTCCAAAAAGTTGAACATAATTTCCTACCAAAATAGATGCCTCCTGAATTTATTTACTAATCCCATGTCATTGGTATCAAACGGGACAATTTCCTAGCCTGTGAAGCACCCATAAAAGCGCTCAAAAGCGCTGGAAAATAAAACGTCCTTTTTGCCCTGTTAAACAATGAGATATTTTTAAGAAACTGAGGACCATGTGACGTAGTTGCATGTCTTGACCGTTGGATATTTTCTCATCAAAATTCACTCCTCTTGAGTGATTTTTCGGAACTCAAAAGTGCCATAAGTGCTAAAAATTAGGCAAAATTACCACAAAAAATCGGTAAAACGGGTCTTTGGATACCATATTTTGGAAAAATTCCAAAAAGTGAACATAATTTCCAATCAAAATAGATGCCTCCACGAATGTTTTTAGTAATCCCGGGTCATTGGTATCAAACGGGATATTTTCCTAGCCTTTGGGCAAAAGACCCATAAAAGCGCTCAAAAAGGGCTCGGGAAAACAAAAAACGCCCTTTTACCCTCTTAAACGATGAGATATTGCTAAGAAACTGAGGACCATGTGACGTAGTTTCATGTTTTGACCATTGGCCCTTTTCCCATCAAAATGCACTCTTCTTGAGTGATTTTGCGGAACTCAAAATTTCCATAAGTGCTGAAAATTAGGCAAAATTACCACAAAAATTGGTAAAACGGGTCTTTAAATACCATATTTTGGAAAAATTCCAAAAAGTTGAACATAATTTCCCATCAAAATAGATGCCTCCTAAATGTATTTACTAATCCCAGGTCATTGGTTTCAAACGGGACGTTTTCCTAGCCTGTGGGAAGCACCCATAAAAGCTCTCTAAAAGCGCTCGGAAAAAAGAAAACGTCCTTTTTTCCCTCTTAAACGATGAGATATTGCTAAGAAACAGAAGACCATGTTATATGTCTTGACCGTTGGCCCTTTTCCCATCAAAATGCACTCCTCTTGAGTGATTTTGCGGAACTCAAAAGTGCCATAAGTGCTAAAAATTAGGCAAAATTACCACAAAAATCGGTAAAACCGGTGTTTGGATACCATATTTTGGAAGAATTCCAAAAAGTTGAACATAATTCACATCAAAATAGATGCCTCCTGAATATATTTACTAATCCCAGGTCATTGGTTTCAAACGGGACAATTTCCTATCCTGTGGGAAGCACCCATAAAAGCGCTCCAAAAGCGCTCGGAAAACAGAAAACGTCATTTTTTCCCTGTTAAACGATGAGATATTTTTAAGAAACTGAGGACCATGTGATGTAGTTGCATGTTTTGACCGTTGGCCATTTTCCCATCAAAATGCACTTCTCTTGAGTGATTTTGCGGAACTCAAAAGTGCCACAAGTGCTAAAAATTAGGCAAAATTACAACAAAAATCGTAGAAAACGGGTCTTTGGATACCATATTATGGAAAAATTCCAAAAGTTAAACACCATTTCCATCAAAATAGATACCTCTTAAGTTTATTTACTAATCCCAGGTCATTGGTTTCAAACGGGACGTTTTCCTAGCCTGTGGGAAGCACCCATAAAAGCGCTCCAAAAGCGCTCGGAAAACATAAAACGTAATTTTTTGCCTCTTAAACGATGAGATATTGCTAAGAAACAGAGGACCATGTTATATGTCTTGACCGTTGGCCCTTTTCCCATCAAAATGCCACTACAAAACAGAGGGCCTTTAGTGACGGTTTTAAAACCGTCACAAATAGCAAAAAACCGTCACAAATATGTAAAAAACCGTCACAAATGTGTCTTTGTGACGGGCGACAATCCGTCGTTACTACTGGGGTCACAAATGTTTTTTGTGACGGTTGAGAACATTTGTGGCGTTTGGTAAACCGTCACGAATTGTAATTCTATTTGTGACGCTCGGTCAAACCGTCAAAAGTCATTTTCTCCGATAACTGCAGCCTTCGCCGGATTTTTCTGTTGTGACGGTTTACAAACCCTCACTATTATATTAATTATTGGCGGCCACCTTTTCGCCGATGTTAGCCGGAAATCGATACCGGTCGCCGACAACAGATTTTTCCACACACAAAAATAAAAAAGATTTTCAAAACTCACATCATTCACACTACTGGATAACCTTCAATTTACGTAATTCTTATACCATTCCTAACAAAGTTTTACATTGATGCACTATAGAAACAACAATAAGATGTTTCATCATGTTTAAAAAAAAAAAATCTGGGCAACAAAACAACACCCAGAAAGTTCAAAAAGCTGGTAACTAAGATTATCAACATCCAAAATGCTTGTGGAATGAGTTAGGGGCATGATAAGAACACACCTGATGGCATGAAAACAAAAAGAAAGAGATCTCATTCCATTGTATTAAAAAAAAAACAAGCACCTGAGTCGCCAGAGTTATGTGTAAGTAGTATATTAGTCAAGCATCTATGTGCACCAAGATCTTCCATTCATGGACTGTTCCTGATCTCTGCGTCAGTCAATGGGGTAACAGTGTTGGCAGTTCCCAGTCCATGATGCGCAACAAGTGCCTCCGGTTCGGAAATTATCGCTTTGCATTGTCGCTTGAAGTTTCAATGATGGGGTAACAATGTTGGCGATTCCCGTCCATGATGCGCAACATGTGCCTCCCGGTTCAATTCTCATTGCATTGCATTACGCTTGAAGTTCTGCAACAATATTTTCCAATTGTTGTCTAAGGTTCAAAACGTCGCATTTGGGTCGGGTGGTAGGATTGGTGGACGATACTCCACCCCAATATTTCTTTGGCTTTATACCATTGCCTGGGTGAACACGACCACCTTTATCTCGTCCTCGCACTTGGGCCAAAGCATCATGTCGTCCTTGTAGCATAATATCGGAACCTGGTTGGCTAGCTTGGATCTCTACTTCCTCCATTTCCTTCTCAAATATCAATTACAAGAGCAAATGCTTAAGCAATCATATGTAAACAAATTCAAACTTGATTAATAATAAATCAAAAGTACATACAAGTTCCGCAACCACTGGATCCATCAATACTAGCAACCACAAGATATAACACCAGTTCAAAGTCCATCAAATTGATAAGAACCTAAAGAGAAATACTTCGGATGTTACACAACAAAAAGTTGGAAGACAAGAGAAATAAGAGACCAATTAATTGAGGAAGAACCAGCTTAACTAAGCATACAATCACTTATTTATTGAAATTATCACACACACGAAGAATGGCTTTGCAAAGGTCACTTCATTGTTGATTAGGACGACTTTGCACTGCCATTACTTGGCTAATAAAACCAAAGATAAATCAAACACCGCAAAACATGAAAATAAAATTATAGTAATCTAGATGTATGTCTATATAAAAAAGTGATTCCTCCGTAAGATAACATCATAGTTAATGAAGGTAAACTTACCGACCACCGTATTGATACTGACAAAATCTAAGTTTATGTCTTTCTAAAAGTGAGGAGTCTCAAGGGTCTAAGAAAACTTCAACAGTAAAAGGAATTGAGTGGACGTATACTAGTAAACAATTTTCAAAGTGACTTAAATAGTATATACCAATATCTGTCATTAAACCTAATCTAAGGAATTCAACAAACACAATGATTTCAATAATTTTAACAAACACAATGATTTCAATAATTTTAACAGAAAGGAACAGTAGGCAACATTCGACAAAGTCCTTTGTACTTTGAAGAAGGAACCACTCACAATAAAACATGATGACCAATATGTAACTCGAGAGATGAAAATGACTAATCTGATTGAATAAATGAAATACCCCATAAAGTCTCTCCAATGACACGTACATAAAAGATCGATTGAGCATGAACCGGAGATATGCATTGAGTTCAAATGATAAGGCAATACACTTATTAAATCAAATTGTATAAACAGGGAGTTTTAAAATGAACTTAAACCAGTGCCATAATGCAAAACATTGAGTGGAAAATCCTTGAGTTGGCAGAGATAGGAGGGGGAAACAATAAAACTCAAGTCCATGAAAGGAATTTCAAAATTTGGTAAATAGTGGAAATTCAAAAAAATAGTTAATTGGGTCATTTTTACAAACAATAAGTAGGTTGGACAAGAAAGTTTAAACCTAATACTTGAGTTAAAATGAAATCCCCAATGATCACTAAAACTCGTGTGCATTTCACTTGAACGAACCAAAATTTTAAAGCTAAACAAATTAAAAAGCACTATCAAGTAAACCAAATACTGGTACAATGGATTTAATGTATAATGCAGCACATGCTCACAAGTTTTGGAATACGAACGAATCAAGCTAGTACTAAACAGTGATACAAAATGCGAACATAGTATCCAAGTAAGTGGAAATAATCCCATTTAAGGCATAAGGGAAGTAAAATCTACCATTTGTTAAATCCAGTTCCACAAATAGGAATTTTAGAAACTAAAATTAAGCTAGTGTTGTAAACAAGTCTTTGGTTGAAAAGTTAAATTGTAGAGTAGTGAGGAGAATGAATCCAGAAAATCCCATGAGAACACCAACAGCAAAGTATCATAAAAATAGCTCACTGAATCATTTTTCAAACACGTCACTGGCTAATTCCAAAAATCAATACAAGATTTAATTTAGGGAAGGAAAACCAAACACAAATGTTTGAAAAGCATTTTCAATCTTCACAAAACCGATTACCCCATCTCGAAATCTCATGTAGTATAATGTGTACGAAAAAAAAATGAAATTTATATGATTCCAAACCAATTTTTGTTTGTTGTAAAAGACCATCAATGCATGGGTGATTTGAATATCCCATCTTAGTGTCGCACTGAGCTTAACTCGGTTCAGGCACTCGACATAACAAGGTATCCAAGTCACACTTTAGTACTTTGACATATTATACATAGAACTAAAAGATGGAAAGAGTCTAAAATGCAAGCCAACTAAACCGTACACAGCAAATTAGAGATATACATCTTCAACGTACCTTGAAATTCGGACAAGGGATATATTTCTATGCTTTGTATGATTTCAGCTCAATTCAACCTCCATTTGTCCCTAAAAAACAACAAAACAACAATGAGCAATGGCACCAAAATTAGTTGATCCAGTAGAACAAACAGCCATAATTAAAGTACACATAGGAACATATTGATGCTCAAAATTTAACTATAAATGAAGTATGTATTCGTCATCAATGTAAACTTCCCAAGCGTACATAATGAGAAAACAACAGGATAGAAGTCTGCATTTAGTGTAAGGTCAAATCTAAGAAATTCAAAGCTGCAACCACATTTTTTTTAGTTCCATCAACAGAAACCCATATCTAGATTTCATTTCTAGACCACGAATCCATAACACAAACCCTCAGAAATCAAAGAAAATAAAACTTCCAGTAAACCCTAAGAAATTGAAACTGAAGAAAAATAAAATTAATTTTTTTAATTAGAATTAGAATACAAACAAAAAGTCTGGAAATTTCACCTAAAAGTTTACTCCTTTAATCCTGCAGAACAAAGAAACATGAATTAAAAGTAATATTAAGCAAACCAGATCTAAGAAACTTTAAGAAAAACCAGCCCTTAAGGAAACTAAAATTAAAAGTAATACAATGAAAAAGAGGGGAAAATCAACTTCGATTGACTCCTTTAGATCATATTAAACAAAAGAAGAAAAAAATCATTAATGGATGAGTGATTACAGACGAGATGGAGAGAAGGCAAGAGAATCAAACCTCTTAGAAACTTCTTCGGCGGAGAAGGCAAGAAAGTAAGAGAAGAAGAAAAACAGATAATAAGAAGATAAGAGAAAGAAATAAAAAATATAAGGGTTGAAAGTTTTGGTGAAAATTTCAGTGGGAGAGATAGGGTTTCACTGGAATTCACCTCATTTTCCTCGAAAAAAAATCTCGACGGTTTTAAGAACCGTGAATTGAAGAAAATTTCTTACCGTCGGAATCATAAAATCGATGGATTTTCTTGTGTCGGAAACTTAAAAACCCAGAATACGTTTGACTTTTGACTAACTTTAGTATTTGTGACGGGTTGGTCCAAAAACTCTCACAAATATTTTTGTCGGACCCTTGAAACTGACAGAAATGGTGTTGACTTTGACTGACCTAAGTATTTGTGGCGGTTGGCTCAAAACCCTCACAAATAACCCTTATTTGTGACGCCCCTGTTTAAAAAACCCTCACAATTGAGACATGTTTTTGTAGTGTGCACTCCTCTTGAGTGATTTTGCGGAACTCAAAAGTGCCATAAGTGCTAAAAATTAGGCAAAATTACCATAAAAATCGGTAAAACTGGTGTTTGGATACCATATTTTGGAAAAATTCCAAAAAGTTGAACTTAATTTCCCACCAAAATAGATGCCTCCTGAATTTATTTACTAATCCCATGTCATTGGTATCAAACGGGACAATTTCCTAGCCTGTGGGAAGCACCCATAAAAGCGCTCGGAAAATAGAAAACGTCCTTTTTGCCCTGTTAAACAATGAGATATTTTTAAGAAACTGAGGACCATGTGACGTAGTTGCATGTCTTGACCGTTGGCTCTTTTCACATCAAAATGCACTCCTCTTGAGTGATTTTGCGGAACTCAAAAGTGCCATAAGTGCTAAAAATTAGGCAAAATTACCATAAAAATCGGTAAAACTGGTGTTTGGATACCATATTTTGGAAAAATTCCAAAAAGTTGAACTTAATTTCCCACCAAAATAGATGCCTCCCGAATTTATTTACTAATCCCATGTCATTGGTATCAAAACGGGACAATTTCCTAGCCTGTGGGAAGCACCCATAAAAGCGCTCCAAAAGCGCTCGCAAAACAGAAAACGTCCTTTTTGCCCTGTTAAACAATGAGATATTTTTAAGAAACTGAGGACCATGTGACGTAGTTGCATGTCTTGACCGTTGGCTCTTTTCACATCAAAATGCACTCCTCTTGAGTGATTTTTCGGAACTCAAAAGTGCCATAAGAGCTAAAAATTAGGCAAAATTACCACAAAAATCGGTAAAACGGGTCTTTGGATACCATATTTTGGAAAATTTCCAAAAAGTGAACATAATTTTCCATCAAAATAGATGTCTCCTGAATGTATTTACTAATCCCAGGTCATTAGTATCAAACGGGACATTTTCCTAGCCTGTGGGCAGCACCCATAAAAGCGCTCAAAAAGGGCTCGGAAAACAAAAAACGTCCTTTTTGCCCTCTTAAACGATGAGATATTGCTAAGAAACTGAGGACCATGTGACGTAGTTGCATGTTTTGACCATTGGCCCTTTTCCCATCAAAATGCACTCCTCTTGAATGATTTTGCGGAACTCAAAATTTCCATAAGTGCTAAAAATTAGGCAAAATACCACAAAAATCGGTAAAACGGGTCTTTAAATACCATATTTTGGAAAAATTCCAAAAAGTGGTACATAATTTCCCATCAAAATAGATGCCTCCTAAATGTATTTACTGATCCCAGGTCATTAGTTTCAAATGGGACATTTTCCTAGCCTGTGGGAAGCACCCATAAAAGCTCTCGAAAAGCGCTCGGAAAATAGAAAACGTCTTTTTTTCCCTCTTAAACGATGAGATATTGCTAAGAAACAGAAGACCATGTTATATGTCTTGACCGTTGGCCCTTTTACCATCAAAATGCATTCCTCTTGAGTGATTTTGCGGAACTCAAAAGTGACATAAGTGCTAAAAATTAGGCAAAATTACCACAAAAATCGGTAAAACGGGTCTTTGGATACCATATTTTGGAAAAATTCCAAAAAGTTGAACATAATTTCCCATCAAAATAGATGCCTCCTGAATTTATTTACTAATCCCATGTCATTGGTATCAAACGGGACAATTTCCTAGCCTGTGGGAAGCACCCATAAAAGCGCTCAAAAAGCGCTCGGAAAATAGAAAACGTCCTTTTTGCCCTGTTAAACAATGAGATATTTTTAAGAAACTGAGGACCATGTGACGTAGTTGCATGTCTTGACCGTTGGATATTTTCTCATCAAAATTCACTCCTCTTGAGTGATTTTTCGGAACTCAAAAGTGCCATAAGTGCTAAAAATTAGGCAAAATTATCACAAAAATCGGTAAAACGGGTCTTTGGATACCATATTTTGGAAAAATTCCAAAAGTTGAACATAATTTCCAATCAAAATAGATGCCTCCTGAATGTTTTTACTAATCCCAGGTCATTGGTTTCAAACGGGATATTTTCCTAGCACATGGGCAGCACCCATAAAAGCGCTCAAAAGGGCTCGGAAAACAAAAAACGTCCTTTTGCCCTCTTAAACGATGAGATATTGCTAAAAACTGAGGACCATGTGACGTAGTTTCATGTTTTGACCATTGGCCCTTTTCCCATCAAAATGCACTCTTCTTGAGTGATTTTGCGGAACTCAAAATTTCCATAAGTGCTAAAAATTAGGCAAAATTACCACAAAAATTGGTAAAACGGGTCTTTAAATACCATATTTTGGAAAAATTCCAAAAAGTTGAACATAATTTCCCATCAAAATAGATGCCTCCTAAATGTATTTACTAATCCCGGGTCATTGGTTTCAAACGGGACGTTTTCCTAGCTGTGGGAAGCACCCATAAAAGCGCTCCAAAAGCGGTCGGAAAACAAAAAACGTCCTTTTTGCCCTCTTAAACGATGAGATATTGCTAAAAAACTAAGGACCATGTGACGTATTTATATGTCTTGACCGTTGGCCCTTTTCCCATCAAAATGCACTCCTCTTGAGTGATTTTTGGAACTCAAAAGTACCATAAGTGCTAAAAATTAGTCAAAATTACCACAAAAATCGGTAAAACCAGTCTTTGGATACCATATTTTGGAAAATTTCCAAAAAGTTGAACATAATTTCCCATCAAAATAGATTCCTCCTGAATGTATTTACTAATCCCAGTCATTGGTTTCAAACGGGAACAATTTCCTATCCTGTGGAAAGCACCCATAAAAGCGCTCCAAAAGCGCTCGGAAAACGACGTCATTTTGCCCTCTTAAACGATGAGATATTTTTAAAAACTGAGGACCATGTGACTTAGTTACATGTCTTCACCGTTGGCCCTTTTCCCATCAAAATGCACTTCTCTTGAGTGATTTTGCGGAACTCAAAAGTGCCATAAGTGCTAAAAATTAGGCAAAATTACAACAAAAATCGGTAAAACGGGTCTTTGGATACCATATTTTGGAAAAATTCCAAAAAGTTAAACACCATTTCCATCAAAATAGATACCTCTTAAATGTATTTACTAATCCCAGGTCATTGGTTTCAAACGGGACGTTTTCCTAGCCTGTGGGAAGCACCCATAAAAGCGCTCCAAAAGCGCTCGGAAAACAGAAAACGTCATTTTTTCCCTCTTAAACGATGAGATATTGCTATGAAACAGAGGACCATGTTATATGTCTTGACCGTTGGCCCTTTTCCCATCAAAATGCACTCCTCTTGAGTGATTTTGCGGAACTCAAAAGTGCCATAAGTGCTAAAAATTAGGCAAAATTACCATAAAAATCGGTAAAACGGGTCTTTGGATACCATATTTTGGAAAAATTCCAAAAAGTTGAACTTAATTTCCCATCAAAATAGATGCCTCATGAATTTATTTACTAATCCCATGTCATTGGTTTCAAACGGGACATTTTCCTAGCACATGAGAAGCACCCATAAAAGCGCTCGGAAAATAGAAAACGTCCTTTTGCCCTCTTAAACGATGAAATATTTTTAAGAAACGAGGACCATGTGACGTAGTTGCATGTCTTGACCGTTGGCCCTTTTCCCATCAAAATGCACTCCTCTTGAGTGATTTTTCGGAACTCAAAAGTGCCATAAGTGCTAAAAATTAGGCAAAATTACCACAAAAATCGGTAAAACGGGTCTTTAGATACCATATTTTGGAAAATTTCCAAAAAGTTGAACATAATTTCCCATCAAAATAGATGCATCCTGAATGTATTTACTAATCCCAGGTCATTGGTTTCAAACGGGACGTTTTCCTAGCTTTGTGGGCAGCACCCATAAAAGCGCTCCAAAAGCGCTCGGAAAACGATAAAACGTCTTTTGCCCTCTTAAACGATGAGATATTGCTAAGAAACTGAGGACCATGTGACGTAGTTGCATGTTTTGACCATTGGCCCTTTTCCCATCAAAATGCACTCCTCTTGAGTGATTTTGCGGAACTCAAAATTTCCATAAGTGCTAAAAATTAGGCAAAATTACCACAAAAATCGGTAAAACGGGTCTTTAAATACCATATTTTGGAAAAATTCCAAAAAGTGGTACATAATTTCCCATCAAAATAGATGCCTCCTAAATGTATTTACTGATCCCAGGTCATTGGTTTCAAACGGGACGTTTTCCTAGCCTTGTGGGAAGCACCCATAAAAGCTCTCCAAAAGCGCTCGGAAAACGAAACGTCTTTTTTGCCCTCTTAAACGATGAGATATTGCTAAGAAACAGAAGACCATGTTATATATCTTGACCGTTGGCCCTTTTCCCATCAAAATGCACTCCTCTTGAGTGATTTTGCGGAACTCAAAAGTGACATAAGTGCTAAAAATTAGGCAAAATTACCATAAAAATCGGTAAAACTGGTGTTTGGATACCATATTTTGGAAAAATTCCAAAAAGTTGAACATAATTTCCCATCAAAATAGATGCCTCCTGAATATATTTACTAATCCCAGGTCATTGGTTTCAAACGGGACAATTTCCTAGCCTGTGGGAAGCACCCATAAAAGCGCTCGGAAAACAGAAAACGTCCTTTTTGCCCTGTTAAACAATGAGATATTTTTAAGAAACTGAGGACCATGTGACGTAGTTTCATGTTTTGACCATTGGCCCTTTTCCCATCAAAATGCACTCTTCTTGAGTGATTTTGCGGAACTCAAAATGCCATAAGTGCTAAAAATTAGGCAAAATTACCAAAAAAATCGTTAAAACGGGTCTTTGGATACCATATTTTGGAAAAATTCCAAAACGTTGAACATAATTTCCCATCAAAATAGATGTCTCCTGAATGTATTTACTAATCCCAGGTCATTGGTATCAAACGGGACATTTTCCTAGCACAGGAAGCACCCATAAAAGCGCTCAAAAGGGGCTCGGAAAAAGAAAAAAACGTCTTTTTGCCCTCTTAAACGATGAGATATTGCTAAGAAACTGAGGACCATGTGACGTAGTTGCATGTTTTGACCATTGGCCCTTTTCCCATCAAAATGCACTCCTCTTGAGTGATTTTGCGGAACTCAAAATTTCCATAAGTGCTAAAAATTAGGCAAAATTACCACAAAAATCGGTAAAACGGGTCTTTAAATACCATATTTTGGAAAAATTCCAAAAAGTGGTACATAATTTCCCATCAAAATAGATGCCTCCTAAATGTATTTACTGATCCCAGGTCATTGGTTTCAAATGGGACGTTTTCCTAGCACGTGGGAAGCACCCATAAAAGCGCTCCAAAGCGCTCGGAAAACAAAAACGTCCTTTTTCCCTCTTAAACGATGAGATATTGCTAAAAAACTGAGGACCATGTGACGTAGTTACATGTCTTGACCGTTGGCCCTTTTCCCATCAAAATGCACTCCTCTTGAGTGATTTTGCGGAACTCAAAAGTGACATAAGTGCTAAAAATTAGGCAAAATTACCACAAAAATCGGTAAAACGGGTCTTTGGATACCATATTTTGGAAAAATTCCAAAAAGTTGAACATAATTTCCCATCAAAATAGATGCCTCCTGAATGTATTTACTAATCCCAGGTCATTGGTTTCAAACGGGACAATTTCCTAGCTGTGGGAAGCACCCATAAAAGCGCTCCAAAAGCGCTCGGAAAACGAAAACGTCCTTTTTGCCCTCTTAAACAATGAGATATTTTAAAAACTGAGGACCATGTGACGTAGTTACATGTCTTTGACCATTGGCCCTTTTCCCATCAAAATGCACTCCTCTTGAGTGATTTTGCGGAACTCAAAAGTTCCATAAGTGCTAAAAATTAGGCAAAATTACCACAAAAATCGGTAAAACGGGTCTTTGGATACCATATTTTGGAAAAATTCCAAAAAGTTGAACATAATTTCCCATCAAAACACATGCCTCCTAAATGTATTTACTAATCCCAGGTCATTGGTTTCAAACGGGACGTTTTCCTAGCCTGTGGAAGCACCCATAAAAGCGCTCCAAAAGCGCTCGGAAAAACAAAAACGTCCTTTTTCCCTCTTAAACGATGAGATATTGCTAAAAAACTGAGGACCATGTGACAAATGTCTTGACCGTTGTCCCTTTTCCCATCAAAATGCACTCCTCTTGAGTGATTTTGCGGAACTCAAAAGTGCCATAAGTGCTAAAAATTAGGCAAAATTACCACAAAAATCGGTAAAACGGGTCTTTGGATACCATATTTTGGAAAAATTCCAAAAGTTGAACATAATTTCCCATCAAAATAGATGCCTCCCTGAATGTATTTACTAATCCCAGGTCATTGGTTTCAAACGGGATAATTTCCTAGCACATGGAAAGCACCCATAAAAGCGCTCCAAAAGCGCTCGGAAAACGAAAACGTCCCTTTTTGCCTCTTAAACAATGAGATATTTTTAAGAAACGAGGACCATGTGACGTAGTTGCATGTCTTGACCGTTGGATATTTTCCCATCAAAATGCACTCCTCTTGAGTGATTTTGCGGAACTCAAAAGTGCCATAAGTGCTAAAATTAGGCAAAATTACCACAAAAATCGGTAAAACGGGTCTTTGGATACCATATTTTGGAAAAATTCCAAAAAGTTGAACATAATTTCCAATCAAAATAGATGCCTCCTGAATGTTTTTACTAATCCCAGGTCATTGGTTTCAAACGGGATATTTTCCTAGCCTTTGGGAAGCACCCATAAAAGCGCTCCAAAAGCGCTCGGAAAACAAAAACGTCCTTTTGCCCTCTTAAACGATGAGATATTGCTAAGAAACAGAGGACCATGTGACGTAGTTTCATGTTTTGACCGTTGGCCCTTTTCCCATCAAAATGCACTCCTCTTGAGTGATTTTGCGGAACTCAAAATTGCCATAAGTGCTAAAAATTAGGCAAAATTACCACAAAAATCGGTAAAACGGGTCTTTAAATACCATATTTTGGAAAAATTCCAAAAAGTTGAACATAATTTCCCATCAAAATAGATGCCTCCTAAATGTATTTACTAATCCCAGGTCATTGGTTTCAAACGGGACGTTTTCCTAGCCTGTGGGAAGCACCCATAAAAGCTCTCCAAAAGCGCTCGGAAAACGTAAACGTCCTTTTTTGCCCTCTTAAACGATGAGATATTGCTAAGAACCATGATGTGACCATAGTTACATGTCTTGACCGTTAGCCCTTTTCCCATCAAAATGCACTCCTCTTGAGTGATTTTGCGGAACTCAAAAGTGCCATAAGTGCTAAAAATTAGGCAAAATTACCACAAAAATCGGTAAAACGGTGTCTTTGGATACCATATTTTGGAAAAATTCCAAAAAGTTGAACATAATTTCCCATCAAAATAGATTCCTCCTAAATGTATTTACTAATCCCAGGTCATTGGTTTCAAACGGGACAATTTCCTATCCTGTGGGAAGCACCCATAAAAGCGCTCCAAAAGCGCTCGGAAAACAGAAAACGTCCTTTTTGCCCTGTTAAACGATGAGATATTTTTAAGAAACTGAGGACCATGTGACGTAGTTGCATGTCTTGACCGTTGGCCCTTTTCCCTTCAAAATGCACTCCTCTTGAGTGATTTTTTGGAACTGAAAAGTGCCATAAGTGCTAAATATTAGGCAAAATTACCACAAAAATCAGTATAACGGGTCTTTAGATACCATATGATGGAAAAATTCCAAAAAGTTGAACATAATTTCCCATCAAAATAGATGCCTCTGAATGTGTTTTACTAATCCCAGGTCATTGGTATCAAACGGGATATTTTCCTAGCCTGTGGGCAGCACCCATAAAAGCGCTCAAAAAGGGCTCGGAAAACAAAAAACGTCATTTTTGCCCTCTTAAACGATGAGATATTGCTAAGAAACTGAGGACCATGTGACGTAGTTTCATGTTTTGACCATTGGCCCTTTTCCCATCAAAATGCACTCCTCTTGAGTGATTTTGCGGAACTCAAAATTTCCATAAGTGCTGAAAATTAGGCAAAATTACCACAAAAATTGGTAAAACGGGTCTTTAAATACCATATTTTGGAAAAATTCCAAAAAGTTGAACATAATTTCCCATCAAAATAGATGCCTCCTAAATGTATTTACTAATCCCAGGTCATTGGTTTCAAACGGGACGTTTTCCTAGCTTTGTGGAAGCACCCATAAAAGCTCTCAAAAGCGCTCGGAAAAAAGAAAACGTCCTTTTTTCCCTCTTAAACGATGAGATATTGCTAAGAAACAGAAGACCATGTTATATGTCTTGACCGTTGGCCCTTTTCCCATCAAAATGCACTCCTCTTGAGTGATTTTGCGGAACTCAAAAGTGCCATAAGTGCTAAAAATTAGGCAAAATTACCACAAAAATCGGTAAAACGGGTCTTTGGATACCATATTTTGGAAAAATTCCAAAAAGTTGAACATAATTTCCCATCAAAATAGATGCCTCCTGAATATATTTACTAATCCCAGGTCATTGGTTTCAAACGGGACAATTTCCTAGCCTGTGGGAAGCACCCATAAAAGCGCTCCAAAAGCGCTCGGAAAACAGAAAACGTCATTTTTGCCCTCTTAAACGATGAGATATTTTTAAGAAACTGAGGACCATGTGACGTAGTTACATGTTTTGACCGTTGGCCCTTTTCCCATCAAAATGCACTCCTCTTGAGTGATTTTGCGGAACTCAAAAGTGCCATAAGTGCTAAAAATTAGGCAAAATTACAACAAAAATCGGTAAAACGGGTCTTTGGATACCATATTATGGAAAAATTCCAAAAAGTTAAACACCATTTCCATCAAAATAGATACCTCTTAAGTTTATTTACTAATCCCATGTCATTGGTATCAAACGGGACAATTTCCTAGCCTGTGGGAAGCACCCATAAAAGCGCTCGGAAAATAGAAAACGTCCTTTTTGCCCTGTTAAACAATGAAATATTTTTAAGAAACTGAGGACCATGTGACGTAGTTGCATGTCTTGACCGTTGGCTCTTTTCTCATCAAAATGCACTCCTCTTGAGTGATTTTTCGGAACTCAAAAGTGTCATAAGTGCTAAAAATTAGGCAAAATTACCACAAAAATCGGTAAAACGGGTCTTTAGATACCATATTTTGGAAAAATTCCAAAAAGTTGAACATAATTTCCATCAAAATAGATGTCTCCTGAGTGTATTTACTAATCCCAGGTCATTGGTTTCAAACGGGACATTTTCCTAGCTTTGTGGGAAGCACCCATAAAAGCGCTCCAAAAGCGCTCGGAAAACGATAAACGTCCTTTTGCCCTCTTAAACGATGAGATATTGCTAAGAAACTGAGGACCATGTGACGTAGTTACATGTTTTGACCATTGGCCCTTTTCCCATCAAAATGCACTCCTCTTGAGTGATTTTGCGGAACTCAAAATTTGCCATAAGTGCTAAAAATTAGGCAAAATTACCACAAAAATCGGTAAAACGGGTCTTTAAATACCATATTTTGGAAAAATTCCAAAAAGTTGAACATAATTTCGCATCAAAATAGATGCCTCCTAAATGTATTTACTGATCCCAGGTCATTGGTTTCAAATGGGACGTTTTCCTAGCCTTTGTGGAAGCACCCATAAAAGCTCTCCAAAAGCGCTCGGAAAACGACGTCCTTTTTCCCTCTTAAACGATGAAATATTGCTAAGAAACTGAGGACCATGTGACGTATATACATGTATTGACCGTTGGCCCTTTTCCCATCGAAATGCACTCCTCTTGAGTGATTTTGCGGAACTCAAAAGTGACATAAGTGCTAAAAATTAGGCAAAATTACCATAAAAATCGGTAAAACTGGTGTTTGGATACCATATTTTGGAAAAATTCCAAAAAGTTGAACATAATTTCCCATCAAAATAGATGCCTCCTGAATATATTTACTAATCCCAGGTCATTGGTATCAAACGGGACAATTTCCTAGCCTGTGGGAAGCACCCATAAAAGCGCCTCAAAAAGCGCTCGGAAAACGAAAAACGTCCTTTTTTCCCTCTTAAACAATGAGATATTTCTAAGAAACTGAGGACCATGTGACGTAGTTTCATGTTTTGACCATTGGCCCTTTTCCCATCAAAATGCACTCTTCTTGAGTGATTTTGCGGAACTCAAAATTTCCATAAGTGCTAAAAATTAGGCAAAATTACCACAAAAATCGGTAAAACGGGTCTTTAAATACCATATTTTGGAAAAATTCCAAAAGGTTGAACATAATTTCCCATCAAAATAGATGCCTCATGACTGTATTTACTAATCCCATGTCATTGGTTTCAAACGGGACATTTTCCTAGCTTTGTGGAAGCACCCATAAATGCGCTCAAAAGGGGTCGGAAAAAGAAAACGTCTTTTTGCCCTCTTAAACGATGAGATATTGCTAAAAACTAAGGACCATGTGACGTAGTTGACATGTCTTGACCATTGGCCCTTTTCCCATCAAAATGCACTCCTCTTGAGTGATTTTGCGGAACTCAAAAGTTCCATAAGTGCTAAAAATTAGGCAAAATTACCACAAAAATCGGTAAAACGGGTCTTTAAATACCATATTTTGGAAAAATTCCAAAAAGTTGAACATAATTTCCATCAAAATAGATGCCTCCTAAATGTATTTACTAATCCCAGGTCATTGGTTTCATATGGGACGTTTTCCTAGCCTGTGGGAAGCACCCATAAAAGCTCTCCAAAAGCGCTCGGAAAACAGAAAACGTCCTTTTTTCCCTCTTAAACGATGAGATATTGCTAAGAAACTGAGGACCATGTGACGTAGTTATATGTCTTGACCGTTGGCCCTTTTCCCATCAAAATGCACTCCTCTTGAGTGATTTTGCGGAACTCAAAAGTGCCATAAGTGCTAAAAATTAGGCAAAATTACCACAAAAATCGGTAAAAGCGGGTCTTTGGATACCATATTTTGGAAAATTTCCAAAAAGTTGAACATAATTTCCAATCAAAATAGATTCCTTCTAAATATATTTACTAATCCCAGGTCATTGGTTTCAAACGGGACAATTTTCTAGCAGTGGGAAGCACCCATAAAAAAAGCGCTCGGAAAAAGAAAACGTCCTTTTTGCCTCTTAAACGATGAGATATTTTAAGAAACGAGGACCATGTGACGTAGTTTCATGTTTTGACCATTGGCCCTTTTCCCATCAAAATGCACTCTTCTTGAGTGATTTTGCGGAACTCAAAAGTGTCCATAAGTGCTAAAAATTAGGCAAAATTACCACAAAAATCGGTAAAACGGGTCTTTAAATACCATATTTTGGAAAAATTCCAAAAGTTGAACATAATTTCCCATCAAAATAGATGCCTCCTAAATGTATTTACTAATCCCAGGTCATTGGTTTCAAACGGGACGTTTTCCTAGCCTGTGGGAAGCACCCATAAAAGCGCTCCAAAAGCGCTCGGAAAACAGAAAACGTCCTTTTTTCCCTCTTAAACGATGAGATATTGCTAAGAAACTGAGGACCATGTGACATAGTTATATGTATTGACCGTTGTCCCTTTTCCCATCAAAATGCACTCCTTTTGAGTGATTTTGCGGAACTTAAAAGTGCCATAAGTGCTAAAAATTAGGCAAAATTACCACAAAAATCGGTAAAACGGGTCTTTGGATACCATATTTTGGAAAAATTCCAAAAAGTTGAACATAATTTCCCATCAAAATAGATGCCTCCTGAATATATTTACTAATCCCAGGTGATTGGTTTCAAACGGGACATTTTCCTAGCCTGTGGAAAGCACCCATAAAAGCGCTCCAAAAGCGCTCGGAAAACGTCGTCTTTTTGCCCTCTTAAACAATGAGATATTGCTAAGAAACGAGGACCATGTGACGTAGTTGCATGTCTTGACCGTTGGCTATTTTCTCATCAAAATTCACTCCTCTTGAGTGATTTTGCGGAACTCAAAAGTGCCATAAGTGCTAAAAATTAGGCAAAATTACCACAAAAATCGGTAAAACGGGTCTTTGGATACCATATTTTGGAAAAATTCCAAAAAGTTGAACATAATTTCCCATCAAAATAGATGCCTCCTGAGTGTATTTACTAATCCCATGTCATTGGTTTCAAACGGGACATTTTCCTAGCCTGTGGGAAGCACCCATAAAAGCGCTCGGAAAACAGAAAACGTCCTTTTTGCCCTCTTAAACGATGAGATATTGCTAAGAAACTGAGGACCATGTGACGTAGTTTCATGTTTTGACCATTGGCCCTTTTCCCATCAAAACGCACTCCTCTTGAGTGATTTTGCGGAACTCAAAAGTGTCATAAGTGCTAAAAATTAGGCAAAATTACCACAAAAATCGGTAAAACGGGTCTTTAAATACCATATTTTGGAAAAATTCCAAAAAGTTGAACATAATTTCCCATCAAAATAGATGCCTCCTAAATGTATTTACTAATCCCAGGTCATTGGTTTCAAACGGGACGTTTTCCTAGCCTGTGGGAAGCACCCATAAAAGCTCTCTAAAAGCGCTCGGAAAAAAGAAAACGTCCTTTTTTCCCTCTTAAACGATGAGATATTGCTAAGAAACAGAGGACCATGTTATATGTCTTGACCGTTGGCCCTTTTCCCATCAAAATGCACTCCTCTTGAGTGATTTTGCGGAACTCAAAAGTGCCATAAGTGCTAAAAATTAGGCAAAATTACCACAAAAATCGGTAAAACCGGTCTTTGGATACCATATTTTGGAAAAATTCCAAAAAGTTGAACATAATTTCCCATCAAAATAGATGCCTCCTGAATATATTTACTAATCCCAGGTCATTGGTTTCAAACGGGACAATTTTCTAGCCTGTGGAAGCACCCATAAAAAGCGCTCCAAAAGCGCTCGGAAAACGATAAAACGTCCTTTTGCCCTCTTAAACGATGAGATATTGCTAAGAAACTGAGGACCATGTGACGTAGTTACATGTCTTGACCGTTGGCCCTTTTCCCATCAAAATGCACTCCTCTTGAGTGATTTTGCGGAACTCAAAAGTGCCACAAGTGCTAAAAATTAGGCAAAATTACCACAAAAATCGGTAAAACGGGTCTTTGGATACCATATTTTGGAAAAATTCCAAAAAGTTGAAACACCATTTCCCATCAAAATAGATGCCTCTTAAGTTTATTTACTAATCCCATGTCATTGGTTTCAAACGGGACAATTTCCTAGCCTTGTGGGAAGCACCCATAAAAGCGCTCCAAAAGCTAGGAAAAACATAAAACGTCCTTTTTCCCTCTTAAACGATGAGATATTTTTAAGAAACTGAGGACCATGTGACGTAGTTACATGTCTTGACCGTTGGCCCTTTTCCCATCAAAATGCACTCCTCTTGAGTGATTTTGCGGAACTCAAAAGTGCCATAAGTGCTAAAAATTAGGCAAAATTACCACAAAAATCGGTAAAACGGGTCTTTGGATACCATATTTTGGAAAATTTCCAAAAAGTTGAACATAATTTCCCATCAAAATAGATGCCTCCTGAATGTATTTACTAATCCCAGGTCATTGGTTTAAAACGGGACGTTTTCCTAGCCTGTGGGAAGCACCCATAAAAGCGCTCCAAAAGCGCTCGGAAAACATAAAACGTCCTTTTTGCCCTCTTAAACGATGAGATATTGCTAAGAAACTGAGGACCATGTGACGTAGTTACATGTCTTGACCATTGGCCCTTTTCCCATCAAAATGCACTCCTCTTGAGTGATTTTGCGGAACTCAAAAGTGTCATAAGTGCTAAAAATTAGGCAAAATTACCACAAAAATCGGTAAAACGGGTCTTTAGATACCATATTTTGGAAAAATTCCAAAAAGTTGAACATAATTTCCCATCAAAATAGATGCCTCCTGAATGTATTTACTAATCCCAGGTCATTGGTTTCAAATGAGACGTTTTCCTAGCCTGTGGGAAGCACCCATAAAAGCGCTCCAAAAGCGCTCGGAAAACATAAAACGTCCTTATGCCCTCTTAAACGATGAGATATTGCTAAGAAACTGAGGACCATGTGACGTAGTTACATGTCTTGACCGTTGGCCCTTTTCCCATCAAAATGCACTCCTCTTGAGTGATTTTGCGGAACTCAAAAGTGCCATAAGTGCTAAAAATTAGGCAAAATTACCACAAAAATCGGTAAAACGGGTCTTTGGATACCATATTTTGGAAAAATTCCAAAAAGTTGAACATAATTTCCCATCAAAATAGATGCCTCCTGAATATATTTACTAATCCCAGGTCATTGGTTTCAAACGGGACGTTTTCTAGCCTGTGGGAAGCACCCATAAAAGCGCTCCAAAAGCGCTCGGAAAACATAAAACGTCCTTTTTGCCCTCTTAAACGATGAGATATTGCTAAGAAACTGAGGACCATGTGACGTAGTTACATGTCTTGACCGTTGGCCCTTTTCCCATCAAAATGCACTCCTCTTGAGTGATTTTGCGGAACTCAAAAGTGCCATAAGTGCTAAAAATTAGGCAAAATTACCACAAAAATCGGTAAAACGGGTCTTTGGATACCATATTTTGGAAAAATTCCAAAATTTTGAACATAATTTCCCATCAAAATAGATGCCTCCTAAATGTATTTACTAATCCCAGGTCATTGGTTTCAAATGGGACGTTTTCCTAGCTTTGTGGAAGCACCCATAAAAGCGCTCCAAAGCGCTCGGAAAACAGAAAACGTCCTTTTTCCCTCTTAAACGATGAGATATTGCTAAAAAACAGGACCATGTGACCATGTTACATGTCTTGACATTTGGCCCTTTTCCCATCAAAATGCACTCCTCTTGAGTGATTTTGCGGAACTCAAAAGTGCCACAAGTGCTAAAAATTAGGCAAAATTACCACAAAAATCGTTAAAATGGGTCTTTGGATACCATATTTTGGAAAAATACAAAAAGTTGAACATAATTTCCCATCAAAATAGATGCCTCCTGAATGTATTTACTAATCCCAGGTCATTGGTTTCAAACGGGACGTTTTCTAGCCTATGGGAAGCACCCATAAAAGCGCTCCAAAGCGCTCGGAAAAACAGAAAACGTCCTTTTTCCCTCTTAAAAGATGAGATATTGCTAAGAAACCGAGGACCATGTTCCGTAGTTACATGTCTTGACTGTTGGCCCTTTTCCCATCAAAATGCACTCCTCTTGAGTGATTTTGCGGAACTCAAAAGTGCCATAAATGCTAAAAATTAGGCAAAATTACCACAAAAATCGGTAAAACCGGTCTTTGGATACCATATTTTGGAAAAATTCCAAAATGTTGAACATAATTTCCCATCAAAATAGATGCCTCCTGAATATATTTACTAATCCCAGGTAATTGGTTTCAAACGGGACAATTTCCTAGCTTTGTGGGAAGCACCCATAAAAGCGCTCCAAAAGCGCTCGGAAAAACATAAAACGTCCTTTTTGCCCTCTTAAACGATGAGATATTTTTAAGAAACTGAGGACCATGTGACGTAGTTACATGTCTTGACCGTTGGCCCTTTTCCATCAAAATGCACTCCTCTTGAGTGATTTTGCGGAACTCAAAAGTGCCATAAGTGCTAAAAATTAGGCAAAATTACCACAAAAATCGGTAAAACGGGTCTTTGGATACCATATTTTGGAAAAAACCCAAAATTTTGAACATAATTTCCCATCAAAATAGATGCCTCCTAAATGTATTTACTAATCCCGGGTCATTGGTTTCAAACGGGACGTTTTCCTAGCATGTGGGAAGCACTCATAAAAGCGCTCCAAAAGCGCTCGGAAAACAGAAAACGTCCTTTTTTCCCTCTTAAACGATGAGATATTGCTAAGAAACGAGGACCATGTGACATAGTTACATGTCTTGACCGTTGGACCTTTTACCATCAAAATGCACTCCTCTTGAGTGATTTTGCGGAACTCAAAAGTGCAATAAATGCTAAAAATTAGGCAAAATAACTACAAAAATCGGTAAAACGGGTCTTTGGATACCAAGTTATTGGAAAAATTCCAAACAGTTGAACACCATTTCCCATCAAAATAGATGCCTCCTAAATGTATTTACTAATCCCAGGTCATTGGTTTCAAACGGGACGTTTTCCTAGCCTTTGGGAAGCACCCATAAAAGCGCTCCAAAAGCGCTCGGAAAACAAAAACGTCCTTTTTTCCATCTTAAACGATGAGATATTGCTAAAAACTGAGGACCATGTGACATAGTTACATGTCTTGTCCGTTGGCCCTTTTCCCATCAAAATGCACTCCTCTTGAGTGATTTTGCGGAACTCAAAAGTGCCATAAGTGCTAAAAATTAGGCAAAATTACCACAAAAATCGGTAAAACGGGTCTTTGGATACCATATTTTGGAAAAATTCCAAAAAGTTGAACATAATTTCCCATCAAAATAGATGCCTCCTGAATATATTTACTAATCCCAGGTCATTGGTTTCAAATGGGACAATTTCCTAGCCTGGGAAGCACCCATAAAAGCGCTCCAAAAGCGCTTGGAAAACAGAAAACGTCCTTTTTTCCCTCTTAAACGATGAGATATTGCTAAGAAACCGAGGACCATGTGACGTAGTTACATGTCTTGATAATTGGCCCTTTTCCCATCAAAATGCACTCCTCTTGAGTGATTTTGCGGAACTCAAAAGTGCCATAAGTGCTAAAAATTAGGCAAAATTACCACAAAAATCGGTAAAACGGGTCTTTGGATACCATATTTTGGAAAAATCCAAAAAGTTGAACATAATTTCCCATCAAAATATATGCCTCCTGAATGTATTTACTAATCCCATGTCATTGGTTTCAAACGGGACATTTTCCTAGCACGTGGGAAGCACCCATAAAAGCGCTCCAAAAGCGCTCGGAAAACAGAAAACGTCCTTTTTGCCCTCTTAAACGATGAGATATTGATAAAAAAACTGAGGACCATGTGACGTAGTTACATGTCTTGACCGTTGGATATTTTCCCATCAAAATGCACTCCTCTTGAGTGATTTTGCGGAACTCAAAAGTGCCATAAGTGCTAAAAATTAGGCAAAATTACCACAAAAATCGGTAAAACGGGTCTTTGGATACCATATTTTGGAAAAATTCCAAAAAGTTGAACATAATTTCCCATCAAAATAGATGCCTCCTGAATGTATTTACTAATCCCAGGTCATTGGTTTCAAACGGGACATTTTCCTAGCCTTTGGGAAGCACCCATAAAAGCGCTCCAAAAGCGCTCGGAAAACAGAAAACGTCCTTTTTGCCCTCTTAAACGATGAGATATTGCTAAGAAACTGAGGACCATGTGACGTAGTTGCATGTTTTGACCATTGGCCCTTTTCCCATCAAAATGCACTCCTCTTGAGTGATTTTGCGGAACTCAAATGTTCCATAAGTGATATAAATTAGGCAAAATTACCACAAAAATCGGTAAAACGGGTCTTTAAATACCATATTTTGGAAAAATTCCAAAAAGTTGAACATAATTTCCCATCAAAATAGATGCCTCCTAAATGTATTTACTAATCCCAGGTCATTGGTTTCAAACGGGACGTTTTCCTAGCCTGTGGGAAGCACCCATAAAAGCGCTCCAAAAGCGCTCGGAAAAAAGGAAAACGTCCTTTTTGCCATCTAAAACGATGAAATATTGCTACAAAACTGAGGACCATGTGACATAGTTATATGTCTTGACCGTTGGCCCTTTTCCCATCAAAATGCACTCCTCTTGAGTGATTTTGCGGAACTCAAAAGTGCCATAAGTGCTAAAAATTAGGCAAAATTACCACAAAAATCGGTAAAACGGGTCTTTGGATACCATATTTTGGAAAAATTCCAAAAAGTTGAACATAATTTCCCATCAAAATAGATGCCTCCTGAATATATTTACTAATCCCAGGTCATTGGTTTCAAACGGGACATTTTCTATCCTGTGGAAGCACCCATAAAAGCGCTCCAAAGCGCTCGGAAAACAAAAACGTCATTTTTTTCCCTCTTAAACGATGAGATATTTTTAAGAAACTGAGGACCATGTGATGTAGTTGACATGTCTTGACCGTTGGCCCTTTTCCCATCAAAATGCACTCCTCTTGAGTGATTTTGCGGAACTCAAAAGTGCCACAAGTGCTAAAAATTAGGCAAAATTACAACAAAAATCGGTAAAACGGGTCTTTGGATACCATATTATGGAAAAATTCCAAAAAGTTAAACACCATTTCCATCAAAATAGATACCTCTTAAGTTTATTTACTAATCCCAGGTCATTGGTTTCAAACGGGACAATTTCCTAGCCTGTGGGAAGCACCCATAAAAGCGCTCGGAAAACATAAAACGTCCTTTTTGCCCTCTTAAACGATGAGATATTGCTAAGAAACTGAGGACCATGTGACGTAGTTACATGTCTTGACCGTTGGCTCTTTTCTCATCAAAATGCACTCCTCTTGAGTGATTTTTCGGAACTCAAAAGTGCCATAAGTGCTAAAAATTAGGCAAAATTACCACAAAAATCGGTAAAACGGGTCTTTGGATACCATATTTTGGAAAATTTCCAAAAAGTTGAACATAATTTCCCATCAAAATAGATGCCTCCTGAATGTATTTACTAATCCCAGGTCATTGGTTTCAAACGGGACATTTTCCTAGCCTGTGGGAAGCACCCATAAAAGCGCTCCAAAAGCGCTCGGAAAACATAAAACGTCCTTTTTGCCCTCTTAAACGATGAGATATTGCTAAGAAACTGAGGACCATGTGACGTAGTTGCATGTCTTGACCATTGGCCCTTTTCCCATCAAAATGCACTCCTCTTGAGTGATTTTGCGGAACTCAAAATTTCCATAAGTGCTAAAAATTAGGCAAAATTACCACAAAAATCGGTAAAACGGGTCTTTAAATACCATATTTTGGAAAAATTCCAAAAAGTTGAACATAATTTCCCATCAAAATAGATGCCTCCTAAATGTATTTACTAATCCCAGGTCATTGGTTTCAAATGGGACGTTTTCCTAGCCTGTGGGAAGCACCCATAAAAGCTCTCCAAAAGCGCTCGGAAAACAGAAAACGTCATTTTTTCCCTCTTAAACGATGAGATATTGCTAAGAAACTGAGGACCATGTGACGTAGTTACATGTCTTGACCGTTGGCCCTTTTCCCATCAAAATGCACTCCTCTTGAGTGATTTTGCGGAACTCAAAAGTGCCATAAGTGCTAAAAATTAGGCAAAATTACCACAAAAATCGGTAAAACCGGTCTTTGGATACCATATTTTGGAAAAATTCCAAAAAGTTGAACATAATTTCCCATCAAAATAGATGCCTCCTGAATATATTTACTAATCCCAGGTCATTGGTTTCAAACGGGACAATTTCCTAGCCTGTGGGAAGCACCCATAAAAGCGCTCCAAAAGCGCTCGGAAAACATAAAACGTCCTTTTTGCCCTCTTAAACGATGAGATATTGCTAAGAAACTGAGGACCATGTGACGTAGTTACATGTCTTGACCGTTGGCTCTTTTCCCATCAAAATGCACTCCTCTTGAGTGATTTTGCGGAACTCAAAAGTGCCATAAGTGCTAAAAATTAGGCAAAATTACCACAAAAATCGGTAAAACGGGTCTTTGGATACCATATTTTGGAAAAAATCCAAAAAGTTGAACATAATTTCCCATCAAAATAGATGCCTCCTAAATGTATTTACTAATCCCAGGTCATTGGTTTCAAATGGGACGTTTTCCTAGCCTGTGGGAAGCACCCATAAAAGCGCTCCAAAAGCGCTCGGAAAACATAAAACGTCCTTTTTCCCCTCGTAAACGATGAGATATTGCTAAGAAACAGAGGACCATGTGACGTAGTTACATGTCTTGACATTTGGCCCTTTTCCCATCAAAATGCACTCCTCTTGAGTGATTTTGCGGAACTCAAAAGTGCCATAAGTGCTAAAAATTAGGCAAAATTACCACAAAAATCGGTAAAATGGGTCTTTGGATACCATATTATGGAAAAATTCCAAAAAGTTGAACATAATTTCCCATCAAAATAGATGCCTCGTAAATGTATTTACTAATCCTAGGTCATTAGTTTCAAACGGAACGTTTTTCTAGCCTATGGGAAGCACCAATAAAAGCGCTCCAAAAGCGCTCGGAAAACAGAAAACGTCCTTTTTCCCTCTTAAAAGATGAAATATTGCTAAAAAACCGAGGACCATGTGACGTAGTGACATGTATTGACCGTTGGCCCTTTTCCCATCAAAATGCACTCCTCTTGAGTGATTTTGCGGAACTCAAAAGTGCCATAAATGCTAAAAATTAGGCAAAATTACCACAAAAATCGGTAAAACGGGTCTTTGGATACCATATTTTGGAAAAATTCCAAAATGTTGAACATAATTTCCCATCAAAATAGATGCCTCCTGAATATATTTACTAATCCCAGGTCATTGGTTTCAAACGGGAAATTTTCCTAGCCTGTGGGAAGCACCCATAAAAGCGCTCCAAAAGCGCTCGGAAAAACAGAAAACGTCCTTTTTGCCCTCTTAAAACGATGAGATATTTTTAAGAAACTGAGGACCATGTGACGTAGTTACATGTCTTGACCGTTGGCCCTTTTCCCATCAAAATGCACTCCTCTTGAGTGATTTTGCGGAACTCAAAAAGTGCCATAAGTGCTAAAAATTAGGCAAAATTACCACAAAAATCGGTAAAACGGGTCTTTGGATACCATATTTTGGAAAAATTCCAAAAATTTGAACATAATTTCCCATCAAAATAGATGCCTCCTGAATATATTTACTAATCCCAGGTCATTGGTTTCAAACGGGACGTTTTCCTAGCATGTGGGAAGCACCCATAAAAGCGCTCCAAAAGCGCTCGGAAAACAGAAAACGTCCTTTTTGCCCTCTTAAACGATGAGATATTGCTAAGAAACTGAAGACCATGTGACATAGTTACATGTCTTGACCGTTGGCCCTTTTCCCATCAAAATGCACTCCTCTTGAGTGATTTTGCGGAACTCAAAAGTGCCATAAATGCTAAAAATTAGGCAAAATTACCACAAAAATCGGTAAAACCGGTCTTTGGATACCATATTTTGGAAAAATTCAAAAAGTTGAACATAATTTGCCATCAAAATAGATGCCTCCTAAATGTATTTACTAATCCCAGTTTATTGGTTTCAAACGGGACGTTTTCCTAGCCTTTGGGAAGCACCCATAAAAGCGCTCCAAAAGCGCTCGGAAAACAAAAAACGTTTTCACTCTTAAACGATGAGATATTGCTAAGAAACAGAGGACCATGTGGCGTAGTTATATGTCTTGACCGTTGGCCCTTTTCCCATCAAAATGCACTCCTCTTGAGTGATTTTGCGGAACTCAAAAGTGCCATAAGTGCTAAAAATTAGGCAAAATTACCACAAAAATCGGTAAAACAAGTCTTTGGATACCATATTTTGGAAAAATTCCAAAAAGTTGAACATAATTTCCCATCAAAATAGATGCCTCCTGAATATATTTACTAATCCCAGGTCATTGGTTTCAAATGGGACAATTTCCTAGCACTGTGGAAGCACCCATAAAAGCGCTCCAAAAGCGCTCGGAAAACAAAAACGTCCTTTTTCCCTCTTAAACGATGAGATATTGCTAAGAAACCGAGGACCATGTTATATGTCTTGATAATTGGCCCTTTTCCCATCAAAATGCACTCCTCTTGAGTGATTTTGCGGAACTTAAAAGTGCCATAAATGCTAAAAATTAGGCAAAATTACCACAAAAATCGGTAAAACGGGTCTTTGGATACCATATTTTGGAAAAATTCCAAAATTTGAACATAATTTCCCATCAAAATAGATGCCTCCTAAATGTATTTACTAATCCCAGGTCATTGGTTTCAAACGGACGTTTTCCTAGCATAGGAAGAACCCATAAAAGCGCTCCAAAAGCGCTCGGAAAATTGAAAACGTCCTTTTTTCCCTCTTAAACGATGAGATATTGCTAAGAAACAGAGGACCATGTTATATGTCTTGACATTTGGCCCTTTTCCCATCAAAATGCACTCATCTTGAGTGATTTTGCGGAACTCAAAAGTGCCATAATTGCTAAAAATTAGGCAAAATTACAACAAAAATCGGTAAAACTAACGGGTCTTTAGATACCATATTTTGGAAAAATTCCAAAAAGTTGAACATAATTTCCCATCAAAATAGATGCCTCCTAAATGTATTTACTAATCCCAGGTCATTGGTTTCAAACGGGACGTTTTCCTAGCCTGTGGGAAGCACCCATAAAAAAGCTCCAAAAGCGCTCGGAAAAGCAAAACGTCCTTTTTTCCATCTTAAACGATGAGATATTGCTAAGAAACAGAGGACCATGTTATATGTCTTGACCATTGGCCCTTTTCCCATCAAAATGCACTCCTCATGAGTGATTTTGCGGAACTCAAAAGTGGCATAAGTGCTAAAAATTAGGCAAAATTACCACAAAAATCGGTAAAACCGGGTGTTTGGATACCATATTTTGTAAAAATTCCAAAAAGTTGAGCATAATTTCCCATCAAAATAGATGCCTCGTGAATATATTTACTAATCCCAGGTAATTGGTTTCAAACGGGACAATTTCCTAGCCTGTGGGAAGCACCCATAAAAGCGCTCCAAAAGCGCTCGGAAAACAGAAAACGTCCTTTTTTCCATCTTAAACGATGAGATATTGCTAAGAAACAGAGGACCATGTTATATGTCTTGACCAATGGCCCTTTTCCCATCAAAATGCACTCCTCTTGAGTGATTTCGCGGAACTCAAAAGTGCCATAAATGCTAAAAATTATGCAAAATTACCACAAAAATCGGTAAAAACCGGTCTTTGGATACCATATTTTGGAAAAATTCCAAAAAGTTTGAACATAATTTCCCATCAAAATAGATGCCTCCTAAATGTATTTACTAATCCCAGGTCATTGGTTTCAAACGGACGTTTTCCTAGCATGTGGGAAGCACCCATAAAAGCGCTCCCAAAGCGCTCGGAAAACAGAAAAACGTCCTTTTTGCCCTCTTAAACGATGAGATATTGCTAAGAAACCGAGGACCATGTGACGTAGTTACATGTCTTGACCGGTCCCTTTTACCATCAAAATGCACTCCTCTTGAGTGATTTTGCAGAACTCAAAAGTGCCATAAGTGCTAAAATTAGGCAAAATTACCACAAAATCGGTAAAACCGGTCTTTGGATACCATATTTTGGAAAAATTCCAAAAGTTGAACATAATTTCCCAGCAAAATAGATGCCTCCTAAATGTATTTACTAATCCCAGGTCATTGGTTTCAAATGGGACGTTTTCCTAGCCTGTGGGAAGCACCCATAAAAGCGCTCCAAAAGCGCTCGGAAAACAGAAAACGTCCTTATGCCCTCTTAAACGATGAGATATTGCTAAGAAACTGAGGACCATGTTATATGTCTTGACATTTGGCCCTTTTCCCATCAAAATGCACTCCTCTTGAGTGATTTTGCGGAACTCAAAAGTGCCATAAGTGTTAAAAATTAGGCAAAATTACCACAAAAATCGGTAAAACGGGTCTTTGGATACCATATTTTGGAAAAAATCCAAAATTTGAACATAATTTCCCATCAAAATAGATGCCTCCTAAATGTATTTACTAATCCCAGGTCATTGGTTTCAAACGGACGTTTTCCTAACATGTGGAAGCACCCATAAAAGCGCTCCAAAAGCGCTCGGAAAACATAAAACGTCCTTATGCCCTCTTAAACGATGAGATATTGCTAAGAAACTGAGGACCATGTGACGTATTACATGTCTTGACCGTTGGCCCTTTTCCCATCAAAATGCACTCCTCTTGAGTGATTTTGCGGAACTCAAAAGTGCCATAAATGCTAAAAATTAGGCAAAATTACCACAAAAATCGGTAAAACGGGTCTTTGGATACCATATTTTGGAAAAATTCAAAAAGTTGAACATAATTTCCCATCAAAATAAATGCCTCCTAAATGTATTTACTAATCCCAGTCATTGGTTTCAAACGGGACGTTTTCTAGCCTTTGGGAAGCACCCATAAAAGCGCTCCAAAAGCGCTCGGAAAACGAAAAACGTCCTTTTTCCCTCTTAAACGATGAGATATTGCTAAAAAACTGGACCATGTGACGTAGTTACATGTCTTGACCGTTGGCCCTTTTCCCATCAAAATGCACTCCTCTTGAGTGATTTTGCGGAACTCAAAAGTGCCATAAGTGCTAAAAATTAGGCAAAATTACCACAAAAATCGGTAAAACTGGTGTTTGGATACCATATTTTGGAAAAATTCCAAAAAGTTGAGCATAATTTCCCATCAAAATAGATGCCTCCTGAATATATTTACTAATCCCAGGTCATTGGTTTCAAACGGGACAATTTCCTAGCCTGTGGGAAGCACCCATAAGAGCGCTCCAAAAGCGCTCGGAAAACAGAAAACGTCATTTTTTCCATCTTAAACGATGAGATATTGCTAAGAAACAGAGGACCATGTTATATGTCTTGACCATTGGCCCTTTTCCCATCAAAATGCACTCCTCTTGAGTGATTTTGCGGAACTCAAAAGTGCCATAAGTGCTAAAAATTATGCAAAATTACCACAAAAATCGGTAAAACGGGTCTTTAAATACCATATCATGGAAAAATTCCAAAAATTTGAACATAATTTCCCATCAAAATAGATGCCTCCTAAATGTATTTACTAATCCTAGGCCATTAGTTTCAAACGGGACGTTTTTCTAGCCTGTGGGAAGCACCCATAAAAGCGCTCCAAAAGCGCTCGGAAAACAGAAAACGTCCTTTTTTCCCTCTTAAACGATGAGATATTGCTAAGAAACCGAGGACCATGTTACGTAGTTACATGTCTTGACCGTTGGCCCTTTTCCCATCAAAATGCACTCCTCTTGAGTGATTTTGCGAACTCAAAAGTGCCATAAGTGGTAAAAATTAGGCAAAATTACCACAAAAATCGGTAAACCGGGTCTTTGGATACCATATTTTGGAAAAATTCAAAAAGTTAAACATAATTTCCCATCAAAATAGATGCCTCCTAAATGTATTTACTAATCCCAGGTCATTGGTTTCAAAAACGGGACGTTTTCCTAGCCTGTGGGAAGCACCCATAAAAAAGCGCTCCAAAGCGCTCGGAAAACGCATAAAAACGTCCTTTTTTCCCTCTTAAACGATGATATATTGCTAAGAAACCATGGACCATGTTATATGTCTTGACCGTTGGCCTTTTCCCATCAAAATGCACTCCTCTTGATTGATTTTGTGGAACTCAAAAGCGCCGTAAGTACTAAAAATTAGGCAAAATTACCACAAAAATCGGTAAAACCGGGTCTTTGGATACCATATTTTGGAAAAATTCCAAAAAGTTGAACATAATTTCCCATCAAAATAGATGCCTCCTGAATATATTTACTAATCCCAGGTCATTGGTTTCAAACGGGACAATTTCCTAGCCAAAGGGAAGCACCCATAAAAGCGCTCCAAAGCGCTCGGAAACAGAAAACGTCCTTTTGCCCTCTTAAACGATGAGATATTTTTAAGAAACTGAGGACCATGTGACTTAGTTACATGTCTTGACCGTTGGCTCTTTTCCCATCAAAATGCACTCCTCTTGAGTGATTTTGCGGAACTCAAAAGTGCCATAAATGCTAAAAATTAGGCAAAATTACCACAAAAATCGGTAAAACGGGTCTTTGGATACCATATTTTGGAAAAATTCCAAAATTTGAACATAATTTCCCATCAAAATAGATGCCTCCTAAATGTATTTACTAATCCCAGGTCATTGGTTTCAAACATGACGTTTTCCTAGCCTGTGGGAAGCACCCATAAAAGCGCTCCAAAAGCGCTCGGAAAACAAAAACGTCCTTTTTTCCTCTTTAAACGATGAGATATTGCTAAGAAACCGAGGACCATGTGACGTAGTTACATGTCTTGACAATTGGCCCTTTTCCCATCAAAATGCACTCCTCTTGAGTGATTTTGCGGAACTCAAAAGTGCCATAAATGCTAAAATTAGGCAAAATTACCACAAAAATCGGTAAAACGGGTCTTTGGATACCATATTATGGAAAAAATCCAAAAAGTTGAACATAATTTCCCATCAAAATAAATGCCTCCTAAATGTATTTACTAATCCCAGGTCATTGGTTTCAAATGGGACGTTTTCCTAGCACTGTGGGAAGCACCCATAAAAGCGCTCCAAAAGCGCTCGGAAAACAAAAACGTCCTTTTTCCCTCTTAAACGATGAGATATTGCTAAGAAACAGAGGACCATGTTATATGTCTTGACATTTGGCCCTTTTCCCATCAAAATTCACTCCTCTTGAGTGATTTTGTGGAACTCAAAAGTGGCATAAGTGCTAAAAATTAGGCAAAATTACTACAAAAATCGGTAAAACCGGTCTTTGGATACCATATTTTGGAAAAATTCCAAAAGTTGAACATAATTTCCCATCAAAATAGATGCCTCGTGAATATATTTACTAATCCCAGGTCATTGGTTTCAAACGGGACAATTTCCTAGCACATGGGAAGCACCCATAAGAGCGCTCCAAAAGCGTTCGGAAAACAGAAAACGTCATTTTTTCCATCTTAAACGATGAGATATTGCTAAAAAACTAAGGACCATGTGCCGTAGTTACATGTCTTGACCTTTGTCCCTTTTCCCATCAAAATGCACTCCTCTTGAGTGATTTTGCGGAACTCAAAAGTGCCATAAGTGCTAAAAATTATGCAAAATTACCACAAAAATCGGTAAAACGGGTCTTTGGATACCATATTTTGGAAAAATTCCAAAAAGTTGAACATAATTTCCCATCAAAATAGATGCCTCTTAAATGTATTTACTAATCCCAGGTCATTGGTTTCAAACGAGACGTTTTCCTAGCCTGTGGGAAGCACCCATAAAAGCGCTCCAAAAGCGCTCGGAAAACAGAAAACGTCCTTTTTGCCCTCTTAAACGAGGAGATATTGCTAAAAACTGAGGACCATGTGACCAGTTATATGTCTTGACATTTGGCCCTTTTCCCATCAAAATGCACTCCTCTTGAGTGATTTTGCGGAACTCAAAAGTGCCATAAGTGCTAAAAATTACGTAAAATTACCAAAAAAATCGGTAAAACGGGTCTTTAGATACCATATTTTGAAAAATTCCAAAAAGTTGAACATAATTTCCCATCAAAATAGATGCCTCCTGAATGTATTTACTAATCCCAGGTCATTGGTTTCAAACGGGACGTTTTCCTAACCTGTGGGAAGCACCCATAAAAGCACTCCAAAAGCGCTCGGAAAACATAAACGTCCTTTTTCCCTCTTAAACGATGAGATATTGCTAAGAAACCGAGGACCATGTTATATATGTCTTGATAATTGGCCCTTTTCCCATCAAAATGCACTCCTCTTGAGTGATTTTGCGGAACTCAAAAGTGCCATAAATGCTAAAAATTAGGCAAAATTACCACAAAAATCGGTAAAACCGGTCTTTGGATACCATATTTTGGAAAAATTCCAAAATTTTGAACATAATTTCCCATCAAAATAGATGCCTCCTAAATGTATTTACTAATCCCAGGTCATTGGTTTCAAACGGACGTTTTCCTAGCCTGTGGGAAGCACCCATAAAAGCGCTCCAAAAGCGCTCGGAAAACAGAAAACGTCCTTTTTTCCCTCTTAAACGATGAGATATTGCTAAGAAACCGAGGACCATGTTATATGTCTTGACAATTGGCCCTTTTCCCATCAAAATGCACTCCTCTTGAGTGATTTTGCGGAACTCAAAAGTGCCATAAATGCTAAATATTAGGCAAAATTACCACAAAAATCGGTAAACCGGTCTTTGGATACCATATTTTGGAAAAATTCCAAAAAGTTGAACATAATTTCCCATCAAAATAGATGCCTCCTTGGTGTATTTACTAATCCCAGGTCATTGGTTTCAAATGGGACGTTTTCCTAGCCTGTGGGAAGCACCCATAAAAGCGCTCCAAAAGCGCTCGGAAAACAGAAAACGTCCTTTTTTCCATCTTAAACGATGAGATATTGCTAAGAAACAGAGGACCATGTTATATGTCTTGACATTTGGCCCTTTTCCCATCAAAATGCACTCCTCTTGAGTGATTTTGCGGAACTCAAAAGTGCCACAAGTGTTAAAAATTAGGCAAAATTACGACAAAAATCGGTAAAACGGGTCTTTGGATACCATATTTTGGAAAAAATCCAAAATTTTGAACATAATTTCCCATCAAAATAGATGCCTCCTAAATGTATTTACTAATCCCAGGTCATTGGTTTCAAACGGAACGTTTTCCTAACATGTGGGAAGCACCCATAAAAGCGCTCCAAAAGCGCTCGGAAAACAGAAAACGTCCTTTTTTCCCTCTTAAACGATGAGATATTGCTAAGAAACCGAGGACCATGTTATATGTCTTGACAGTTGGCCCTTTTCCCATCAAAATGCACTCCTCTTGAGTGATTTTGCGGAACTCAAAAGTGCCATAAATGCTAAAAATTAGGCAAAATTACCACAAAAATCGGTAAAACCGGTCTTTGGATACCATATTTTGGAAAAATTCAAAAAGTTGAACATAATTTCCCATCAAAATAAATGCCTCCTAAATGTATTTACTAATCCCAGGTCATTGGTTTCAAACGGGACGTTTTCCTAGCCTTTGGGAAGCACCCATAAAAGCGCTCCAAAAGCGCTCGGAAAACAGAAAACGTCCTTTTTTCCCTCTTAAACGATGAGATATTGCTAAGAAATTGAGGAACATGTGACGTAGTTACATGTCTTGAACGTTGGCCCTTTTCCCATCAAAATGCACTCCTCTTGAGTGATTTTGCGGAACTCAAAAGTGCCATAAGTGCTAAAAATTAGGCAAAATTACCACAAAAATCGGTAAAACGGGTCTTTGGATACCATATTTTGGAAAAATTCCAAAAAGTTGAACATAATTTCCCATCAAAATAGATGCCTCCTGAATATATTTACTAATCCCAGGTCATTGGTTTCAAACGGGACAATTTCCTAGCCTTTGGGAAGCACCCATAAAAGCGCTCCAAAAGCGCTCGGAAAACAAAAACGTCCTTTTTTCCCTCTTAAACGATGAGATATTGCTAAGAAACAGAGGACCATGTTATATGTCTTGACCATTGGCCCTTTTCCCATCAAAATGCACTCCTCTTGAGTGATTTTGCGGAACTCAAAAGTGCCATAAGTGCTAAAAATTATGCAAAATTACCACAAAAATCGGTAAAACGGGTCTTTAAATACCATATTTTGGAAAAATTCCAAAAAGTTTGAACATAATTTCCCATCAAAATAGATGCCTCCTAAATGTATTTACTAATCCTAGGTCATTGGTTTCAAACGGGACGTTTTTCTAGCCTGTGGGAAGCACCCATAAAAGCGCTCCAAAAGCGCTCGGAAAACAGAAAACGTCCTTTTTTCCCTCTTATACGATGAGATATTGCTAAGAAACCGAGGACCATGTTATATTTCTTGACTGTTGGCCCTTTTCCCATCAAAATACACTCCTCTTGAGTGATTTTGCGGAACTCAAAAGTGCCATAAGTGGTAAAAATTAGGCAAAATTACCACAAAAATCGGTAAAACCGGTCTTTGGATACCATATTTTGGAAAAATTCAAAAAGTTAAACATAATTTCCCATCAAAATAGATGCCTCCTAAATGTATTTACTAATCCCAGGTCATTGGTTTCAAACGGGACGTTTTCCTAGCCTGTGGGAAGCACCCATAAAAGCGCTCCAAAAGCGCTCGGAAAACAGAAAACGTCCTTTTTTTCCCTCTTAAACGATTAGATATTGCTAAGAAACAAAGGACCATGTTATATGTCTTGACCGTTGGCCCTTTTCCCATCAAAATGCACTCCTCATGAGTGATTTTGTGGAACTCAAAAGTGGCATAATTGCTAAAAATTAGGCAAAATTACTACAAAAATCGGTAAAACCGGTCTTTGGATACCATATTTTGGAAAAATTCCAAAAAGTTGAGCATAATTTCCCATCAAAATAGATGCCTCCTGAATATATTTACTAATCCCAGGTAATTGGTTTCAAACGGGACAATTTCCTAGCCAGTGGGAAGCACCCATAAAAGCGCTCCAAAAGCGCTCGGAAAACAGAAAACGTCCTTTTTGCCCTGTTAAACGATGAGATATTTTTAAGAAACTGAGGACCATGTGACTTAGTTGCATGTCTTGACCGTTGGCTCTTTTCTCATCAAAATGCACTCCTCTTGAGTGATTTTGCGGAACTCAAAAGTGCCATAAGTGTTAAAAATTAGGCAAAATTACCACAAAAATCGGTAAAACGGGTCTTTGGATACCATATTTTGGAAAAATTCCAAAATTTTGAACATAATTTCCCATCAAAATAGATGCCTCCTAAATGTATTTACTAATCCCAGGTCATTGGTTTCAAACATGACGTTTTCCTAGCCTGTGGGAAGCACTCATAAAAGCGCTCCAAAAGCGCTCGGAAAACAGAAAACGTCCTTTTTCCCTCTTAAACGATGAGATATTGCTAAGAAACCGAGGACCATGTTATAGTTACATGTCTTGGACCGGCCCTTTTCCCATCAAAATGCACTCCTCTTGAGTGATTTTGCGGAACTCAAAAGTGCCATAAATGCTAAATATTAGGCAAAATTACCAAAAAAAATCGGTAAAACCGGTCTTTGGATACCATATTTTGGAAAAATTCCAAAAAGTTGAACATAATTTCCCATCAAAATAAATGCCTCCTAAATATATTTACTAATCCCAGGTCATTGGTTTCAAATGGGACGTTTTCCTAGCACGTGTGGGAAGCACCCATAAAAGCGCTCCAAAAGCGCTCGGAAAAGCGAAACGTCCTTTTTTCCCTCTTAAACGATGAGATATTGCTAAGAAACAGAGGACCATGTTATATGTCTTGACATTTGTCCCTTTTCCCATCAAAATGCACTCCTCTTGAGTGATTTTGTGGAACTCAAAAGTGGCATAAGTGCTAAAAATTAGGCAAAATTACCACAAAAATCGGTAAAACCGGTCTTTGGATACCATATTTTGGAAAAATTCCAAAAAGTTGAACATAATTTCCCATCAAAATAGATGCCTCCTGAATATATTTACTAATCCCAGGTAATTGGTTTCAAACGGGACAATTTCCTAGCCAAAGTGGGAAGCACCCATAAAGCGCTCCAAAAGCGCTCGGAAAACAGAAAACGTCCTTTTTGCCCTGTAAAACGATGAGATATTTTTAAGAAACTGAGGACCATGTGACGTAGTTGCATGTCTTGACCGTTGGCTCTTTTCTCATCAAAATGCACTCCTCTTGAGTGATTTTGCGGAACTCAAAAGTGCCACAAGTGCTAAAAATTAGGCAAAATTACCACAAAAATCGGTAAAACGGGTCTTTGGATACCATATTTTGGAAAAATTCCAAAATTTTGAACATAATTTCCCATCAAAATAGATGCCTCCTAAATGTATTTACTAATCCCAGGTCATTGGTTTCAAACATGACGTTTTCCTAGCCTGTGGGAAGCACCCATAAAAGCGCTCCAAAAGCGCTCGGAAAACAGAAAACGTCCTTTTTTCCCTCTTAAACGATGAGATATTGCTAAGAAACCGAGGACCATGTTATATGTCTTGACAATTGGCCATTTTCCCATCAAAATGCACTCCTCTTGAGTGATTTTGCGGAACTCAAAAGTGCCATAAATGCTAAATATTAGGCAAAATTACCACAAAAATCGGTAAAACCAGTCTTTGGATACCATATTTTGGAAAAATTCCAAAAAGTTGAACATAATTTCCCATCAAAATAAATGCCTCGTAAATGTATTTACTAATCCCAGGTCATTGGTTTCAAATGGGACGTTTTCCTAGCCTGTGGGAAGCACCCATAAAAGCGCTCCAAAAGCGCTCGGAAAACATAAAACGTCCTTTTTGCCCTCTTAAACGATGAGATATTGCTAAGAAACTGAGGACCATGTTATATGTCTTGACATTTGGCCCTTTTCCCATCAAAATTCACTCCTCTTGAGTGATTTTGCGGAACTCAAAAGTGCCGTAATTGCTAAAAATTAGGCAAAATTACCACAAAAATCGGTAAAACTAACGGGTCTTCAAATACCATATTATGGGAAAATTCCAAAAAGTTGAACATAATTTCCCATCAAAATAGATGCCTCGTAAATGTATTTACTAATCCCAGGTCATTGGTTTCAAACGGGACGTTTTCCTAGACTGTGGGAAGCACCCATAAAAGCGCTCCAAAAGCGCTCGGAAAACAGAAAACGTCCTTTTTTCCCTCTTAAACGATGAGATATTTTTAAGAAACTGAGGACCATGTCACGTAGTTGCATGTTTTGACCGTTGTCCCTTTTACCATCAAATGCACTTCTCTTGAGTGATTTTGCGGAACTCAAAAGTGCCACAAGTGTTAAAAATTAGGCAAAATTACCACAAAAATCGGTAAAATGAGTCTTTGGATACCATATTATGGAAAAATTCCAAAAACTTGAACATAATTTCCCATCAAAATAGATGCCTCCTGAATGTATTTACTAATCCCAGGTCATTGGAATCAAACGGGACATTTTTCCTAGTCTGTGGGAAGCACCTATAAAAGCGCTCCAAAAGGGCTCGGAAAACAGAAAACGTCGTTTTTGCCCTCTTAAACGATGAGATATTGCTAAGAAACTGAGGACCATGTGACGTAGTTGCATGTTTTGACCATTGGACCTTTTCCCATCAAAATGCACTCCTCTTGAGTGATTTTGCGGAACTCAAAAGTTCCATAAGTGCTAAAAATTAGGCAAATTACCACAAAAATCGGTAAAACGGGTCTTTAAATATCATATTTTGGAAAAATTCCAAAAAGTTAAACATAATTTCCCATCAAAATAGATGCCTCCTAAATTTATTTAATAATCCCATGTTATTGGTTTCAAACGTGACGCTTTCTTAGCCTGTGGGAAGCACCCATAAAAGCGCTCCAAAAGCGCTCGGAAAACAGAAAACGTCCTTTTTTCCCTCTTAAACGATGAGATATTGCTAAGAAACTGAGGACCATGTGACGTAGTTGCATGTTTTGACCATTGGCCCTTTTATCATCAAAATGCACCCCTCTTGAGTAATTTTGCGGAACTCAAAAGTTCCATAAGTGCTAAAAATTAGGCAAAATTACCACAAAAATCGGTAAAACGGGTCTTTAAATACCATATTTTGAAAATTCCAAAAAGTTGAACATAATTTCCCATCAAAATAGATGCCTCCTAAATGTATTTACTAATCCCATGTCATTGATTTAAAACGGGACGCTTTCTTAGCCTGTGGGAAGCACCCATAAAAACGCTCCAAAAAGCGCTCGGAAAACAGGAAACGTCCTTTTTTTACCTCTTAAACGATGAGATATTGCTAAGAAAAAGAGGAACATGTTATATGTCTTGACGTTGGCCCTTTTCCCATCAAAATGCACTCCTTTTGAGTTATTTTTGGGAACTCAAAAGTGCCATAAGTGCTAAAAATTAGGCAAAATTAGCACAAAAATCGGTAAAATCGGTCTTTGGATACCATATTTTGGAAAAATTCCAAAAAGTTGAACATAATTTTTCATCAAAATAGATGCCTCCTGAATATATTTACTAATCCCGTGTCATTGGTTTCAAACGGGACAATTTCTTAGCCTCGTGGGAAGCACCCATAAAAGCACTCGGATAACAGAAAACGTCCTTTCTGCCCTATTAAACGATGAGATAATTTTAAGAAACTGAGGACCATGTGAAGTAGTTGTATGTTTTGACCGTTGGCCCTTTTCCCATCAAAATGCACTTCTCTTTAACTGTTTTTGTGTAACTCAAAAGTGCCACAAGTGATAAAAATTAGGCAAAATTACCACAAAAATCGGTAAAACGGGTCTTTGGATGCCATATTATGTAAAAATTAGATAAAGTTGAACACCATTTCCATCAAAAGAGATGACTCCTAAATGTATTTACTAATCCCAGGTCATTGGTTTCAAACGGAACGTTTTCCTAGCCTGTGGGAAGAACCCATAAAAACGCTCCGAAAACAGAAAACGTCATTTTTTCCCTCTTAAACGATGAGATATTGCTAAGAAACGGAGGACCATGTTATATGTATTGACCGTTGGCCCTTTTCCCATTAAAATGCACTCCTCTTGAGTGATTTTGCGGAACTCAAAAGTGCCATATAAGTGCTAAAAATTAGGCAAAATTACCACAAAAATTGGTAAAATCGGTCTTTGGATACCATATTTTGGAAAAATTCCAAAAAGTTGAACATAATTTCCCATCAAAATAGATTCCTCCTGAATGTATTTACTAATCCCAGGTCATTGGTATCAAACGGGACATTTTTCCTAGCCTGTGGGCAGCACCCATAAAAGCGCTCCAAAAGCGCTCCGAAAACAGAAAACGTCCTTTTTTACCTCTTAAACGATCAGATATTGCTAAGAAACAGGACCATGTTATATGTCTTGACCGTTGGCCCTTTTCCCATCAAAATGCACTCCTCTTGAGTGATTTTGCGGAACTCAAAAGTGCCATATAAGTGCTAAAAACTAGGCAAAGTTACCACAAAAATCGGTAAAACGGGTCTTTAAATACCATATTTTAGAAAAATTCCAAAAAGTTTAACATAATTTCCCATCAAAATAGATGCCTTCTAAAAGTATTTACTAATCCCATGTCATTGAATTCAAACGGGATGCTTTATTAGCATGTGGGAAGCACCCATAAAAGCGCTCCAAAAGCGCTCGGAAAATAGGAAACGTCCTTTTTTCCCTCTTAAACGATGAGATATTGCTAAGAAACAGAGGACCATTTTACATGTCTTGACCGTTGGCCCTTTTCCCATCAAAATGCACTCCTTTTGAGTTATTTTGGGGAACTCAAAAGTGCCATAAGTGCTAAAAATTAGGCAAAATTACCACAAAAATCGGTAAAACCGGTCTTTGGATACCATATTTTGGAAAATTCCAAAAAGTTGAACATAATTTCCCATCAAAATAGATGCCTCCTGAATATATTTACTAATCCCAGATCATTGGTTTCAAACGGGACAATTTCTTAGCCTGTGGAAGCACCCATAAAAGCGCTCCAAAAGCGCTCGGAAAAACAAACGTCCTTTCCCCTCTTAAACGATGAGATATTTTTAAGAAACTGAGGACCATGTGACGTAGTTGCATGTTTTGACCGTTGGCCCTTTTCCCATCAAAATGCACTTCTCTTTGAGTGATTTTGCGTAACTCAAAAGTGCCACAAGTGCTAAAAATTAGGCAAAATTACCACAAAAATAGGTAAAACGGGTCTTTGGATACCATATTATGTAAAAATTCCAAATAGTTGAACACCATTTCCATCAAAAGAGATGCCTCCTAAATGTATTTACTAATGCCAGGTCATTGGTTTCAAACGAGACGTTTTCCTAGCCTGTGGGAAGCACCCATAAAAGCGCTCCGAAAACAGAAACGTCCTTTTTCCCCTCTTAAACGATCAAAATGCACTCATTTTGAGTTATTTTGGGGAACTCAAAAGTGCCATAAGTGCTAAAAATTAGGCAAAATTAGCACAAAAATCAGTAAAATCGGTCTTTGGATACCATATTTTGGAAAAATTCCAAAAAGTTGAACATAATTTCCCATCAAAATAGATGCCTCCCGAATATATTTACTAATCCCAGGTCATTTGTTTCAAACGGGACAATTTCTTAGCCTGTGGGAAGCACCCATAAAAGCGCTCCAAAAGCGCTCGGAAAACAGAAAACGTCTTTTCTGCCCTGTTAAACGATGAGATATTTTTAAGAAACTGAGGACCATGTGACGTAGTTGCATGTTTTGACCGTTGGCCTTTTTCCCATCAAAATGCACTTCTTTGAGTGATTTTGCGTAACTCAAAAGTGCCACAAGTGCTAAAAATTAGGCAAAATTACCACAAAAATCGGTAAAACGGGTCTTTGGATACCATATTATGTAAAAAATTACAAAAAGTTGAACACCATTTCCATCAAAAGAGATGCCTCCTAAATGTATTTACTAATCCCAGTTCATTGGTTTCAAACGGGACGTTTTCCTAACATGTGGGAAGCACCCATAAAAGCGCTCGGAAAACAGAAAACGTCATTTTTTCCCTTTTAAACGATGAGATATTTCCAAGAAACAGAGGACCATGTTATATGTCTTGACCGTTGGCCGTTTTCCTATCAAAATGCACTCCTTTTGAGTGATTTTGTGAAACTCAAAAGTGCCATAAGTGTTAAAAATTAGGCAAAATTACCACAAAAATCGGTAAAACCGGTCTTTGGATACCATATTTTGGAAAAATTACAAAAAGTTGAACATAATTTTCCATAAAAATAGATGCCTCCTGAATATATTTACTAATTCCAGGTCATTGGTTTCAAACGGGACAATTTCCTAGCCTGTGGGAAGCACCCATAAAAGCGCTCCAAAAGCGCTCGGAAAACAGAAAACGTCCTTTCTGCCTTGTTAAACGATGAGATATTTTTAAGAAACTGAGGACTATGTGACGTAGTTGCATGTTTTGACCGTTGGCCTTTTCCCCATCAAAATGCACTTCTCTTTGAGTGATTTTGTGTAACTCAAAAGTGCCACAAGTGCTAAAAATTAGACAAAATTACCAAAAAAATCGGTAAAACGGGTCTTTAGATGCCATATTATGTAAAAATTCCAAAAATTTGAACACCATTTCCATCAAAAGAGATGCCTCCTAAATGTATTTAATAATCCCAGGTCATTGGTTTCAAACGGGACGTTTTCCTAGCCTGTGTGAAGCACCCATACAAGCGCTCCGAAAACAGAAAACGTCCTTTTTTCCCTCTTAAACGATGAGATATTGCTAAGAAACAGAGGACCATGTTATATGTCTTGACCGTTGGCCCTTTTCCCATCAAAATGCACTCCTCTTGAGTGATTTTGCGGAACTCAAAAGTGCCATATAAGTGTTTAAAATTAGGCAAAATTACCACAAAAATCGGTAAAACCGGTCTTTGGATACCATATTTTGGAAAAATTCCAAAAAGTTGAACATAATTTCCCATCAAAATAGATTCCTCCTGGATGTATTTACTAATCCCAGGTCATTGGTATCAAACGGGACATTTTTCCTACCCTGTGGGCAGCACCCATAAAAGCGCTCCAAAAGGGCTCGGAAAACAAAAAACGTCCTTTTTTCCCTCTTAAACGATGAGATATTGCTAAGAAACAAAGAACCATGTTATATGTCTTGACCGTTGGCCCTTTTCCCATCAAAATGCACTCCTCTTGAGTGATTTTGCGGAACTCAAAAGTGACATATAAGTGCTAAAAATTAGGCAAAATTACCACAAAAATCGGTAAAACGGGTCTTTAAATACCATATTTTAGAAAAATTCCAAAAAGTTGAACATAATTTCCCATCAAAATAGATGCCTCCTAAAAGTATTTACTAATCCCATGTCATTGAATTCAAACGGGACGCTTTCTTAGCATGTGGGAAGCACCCATAAAAGCGCTCCAAAAGCGCTCGGAAAATAGGAAACGTCCTATTTTCCCTCTTAAACGATGAGATATTGCTAAGAAACCAGTGAGACCATGTTACATGTCTTGACCGTTGGCCCTTTTTCCATCAAAATGCACTCCTTTGAGTTATTTTGGGAACTCAAAAGTGCCATAAGTGCTAAAAATTAGGCAAAATTACCACAAAAATCGGTAAAACCGGTCTTTGGATACCATATTTTGGAAAATTCCAAAAAGTTGAACATAATTTCCCATCAAAATAGATTCCTCCTGGATATATTTACTAATCCCAGGTCATTGGTTTCAAACGGGACAATTTCTTAGCCTGTGAGAAGCACCCATAAAAGCGCTCCAAAAGCGCTCGGAAAACAGAAAACGTCCTTTCTGCCCTGTTAAACGATGAGATATTTTTAAGAAACTGAGGACTATGTGACGTAGTTGCATGTTTTGACCGTTGGCCCTTTTCCCATCAAAATGCACTTCTCTTTGAGCACTTTTGCGTAACTCAAAAGTGCCACAAGTGCTAAAAATTAGGCAAAATTACCACAAAAATCGGTAAAAACAGGTCTTTGGATACCATATTATGTAAAAATTCCAAATAGTTGAACACCATTTCCATCAAAAGAGATGCCTCCTAAATGTATTTACTAATCCCAGGTCATTGGTTTCAAATGGGACATTTTCCTAGCCTATGGAAAGCACCCATAAAAGCGCTCCGAAAACAGAAAACGTCCTTTTTTCCCTCTTAAACGATCAAAATTCACTCATTTTGAGTTATTTTGGGGAACTCAAAAGTGCCATAAGTGCAAAAAATTAGGCAAAATTAGCACAAAAATCGGTAAAACCGGTCTTTGGATGCCATATTTTGGAAAAATTCCAAAAAGTTGAACATAATTTCCCATCAAAATAGATGCCTCCCGAATATATTTACTAATCCCAGGTCATTGGTTTCAAACGGGACAATTTCTTAGCCTGTGAGAAGCACCCATAAAAGCGCTCCAAAAGCGCTCGGAAAATAGAAAACGTCCTTTCTGCCCTGTTAAACGATGAGATATTTTTAAGAAACTGAGGACTATGTGACGTAGTTGCATGTTTTGACCGTTGGCCCTTTTCCCATCAAAATGCACTTCTCTTTGAGCACTTTTGCGTAACTCAAAAGTGCCACAAGTGCTAAAAATTAGGCAAAATTACCACAAAAATCGGTAAAAGCAGTCTTTGGATACCATATTATGTAAAAATTCCAAATAGTTGAACACCATTTCCATCAAAAGAGATGCCTCCTAAATGTATTTACTAATCCCAGGTCATTGGTTTCAAACGGACGTTTTCCTAAGCACTGTGGAAGCACTCATAAAAACGTCCTTTTTCCCTCTTAAACGATGAAAATGTCCTTTTTCCCTCTTAAACGATCAAAATGCACTCATTTTGAGTTATTTTGGGGAACTTAAAAGTGCCATAAGTGCTAAAAATTAGGCAAAATTAGCCCAAAAATCGGTAAAACCGGTCTTTGGATGCCATATTTTGGAAAAATTCCAAAAAGTTGAAAATAATTTCCCATCAAAATAGATGCCTCCTGAATATATTTACTAATCCCAGGTCATTGGTTTCAAACGGGACAATTTCTTAGCCTGTGAGAAGCACCCATAAAAGCGCTCCAAAAGCGCTCGGAAAACAGAAAACGTCCTTTTTTCCCTCTTAAACGATGAGATATTTTTAAGAAACTGAGGACTATGTGACGTAGTTGCATGTTTTGACCGTTGGCCCTTTTCCCATCAAAATGCACTTCTCTTTGAGTGATTTTGCGTAACTCAAAAGTGCCACAAGTGCTAAAAATTAGGCAAAATTACCACAAAAATCGGTAAAACAGGTCTTTGGATACCATATTATGTAAAAATTCCAAAAAGTTGAACACCATTTCCTTCAAAAGAGATGCCTCTAAATGTATTTACTAATGCCGGTCATTGGTTTCAAACGGGACGTTTTCCTAGCACAATGGGAAGCACCCATAAAAGCGCTCCAAATGCGCTCCGAAAACAGAAAACGTCCTTTTTTTCCCTCTTAAACGATCAAAATGCACTCCTTTTGAGTTATTTTTGGGAACTCAAAAGTGCCATAAGTGCTAAAAATTAGGCAAAATTAGCACAAAAATCGGTAAAACCGGTCTTTGGATTTTGGAAAAATTCCAAAAAGTTGAACATAATTTCCCATCAAAATAGATGCCTCCTGAATATATTTACTAATCCCAGGTCATTGGTTTCAAACGGGACAATTTCTTAGCCTGTGGGAAGCACCCATAAAAGCGCTCGGAAAATAGAAAACGTCCTTTCTGCCCTGTTAAACGATGAGATATATTTAAGAAACTGAGGACCATGTGACGTAGTTGCATTTTTTGACCGTTGGCCTTTTTCCCATCAAAATGCACTTGTTTGAGTGATTTTGCGTAACTCAAAAGTGCCACAAGTGCTAAAAATTAGGCAAAATTACCACAAAAATCGGTAAAACGGGTCTTTGGATACCATATTATGTAAAAATTCCAAAAATTGAACACCATTTCCATCAAAAGAGATGCCTCCTAAATGTATTTACTAATCCCAGGTCATTGGTTTCAAACGGGAAGTTTTCCTAGCATGTGGGAAGCACCCATAAAAGCGCTCCGAAAACAGAAAACATCCTTTTTTCCCTCTTAAACGATGAGATATTGCTAAGAAACAGAGGACCATGTTATATGTCTTGACCGTTGGCCCTTTTCCCATCAAAATGCACTCCTCTTGAGTGATTTTGCGTATCTCAAAAGTGCCATATAAGTGTTAAAAATTAGGCAAAATTACCACAAAAATCGGTAAAATCGGTCTTTGGATACCATATTTTGGAAAAATTCCAAAAAGTTGAACATAATTTCCCATCAAAATAGATTCCTCCTGAATATATTTACTAATTCCAGGTCATTGGTTTCAAACGGGACAATTTCCTAGCCTGTGGGCAGCACCCATAAAAGCGCTACAAAAGCGCTCCGAAAACAGAAAACGTCCTTTTTCCCTCTTAAACGATGAGATATTGCTAAGAAACAGAGGACCATGTTATATGTCTTGACCGTTGGCCCTTTTCCCATCAAAATGCACTCCTCTTGAGTGATTTTGCGGAACTCAAAAGTGACATATAAGTGCTAAAAATTAGGCAAAATTACCACAAAAATCGGTAAAACGGGTCTTTAAATACCATATTTTAGAAAAATTCCAAAAAGTTGAACATAATTTCCCATCAAAATAGATGCCTCCTAAAAGTATTTACTAATCCCATGTCATTGAATTCAAACAGGACGCTTTCTTAGCATGTGGGAAGCACCCATAAAAGCGCTCCAAAAGCGCTCGGAAAATTGGAAACGTCCTATTTTCCCTCTTAAACGATGAGATATTGCTAAGAAACAGAGGACCATGTTACATGTCTTGACCGTTGGCCCTTTTTCCATCAAAATGCACTCCTTTTGAGTTATTTTGGGGAACTCAAAAGTGCCATAAGTGCTAAAAATTAGGCAAAATTACCACAAAAATCGGTAAAACCGGTCTTTGGATACCATATTTTGGAAAATTCCAAAAAGTTGAACATAATTTCCCATCAAAATAGATTCCTCCTGGATATATTTACTAATCCCAGGTCATTGGTTTCAAACGGGACAATTTCTTAGCCTGTGAGAAGCACCCATAAAGCGCTCCAAAGCGCTCGGAAATGTAAAACGTCCTTTCTGCCACTTTGTTAAACGATGAGATATTTTTAAGAAAAAAGGACTATGTGACGTAGTTGCATGTTTTGACCGTTGGCCTGTTCCCATCAAAATGCACTTCTCTTTGAGCACTTTTGCGTAACTCAAAAGTGCCACAAGTGCTAAAAATTAGGCAAAATTACCACAAAAATCGGTAAAAACAGGTCTTTGGATACCATATTATGTAAAAATTCCAAATAGTTGAACACCATTTCCATCAAAAGAGATGCCTCCTAAATGTATTTACTAATGCCAGGTCATTGGTTTCAAACGGGACGTTTTCCTAGCCTGTGGGAAGCACCCATAAAAGCGCTCCGAAAACAGAAAACGTCCTTTTTTCCCTCTTAAACGATCAAAATGCACTCATTTTGAGTTATTTTGGGGAACTCAAAAGTGCCATAAGTGCTTAAAATTAGGCAAAATTAGCACAAAAATCGGTAAAACCGGTCTTTGGATGCCATATTTTGGAAAAATTCCAAAAAGTTGAACATAATTTCCCATCAAAATAGAGGCCTCCCGAATATATTTACTAATCCCAGGTCATTGGTTTCAAACGGGACAATTTCTTAGCCTGTGGGAAGCACCCATAAAAGCGCTCGGAAAACAGAAAACGTCTTTTCTGCCCTGTTAAACGATGAGATATTTTTAAGAAATTGAGGACCATGTGACGTAGTTGCATGTTTTGACCGTTGGCCTTTTTCCCATCAAAATGCACTTCTTTGAGTGATTTTGCGTAACTCAAAAGTGCCACAAGTGCTAAAATTAGGCAAAATTACCACAAAAATCGGTAAAACGGGTCTTTGGATACCATATTATGTAAAAATTCCAAAAAGTTGAACACCATTTCCATCAAAAGAGATACCTCCTAAATGTATTTACTAATCCCAGGTCATTGGTTTCAAACGGGACGTTTTCCTAACATGTGGGAAGCACCCATAAAAGCGCTCGGAAAACAGAAAACGTCATTTTTTCCCTTTTAAACGATGAGATATTTCCAAGAAACAGAGGACCATGTTATATGTCTTGACCGTTGGCCGTTTTCCTATCAAAATGCACTCCTTTTGAGTGATTTTGTGGAACTCAAAAGTGCCATAAGTGTTAAAAATTAAGCAAAATTACCACAAAAATCGGTAAAACCGGTCTTTGGATACCATATTTTGGAAAAATTACAAAAGTTGAACATAATTTTCCATAAAAATAGATGCCTCCACAATATATTTACTAATTCCAGTCATTGGTTTCAAACGGACAATTTCCTAGCCTTGTGGGAAGCACCCATAAAAGCGCTCAAAAGCGCTCGGAAAACAAAACGTCCTTTTTTCCCTTGTTAAACGATGAGATATTTTTAAGAAACTTGAGGACCATGTGACGTAGTTGCATGTTTTGACCGTTAGCCTTTTTCCCATCAAAATGCACTTCTCTTTGAGTGATTTTGTGTAACTCAAAAGTGCCACAAGTTCTAAAAAATTAGACAAAATTACAAAAAAAAATCGGTAAAACGGGTCATTGGATGCCATATTATGTAAAAATTCCAAAAAGTTGAACACCATTTCCATCAAAAGAGATGCCTCCTAAATGTATTTACTAATCCCAGGTCATTGGTTTCAAACGGGACGTTTTCTAGCACATGTGAAGCACCCATACAAGCGCTCAGAAAAAACGTCCTTTTTTCCCTCTTAAACGATGAGATATTGCTAAGAAACAGAGGACCATGTTATATGTCTTGACCGTTGGCCCTTTGCCCATCAAAATGCACTCCTCTTGAGTGATTTTGCGGAACTCAAAAGTGCCATATAAGTGTTTAAAATTAGGCAATATTACCACAAAAATCGGTAAAACCGGTCTTTGGATACCATATTTTGGAAAAATTCCAAAAAGTTGAACATAATTTCCCATCAAAATAGATTCCTCCTGGATGTATTTACTAATCCCAGGTCATTGGTATCAAACGGGACATTTTTCCTACCCTGTGGGCAGCACCCATAAAAGCGCTCCGAAAACAGAAAACGTCCTTTTTTCCCTCTTAAACGATGAGATATTGCTAAGAAACAGAGGACCATGTTATATGTCTTGACCGTTGGCCCTTTTCCCATCAAAATGCACTCCTCTTGAGTGATTTTGCGGAACTCAAAAGTGACATATAAGTGCTAAAAATTAGGCAAAATTACCACAAAAATCGGTAAAAACGTCTTTAAATACCATATTTTAGAAAAATTCCAAAAGTTGAACATAATTTCCCATCAAAATAGATGCCTCCTAAAAGTATTTACTAATCCCATGTCATTGAATTCAAACAGGACGCTTTCTTAGCATGTGGAAGCACCCATAAAAGCGCTCAAAAGCGGCTGGGAAATTGGAAACGTCCTATTTTCCCTCTTAAACGATGAGATATTGCTAAGAAACAGAGGACCAAGTTACATGTCTTGACCGTTGGCCCTTTTTCCATCAAAATGCACTCCTTTTGAGTTATTTTGGGAACTCAAAAGTGCCATAAGTGCTAAAAATTAGGCAAAATTACCACAAAAATCGGTAAAACCGGTCTTTGGATACCATATTTTGGAAAATTCCAAAAGTTGAACATAATTTCCCATCAAAATAGATTCCTCCTGGATATATTTACTAATCCCAGGTCATTGGTTTCAAACGGGACAATTTCTTAGCTGTGAGAAGCACCCATAAAAGCGCTCAAAAGCGCTCGGAAAACAGAAACGTCCTTTCGCCTTTTGTTAAACGATGAGATATTTTTAAGAAAAAAATGACTATGTGACGTAGTTGCATGTTTTGACCGTTGGCCCTTTTCCCATCAAAATGCACTTCTCTTTGAGCACTTTTGCGTAACTCAAAAGTGCCACAAGTGCTAAAAATTAGGCAAAATTACCACAAAAATCGGTAAAAACAGGTCTTTGGATACCATATTATGTAAAAATTCCAAATAGTTGAACACCATTTCCATCAAAAGAGATGCCTCCTAAATGTATTTAATAATCCCAGGTCATTGGTTTCAAACGGGACGTTTTCTTAGCCTATGGGAAGCACCCATAAAAGCGCTCCGAAAACAGAAAACGTCCTTTTTTCCCTCTTAAACGATCAAAATGCACTCATTTTGAGTTATTTTGGGGAACTCAAAAGTGCCATAAGTGCTTAAAATTAGGCAAAATTAGCACAAAAAATCGGTGAAACCCGGTCTTTGGATGCCATATTTTGGAAAAATTCCAAAAAGTTGAACATAATTTCCCATCAAAATAGATGCCTCCCGAATATATTTACTAATCCCAGGTCATTGGTTTCAAACGGGACAATTTCTTAGCCTGTGAGAAGCACCCATAAAAAGCGCTCCAAAAGCGCTCGGAAAAGAAAACGTCCTTTACCTTGCGTTAAACGATGAGATATTTTTAAGAAACCGAGGACTATGTGACGTAGTTGCATGTTTTGACCAGTTGGCCCTTTTCCCATCAAAATGCACTTCTCTTTGAGCACTTTTGCGTAACTCAAAAGTGCCACAAGTGCTAAAAATTAGGCAAAATTACCACAAAAATCGGTAAAAACAGGGTCTTTGGATACCATATTATGTAAAAATTCCAAATAGTTGAACACCATTTCCATCAAAAGAGATGCCTCCTAAATGTATTTACTAATCCCAGGTCATTGGTTTCAAACGTGACGTTTTCCTAGCCTGTGGGAAGCACCCATAAAAGCGCTCCAAATGCGCTCCGAAAACAGAAAACGTCCTTTTTTTCCCTCTTAAACGATCAAAATGCACTCCTTTTGAGTTATTTTTGGGAACTCAAAAGTGCCATAAGTGCTAAAAATTAGGCAAAATTAGCACAAAATCAGAAACTGGTCTTTGGATTTTGGAAAAATTCCAAAAAGTTGAACATAATTTCCCATCAAAATAGATGCCTCCTGAATATATTTACTAATCCTGGGTCATTGGTTTCAAACGGGACAATTTCTTAGCACATGGGAAGCACCCATAAAAGCGCTCGGAAAATAGAAAACGTCCTTTTCCGCTGTTAAACGATGAGATATTTTTAAGAAACTGAGGACCATGTGACGTAGTTGCATTTTTTGACCGTTGGCCTTTTTCCCATCAAAATGCACTTGTTTGAGTGATTTTGCGTAACTCAAAAGTGCCACAAGTGCTAAAAATTAGGAAAAATTACCACAAAAATCGGTAAAACGGGTCTTTGGATACCATATTATGTAAAAATTCCAAAAATTGAACACCATTTCCATCAAAAGAGATGCCTCCTAAATGTATTTACTAATCCCAGGTCATTGGTTTCAAACGGGAAGTTTTCCTAGCATGTGGGAAGCACCCATAAAAGCGCTCCGAAAACAGAAAACGTCCTTTTTTCCTTCTTAAACGATGAGATATTGCTAAGAAACAGAGAACCATGTTATATGTCTTGACCGTTGGCCATTTTCCCATCAAAATGCACTCCTTTTGAGTGATTTTGCGGAACTCAAAAGTGCCATATAAGTGTTAAAAATTAGGCAAAATTACCACAAAAATCGGTAAAATCGGTCTTTGGATACCATATTTTGGAAAAATTCCAACAAGTTGAACATAATTTCCCATCACAATAGATGCCTCCGAAATGTATTTACTAATCCCATGTCATTGGTTTCAAACGGGACGCTTTCTTAGCCCGTGGGAAGCACCCATAAAAGCGCTCCAAAAGCGCTCGGAAATCAGAAAACGTCCTTTTTTCCCTCTTAAACGATGAGATATTGCTAAAAACAGAGGACCATGTGACGTAGTTGCATGTTTTGACCGTTGTCCCTTTTACCATCAAAATGCACTCCTCTTGAGTGATTTTGCGGAACTCAAAAGTGCCACAAGTGCTAAAAAATTAAGCAAAATTACCACAAAAATCGGTAAAACGGGTCTTTGGATACCATATTAAGGAAAAATTCCGAAAAGTTGAACACCATTTCCATCAAAATAGATTCCACCTAAATGTATTTACTAATCCCAGGTCATTGGTTTCAAACGGGACGTTTTCCTAGCCTGTGGGAAGCACCCATAAAAGCGCTCCAAAAGGGCTCGGAAAACAGAAAACGTCCTTTTTTCCCTCTTAAACAATGGGATATTGCTAAGAAACTAAGGACCATGTAACGTAGTTGCATGTTTTGACCATTGGCCCTTTTCCAATCAAAATACACTCCTCTTGAGAGAATATGTGGAACTCAAAAGTTCCATAAGTGCTAAAAATTAGGCAAAATTACCACAAAAATCGGTAAAACGGGTCTTTAAATACCATATTTTGGAAAAATTCCAAAACGTTGAACATAATTTCCCATCAAAATAGATTCCTCCTAAATGTATTTACTAATCCTCGGTCATTGGTTTCAAACGGGTCGTTTTCTTAACCTGTGGGAAGCACCCATAAAAGCGCTCCAAAAGCGCTCGGAAAACAGAAAACGTCCTTTTTTCCCTCTTAAACGATGAGATATTGCTAATAAACAGAGGACCATGTTATATGTCTTGACCGTTGGCCCTTATCCCATCAAAATGCACTCCTCTTGAGTGATTTTGCGGAACTCAAAAGTGCCATAAGTGCTAAAAATTAGGCAAAATTACCACAAAAATCGGTAAAACCGGTCTTTGGATACCATATTTTGGAAAAATCCAAAAAGTTGAACATAATTCCCATCAAAATAGATGCCTATTGAATATATTTACTAATCCCAGGTCATTGGTTTTAAACGGGACAATTTCCTAGCCTGTGGGAAGCACCCATAAAAGCGCTCCAAAAGTGCTCGGAAAACAGAAAACGTCCTTTTGCCCTGTTAAACGATGAGATATTTGTAGTTCAGAAATCCCACTACACACCTCATTAGATTCAACGTAATTAACTCTTTGTAAGATGATTAAGTTTGAACTTTATTGATTATCTTCTTGAAATGTTTACAATTGCAATTAGAATAAAACCAAAGCAATTACAATTACTCTCTGTTTTCTCTCTCTTAATGACTTGCTTCACACTTCAAAAAATATCTCTCTACAACAGACTTACTCGACCCTTTATATAGGGTATTACATAGTGGATGACAGCTAAGCTGTCCTTTATTTTCGGAATCAACTCGCGAATCCTCGCGAATGTGTAGCTGCTTGTTCTCGCGACACTCCTAAATCTCGCCAAGTATTCACACTTTTCTCGTGCTCTGTTTTTGTCGTCATCGATGCGTCATTTGAATTATTTCCTTACGACACCTCGCAATGTTATCATTGTTACTCTCGCAAAGTATTGCTTTGTCGCGATATTCTAGTCCTACATCTTACCTCTTCTCATGTATTCTGCGAAGAAGAGATGTCATGAGAACAATATTTTAGAATGCCTTGACCGCTCATCTTTACCTCGCCATTATTCATTTTTGTTCGTTTTATTCATGTACGGAATTTATTACAGGTGTTTCTTTTTCCACTCTTTTCTTGACACGTCTCTTTCAACTACTTATTCTTAACCATTCACGTCCCATCTCGCATTAAATGCGTTTATATTCCCGAAGATTCTTTCTCTCTATAAATAGTTTTCCCTATTCCTTTTTTCTTCTTCTTTACTTTCCTTCTGCAAATTTTCTTTAACTCTCTCTCTCCTTCCGCAATTTGCGCTTCTACTACTATAATTCTTCTATTTCTTTCTCATTCTTTTGATCTGCAATTATCCATAACCCTACTTCTAGCAATGGCTTCACTTGGTCGTTCTCCTTTTATTGATGTTCAAAAGAAATTACAGGAAAAGGGTTTCACTTTATCAACTATTCCTGATCAAGGATCTTCATCTATTCTTTCTGCAAAATTGTTTTCTGATCATCAATGTGATGATCATAAAATCATAATCTCACTGGGTCAACTCCTCGCCGGGATTCCCCATTCCTTTGTACAATCGAGTTGTCATTATTCTATGAAATTCTTGCTCATGAGAAATTCTCACGAGCTGTCTATCAATTGGGTGTTTGCATCCGTTTAATGCTTGAATTCGCCCATCGTGGCGCCCGGTAAAGGATCTTTATATCCACAATCATTAGGGATCCTAGGTTTGTAGATTTGCAAATAGCTACTGAGAAGTATACCGTGGACAATTTCTTTGCAAATTACTCTGTTATAAATATGAGAAATGATAAGTCTCGCTGGGGTGCTCGCCTGAAAAAGAATGATAACGTTGATGCTGACAAATTGCTTATGCAAGATATAGATTGGCATTCGGGTAACAATAGTACTCCCCGTCATTCCAAAGATGAGAAATGGTGGGTTGTTCCTTTACTTTTGTGGACCTTACATCGCAGGTTCATATATTCTCCCTGCACACCTCGCGAACTACCATCCTTGGGAATTTAAGTGGCCTGAGGAATCAAATGAGGTATATTTCCTTTTTTCAATTTTGCTTTGCGACATATTTTTCCTCTTTTATCTATTAACTTTCAAAAATTTTAGATCGCCGAATGAGGAAGAAATATAAAGAAAATCAAAGCCAAGTACCCAGCGATACTTCGATCGCTCACACGAATGAAGTAAGAAACATTTTCTTTTGTTATTTAAACAATATTGTTGCCTCTGTTTCTTATCTTCATGCGTTTGCGAAGGTTGAAGTTGAAGAGGTCAAGTGCGAAGGCTAAAGGCAAGGATAAAGCTACTTTGCACAAGGACAAGTCTTCCGCTCCGTTTTCTAAAAAAACGGAAAACCCATCTCTCTTCTCATTGTAGTTCTCAAACAAGCGAGAACTCGACAAGAATGAAAATGAGGTTGGTACTTTACGCGAGGAGAATCACTCAACCACCTCTGCTATGGCGCAATTGTCTAGCATCTTCTCCGATTCCATGCAAGGATTGGGATATGATCATTTAAGCGCTACTTACGAAGCTCTCGCTAAGATTTGCGATGCCCATTCTTTGGAGGATAATGAGTCATTTCGCGGGGTTTCTAAAAAGTGACTTCTAGTTTTTAAACGCTCTTAATGTTTTGGTATGTTTGTATCCTTTTATTTCTTTGCGACTTCAATTATAAACTCTATCTTAATCATTCCCATATTTTTCTTTGTAGTCTGGGAGAGCTTCTTTTGTTGTCGCCTCTGACCTTGAGAAAAGACACAGCAATCTTGAAAAGAAATTTGCAACTTAAAGATAAGATCAGGAACTAGAGAGTGAAGCTACGACATCTCGCAAGAAGGATGAACGGATTAAACAAGCGGAGGCTGAGCGTACTTCTCAACGAGAATAGAGTATCTACTCTTGAAAGCGCAAATCAAGCGGCTTTATGGTATAGCAATCTTTACTCCTCGGATCTTTTTTATTTTATCATTTACTTTTCTTTGCACGACTTACTATTTTGCGACATATATAATCTCTACAAGAATCCATTCTTCTCTATTCATTTCCCGAGCCCATGGATGATGATGTCCTTCTTACTCGTCTCAATGAATCTCTAAGTAGTTCTTCAAATGATACTAACCTTCTTTCATTAAAGGATCTTCAATCCAAATATCATCTCTTAGAGATCGAGCATAAGGCTAGTTTAAGTTTAGCTAATCAATTTAAGCAGATGTATCTTGATTCCAAGAAGAAATCCAAAACCTTAAGGAAGAAAGTTAGTGATCTCATAGATGAGAAGATCGCATTACTACCGAGGTGCACAGGCATTAGCAAAATTTCAAAAATCTCTCCTTGATGTGAAAGTTGAGCGAGATGAGCTCCTTAAATCGAGAATACCCTACTTAGCGGCGAGAAGACCAAATTCGTTCACTTTTTGTCATAAATAATGATAATGAGTTTTCTGCGAAGGTTCTAGATAATGCTAGAAATAACTTAGGTGTCGATGTTAGTTTTCACATGCAGGAGCAAACTACGATATGATCTTTGAAAGAGAAGGTTGTTTGTTATACTTCTTTACTTTTGTTCTTTTCTTTTTGTACTATTATCATTAATTCATTTCCTCATGTTTTGAGAATCGAAAAGAGATTTGAGACAAGGATTGGAGAGCTTGAAGCCGAAAAAGAACAACTCGCGATGGATCTCTCTCTGAGCGAGAATAAATATTCTAAATTGAAGCAGCAATTCCAAACTACAGTGGCAAATTTTAATAATGATGCTGTTCGTTTTCGCAATCAAGCTATGGAAATAGTTTGTAATGATCACAACATTCCTCTTCATTCATATCCTTTTCTTGCTGAAGAAGTTCAGAGAACTTGCACTGTCTCGAGATGTTTCACGATAGTGAAGCTAATGAAGAAGAAAAATCGCGACGAGTGATGGAACCAAAGAATCGATAAAGAAGAAGAACCAACAAAGAAATAATTTCTTTTTATTCTTTCATTTCTTGTAGTATCGTATACATATATCTTTGTTAATCTTCCATTTCCGTGACTCCTTATTATAAATTTCTTTGATTATTGAATGTGAATTCAACTTTTACTTCCTTTGTTCGGATATATCAATCAAACAACCCTTCTTTGTAATTATAACTTCACACTTGCCTCTGTCCATAAGACTCTGTCCATAAGATATAATCAACTTTGCGAGTTACATAAGATATAATCAACTTTGCGAGTTACATAAGATATAATCAACTTTGTGAATTAATCATTCTTGCGAGATATATATATATATATATATTTTTTTTTTTTTCAACTTTGCACTTAATCATTGCGACAAGATCGCAAGATATCCTCATGAATTAAGAAATCTATTGATCTTGCCTTATCATTATATTTGTGGTCTTATTTTGCCTTCCTAAGTAAAGGTCTTATTTTGCCATCCCTCATTGCGACAAGATCGCAGGCCGTCTTTACATTTTCATGTAATGACCCATTGACCTTGTCTTATCATTTCTTAAGTATTTTTGCCTCTGCAGGACATTATATTTGCGACAATATGATAGGTTTAAATGTTCTTGCGACCATAAAATCCCCATGACATTGTCGTCTTTGCGTGAAATCGCGGGGCGTTCTTACACTTTCATGTAAAAACCCATTGATATCGTCTTACCCTCGCGTTAGTATTATTGCCTCTGCGGGATCATTGCACAAATATGACAAGCCTAAATTCTCTTGCGAAAATAAAGCCTCATGACATTTGCGTCTTTTGACACTTATCGGCTCCCTAATGGAGGTGCCGCCCTTATCTTCTCCTGGTTGCCCCTTCAAGGAGGCGTACATCGGCCATACAAGACTAGCTCCTCCCATCCGGTCTTAACGACAAGCGGTTGTTTTTCGCAGACCTCTTATCCCTTATACCTATAGGGCTTATGGTTACGAGATCGCACCCTAAGTGGAGTTTTCTTGGGCCGAGTGCGGCATGTGCCAAGACTTGTCAAGAGTGGTAAGGAAGTTCCATGCTCCCAGCACTCTTGACTCAACCGTCTACCTCGGTGCCTTGGTCATACACGGCTCATGGAAAAGACCCTCGGTCGCCCAACCGGGGTATAACCTTATATATATAGTTGGGAATCCAAGGTATCTTTCCGGATAGGCTTTCATGGGCCCCAAATTTCCATGACTCGGGTTCCGGGAGGCGGTGTAACCCTTTCCCAGAGCCATGTCAAGAGATGCCCCCTTATATGACGTACTTTAGGTCTTACATTTGCCTCTTACGAAATATCATTCGCGAACTAGGGTGTACGCCATAAAGGTTCGTCCCATTCACTCACTCATTCATTTTACCAATTTATTCAATCATTCATTTTGACTTTTGTTAATATGTCTGAAGCTATCGCACGATCTCATTTCAATTATTCAATAGATTTTTATACATTCTTCACGGCGATATTTTCGCACAACTTTTCTGCAACCATCATCCCTGCTTCTTATCCTTATCATGTTTTCATCACTAGATTGGTATCTTTTCTCGCAACTATTCATTTTTACACCTTTTACTCCTACTTCCTTACGCCTCCGCGTCGAAAAACTTTTCAATGTCTCCTTTTCATCATAATATTCAATTGTTTTCATGCATTCACTTCGCAACATCTCTTCTTCCTTCATTTCTATGATATCCACCATTAGCCTTTCTTTTCTTTGCTCATCCTTTACATTCTTCCTCCAACCTTTCCTTTTTGTCGTTCTCTCTTGTGACTCTCTACATCGACCTCATAACATTTTTTTGCCCTTCCATCCAATCTCCTTTTATAATTCCGACACCGCTAGGATGTGGAAACTTTATACACTGATGGTATGTCGATGCTATCCACAATTTCATGCAACCATGGTCTTCCAATCAAGGCATTGTAGGGAGATTCTACATCAACCACACAGAACAAAATATCAGTTGACAATCCCTGCAAGGGTATCCTCATGTGTACTTCTCCTTTGGGCTTGTTTGCGGTACCATTGAAACCATATATTTTGTATGTTGAAGGGATCAAATCTTCATCTTTTCCTCCCATAGTTTTGTAAGTATGGTAGAAAAGAATGTTGACTGAATGCCGGTATCAATCAATATTCTATTGATTGCCCAACAATTTCGCTTCGTCATCTTCGCCATCCATAGGTTTTGGATTAATTTCCGACTTCACAACCAATGGGTTATCATGTATTTCTCTTCCTTTGGGTATTTCTTCATAGAAAGAAATAATATGCGGTTGCCATTCTTTTAAGCTGCGATGTCTTCGCAAGCATTCATTACTTCTTTATCATCGGCATCCCTCGCAAAAACTCTACTAAGTACATTGTCATGAAAATCTTCGATTGTGCGGTATGAATGTACAATGGAATTGCAAAACAAATTTTTAGCCTTTGCCTCAACTTCTATAACAAATGTTTCTTTTCCCTTTGCCGGTGGTGGTGGTAAATGTTGAACTTTCTCTTCTTCTTTTAAAAAGTGATTCAACTTTCCTTGATCAATCATTCTTAGGATAATTCTCTTGATGTTTCTGCAGTCATTTGTTAGGTGCCCATGAAAGCGATGGTAAGAACAGAACTCGTGACTTCTATCTCCAAGTGGTGGTTCACTTCCCATGTTCCATGGTGCAGGTATGTTTTCCATCAAGAGTATTGCTTCCCATATTTTTTCCACACTGGCATTCAATGGCGGCATTTTAATTTCCTCCCACACTACTCTGTGACTTCGCTGCCCTCCGTGATAGTTATAATTATGCCTTCGTCCTCCGTAAGTTTCCTGCGGATGATCAAGCCTTTGGATCTTATTATTCCCACCACGATTGTAGCAGTTCCTTTCTTTCTCAAACTCCTCCGATCTCGACTTCCCATGGCTACTAACTTTAGTTCTATATCAAGCGCCTTTCTTTCTTGTTGACCTTGCGATGTGCTCGCCCTTTGTGTGTATTAGTTGAGGTAATAAACTTCCATTCGCGACACTAGAATTTGTGTTCGCCCTTTGGGTAAGATTCCATCTCGTTACTGTCTTTCTTCTAAAGCAATATATTCCTCCTGGAGTTCTCGTAATTCAGTCATTGTAATTGTATTCTTGACTACGAAAACCTGAACATACAATAGATTGGTTGCGAACATAGCATTTATGAATGACGGTATGAGGTATCTTTCATCTACCCTTCCAGTTCATCTCGGCTTGCATATTGTCTTCCATCGACGGTTAGATGTCTCAAACTTTCTCCAACTCTTTGTTTCAACAGAATACATCTTCAATACAGTCGCGAGGAGTTGTTACTTATATATGCCCCTAAAAATATAGCTTGCAAATGGTTAAATGACGTGATAGTGTTTCTTGGTAAACCCTCAAACCATTTCAACGCTTCTCCGGTCAAACTTGATGCAAAGTATTTACACAATATGGCATCGTGATTCTCCCATTGTAACATACATCTTACATATGCCTTGATGTGTTGTATTGCACAAGTTGTCCCATCAAAAATCTTGGTTAATCTTTGGTAAGTTACACTTTGGGGTATTCCTCTAAATGCACCTCTAATGTAAAGGGATTTTTCGCAGCTTACGCGATGGCTTCATCTAACTGTCTTCTTCCTCCTTCTCTTCTGTTTTTCAATATTCCTCTCATCTCTTGCAATTCTCTCAAGATTTGTTCATTTGTCTCGAAATTTGAATCCATTGGTCTTTTTAATTCCGTCTCTTTTCTTTCATGTCTACTTATATGTTACGGCTCATCACTTTCTTCTCTCCCTTTCTCTGCGGCTTTCTCCCTCATCTCTTTCGCGAATTTGGACACCATTATATCTATCAATTTCTCTTCTCGGTTGTCTATCGACTCTCCTTTGCACTCTTTCATACTCTTCATTGATATTTCCATTGTTGCGATTTTGCTCGCCTTCTTTCTCGGTTGTCATGATTGTTACCCGAATTGCCTCTTCAAATTCACGTTCTTCTATTTACGCCCTCAATTTTTCCCTTTCGCAAGCTAAAACGTGCTTGTTCAACATAGTGTTTTTCAATGTCATCTTCGATCTCCTTTTGTTTCCTTCGTGCCTCTCTCCCATGCAATATTCTTCTTCCTTCTATTCGATTCTCTTCGTCAGTTGGATTATTCTGCTCTTGAGGTTGCCTATCTCCTTGATTTCCCTTATTTTGGCCATTTTGTACAGTCTCAGGTCGTGGAACATGACGATCTCCTTCTATTTCTCTTCTCTCGATATCCTTCACCAACATTTGGTTCTCTTTCCAAATTTTCTTCATTAATAGTTTCTGCAGGTAATGTTCTCCTCCTATATTCTCTAACCGATCCTGATCTTGACCTGTTACTACTTCTCGATCTTCTATTTTGCAGCCTCAGATTTTTCATTCTCAATTCATGATTTTGCCTTGTTAAATTTGCACGTTCCTCACTTCAAACCGCCTTTCTTCATACATTGTTTGTCTCAATGTTTCTAATGCTGCAATTTCTTCATTTCCACGAATTGTTTCTCCCATCTCTTCTCGATTTCTTTCTCCTCGTCCATTGTTTACACATTCTTTTCTTCCTCTCTTTCCTTCACAGAATCTGATCTCCATGTGTGTACACTTACTCTATCATAATCTTTAGTTGTGTTTGAAATTGGTTGAATTGGCGATTGAATTTGATTTTTCTTCATCATTTCTTATGTTCATCCTTGATGATTCTCCCTTTCATTTCTCCTTTCACGGCAAGTCTCCAAACTTCTTCTCACGATTCTTGGTCCTTCCGTACATTTCTCCTTCTAGCCATTTCTTTCTTTTGGTAAACTGTTAAAAATTGTATCAAATTTCTCTTTTCTTACTCCAAATTCTCCCACTGTTTCTAGCGCATATGTAGTTGCAGGAAATCCCACACTACACACCTCATTAGATTCAACGTAATTAACTCTTTGTAAGATGATTAACTTTGAACTTTATTGATTATCTTCTTGAAATGTTTACAAATGCAATTAGAATAAAACCAAAGCAATTACAATTACTCTCTATTTTCTCTCTCTTAATGACTTGCTTCACACTTCAAAAAAGATCTCTCTACAACAGACTTACTCGACCCGTTAAATAGGGTATTACATAGTGGATGATGACTAAAGCTGTCCTTTATTTCGAATCAACTCGCGAATCCTCGCGAATGTGTATTCTTGTTCTCGCGACACTCTAAATCTCGCCAAGTCTTCACACTTTTCTCATGCTCTGTTGTCGTCATCTGATGCGTCATTTGAATTATTTCCTTGCGACACCCTCGCAATGTTATCATTTGTTACTCTCACAAAGTATTGCTGTCGCGATATTCTGGTCCTACAATATTTTTAAAAAACTGAGGACCATGTGACGTAGTTGCATGTTTTGACCGTTGTCCCTTTTACCATCAAAATGCACACCTCTTGACTGATTTTGCGGAATTCAAAAGTGCCCAAGTGCTAAAAATTAGGAAAAATTACCACAAAAATCGGTAAAACGGGTCTTTGGATACCATATTATGGAAAAATTCCAAAAAGTTGAACACCATTTCCATAAAAATATATGCCACCTAAATTTATTTACTAATCCAAGGTCATTAGTTTCAAACGGGACGTTTTCTAGCATGGGAAGCACCCATAAAAGCGCTCAGAAAGCAGAAACGTCATTTTTCCCCTCCTAAACGATCAAAATGCACTCCTTTTGAGTTATTTTGGGGAACTCAAAAGTGCCCTAAGTGCTAATTGGCAAAATTAGCACAAAAATCGGTAAAACCGGTCTTTGGATACCATATTTTTGAAAAATTCCAAAAAGTTGAACATAATTTCCCATCAAAATAGATGCCTCTTGAATATATTTACTAATCTCAGGTCATTGGTTTCAAACGGGACAATTTCTTAGCCTGTGGGAAGCACCCATAAAAGCGCTCCAAAAGCGCTCGGAAAACAGAAAACGTCCTTTCTGCCCTGTTAAACGATGAGATATTTTTAAGAAACTGAGGACCATGTGACGTAGTTGCATGTTTTGACCGTTGGCCCTTTTACCATGAAAATGCACTTCTCTTTGAGTGATTTTGCGTAACTCAAAAGTGCCACAAGTGCTAAAAAATTAGACAAAATTACCACAAAAATCGGTTAAACGGGTCTTTGGATACCATATTATGTAAAAATTCCAAAAAGTTGAACACCATTTCCATCAAAAGAGATGCCTCCTAAATGTATTTACTAATCCCAGGTCATTGGTTTCAAACGGGACGTTTTCCTAGCCTTGTGGGAAGCACCCATAAAAGCGCTCCGAAAACAGAAAACGTCCTTTTTCCCTCTTAAACGATGAGATATTGCTAAGAAACAGAGGACCATGTTATATGTCTTGACCGTTGGCCCTTTTCCAATCAAAATGCACTCCTTGAGTGATTTTGCGGAACTCAAAAGTGCCATATAAGTGTTAAAAATTAGGCAAAATTACCACAAAAATCGGTAAAACGGGTCTTTGGATACCATATTTTGGAAAAATTCCAAAAAGTTGAACACAATTTCCCATCAAAATAGATGCCTCCTGATTCTATTTACTAATCCCATGTCATTGGTTTCAAACGGGACGCTTTCTTATACTATTGGAAGCACCCATAAAAGCGCTCCAAAAGCGCTCCGAAAACAGAAAACGTCCTTTTTTCCCTCTTAAACGATGAGATATTGCTAAGAAACAGAGGACCATCTTATATGTCTTGACCGTTGGCCCTTTTCCAATCAAAATGCACTCCTTGAGTGATTTTGCGGAACTCAAAAGTGCCATATAAGTGTTAAAAATTAGGCAAAATTACCACAAAAATCGGTAAAAACGGGTCTTTGGATACCATATTTTGGAAAAATTCCAAAAGTTGAACACAATTTCCCATCAAAATAGATGCCTCCTGATTCTATTTACTAATCTCATGTCATTGGTTTCAAGCGGACGCTTTCTTAGATGTTGGAAGCACCCATAAAGCGCTCCAAAAGCGCTCGGAAATCGAAACGTCCTTTTTCCCTCTTAAACGATGAGATATTGCTAAAAAACTGAGGACCATGTGGCGTAGTTGCATGTGTGTCCGTTGTCCCTTTTACCATCAAAATGCACTCCTCTTGAGTGATTTTGCGGAACTCAAAAGTGCCACAAGTGCTAAAAATTAGAAAAATTACCACAAAAATCGATAAAACGGGTCTTTAGATACCATATTATGGAAAAATTCCAAAAAGTTGAACACCATTTCCATCAAAATAGATGCCACCTAAATGTATTTACTAATCCTAGGTAATTGTTTTCAAACGGGACGTTTTCCTAGCCTGTGGGAAGCACCCATAAAAGCGCTCCAAAAGGGCTCGGAAAACAGAAAACGTCATTTTTTCCCTCTTAAACAATGAGATATTGCTAAGAAACTAAGGACCATGTGACGTAGTTGCATGTTTTGACCATTGGCCCTTTTCCAATCAAAATACACTCGTCTTGAGTGAATTTGTGGAACTCAAAAGTTCTATAAGTGCTAAAAATTAGGCAAAATTACCACAAAAATCGGTAAAACGGGTCTTGAAATACCATATTTTGGAAAAATTCCAAAACGTTGAACATAATTTCCCATCAAAATAGATGCCTCCTAAATGTATTTACTAATCCCAGGTCATTGGTTTCAAAGCGGGGCGTTTTCCTAGCACTGTGGGAAGCACCCATAAAAGCGCTCCAAAACAGAAAAACGTCCTTTTTCCCTCTTAAACGATGAGATATTGCTAAGAAACGAGAGGACCATGTTATATGTCTTGACCGTTGGCCCTTTTCCAATCAAAATGCACTCCTTGAGTGATTTTGCGGAACTCAAAAGTGCCATATAAGTGTTAAAAATTAGGCAAAATTACCACAAAAATCGGTAAAACGGGTCTTTGGATACCATATTTTGGAAAAATTCCAAAAAGTTGAATACAATTTCCCATCAAAATAGATGCCTCCTGATTCTATTTACTAATCCCATGTCATTGGTTTCAAACGGGACGTTTTCCTAGCCTGTGGGAAGCACCCATAAAAGAAAGCGCTCCAAAAGCGCTCAGAAAGCAGCGAAACGTCCTTTTTCCCTCTTAAACGATGAGATATTGCTAAGAAACAGAGGACCATGTTATATGTCTTGACCGTTGGCCCTTTTCCAATCAAAATGCACTCCTTGAGTGATTTTGCGGAACTCAAAAGTGCCATATAAGTGTTAAAAATTAGGCAAAATTACCACAAAAATCGGTAAACGGGTCTTTGGATACCATATTTTGGAAAAATTCCCAAAAGTTGAACACAATTTCCCATCAAAATAGATGCCTCCTGATTCTATTTACTAATCCCATGTCATTCGTTTCAAACGGGACGCTTTCTTAGACTGTTGGAAGCACCCATAAAAGCGCTCCAAAAGCGCTCGGAAATCAGAAAACGTCCTTTTTGCCCTGTTAAACGATGAGATATTTTTAAGAAACTGAGGACCATGTGACGTAGTTGCATGTTTTGACCGTTGTCCCTTTTACCATCAAAACGCACTCCTCTTGAGTGATTTTGCGGAACTCAAAAGTGCCACAAGTGCTAAAAATTAAGAAAAATTACCACAAAAATCGGTAAAACGGGTCTTTAGATACCATATTATGGAAAAATTCCAAAAAGTTGAACACCATTTCCATCAAAATAGATGCCACCTAAATGTATTTACTAATCCTAGGTAATTGTTTTCAAACTGGACGTTTTCCTAGCCTGTGGGAAGCACCCATAAAAGCGCTCCAAAAGGGCTCGGAAAACAGAAAACGTCATTTTTTTCCCTCTTAAACAATGAGATATTGCTAAGAAACTAAGGACCATGTGACGTAGTTGCATGTTTTGACCATTGGCCCTTTTCCAATCAAAATACACTCCTCTTGAGTGAATTTGTGGAACTCAAAAGTTCTATAAGTGCTAAAAATTAGCAAAATTACCACAAAAATCGGTAAAACGGGTCTTGAAATACCATATTTTGGAAAAATTCCAAAACGTTGAACATAATTTCCCATCAAAATAGATGCCTCGTAATTGTATTTACTAATCCTAGGTCATTGGTTTCAAACGGGACGTTTTCCTAGCCTATGGGAAGCACCCACAAAAGCGCTCCAAAAGCGCTCGGAAAACAGAAAACGTCATTTTTTCCCTCTTAAACGATGAGATATTGCTAATAAACAGAGGACCATGTTATATGTCTTGACTTTTGGTCCTTTTCCATCAAAATGCACTCCTCTTGAGTGATTTTACGGAACTCAAAAGTGCCATAAGTGCTAAAAATTAGGCAAAATTACCACAAAAATCGTTAAAACCGCTCTTTGGATACAATATTTTGGAAAAATTCCAAAAAGTTGAACATTATTTCCCATCAAAATAGATGCCTCCTAAATATATTTATTAATCCCAGGTCATTGGTTTCAAACGGGACAATTTCCTAGCCTATTGGAAGCACCCATAAAAGCACTCCAAAAGCGCTCGGAAAACAGAAAACGTCCTTTTTGCCCTGTTAAACGATGAGATATTTTTAAGAAACTGAGGACCATGCGACGTAGTTGCATGTCTTGACCGTTGGCTCTTTTCTCATCAAAATGCACTCCTCTTGAGTGATTTTTCGTAACTCAAAAGTGCCATAAGTGCTAAAAATTAGGCAAAATTGCCTCAAAAATCGGTAAACGGGTCTTTGGATACCATATTTTGGAAAAATTCCAAAAAGTTGAACATAATTTCCCATCAAAACAGATGCCTCCTGAATGTATTTACTAATCCCAGGTCATTGGTATCAAACGGGACATTTTCCAAGCTCAGGGCAGCACCCATAAAAGCGCTCAATAGGGCTCGGAAAAGAAACGTCATTTTTGCCCTCTTAAACGATGAGATATTGCTAAGAAACCGAGGACCATGTGACGTAGTTGCATGTTTTGACCATTGGCCCTTTTCCCATCAAAATGCACTCCTCTTGGGTGATTTTGCGGAACTCAAAAGTTCCATAAGTGCTAAAAATTAGGCAAAATTACCACAAAAATCGGTAAAACGGGTCTTTAAATACCATATTTTGGAAAAATCCAAAAAGTTGAACATAATTTCCCATCAAAATAGATGCCTCTTAAATGTATTTACTAATCCCAGGTCATTGGTTTCAAACGGGACGTTTTCCTAGCCTGTGGGAAGCACCCATAAAAGCGCTCAAAAAGCGCTCGGAAAACAGAAAACGTCCTTTTCCCCCTCTTAAACGATGAGATATTGCTAAGAAACTGAGGACCATGTTATATGTCTTGACCGTGGCCCTTTTCCCATCAAAATGCAGTCCTTTTTAGTGATTTTGCGAAACTCAAAAGTGCCATAAGTGCTAAAAATTAGGCAAAATTACCACAAAAATCGGTAAAACGGGTCTTTGGATACCATGTTTTGGAAAAATTCCAAAAAGTTGAACATAATTTCCCATCAAAATAGATGCCTCCTAAAAGTGTTTACTAATCCCAGGTCATTTGTATCAAACGGGACATTTTTCCTAGCATGTGGGCAGCACCCATAAAAGCGCTCCAAAATGGCTCGGAAAACAGAAAACGTCATTTTTTCCCTCTTAAACGATGAGATATTGCTAAGAAACAGAGGACCATGTTATATGTCTTGACCGTTAGCCCTTCTCCCATCAAAATGCACTCCTCTTGAGTGATTTTGCGTAACTCAAAATTGCCATAAGTGCTAAAAATTAGGCAAAATTACCACAAAAATCGGTAAAACCGGTCTTTGGATACCAAATTTTGGAAAAAACCAAAAAGTTGAACATAATTCCCATCAAAATAGATGCCTATTGAATATATTTACTAATCCCAGGTCATTGGTTTCAAACGGGACAATTTCCTAGCCTGTGGGAAGCACCCATAAAAGCGCTCCAAAAGTGCTCGGAAAACAGAAAACGTCTTTTTTGCCCTGTTAAACGATGAGATATTTTTAAAAACTGAGACCATGTGACGTAGTTGCATGTTTTGACCGTTGTCCCTTTTACCATCAAAATGCACACCTCTTGACTGATTTTGCGGAACTCAAAAGTGCCACAGGTGCTAAAAATTAGGAAAAATTACCACAAAAATCGGTAAAACGGGTCTTTGGATACCATATTATGTAAAAATTCCAAAAAGTTGAACACCATTTCCATAAAAATATATGCCACCTAAATTTATTTACTAATCCAAGGTCATTGGTTTCAAACGGGACGTTTTCCTAGCCTGTGGGAAGCACCCATAAAAGCGCTCCGAAAATAGAAAACGTCATTTTTCCCCTCTTAAACGATCAAAATGCACTCCTTTTGAGTTATTTTGGGAACTCAAAAGTGCCATAAGTGCTAAAAATTAGGCAAAATTAGCACAAAAATCGGTGAAACCGGTCTTTGGATACCATATTTTGGAAAAATTCCAAAAAGTTGAACATAATTTCCCATCAAAATAGATGCCTCCTGAATATATTTACTAATCCCAGGTCATTGGTTTCAAACAGGACAATTTCTTAGCCTGTGGGAAGCACTCATAAAAGCGCTCCAAAAGAGCTCGGAAAACAGAAAACGTCCTTTCTGCCCTGTTAAACGATGAGATATTTTTAAGAAACTGAGGACCATGTGACGTAGTTGCATGTTTTGACCGTTGGCCCTTTTACCATCAAAATGCACTTCTCTTTGAGTGATTTTGCGTAACTCAAAAGTGCCACAAGTGCTAAAAATTAGGCAAAATTACCACAAAAATCGGTAAAACGGGTCTTTGGATACCATATTATGTAAAAATTCCAAAAAGTTGAACACCATTTCCATCAAAAGAGATGCCTCCTAAATGTATTTACTAATCCCAGGTCATTGGTTTCAAACGGGACGTTTTCATAGACTGTGGGAAGCACCCATAAAAGCGCTCCGAAAACAGAAAACGTCCTTTTTTCCCTCTTAAACGATGAGATATTGCTAAGAAACAGAGGACCATGCTATATGTCTTGACCGTTGGCCCTTTTCCCATTAAAATGCACTCCTTGAGTGATTGTATAAGTGTTAAAAATTAGGCAAAATTACCACAAAAATCGGTAAAACCGGTCTTTGGATACCATATTTTGGAAAAATTCCAAAAAGTTGAACATAATTTCCCATCAAAATAGATTCCTCCTGAATGTATTTACTAATCCCAGGTCATTGGTATCAAACGGGACATTTTTCCTAGCCTGTGGGAAGCACCCATAAAAGCGCTCCAAAAGGGCTCGGAAAACAGAAAACGTCCTTTTTGCCCTCTTAAACGATGAGATATTGCTAAAAAACAGAGGACCATGTGACGTAGTTGCATGTTTTGACCGTTGTCCCTTTTACCATCAAAATGCACTCCTCTTGAGTGATTTTGCGGAACTCAAAAGTGCCACAAGTGCTAAATATTAAGCAAAATTACCACAAAAATCGGTAAAACGGGTCTTTGGATACCATATTATGGAAAAATTCCAAAAAGTTGAACACCATTTCCATCAAAATAGATACCACCTAAATGTATTTACTAATCCCAGGTAATTGTTTTCAAACGGGACGTTTTCTTAGCCTGTGGGAAGCACCCATAAAAGCGCTCCAAAAGGGCTCGGAAAACAGAAAACGTCTTTTTCTCCCTCTTAAACAATGACATATTGCCAAGAAACTAAGGACCATGTGACGTAGTTGCATGTTTTGACCATTGGACCTTTTCCAATCAAAATACACTCCTCTTGAGTGAATTTGTGGAACTCAAAAGTTCCATAAGTGCTAAAAATTAGGCAAAATTACCACAAAAATCGGTAAAACGGGTCTTTAAATACCATATTTTGGAAAAATTCCAAAACGTTGAACATAATTTCCCATCAAAATAGATGCCTCCTAAATGTATTTACTAATCCTAGGTCATTGGTTTCAAACGAGACGTTTTCCTAGCCTGTGGGAAGCACCCACAAAAGCGTTCCAAAAGCGCTCGGAAAACAGAAAACGTCCTTTTTTCCCTCTTAAACGATGAGATATTGCTAATAAACATAGGACCATGTTATATGTCTTGACTTTTGGCCCTTTTCCCATCAAAATGCACTCGTCTTGAGTAATTTTACGGAACTCAAAAGTGCCATAAGTGCTAAAAATTATGCAAAATTACCACAAAAATCATTAAAACCGCTCTTTGGATACAATATTTTGGAAAAATTTCAAAAAGTTGAACATTATTTCCAATCAAAATAGATGCCTCCTGAATATATTTATTAATCCCAGGTCATTGGTTTCAAACGGGACAATTTCCTAGCCTATTGGAAGCACCCATAAAAGCGCTCCAAAAGCGCTCGGAAAACAGAAAACGTCCTTTTTGCCCTGTTAAACGATGAGATATTTTTAAGAAACTGAGGAACATGCGACGTAGTTGCATGTCTTTACCGTTGGCTCTTTTCTCATCAAAATGCACTCCTCTTGAGTGATTTTTCGTAACTCAAAAGTGCCATAAGTGCTAAAAATTAGGCAAAATTGCCACAAAAATCGGTAAAACGGGTCTTTGGATACCATATTTTGGAAAAATTCCCAAAAGTTGAACATAATTTCCCATCAAAATAGATGCCTCCTGAATGTATTTACTAATCCCAGGTCATTGGTATCAAACGGGACATTTTCCTTGCCTGTGGGCAGCACCCATAAAAGCGCTCCAAAAGGGCTCGGAAAACAGAAAACGTCCTTTTTGCCCTCTTAAACGATGAGATATTGCTAAGAAACTGAGGACCATGTGACGTAGTTGCATGTTTTGACCATTGTCCCTTTTCAAAATTCACTCCTCTTGAGTGATTTTGCGGAACTCAAAAGTACCATAGGTGCTAAAAATTAGGCAAAATTACCACAAAAATCGGTAAAACGGGTCTTTGGATACCATGTTTTGGAAAAATTCCAAAAGTTGAACATAATTTCCCATCAAAATAGATGCCTCCTAAAAGTGTTTACTAATCCCAGGTCATTTTGTATCAAACGGTACATTTTTCCTAGCCTGTGGGCAGCACCCATAAAAGCGCTCCAAAAGGGCTCGGAAAACAGAAAACGTCCTTTTTGCTCTCTTAAACGATGAGATATTGCTAAGAAACTGAGGACCATGTGACGTAGTTATATGTTTTGACCATTGGACCTTTTCCAATCAAAATTCACTCCTCTTGAGTGATTTTGCGGAACTCAAAAGTTCCATAAGTGCTAAAAATTAGGCAAAATTACCACAAAAATCGGTAAAACGGTTCTTTAAATACCATATTTTGGAAAAATTCCAAAAAGTTGAACATAATTTTTCATCAAAATAGATGCCCTCCTGAATATATTTACTAATCCCATGTCATTGGTTTGAAACGGGACGCTTTCTTAGCCTGTGGGAAGCACCCATAATAGCGCTCCAAAAGCACTCGGAAAACGGAAAACGTCCTTTTTTCCCTCTTAAACGATGAGATATTGCTAAGAAACAGAGTACCATGTGACGTAGTTGCATGTTTTGACCATTGGCCCTTTTCCCATCAAAATGCACCACTCTTGAGTGATTTTGCGGATCTCAAAAGTTCCATAAGTGCTAAAAATTAGGCAAAATTACCACAAAAATCGGTAAAACGGGTCTTTAAATACCATATTTTGGAAAAATTCCAAAAAGTTGAACATAATTTCCCATCAAAATAGATGCCTCCTAAATTTATTTACTAATCCCATGTCGTTGATTTCAAAAGGGACGCTTTCTTAGTCTGTGGGAAGCACCCATAAAAGCGATCGGAAAAACAGAAACGTCCTTTTTCCTCTTAAACGATGATATATTGCTAAGAAACAGAGGACCATGTTATATGTCTTGACCTTTGGCCCTTTTCCCATCAAAATGCACTCCTCTTGAGTTATTTTGAGGAACTCAAAAGTGCCGTAAGTGCTAAAAATTAGGCAAAATTAGCACAAAAATCGGTAAACCGGGTCTTTGGATACCATATTTTGGAAAAATTCCAAAAAGTTGAACATAATTTTTCATCAAAATAGATGCCCTCCTGAATATATTTACTAATCCCAGGTCATTCGTTTCAAACGGGACAATTTCTTAGCCTGTGGGAAGCACCCATAAAAGCGCTCCAAAAAGCGCTCGGAAACAGAACGTCCTTTACGCTCTCATTAAACGATGAGATATTTTTATGAAACTGAGGACCATGTGACGTAGTTGGATGTTTTGACCGTTGGCCCTTTTCCCATCAAAATGCACTTTTCTTTGATTGATTTTGCGTAACTCAAAAGTGCCAAAAATGCTAAAAATTAGACAAAATTACCACAAAAATCGGTAAAACGGGTCTTTGGATACCATATTATGGAAAAATTCCAAAATTTGAACATAATTTCCCATCAAAATAGATGCCTCCTGAATATATTTACTAATCCCAGGTCATTGGTTTCAAACGGGACAATTTCCTAGCCCAGGAAGCACCCATAAAAGCGCTCCAAAGGGCTCGGAAATGAAACGTCCTTTTTCCCTCTTAAACGATGAGATATTGCTAAGAAACAGAGGACCATGTTATATGTCTTGACCGTTGCCCTTTTCCCATTAAAATGCACTCCTCTTGAGTGATTTTTTGGAACTCAAAAGTGCCATAAGAACTAAAAATTAGGCAAAATTACCACAAAAATCGGTAAAACCGGTGTTTGGATACCATATTTTAGAAAAATTCCAAAAAGTTGAACATAATTTCCCATCAAAATAGATGCCTCTTAAATGTATTTACTAATCCCATGTCATTGGTTTCAAAAGGGACGTTTTCCCTAGCCTGTGGGAAGCACCCATAAAAGCGCTCCAAAAGCGCTCGGAAAACAAAAAACGTCCTTTTTTCCCTCTTAAACGATGAGATATTGCTAAGAAACAGAGGACCATGTTATATGTCTTGACCTTTGGCCCTTTTCCCATCAAAATGCAGTCCTCTTGAGTGATTTTGCGAAACACAAAAGTGCCACAAGTACTAAAAATTAGGCAAAATTACCACAAAAATCGGTAAAACGGGTCTTTGGATACCATGTTTTGGAAAAATTCCAAAAAGTTGAACATAATTTCCCATCAAAACAGATGCCTCCTGAATGTGTTTACTAATCCCAGGTCATTGGTATCAAACGGGACATTTTTCCTAGCCTGTGGGGCAGCACCCATAAAAGCGCTCCAAAAGGGCTCGGAAAACAGAAAACGTCCTTTTTTTCCCTCTTAAACGATGAGATATTGCTAAGAAACTGAGGACCATGTGACGTAGTTATATGTTTTGACCATTGGCCCTTCTCCATCAAAATGCACTCCTCTTGAGTGATTTTGCGGAACTCAAAAGTTCCATAAATGCTAAAAATTAGGCAAAATTACCACAAAAATCGGTAAAACGGGTCTTTAAATACCATATTTTGGAAAAATTCCAAAAAGTTGAACATAATTTCCCATCAAAATAGATGCCTCCTGAATATATTTACTAATCCCAGGTCATTGGTTTTAAACGGGAAAATTTCCTAGCATGTGGGAAGCACCCATAAAAGCGCTCCAAAAGGGCTCGGAAAACATAAAACGTCCTTTTTGCCCTCTTAAACTATGTAATATTGCTAAGAAACTGAGGACCATGTGACGTAGTTGCATGTTTTGACCATTGGCCCTTTTCCCATCAAAATGCACTCCTCTTGAGTGATTTTGCGGAACTCAAAAGTGCCATAAGTGCTAAAAATTAGGCAAAATTACCACAAAAATCGGTAAAACAAGTCTTTGGATACTATATTTTGGAAAATTTCCAAAAAGTTGAACATAATCCAATCAAAATAGATGCCTCCTAAATGTATTTACTAATCAAAGGTCATTGGTTTCAAACGGGACGTTTTCCTAGCCTGTGGGAAGCACCCATAAAAGCGCTCGGAAAACAGAAAACGTCATTTTTTTCCCTCTTAAACGATGAGATATTGCTAAGAAACAGATGACCATATTATATGTATTGACCATTGGCCATTTTCCCATACAAATGCACTCTTCTTGAGTGATTTTGCGGAACTCAAAAGTGCCATAAGTGCTAAAAATTAGGCAAAATTACCACAAAAATCGGTAAAACCGGTCTTTGGATACCATATTTTGGAAAAATTCCAAAAAGTTGGACATAATTTCCAATCAAAATATATGCCTCCTGAATATATTTACTAATCCAAGGTCATTGGTTTCAAACGGGACAATTTCCTAGCCTGTGGGAAGCACCCATAAAAGCGCTCGGAAAATAGAAAATGTCCTTTTTACCCTCTTAAATGATGAGATATTGCTAAGAAACTGAGGACCATGTGACGTAGTTACATGTCTTGACCGTTGGCCATTTTCCCATCAAAATGCACTCCTCTTGAGTGATTTTGCAGAACTCAACAAATGCTAAAAATTAGGCAAAATTACCACAAAAATCGGTAAAACGGGTCTTTGGATACCATATTTTGGAAAAATTCCAAAAGTTGAACACAATTTCCCATCAAAATAGATGCCTCCTGATTGTATTTACTAATACCGAGGTCATTGGTTTCAAACGGACATTTTCCTAGCTCTCCATAAAAGCGCTCCAAAAGCATTCGGAAAACAGAAAACGTCCTTTTTGACCTCTTAAATGATGAGATATTTCTAAGAAACTGAGGACCATGTGACGTAGTTCCATGTTTTGACCGTTGCCCTTTTCTCATCAAAATGCACTCCTATTGAGTAATTTTGCGGAACTCAAAAGTGCCATAAGTGCTAACAATTAGGCAAAATTACCACGAAAATCGGTAAAACGGGTCTTTGGATACCATATTTTGGAAAAATTCCAAAAAGTTGAACACAATTCCATCAAAATATATCCCACCTAAATTTATTTACTAATCCAATGTCAATGGTTTCAAACGGGACGTTTTCCTAGCATGTGGGAAGCACCCATAAAAGCGATCCAAAAGGGCTCGGAAAACAGAAAACGTCATTTTTTCCCTCTTAAACGATGAGATATTGCTAAGAAACTAATGACAATGTGACGTAGTTGCATGTTTTGACCATTGGCCCTTTCCCCATCAAAATGTACTCCTCTTGACTGATTTTGTGGAACTCAAAAGTTCCATAAGTGCTAAAAATTAGGCAAAATTACTACAAAAATCGGTAAAACGGGTCTTTAAATACCATACTTTGGAAAAATTCCAAAACGTTGAACATAATTTCCCATCAAAATAGATGCCTCCTAAATGTATTTACTAATCCCATGTCATTGGTTTCAAACGGGACGTTTTCCTAGCCTGTGGGAAGCACCCATAAAAGCGCTCCAAAAGCGCTCGGAAAACAGAAAACGTCATTTTTTCCCTCTTAAACAATGAGATATTGCTAAGAAATCGAGGACCATTGTTATATGTCTTGACATTTGGCCCTTTTCCCATTAAAATACACTCCTCTTGAGTGATTTTGCGGAACTCAAAAGTGCCATAAGTGCTAAAAATTAGGCAAAATTACCACAAAAATCGGTAAAGAAACGGTCTTTGGATACCATATTTTGGAAAAATTCCAAAAAGTTGAACACAACTTCCCATCAAAATAGATGCCTCCTGATTCTATTTACTAATCCCAGGTCATTGGTTTCAAACGGGACCTTTTCCTAGCCTGTGGGAAGCACCCATAAAAGCGCTCCAAAAGCATTCGGAAAACAGAAAACGTCCTTTTTTACCTCTTAAACGATGAGATATTTCTAAGAAACTGAGGACCATGTGACGTAGTTCCATGTTTTGACCGTTGGCCCTTTTCCCATCAAAATGCACTCCTCTAGAGTGATTTTGCGGAACTCAAAAGTGCCATAAGTGCTAACAATTAGGCAAAATTACCACAAAAATCGTTAAAACGGGTCTTTCGATACCATATTTTGGAAAAATCCAAAAAGTTGAACATAATTTCCCATCAAAATAGATGCCGCCTGAATGTATTTACTAATCACAGGTCATTGGTTTCAAACGGGATGTTTTCCTAGCCTGTGGGAAACACCCATAAAAGCGCTCGGAAAAAAGAAAACGTCATTTTTGCCCTCTTAAACGATGAAGTATTGCTAAAAAACTGAGGACCATGTGACGAAGTGACTTGTCTTGACCGTTGGATATTTTCTCATCAAAATGCACTCCTCTTGAGTGATTTTGCGAACTCAAAAGTGCCATAAGTGCTAAACAATTAGGCAAAATTACCACAAAATCGGTAAAACGGGTCTTTGGATACCATATTTTGGAAAAATTCCAAAAAGTTGAACACAATTTCCATCAAAATATATCCCACCTAAATTTATTTACTAATCCAAGGTCATTGGTTTCAAACGGGACGTTTTCCTAGCATGTGGGAAGCACCCATAAAAGCGATCTAAAAGGGCTTGGAAAACAGAAAACGTCATTTTTTCCCTCTTAAACGATGAGATATTGCTAAGAAACTAATGACAATGTGACGTAGTTGCATGTTTTGACCATTGGCCCTTTTCCCATCAAAATGTACTCCTCTTGACTGATTTTGTGGAACTCAAAAGTTCCATAAGTGCTAAAAATTAAACAAAATTACCACAAAAATCGAAAACTGGTCTTTAAATACCATATTTTGGAAAAATTCCAAAACGTTGAACATAATTTCCCATCAAAATAGATGCCTCCTAAATGTATTTACTAATCCCAGGTCATTGGTTTCAAAACGGGACGTTTTCTAGCCTGTGGAAGCACCCATAAAGCGCTCCAAAATCGCCGGAAAAAGAAAACGTCATTTTTTCCCTCTTAAACAATGTGATATTGCTAAGAAATCGAGGACCATGTTATATGTCTTGACATTTGGCCCTTTTCCCATCAAAATAAACTCCTCTTGAGTGATTTTGCGGAACTCTAAAGTGCCACAAGTGCTAAAAATTAGGCAAAATTACCACAAAAATCGGTAAAAAGGGTCTTTGGATACCATATTTTGGAAAAATTCCGAAAATTTGAACACAATTTCCCATCAAAATAGATGCCTCCTGATTATATTTACTAATCCCAGGTCATTGGTTTCAAATGGGACCTTTTCCTAGCCTTTGGGAAGCACCCATAAAAGCGCTCCAAAAGCATTCCGAAAACAGAAAACGTTCTTTTTGACCTCTTAAACGATGAGATATTTCTAAGAAACTGAGGACCATGTGACGTAGTTCCATGTTTTGACCGTTGGCCCTTTACCCATCAAAATGCACTCCTCTAGAGTGATTTTGCGGAACTCAAAAGTGCCATAAGTGCTAACAATTAGGCAAAATTACCACAAAAATCGTTAAAACGGGTCTTTCGATACCATATTTTGGAAAAATCCAAAAAGTTGGACATAATTTCCCATCAAAATAGATGCCTCCTGAATGTATTTACTAATCACAGGTCATTGGTTTCAAACGGGATGTTTTCCTAGCCTGTGGGAAACACCCATAAAAGCGCTCGGAAAAAAGAAAACGTCATTTTTGCCCTCTTAAACGATGAAGTATTGTAAAAAAACTGAGGACCATGTGACGAAGTGACATGTCTTGACCGTTGGCTCTTTTCTCATCAAAATGCACTCCTCTTGAGTGATTTTGCGGAACTCAAAAGTGCCATAAGTGCTAACAATTAGGCAAAATTACCACAAAAATCGGTAAAACGGGTCTTTGGATACCATATTTGGGAAAAATTCCAAAAAGTTGAACACAATTTCCATCAAAATATATCCCACCTAAATTTATTTACTAATACAAGGTCATTGGTTTCAAACGGGACGTTTTCCTAGCATGTGGGAAGCACCCATAAAAGCGCTCGGAAAACAGAAAACGTCATTTTTTCCCTCTTAAACGATGAGATATTGCTAAGAAATCGAGGACCATGTTATATGTCTTGACATTTGGCCCTTTTCCCATCAAAATGCACTCCTCTTGAGTGATTTTGCGGAACTCAAAAGTGCCATAAGTGCTAAAAATTAGGCAAAATTACCACAAAAATCGGTAAAACGGGTCTTTGGATACCATATTTTGGAAAAATTTCAAAAAGTTGAACACAATTTCCCATCAAAATAGATGCCTCCTGATTCTATTTACTAATCCCAGTCATTGGTTTCAAACGGGACCTTTTCCTAGCCTCAGGAAGCACCCATAAAAGCGCTCCAAAAGCATTCTTAAAATGAAACGTCCTTTTAGACCTCTTAAACGATGAGATATTTCTAAGAAACTGAGGACCATGTGACGTAGTTCCATGTTTTGACCGTTGGCCCTTTTCCCATCAAAATGCACTCCTCTAGAGTGATTTTGCGGGAACTCAAAAGTGCCATAAGTGCTAAAAATTAGGCAAAATTACCACAAAAATCGGTAAAACAAGACTTTGGATACTATATTTTGGAAAATTTCCAAAAAGTTGAACATAATTTCCAATCAAATTAGATGCCTCCTAAATGTATTTACTAATCCAAGGTCATTGGTTTCAAACGGGACGTTTTCTTAGCCTGTGGGAAGCACCCATAAAAGCGCTCGGAAAACAGAAAACGTCATTTTTTCCCTCTTAAACGATGAGATATTGCTAAGAAACAGAGGACCATATTATATGTCTTGACCGTTGGCCCTTCTCCCATCAAAATGCACTCTTCTTGAGTGATTTTGCGGAACTCAAAACTGCCATAAGTGCTAAAAATTAGGCAAAATTACCACAAAAATCGGTAAAACGGGTCTTTGGATACCATATTTTGGAAAAATTCCAAAAAGTTGAAAACAATTTCCCATCAAAATAGATGCCTCTTGATTGTATTTACTAATCCCAGGTCATTGGTTTCAAACGAGACATTTTCCTAGCCTTTGGGAAGCACCCATAAAAGCGCTCCAAAAGTATTCGGAAAACAGAAAACGTCCTTTTTGACCTCTTAAACGATGAGATATTTCTAAGAAAGTGAGGACTATGTGACGTAGTTCCATGTTTTGACCGTTGTCCCTTTTCCCATCAAAATGCACTCCTCTTGAGTGATTTTGCGGAACTCAAAAGTGCCATAAGTGCTAACAATTAGGCAAAATTACCACAATATCGGAAAACGGATCTTTCGATACCATATTTTGGAAAAATCCAAAAAGTTGAACATGATTTCCCATCAAAATAGATGCCTCCGAATGTATTTACTAATCCTGGAGTGTCATTGGTTTTCAAACGGGATGTTTTCCTAGCACTTTCATGAAACACCCATAAAAGCGCTTGGAAAACAGAAAACGTCCTTTTTGCCCTCTTAAACGATGAAGTATTGCTAAAAAACTGAGGACCATGTGACGAAGTTACATTTCTTGACCGTTGGCTCTTTTCTCATCAAAATGCACTCCTCTTGAGTGATTTTTCGGAACTCAAAAGTGCCATAAGTGCTAAAAATTAGGCAAAATTACCACAAGAATCGGTAAAACGCGTCTTTGGATACCATATTTTGGAAAAATTCCAAAAAGTTGAACATAATTTCCCATCAAAATAGATGCCTCCTGAATGTATTTACTAATCCCAAGTCATTGGTATCAAACGGGACATTTTCCTAGCCTGTGGGCAGCACCCATAATAGCGCTCCAAAAGGGCTCGGAAAACAGAAAACGTCCCTTTTGCCCTCTTAAACGATGAGATACTGCTAAGAAACTGAGGACCATGTGACGTAGTTGCATGTTTTGACCATTGGCCTTTTCCCCATCAAAATGCACTCCTCTTGAGTGATTTTGCGGAACTCAAAAGTGCCATAAGTGCTAAAAATTAGGCAAAATTACCATAAAAATCGGTAAAACAAATCTTTGAATACCATATTTTGGAAAACTTCCAAAATGTTGAACATAATTTCCAATCAAAATAGATGCCTCCTAAATGTATTTACTAATCCCAGGTCATTGGTTTCAAACGGGACGTTTTCCTAGCCTGTGGGAAGCACCCATAAAAGCGCTCGGAAAATAGAAAACGTCCTTTTTACCCTCTTAAACGATGGGATATTGCAAAGAAACTGAGGACCATGTGACGTAATTACATGTCTTAACCGTTGGCCATTTTCCCATCAAAATGCACTCCTCTTGAGTGATTTTGCGGAACTCAACAAATGCTAAAAATTAGGCAAAATTACCACAAAAATCGGTAAAACGGGTCTTTGGATACCATATTTTGGAAAAATTCCAAAGTTGAACACAATTTCCCATCAAAATAGATGCCTCTGATTGTATTTACTAATCCCAGTCATTGGTTTCAAACGGGACATTTTCCTAAACTGTGGAAGCACCCATAAAAGCGCTCCAAAAGCATTCGGAAAACGGAAAACATCCTTTTTGCCCTCTTAAACGATGAGATATTGCTAAGAAACAGAGGACCATGTTATATGTCTTGACCGTTGGCCCTTTTCCCATCAAAATGCACACCTCTTGAGTGATTTTGCGTAACTCAAAAGTGCCATAAGTGCTAAAAATTAGGCAAAATTACCACAAAAATCGGTAAAACCGGTCTTTGGATACCATATTTTGGAAAAATTCCAAAAGTTGAACATAATTTTTCCATCAAAATAGATGCCTCCTGAATATATTTACTAATCCCCCGTGTCATTGGTTTCAAACGGGACAATTTCCTATCCCGTGGGGAAACACCCATAAAAGCGCTCCAAAAGCGCTCGGAAAACAGAAAAAGTCCTTTTTGCCCTGTTAAACGATGAGATATTTCTAAGAAACTGAGGACCATGTGACGTAGTTGCATGTTTTGACCATTGTCCCTTTTACCATCAAAATGCACTCCTCTTGAGTGATTTTTCGGAACTCAAAAGTGCCACAAGTGCTAAAAATTAGGCAAAATTACCACAAAAATCGGTAAAACGGGTCTTTGGATACCATATTATGGAAAAATTCCAAAAATTTGAACACCATTTCCATCAAAATAGATGCCTCCTGAGTGTATTTACTAATCCAAGGTCATTGGTTTCAAACGGGACATTTTCCTAGATTGTTGGAAGCACGCTTTTATGTCTTGACAGGTTGCCCTTTTCCCATCAAAATGCACTCCTCTTGAGTGATTTTGCGGAACTCAAAAGTGGCATAAGTGCTAAAAATTAGGCAAAATTACCACAAAAATCGGTAAAACGGGTCTTTGGATACCATATTATGGAAAAATTCCAAAAATTTGAACACCATTTCCCATCAAAATAGATGCCTCCCGAGATTATTTACTAATCCCGGGTCAGTGGTTTCAAACGGGACATTTTCCTAGCCTCAGGAAGCACCGACAAAAGTGCTCCAAAAGCGCTCGGAAAACAGAAAACGTCCTTTTTTGCCCTCTTAAACGATGAGATATTGCTAAAAACTTAGGACCATGTGACGTAATTACATGTATTAACCGTTGGACCTTTTACCATCAAAATGCACTCCTCCTCCCAGTGATTTCGCGGAACTCAAAAGTGCCATAAGTGCTAAAAATTAGGCAAAATTACCCACGAAATTAAATCGGAAAACGGGTCTTTGGATACCATATTATGGAAAAATTCCAAAAGTTGAACACAATTTTCCATCAAAATATATGCCTCCTAGGTCATTGTTTACAAACGGGACATTTTCCCTAGCTTGTGGGAAGCACCCATAAGGTGCTCCAAAATCGCTCGGAAAACAGAAAACGTCATTTTTGCCCTCTTAAACGATTAAATATTCCTAAGAAACTGAGGACCATGTGACGTAGTTACATGTTTTGAACGTTGTCCCTTTTCCCATCAAAATGCACTCCTCTTGAGTGATTTTGCTGAACTCAAAAGTGCCACAAGTGCTAAAAATTAGGCAAAATTACCACAAAAATCGCTGAAACGGGTCTTAGGATACCATATTTTGGAAAAATTCCAAAAGGTTGAACACAATTTCCCATCAAAATAGATGCCTCCTGAGTTTATTTACTAATCTCGGGTCATTGGTTTCAAACGGGACATTTTCCTAGCCTGTGGTAAGCACCTATAAAAGCGCTCCCAAAACGCCGGAAAACAGAAAATGACCTTTTTGCCCTCTTAAACGATTAAATATTGCTAAAAAATAGTGGATCATGTGACATAGTGACATTTCTTGACCGTTGTCCCTTTTCCCATCAAAATGCGCTGTTGTTGAGTGATTTTCGGAACTCAAAAGTGTCATAAGTGCTTAAAATTAGGCAAAATTACCACAAAAATCGGTAACACGGGTCTTTGGATACCATATTATGGAAAAATTCCAAAAAGTTGAACACCATTTCCCATCAAAATAGATGCCTCCTGAGTTTGTTTACTAATCCCAGGTCATTGGTTTCAAACGGGATATTTTCCTAGCCTGTGGGAAGCACCCATAAAAGCGCTCCAAAAGTGATCGGAAAACAGAATCGTCATTTTACCCTCTTAAACGATGAGATATTGCTAAGAAACTGAGGACCATGTGACGTAGTTAAATGTATTGACCGTTGGCCCTTTTACCATCAAAATCCACTCCTCTTGAGTGATTTCGCGGAACTCAAAAGTGCCATAAGTGCTAAAAATTATGCAAAATTATCACAAAATTAAATCGGTAAAACGGGTCTTTGGATACCATATTATGGAAAAATTCCAAAAGGTTGAACACAATTCCCCATCACAATAGATGCCTTCTGAGTGTATTTATTAATCCCAGGTCATTGGTTTCAAACGGGATATTTTCCTAGCATGTGGGAAGCACCCATAAAAGCGCTCCAAAGGCGCTCGGAAAACAGAAAACGTCCTTTTCCCCAAAATGAGACGTAGTTACATGTCTTGACCGTTGGCCCATTCCCCAAAATGCACTCTTGTTGAGTGATTTTCGGAACTCAAAAGTGCCATAAGTGCTAAAAATTAGGAAAAATTACCACAAAAATCGGTAAAACGGGTCTTTGGATACCATATTATGGAAAAATTCCAAAAGGTTGAACACCATTTCTCATCAAAATTGATGCCTCCTGAGTGTATTTACTAATCCCAGGTCATTGGTTTTAAGTGGACATTTTCTAGCACTGTGGGAAGCACCATAAAAGCGCTCCAAAGCGCCCGGAAAAGCAGAAAACGTCATTTTTGCCCTCTTAAACGATGAGATATTGCTAAAAACTGAGGACCATGTGACGTAGTTACATGTATTGACCGTTGGCCCTTTTACCATCAAAATGCACGCCTCTTGAGTGATTTCGCGGAACTCAAAGGTGCCATAAGTGCTAAAAATTAGGCAAAATTACCACGAAATTAAATCGGTGGCAAACGGGTCTTTGGATACCATATTATGGAAAAATTCCAAAAGGAGTTGAACACGATTTCCCATCAAAATAGATGCCTCCTGAGTGTATTTAATAATTCCCTGGTCATTGGTTTCAATCGAGACATTTTCCTAGCCTGTGGTAAGCACCCATAAAAGCGTTCCAAAAACGCTCGGAAAACAGAAAATGTCCTTTTTGCCCTCATAAACGATGAAATATTGCTAAAGAACTGAGGACCAGGTGATACGGTTACATGTCTTGACCATTGGCCATTTTCCCATCAAAATGCACTCCTCTTGAGTGATTTTGCGGAACTCAAAAGTGCCACAATTGCTAAAAATGAGGCAAAATTACCACAAAAATCGGTAAAACAGGTCTTAGGATACCATATTTTGGAAAAATTCCAAAAGGTTGAACACAATTCCCTATCAAAATAGATGCCTCCTGAGTGTATTTATTAATCCCAGGTCATTGGTTTCAAACGGGATATTTTCTAGCCTGTGCGAAGCACCCATAAAAGAGCTCCAAAATCGCTCGGAAAACAGAAAACGTCTTTTTTTCCCTCTTAAACGATGAGATATTGCTAAGAAAATGAGGACCATGTGATGTAGTTACATGTTTTGACCGTTGGCCCTTTTCCCATCAAAATGCACTCCTCTTGAGTGAATTTGCGGAACTCAAAAGTGCCACAAGTGCTAAAAATTAGGCAAAATTACCACAAAAATCGGTGAAACGGGTCTTTGAATACCATATTTTGGAAAAATTCCAAAAAGTTGAACACCATTTCCCATCAAAATAGATGCCTCCTGAGTTTATTTACTAATCCCATGCCATTGGTTTCAAACGGGATATTTTCCTAGCTAACCTGTGGGAAGCACCCATAAAAAGCGCTCCAAAAGCGCCCGGAAAACAAAAAACGTCATTTTTCCCCTCTTAAACGATGAAATATTGCTAAAAAGATGAGTACCATGTGACGTAGTGACATGTCTTGACCGTTGGCCCTTTTCCCATCGAAATGCACTCCTGTTGAGTGGTTTTCGGAACTCAAAAGTGCCATAAGTTCTAAAAATTAGGCAAAATTACCACAAAAATCGATAAAACGGGTCTTTGGATACCATATTATGGAAAAATTCCAAAAAGGTAAAGCATCAATTACATCATGAAGATGTCTAAAGACCAATGGGTAGGTTTTGTCATTGCTACTAAAGCAAATGGGATTTTTTTTTTTTTAATAGTTAATATCCATACTTGTCAAATTACAATGACCTCAACTTTTCTATTTATAAACGGAACCTATAGAAAATTCAGACAATAACATAAAACAAAATACTATTCCAATAATGTGTTAAAAGGTAGTGATTATTGTGCACAAATATATTTTTGTATTAACCATATGATGCTCCAATAGTCAGTGATGTAGTCCCCCACCACCAAATATGCCACACATCACAATTGGATATCAAGGGGAAAAAGGTTAAAAAGTTCTTGTTGATGGTGGTTTTTAAACAAGGGGTAAAATCGTAAAACCCCATGACCTAGTGTTACCCGCAACACATTAACTAAGAGTATTTAACTCAGGTGTAAATAATTAATATGGGGTATTTTTTTCAAAATACAGTTAGGTTTCACACGGAACCCTAATTCCAAAACCAAGCGACATCTTGCGCACCATGGCAACAATGCCAAACCAAGGCCTTACTTACGTACCATGGCAACAATGCCAAACCAAGCCGCACATGCTACACCATGGCAACAATGCCTAACCAAGCCGCCCTGCCGCGCACCGTGGCAACAACGCCAAAACCAAGCCAGCATCACAGACCAGTGGCAACAACGCCAAAACCAAGTCAAGCTTTACAGACTATGGCAACAATGCCAAACCAAGCCGCACACTTTAACGCCTTGCAAGTAGCAACAACGCCAAAACCAAACTACATATCGCACTCATTGGCAACCATGCTAAACTAAACCGCTATGCCATTGGCACATGCCAAATATAGCGCCCTAGGGTTACAAAACGTGCAACTAGGTCAACATGGCACGTACGTGCCATTGGCACATGCCAACACGTACCACAAGCCATATTTCCAAGTCGCTATGCCATTGGCACATGTCAAATATAGCGCCCTAGGCTTGCAAAACGTGCAACTAGGTCAACATGGCCGTACGTGCCATTGGCACATGCCAACACGTACCACAAGCCATATTTCAAGCCGCTATGCCATTGGCACATGCCAAATATAGAGCCCTAGGCTTACAAACCATGCAACCTAGGCCAAGTCGTCACGCATACCATTGGCACATGCCAACATGCTCATTTTGGTAGCTTTTCCTACCAAGGCCACGGCCCTAACGGCCACGCATGCCATTGGCACATGCCAACATGCTCATTTGGTAGCTTTTCCTACAAGGCCACGGCCCTAACGGCCACGCATTCCATTGGCACATGCCAACATGCTCGCTGGTAGCTTTTCCTACAAGGCCACGGCCTAACGGCCACGCATGCCATTGGCACATGCCAACATGCTCGGCAGTAGCTTTTCCTACCAAGGTCACGGCCTAATGGCCACGCATGCCATTGGCACATGCCAACACGCTTCAAACTTGTAGCCTTCATCACCTAGCCGTGGCCCTAATGCCTTATTTGGTAGCCTAACTTGCAAGCCGTGCAACCTAGGCCAATTCGACCGTATGCGCCAGCAGCTGCGCCAAAACCCACACTGGTAGCCTAATTTGCAAACCATGCAACCTACCACTAAGGCATTAAAAGCACATGTCATTGGCACATACCACGCACGCCACTAGCGGCTGCGGCATTGCCACTTACACTCAACGTACAACCTACCACTAAGGCATTCCGCACATGCCATTGGCACATGCCACGCACGCCACTAACGACTCTGGCATTGCCACTTACCTCAACGTACAACCTACCACCAAGGCATTAGCACATGCCAATGGCACATGCCACACGCGCCACTAGCACCGCCACTTGCACTCAAGGTGCAACCAACACTCGAGATATCAACACAAAACGGGGATGCTTTCCCGGGGTTTTGGTTTGGCGGTCCTGACTTACGGCGTACACTACGCTCACATTAAGAAAGCGTGAAAAGGAATAAAGCGGTCAAATAAATGAGGAAATAATGGTGAAAACGTTTTCACCCATTAACACCATGCGGTTACCACCTCCTCCCATTATTTCACCCTTTACTCTCTTCCTTCATGAGGCCGAGAGTACGTTTCAATCTCGACTTGTATAAATAGGTCTTACCTATTTCCACCCGGACAACAAGTCTCTTGGTCGGAGAAAAATACTACACTCTCGGAAAAGGCAACTTTGCAAGCTCTCCAAAAGCTTTCATCTCTTGCAAGCTTACGAAGCTTATACTTTTTGATACAAGTCGAGGCACTACTCTCCCAGAGTGTTCTGGTCTCAACACCTTTCTTTGCTTCCCTCCCCAAATCAACCCTTCTCCTCCACTTTGTGACCGAAGCAAATCCTGGCAGCCATTTCTTGGTTTAGGCCGGACTTATACAGTTGATCTCTCGAATCTATAAAGTGCTCACATGCAGCACATTTGTTTAGGGTTTGAACCGGTTTCTCACTCACCTCTGAATTTACCGAAATCGGGAGAAACGATTTTTACACATAAACAGTTCTATAAAAAAGTAAGTCACTTGCACAACAGTCGGAAATATACATACATATCCATTCAATGAGAGGATTCTATAAAAATAAGTTACCGGACTTCTCTGTTAATGGGATGAAGAAGACAAGTTCAGGTGGTCCAATTATTTCCCCTTTTAGTAAAGCCCTGGACTTTTCTCTTTTCAAATTTATAAATATGAAATGAAACTTTGATTAAACGTGTAAAATGCTTGTCTTGATGGTATACTGTAGATGGTTTTTGATCAAAAGAATTAGCTAGATTGATTAGTTGATCTACAGAGTTTATGGCATTAGGGTGTTTCTAGGAAATCTATACGCAGTCAGGTTTATCAAACGAGTTATTTTGCGCATATCATCAACAATTGGCTCACTACTTTCTTCTTTCTAAACGGTCTGCGCTAAAACAAAAAACAAGTAGTCCTCTTATCACTGCCCTATTATTACAGACAAAGTGATCATGTATGGTGAGTCATTGGAAGCCGAGGCTTCTTATAAAGTGAAGCCTAACACAGCATACAACAGCGAAGTTCATGTATGGCGAGCCATTGATATACATCAAAAAAAAAATTGTAGCTGGTCAGGCTGCTTGTCATTATGAAATTTCAGACTTCTTCGGATAAGGATATACACCACAATGACCCCATGGTCATTTTTGGGAGCCATAAACATTTTCGTGGAACCGCATGTCTGTCTCTTTTGTAGGACTACAGACTACTAAATCAAAGTTTCATTACGAAACTGTATTTTCGTGGATTACAATTTTTTTTTTTTTTTTTTTAAAGAACGTTCTACTCATTACACAGATTGGCTTAACCATATGGTTGACAATGTGTATTTTTTACGCATTTTATCCGAAGCTAATTGAATAAAGTGCAAACATACACTTTGGTGCGTAAATGGTTATAACATCAATCAGATCATCACAATTTACACGTTTTAAGATCTTTCTTTAATTAGTCAGCCTGGTCCTTTTTTGATATGCAATGGCTCGCCATAAATGAACTTCACCGCAATATACTGCAGTTAGGCTTCACTTTATAAGCATCCTCGGCTACCAAATGGCTCACCACACATGGACTTTTTGACAGTGCAGCAGTGATAAGAAGACTAGTCCTTTTTTGGCAGACCCTTTAGGTCGACGAAAGCAAGTGAGCTGATTGTTGATGATGATATCAAAACTCGTTTAATAAACCATGCAGTGACTACATAGGATTTTCCTAGAAACATCCTATGGTTATAAAGTCATGATAAACTTATCAATCTGTGTGATCAAAAAACATCTGCCATATACAATCAAGATTCAAGACAAGCATTTTACACGTTTAATCAATCAAAATTTTATATCTTAACTTGAAAAGAGAAAATTCCAGGGTTTCACTTGACACTGATGGACCACCTGATCTCATCTTCCTCCCACTGACAAAAGTTCGATAGATATAGAAACCTCATTGTATGGATATGTATGTCAGTTTGCGAGTGTTGTGCTGTGCATGTGACGCCTTTTTTATATGACTTTTTAACCATTTTTTCCTCTTGGCGTCCAATTGTAATGAGCCTGAAATTTGACATTTTGGGTGGTGGGACTAAGTCACTAACTATTGGAGCATCATCTGCATTATACAAAAATATATTTTCGGACAACAACACTTCTTTAAGGGAAGAAATTATTAGAGTAATTGAGTTTTTTTGTTGAGAAAGTGCAACTAGCACTTAATTTTGTTTTACTGCCCGTATTCTCTATGTAAGTTCCATCATTTTAAAAAATTGGGGTCACTGTAATCGGACATTTTCGGGTATTAGCTGGTTTTCCAATTTACGGGGGTATATGAGTACTATTTCAAAAGCATCACACAGTTTTCACTCTCTAGCTCCTTCTCGAAACCAAAAAAACTTCACAACACCATTAAAGCTTACTGTTCAGAACTTGTCCATTTTGGATTAGATCTGAGCAGATTTCCTTATTTATTCTTGTTTTTTAAAAAAGTTAGTAGTTTATGATGTTTTGTGGGTTTTTATGATGTTTTTGGGTTTTTTCTTGTTTTGCTTCAGTCTTGATTATTTTTTGGAAATTTTTATGATGTTTTTGTGGGTTTTTTTCCCTTTTTGTTTATGTCTTCTCCTTTATGGAAATTTTCTATTCGCTCTCATGTGTTTCTTTGTGATCTCAATGGAGATTTTGTGCGGAAGTTCAAGTATTGTGATCAAGATTCAAGACTTTGGGCATATTATTCTCGTATCTTTATGAGAAAATTTATTTTTCAAGAAGAAAAAGCTCTATCAAAATTGTTGGATTATAATCCCAAAACCATTCTTTCAATCTTGGGATTGCTTGGTACTTTTGTTGGTAGTTTGTTATCTCTTCACGGATTACTCTTTGTTAGTACCTTTTAATTGTATGTTGATCTTTGATCTTGATGTTCTTGAAGTCCATGTAATCGCTATTTTATCATGAATGAAATTTTAAGAGATTAAAACCCGCATATTCGGTCACCATTGGATGAAAACCTGCCTATATGTTAATATAAAGAACTAATGTATTATGCTTCTTGTAAAAGATAATTAAAATAAAATAAAATAAACATAGTCGAGAATTTTGAGGTTAGGCATTTTTTTTTTTTTGATGGAAGGCAAATTGTATTAATCAAATAACAGAGTACTAGAGATTTAATCTCATTTTTGACAAAATATTGGAAATAATACTAGATTTTAAGACTCTTTGTCGAATATTGGAAGACATGTGCCTAAGATGCTTTATCCTGGGCATGTGGAAGATTTTCCAATATTGAGATAATATCCTGAATGGTACTGCCGCGTTCCAAGGAGAATCTTTGCAAGTCTTGTTGATCGTTTCCGTCAGTGTTTTGCAATCTGTTGCTATCGAGATAGTAGATAATATATTTTCACTTAACCATGAGGCTGATTTTAACAAGGCTTTTGATTCTGCATCAAAAACTGAGGAGGCCCATTCCTTTCCCCATGCAATATGGATTTCCATTCTTAAACACCGTCTCCACTCCTCAATCTTCATGCCAATGGGGCAAATAGTGTTATTTTAAGTTTGCCGATTCTTTTTAGTCCTTTTATACCTGGCGAATTGAGGCCTACTACACTTAATTTGGGCATATCAAATTTCCCTTCCCACTCCACCAAATTGCTAAGGGCTACCAAACTTCTCAAAAAATCCTAATTTACCCCCATATTAATTCCTAAAACAATCTCATATAAATATTAATCTTTCCATTTTCAATAAATCCAAAAACATAAAAAACCTAAACCTAAAAAACTTTCTATTTTCATCATAATCTTTCCAAATTCTCAAAACCCTAATTAGAAAAAATCTTCATCCTCTTCTCCGACGATCTTCGATCCAACCAAGAAAAAGGTAAATCTCCATAAATCCATTCTATGATTTGCATTTCTTTATCGATTTACATATTTAAATCTTCGATTTTCGAAAATCTAAATCTCTGATTTCACCCAGAATCTGTTTATGTTGACATATCGAATAAACCGATTCTGGGTTTTGGTTTCCGACATGAAGAGAATGCATAGTAAATGGTTTATATGGTGAATAACATCAACCGATTTTAGGGTTTGAAACAAAAGATGAAAATCCATCACCAGAATCGATTTATAAGTGCTTTAGAATAATCTTATTCTGGGTACATTTTTTCTTTTAATTATGCGATCCCATAATCGGGTTTTATGTTCTTGTTAATTTACCGATTATGACTGTCTCTTCATATTCCTTTTCATAATCGGGTTTTATATATGTATCACAGAAACCGATTACTAATGTTTGACACTCATGTATGTTTTTGTAGTCATAATCGAATTACATATGCTTAATTATGTACGATTATTAACTAGTTTTTTTTTTTGGGGTTTTATGTAGATATGGACTTCACGCAACAACCGTTTTACTCTCGAGAGCTCACCTTGGAGGACATTCTTAGGAAACCACAACGAGTGCCAAAAAGAAGTCTCTATAAGTTTGCCTATGGGCGTGAGACCCATCTTGAAAAATCCCTCGCATTGATTCACAAGCTGGCACTGGAGGAGCTTCGTGAGGTCATGAGGTTCACTAGGATGAGTAGAAATATGATTTCAGCTGATAGGGCTCTCCATGGAGAAATAAAAGGTATGTGGGAAGAAATGGCTCAATTTCAACCCATGGATGAAGCAATAGCTGCTGCTGCTGCTGATGGTGGGCCTGCTGGTGCTGCAAATGCTCTTGGTGGTACTGCTGCTGATGTTGGTGCTCGTGCTCTTTAAATTTTTAATTTTAAGTTTTAGATATTAAAATGTTAAGTTTATAAGACTTGTGGTTGTTTTAAGTTCTTAACACTCTTTTAAGATGGTTAAGGTATCTATTTTGGATGATCTTTGTGTTAATCCACTTAAAGTTTTAATTATAATTATGTGTTGTTGCTCAATAATTCTTGCATGATATGCCAACAATCGGGCTACTCGATATGTCAACATAAACCGATTGTATAGGTTCCATAAAGCAATCGGTTTATGTGTGGGGTAAGTATAATTCGATTCTTCATGCCTTAGAAATTCTACTTTTCCTGTATGTTTTTCAAGCTACAACCGGATCACATATGCATATATATAAACTGATTATTAACGGTGAAAATTCAATTTTTTTTACATGTCTATAATCGGTTTATATTGGTGTTGATGGTGGTTTTTTAGACAAGGGGTAAAATCGTAAAACCCCATGACCTAGTGTTACCCGCAACACATTGAATAAGAGCATTTAACTCAGGTGTAAATAATTAATAGGGGTATTTTTTCAAAATACCCAGTTAGGTTTTCAAATACGTAACCTAATTCCAAAACGAGCCGCATCTGCTGCAACCATGCCAAACCAAGCCAGATATCAGCGCGCCCATGGCAACCATGCCAAACCAAGCCGCATCTGCGCACCATGGCAACCATGCCAAACCAAGCCGCATCTCGCGCACCATGGCAACCATGCCAAACCAAGCCGCATCTGCGCACCATGGCAACCATGCCAAACCAAGCCAGCATCTGCGCACCATGGCAACCATGCCAAACCAAGCCGCATCACCGCGCACCATGGCAACCATGCCAAACCAAGCCGCATACCCCGCACCATGGCAACCATGCCAAACCAAGCCGCATATCACGCGCACCATGGCAACCATGCCAAACCAAGCCGCATCATGCGCACCATGGCAACCATGCCAAACCAAGCCGCATCTTTTGCACCATGGCAACCATGCCAAACCAAGCCGCATACTGCGCACCATGGCAACAACGCCAAATTCCGAGCCGCTATGCCTTCGGCCCACGACCAACATAGCGCCCTAGGTTTGCAAAACATGCAACTAGGTCAACATGGGCGCACGTGCCATTGGCACATGCCAACACGTGTCGCAAGCCATAATTCCAAGCCGCTATGCCTTTGGCCCACGCCAAACATAGCGCCCTAGGCTTGCAAGACTTGCAACTAGGTCAACATGGCCGCACGTGCCATTGGCACATGCCAACACGTGCCGCAAGCCATATTTCTAAAGCCGCTATACCTTTGGCCCCGCGCCAAACATAGCGCCCTAGGCTTGCAAGACTTGCAACTAGGTCAACATGGCCGTACGTACCATTGGCACATGCCAACACGTGTCGCAAGCCATAATTCCAAGCCGCTATGCCTTTGGCCCACGCCAAACATAGCGCCCTAGGCTTAAAAACATGCAACTAGGTCGACATGGTCGTACGTGCCAATGGCACATACCAACATGCTCGCTAGCTAGCTTCCTATCAAGGTCACGGCCCTAACGGCCCCGCATGCCATTGGCACATGCCAACATGCTCGCTAGCTAGCTTCCCTATCAAGGTCACGGCCCTAACGGCCCCACGCATGCCATTGGCACATGCCAACATGCTCGCTAGCTAGCTTCCTTATCAAGGTCACGGCCCTAACGGCCCCGCATGCCATTGGCACATGCCAACATACTCGCTAGCTAGCTTCCCTATCAAGGTCACGGCCCTAACGGCCCCGCATGCTATTGGCACATGCCAACATGCTCATGCTAGCTAGCTTCTGGCAAGGTCACGACCTAACGACCCCGATGCCATTGGCACATGCCAAAATGCTCGCTAGCTAGCTTCCCTATCAAGGTCACGGCCTAACGGCCCGCATGCCATTGGCACATGCCAACATGCTCGCTAGCTAGCTTCCCCTATCAAGGTCACGGCCCTAACGGCCCCGCATGCTATTGGCACATGCCAACATGCTCGCTAGCTAGCTTCCCTATCAAGGTCACGGCCCTAATGGCCCATGCACGCCATTGGCACATGCCAACATGTTTGCTAGCTAGTTTCCTTATCACGGCCCTAACGGCCACGCATGCCATTGGCACATGCCAACATACTCGCTAGCTGGTTTCCCTATCAAGGTCACGGCCCTAATGGTCACGCATGCCATTGGCACATGGCAAACGCACACACTGGTAGCCTAACTTGCAAACCGTGCAACCTACCACCAAGGCATTCCGCACATGCCATTGGCACATGCCAAACGCACACGCTGGTAGCCAAAACTTGCAAACCGTGCAACCTACCACCAAGGAATTCCGCACATGCCATTGGCACATGCCAAACGCACACGTAGCCAAAACTTGCAAACCGTGCAACCTACCACCAAGGCATTCCGCACATGCCATTGGCACATGCCACACGCGCCACTAGCAGCGCCACTTGCACTCAAGATGCAACCAACACTCGAGACATCAACACAAACTGGGGGATGCTTCTTTAGGGTTTTGGTTTGGCGGTCCACACATGCGGCGTACACTACGCTCACTTTAAGAAAGCGTGAAAAGGAATAAAGCGGTCAAATAAAGAGGAAATAATGGTGAAAAACGTTTTCACCCATTAAACCATGCGGTTACCACCTCCTCCCATTATTTCACCCTTTACTCTCTTCCTTCATGAGGCCCGGGTACGTTTCAATCTCGACTTGTATAAATAGGTCTTACCTATTTCCCCCCGACAACAAGTCTCGGTCAGGAGAAATATACTACACTTACACTCTCGAAAGGCAACTTTGCAAGCTCTCTCAAAAGCTTCCATCTCTTGCAAGCTTCCTAAGCTTTCACTTTCGATACAAGTCGAGATACTACTCTCCTCAACACCTTTCTTTGCTTCCCTCCCCAAATCAACCCTTCTCCTCCACTTTGTGACCGAAGCAAAGTCCTGGAACAGCCATTTCTTGGTTTAGGCGGACTTGTCAGATCGATCTCTCGAATCTACGAAGTGCTCACGTGCAGCACATTTGTTTAGGGTTTGAATCAATTTCTCACTCACCCACCGAAATTACCGAAATCAGCAGAAACGATTTTCACCCATAAACAATTGGTTACAAAAAAAACCGATTCCTTCTGGCATGAAAACATAATCGGATTTTACAGACCTTCGAGAAGACTGATTATACTACATTTTCCAAAAAAAAAAAAATAGTCGTTAGGGACTTTTTCTCTATATAGAGACCTCATCCTTGGACTCCATTTCCCCCAAAATTGCTCAATCTATTCCCTCTCACTCCATATACTCCGCAACTACTCATTTCATACCTCCACAATGGCATCATTTGATTCAAATAAAGATTTGGCAATCATCAAATCTTGGTACGCGGAAACTCGAGTTAGAAGCTAGGGTATACAACAAATATAGGCAATAGTTTGGGAATCCTAATGGAAGAAGTGTTCAACAAATTCATGATAGGCACATAGTCATCGAAAATGCGATAGTTGCTTATTTAGCTATCAAAAAACCGATTTTCAACGCTACCCACTTCAACTTGTCCATTAAACAATTTGTAAGTGTTTTTGTGGTTTGATCTTCTTACTAAACACCACTAAAAAATTAAGTTTTGGTTTTGGTTTTGTAGCATGAAGTCGTCAAAGCGCGCTACTTGCAGGAAAATGGGGAAGCATTCGCATTCGATGCAAGCTATCAACTCATGGTATCCAAAATCCCGGAATATGCCCCGGAGATGATGGAGGGTGTATCGTCGTCGGATTCCTCGGACGAAGATTGATGGCTTTCGAAGTTTTTGTGTAGGTTTTGTGGGTAGATCTCTATGTAAACCCTCACGAGACTATAACCCATCCACTAGGGTCACTAAGGGATTTAAAGGCTTGATGCATGTGCTAAATGCATCCTACAATAATGAAATAAATGAAAAAAAAAATTCTTCTGAAAGACAACAATAGTTTTTATATGTCAAGTAAAACTCCGATCACTGCAATTGGATTATACATATGCCAACTTCAACTGATTGTTGAAGTCCTCTGTTAATTTTGGAACACCAACCCAGAATTGGTTTATAAGTGCATTAACGTAAACCGATTCTGGGTATTATTTACGAAAAAAAAAATAAAATTTTTTAAGTTGTTTGATGTTTTGAAGAACTTTTTAACATTAGTTGATCTAACATCTAAAATATAATTAACATCTAATTCGATTAATTAGTGCTAATTAAACATGGATAATTAGAAACTTAAGTAATTGTTGGATAAGGGGTGATGTGAAAGTTATTTCTAATGACCTTTTTTATCATCTAGTAGAAGGGCCAAATTAAGTGCAGCAAGCCCCAATTTAGCCAGGCTTTTATAAATGCGTGTGTCATCGTTTTTTCTTTCTTTTCTTAAGCACAAAATAAATGAATAATTGGCAATATTATACTGAGTGTTTTTAGTCTCGTAATAAAAGAATGAACTAACATGGACGGAAGCCATTAGATTTTAGGCAACTGGCTGGCTGCATAATTAACAACCAATGGTGGATTGTCAACTCCAAACGTGTGCTTAATTTAATCAATTAAAATGCTTAATTAAAAAAGAAAAAGAAAAAAAACTTACTTAAACTCATAATGATCTGAATGAAAACTTAGCTTTCTTAGCAGAATTATGGGTTTAAGAAAAGAATCCAAGATGCCACTTACTCGATGATGTTTACTCAAATCCACTTAAAATGGCCACTAGCTAGCTAGCTAGGGTATGTTTTTTGAGCACTTTCAATTTGATATGTTATTAGGGGTTAAAACTAATGCATGTACTAGTGGTTAACTAATTATTATTGTGTATATATGGTTCAGATTTCACTTTCAAAAAGAAATGCGCCATTAATAATGGCCAAATAACCACAATAACTTTCTTTTCGCAGCGTGGACTTTTTTTCATGGTACGTGATACTGTTGGTCAAGACTGACCATGTCTCCGAAACAATGATAAAGTGTGAAGTCTATATTTTCGATCGATTATTGGTTGATGTTGTTTAAGAAACTCATTCTCCGGGAGAGTCGAAACAGTTGATCAATATCGGTGTAGCACAGCAATTGATACATGCAAGGACTTGAATCCCAGCTTCCTCATATGTCATATAGCGCAGCAGATGATACCAAGACTTTGAATGAGGGAATATTCACCGCATGATGCTGATGAGTATGTCATTACGAGATGACATTGTTACGTAAATCTACCTCTAAAATATAGACGCAGTCTTACCAAGAGATGTGTTTTCTACCTAAGACTAAGTAACAAGATCGAGTCATGTTTTTACTTTTGTTTGACAGTAAAGTATATGAATTTTTTGAATAAGTTAGTCAATGTGTAATAAGTTAGTCAGTCAAAGATTTATTCAACTAAATTTGTAGGTGCCCTAGCATGTCTTCTAGAGTTACTTACTAACTGTAAATATTAATGAAGTATACTTTCTTCTTCTTCTTATCCATACAAGAAAGACTGCAAGAATTGAAAAAATCTGCGGAATTCATTTAGTGCTTGCAGTTGCAATGCTCCCAAACATTCAATATGCCAGGACAGCCGAGTTTGTGTCGACTTAAATGCACCGTGAACTCCATTTAATGCATTATCTATAAGGTTCTTAGAATCTGGATTTGAATCAATCTTTGAGATTCATAAACCAAGATATTTACTCTGTAATCTTACCGATACAATTGTTTTGGGTTGTCATACCAATTCTTCTTTACAAAATGCTGATCAATATAATATGTCAGTTGTCACCGTCTGTTAACCAACTAATTCATAGAATGTCAAAAATAGTTATGAAGACTCGAAATATAGTCTTACAATTATATTTTGTTTGGTTGACAAGTAAAATTCACCCAGATATTATTCCTCTGACTTTGAATTTACAAATTTAGATGACTTTATATGGAATAAGGTCATTAATTAGTTGCATATGATATATGAGATCACAGAACGTAAAACTACCCTCGAAATGTTTGCTACCAATGTATCTTTAATAACCAGAAGAAGCATCCTCGTATTATACAAAAATGGAAGTCAATACTAATTTTTCAATGCAACAAAACCTTTTTCAAAGTATACACAGTACTACAAGGAACAAAGACCGGAAGCTTTGTTTTCCAAATTTATATATACTGTTTTGAGTTTGATATTTTACAAAAATTCTCGAGGAACCGAGCTGAAAAAACCAGCTCAAAACCGCCACACACAAAGCCCACCCCTGCACGTCTCCCGAGAGCACGGGCCCACTGGGACCGACAGAAAATAAAAAAAAAAAGAATCGTGAAAGACGGTTTTTAACGTGTTTGGAATTCTCGGTTCATATAGAACCATTGGATATTTTATAAATAAAATCGAAGAACAGTGCTTTGTTTTCTTGTTTTCGTTTTCTTTTGTACTACAACAGTGGTTCTGTATGAACCGAATAGAAAAACCACATGAAAACCGCCTCTAACATTTTTTTTTTAATGTGTGGATCCCACTAGGCCCCACCCCTCGGGGACGTGCAGGGGTGGGCTGTGAGAGGCGGTTTTTCTCACGTTGTTTTTCTCTCAGTCCATTTATAATTTCTGGTACTACAAATTCCTTCATTCAGTTTCATATTAATTTTCAAAGACTTGTCCAAAGTCCAAACACCCATTTGGCCTCCCATATTTGATCGATTCTCTCCATACGTTGATTAGCTCATCATATCGCAAAGGTGAAGAGCGTCACAGAACGAGTAACAAATGTCCAAAATGTAGGAACAGACGTTTCTCACTCAACAACCACCAGAATGTGTGTATTTGATTGTTGGACGTTTCTCACTCAACAACCTTCTATCATATATCCCGATCAGTCCTTTTCTTTTTATTGTTGGGTGGAAGCAACACGTACAATTAAGTAGAGCTACCATTATAAACCGACCACTTAAAGATCAAAAAGTAGGAACTCTGCAATAGCAGTGTGATGATGGTGATGTGATAACCCCTGCACAAAACCAAAAGATCAAAAAGTAGAGCTACCATTATAAACCGACCAATTAAAGAAAGCTTCAAACGTGTAGATTGCGGTGATCTATGATTGATGTGGCCATGCAATATAACCATATATACCTACCAAACTATGTTTGCACATTTATTCAATTGGCTTCGAGTAAGTCTATAATTGCTTTCAAATGCGGAATATACACATTCTCAAGTGTCAACCATATATATAATTCAGACAGTCTACACGATAAAAAGAATATTTGAAAAACTAATACAGTTTGCAGTCTTCTTTTCTTTTTACTGAAATGCATTTTTCATTTACGTACGTTGTGTAGTCCGTGACAAAAGAGACAGACAAGGCTCCGTGAAATATTTATGGCTCCCAGAGATGACCATGGGGTGTGAAATCTAGAATATCACAAGGTACTCCAAGTTAGGTTATGCTTTAATTATAAGCAGACTGGTCCTCTTTTGATGTGCAATGGCTCGCCATACACGAACTTCACTGCAATATACTGCAGTTAGGCTTCGCTTTATAAGCAGCCTAGGCTACCAATGTCTCACAATACATGGACTCTTTGATTACTTTGTCCATAATAATAATAGGGCGGTGATAAGTGGACTTGTTTTTTCTTTTAGCAGATCCTTTAGGAAGAAAAAAGTAGTGAGCTAATTGTTGATGATATGCAAAACTCGTTTGATAAACCAACCAGTGACTACATAGAGTTTTCCTAGAAACAACCTCCTATGGTCATAAAGCTGTAAATCAACTGATCAATCCAACTAATTCTGTTGATCAAAAAACATCTGCCGGATACCATCAAGACAAGCATTTTACACGTTTAATTATACAAAACTTCATGTATTTTAACATAAAGAAGAAAATTCCAGGACTTCACTAAAAGGGAAATAATGGACCACCTAATCTTGTTTTCTTCATCCCACTAACAGAGAAGTCCCATTGAATCCTCTCACTGTATGGATATGCATATGTATGTTGTGCAAGTGACTCTTTTTATATAACTACTTTTTAACCCTTACTACCTTTTGATATCCAATTGTGATGTGATGTGCATAAACTTTGATATATATATTTGGTGGTAGAACTACATCACTAAACTGTTGGAGCATCATATGGTTAATACAAAGGATTACTTCGGCACGATAATTACTTCTTTACGAAAGGAAACTCGAGTTTTTTTGTTGACATATTGCCCCTAGTATTTTATTTTATTTTACTGTTTATTTGACGATTTTGTTTTGTTGATTACTATTTGATGACTTCATTTTGTCATTCATTTTGTCATCTTGTGAGCCTAAAAACCAAAAGTTTGGAGCCCCATAACAGGATTCGCAATAAAAGAAACAACCAATATGGACGGAAGCTAATGGATTTTTGCCAACTCGATCTTACGTATAGTGCTTATATATATATTTAACAACCTTTGGTTATGGAGGTTGTCAACTCCAAAGTTATGCTTAATTAATGTAATCAATTAGAGTGCTTAAGCTCATAATTATCCAAATGAAGATTTTCGTTATTGATTAGCTTTCTTAACCAAATTATGGTTTGAAGGGGGAAAAAAAAAAAAAACTCAAAATGCCCCCACTTACTTAATGATGCATGCTGAAAACCACTTAAAATGGCCACTAGCAAGCTGGTGCTTAACTAATTATTATTGTCTACGTTATATCAGTATATGGTTGAGCTTTCATTTTCATACACAAATGCTCCCAAGACTAAGTCTTATGGGTCTAGTCTAGCAATTTGACTAGATTAGGAATCAAATGATTACCACCTCCGAACTACTAATGTTCGGAGGATCATAAGTTTTATGGGAGTGCTAATCTAACTAGAAACAGAGAACCAGAGATGTTCTACTTCTCTTCTTGCTGCTAGATGAGCCAAGAATGATCCATCGGCTCGATCATCAAGAGATTAGGCTTGAATCATTCAAATAATAATAGATAACTATCTAAATAGCATGCTCTTTAGTTCACATACTTTAATTATATAAAACTTCATGTATTTTAACTTAAAGAAGAGAAAATTCCAGGACTTCACTAAAAGGGGAAATAATGGAGAGAAATCCTTTCATTGTATTGTTTAGAGTGTTGTGCAAGTGACTGATATATCCAATTGTGTTAACTTTTTTTTGGTGGTGGCCGGTGGGACCACACTTTTTTTTTTGAATTGCAACACTTAAGTGTTAATCTAGCACCTCCAATTTGGCCCATAAGAGAACAAATGCCAAACATAACCAGAATAGCTCCCTTACAACGTGGACTTCTTTTTTTTTTTCTTTTTCCATGGGACACTATGGTCTTTATTTATCAAGATTGACCATCAGGTCAATGGTATTAGCCTACTTGTGAGCAGAGTCTGCAAATCTCAGTTGTTCAAAAATATCATTCGCCATAAAAACGATACCGTTGATCGATCAATATTGGTATAGTACAGCAGCTGATACCAAGACTTTAGTCCCAACTAGTTCTACTTCTCTTCTTGGTACTGTATATAGCGCAGCTGACACCAAGACTTTGAATAAGGGGAAATTCAGTGCATGTAAAATCATGGCAGTAGTTGCATGATGAATTATATGAGATCACCATCCATTACGTAAAACTACGTACCTCCAATTTTGTTGGACGCGGTCTTACTTTTGCTAAAGTAAAAGATGTGTTTTGTACCTAGACTAAGTAATAGATCGAGAAATGGTTTTACTTTCCCTTTGCATTTTTTAAGTCTCTTAAGTCTTAACCTATTAAACAGAGTCAAAAAGATTTGTAGCTTTATATCCAAAAGTATACGAGTACTACAAGGAACGAAGACCCGAAATGACAGTTTTCCAAATGTTTACTATTTTGGTGAGTTGATAAGTAAAAATCGAAGAACAGTGGTTTGTTTGCTTTTGTGCTACAAATTCCTTTATTCTGTTCCAGATTAATTTTCAAAGACTTGCTTGCATATTCCAAAGTCCAAACATCAAACCCCAGTTTTGTTATTCATCTAACGTTGAACAGAAAATTCAAACGAAATCCAATATTTATTTTTACAAACAATGAGCTGTTTCACGTACTCTTATGTTGATCCAGTAAAACTCTTGATCATCTATATTATTCATTTATTTAAAACTCAACCAAGAAAAGTTCATACTGAAGATTTTTCATTCTCGTGTACATGAAAAACCACAAATTTTCAATTTGTAGGGAAATACGTTTACACCCAACAACTACATAGTGAAAGTTGACCTTTTTGTTTGTCTTTCCGACCTTACAAGTGTGTAATGGTCACCAGAACAAGAGTGCCCGTTCCAACTTTTCTTGGCTTTGTTAAAGCATAAAGGAAAGCTCGCTGGATGGAAAATAAGCAAGACAGAGTAACGAAGACTGAAAAAATTGACAATTCTTTTTTTACTAAACCGACAGTAGTCATTTTTGTGATATTTCCCCTTTACGATATTTTGTTTCTAAAACCCAAAAAAAAAAAAAAAAAAAAAAAATTATTAAGATAGTTAAACAATTGACTCATATAGAACTTTGGCTGGTAACCTAGCAACAAGCTGGGTACCAACACCTTTTTGAATAACAACCCCTAACCTATAGAAAAGAAATTTACCTACACCACTACTAGCATCATTACAAACTTGATAATTCTTCAATCTCTTAAAAAAACACAAAATATCATCACCTAGTTCCCCCAAAGGAATGAAGGCTAGGACATCCAAACCATACCCATACGAAACACACTGATCTAAATATTTGTTAAGTTTACGCGAAACAACGTTAGAAATATTTGTTTTTAAAAATGGTGGTGCTATTCAGCTCCCTATTATGTTCCCTCCAATCTAAACCCCACATCTAGAAAATGATGACCCCACTTGTACCTGAATGTGATTCAAATCCTAGATGTATGATGTAGATTGGAGGGAACATAGGGAGGTGGAGAATACGGACGTAAATAGCATTTACGTTTTAAAAATGATACTTTGTTTTTTTATTTTTTTATTTTTTTTTAAAAAAAAAAGTCAAAACCACTACCTGAAAAAATCAGTCTCATTAATAAAAATCAAGGTAGCCGGCATGTGGCGCGTTAACTTATGACGTACCCATATGAAAAATGTTGAACAGTCCTCCTCTCAGTACCAATTTAATAATACTATTAACAGATAAACACTATTAAAGTTATCTAAAAGCACTTTCCTGGTCATGTCCTTACTCTTACAACTATATATAACTCAACCACTCCATTTCATATCATACTTCTTCTATCTCAACAATTTTAACCCCCTGTTTCCTAAAAGAAACACAGTCTTATAGATCAAACCAGCTCTGTTTCTCCTTGTTTTCTTCCATGCAGGCCACTTTAAATCTGCCTACACAGGCATCATCATCATCTTTAGCTAACAATAATACATATTCATTAAGAAAACAATCAAGTTTTCTCCGCCGGCGTTCAAATTTAAACCCGAAGTTCACCCGGTCTCCGTCATCAAAGTCGATTTATAATCCAATATCAGCTTCAGCAACAACTGAATTCAAACCTGTTGATTCTCTTCAATCCCAGATCGCTAGTTTAGACAAGTTGTTAGGGAATAGCAGATCATCATTTCAAGATCAGCAACAAAAGCAAATACAACAACAGCCAATTAATGGGAATAATTCGAGAAATAATCCAAGAAACAATTACAAGCGTTTCTTAGATGCGTTGAATTTGACAGGAATGTGGTCAGAAAAGCTGAAACAAGCCGTGGAAGAGAATAATTTACTGTCGCCAAAACAATTGCAACGCTTATTTTCACCGTCGCCCAAATATTCTCCAAGGAACAGTTTAGGTAGCCGGTGGCTGGAGTATCATGGCAGTAACGATTGGATGGGTCTACTTGATCCGCTTGACGAAAATCTCCGGCGTGAAATCGTCAGGTACGGTGAATTCATCCAAGCAGCTTATGTGGCTTTTCATGAGGATCCGGCGATGCCAACTGACAAAGCACCGTCGCCACGTAATATACAAGTACCGGACAGGTCATACAAGGTCACCAAGAGTTTGTATGCAACTTCGTCCGTTGGATTACCGGGTTGGGTGGATAATGTTGCACCGGATTTGGGCTGGATGACTCAGCGATCTAGTTGGATCGGGTATGTGGCGGTTTGCGACGATCAGAAAGAGATCCAACGGATGGGGAGGAGAGATATTGTCATCGCTCTTCGAGGTACTTCCACGTGTCTCGAATGGGCTGAGAACGTGAGAGATCTCCTGGTCAATGTCGAGGATGAATCTGAACACGGTCAAGAACATTTACAAGCTAAAGTGGAATGCGGGTTTTGGAATCTGTACAAAACTAGAGGAGTTCATACACCGAGTCTATCCGAGTCGATAACTCAGGAAGTTCGGAGACTCATGGAACTCTACAAAGGTGAGTCATTAAGTATTACAATAACTGGTCACAGCCTAGGAGCTGCACTATCAGTGTTAGCAGCAGACGAGATAAAAAAATCGGTGGCGGATGCACCGCCAGTAGCTGTTTTCACCTTCGGCGGACCACGTGTCGGCAACAGAGGTTTCGCCAACAGAATCAAATCCAACGGCGTCAAGGTCTTGAGAATCGTAAACTCGCAAGACATGATCACTCGTGTACCGGGTATGTTCGTAAACGAAACCCTCGACCACAAATTACGTGAAGAAGTTAAAGCAAACACAGTACTAAACATACTAGATAACAACATGCCGTGGGCATACTCGCACGTCGGCTGCGAACTCCGTCTCGATAGTAAAATGTCGCCGTACCTAAAACCGAACGCGGACGTCGCATGTTGCCATGACTTGGAGGCTTATTTGCACTTGGTGGATGGGTTCTTGGCATCGGATTGTCCGTACAGAGCAAACGCAAAGAGGAGTTTGTACAAGTTGGTGACGGAGCAAGGTTCCAACGTTAAGAAACTATATATCAGTAAAGCGAAATCGTTCCAATCAAGAAAAGCTGATATGTTGCGCAAGCTGAGTCTTGAACGTAGTAACAGTAGTAAAGGACTTACTAGTCCATTAGCATTGCAGAGCTGTTTACCCAGTCCATCTGCTTATTAATTAAATCTAGTACTTAAATCCATAGACTAATTTAGACTTTGTTGATGTACTTTTTGATATTTTTACCTTCAAAAGAGGTTTTTTTTATGTCAAATTTTAGAGACGAAGTCTAAATTGTACTAATACCTAATGAGACAAATAAATACAGTATAGTAAATAAAACGATTCGCTGACTAATTTGATATGCTGCTTCATTACAGTGATGAGCCACTTTGATGAATATATCCTTGGTCGAACTTTGCATATTATGCGCGTGTGTGAATGCAAGATTGCGGCAAGAGTGATATTAAAATACGGGCATCCAACTCAAAACCAATTGGCAATGAGTGGAGAGGTCCTAATAGATTATAAACCGTAGGATCTTAAATAACCCAACCATATGGGACTCGTAATCTCAACAGTAGGAGTATTCGGCTGGGAATTCTAAAAGAATAGACTAAACCTGAATTCTTACAATTTTAATTGTTGTTTAGCCTAGTTTGACTGGAGTCGACTAGAGAATTGTAAAATTGTAGAAATGCAAAGGATTATATCATGAACACGCGTATACAGAAGTGTGTAAATCTTCCTAAGGCTTTTCTTAGTGACTGAAGCAGTCAAAAGTTCAACGAAAAATGGGTCATTTGTCCAAATATTTTTAAAACCTGGTTCAAATTGACGAGTAAAAATTAGTATGGGTCAAATTGACAAAAAAAAAAATAACAAGAATGAAACTGGATTCATCCTAACTTAAACTTAAAAAATAGCAAGGATGAAACTGGATGCATCCTGTTGTAAATTAAAAAAAGAAAAAGTATTTGAAAATGGCAAGATGAAACTGTTTACATCATCGCTATTTTTTTTATTTTTGTCCATTTAAACAGTATTAAAATCTAGATGTTTTTTTCACATTGGATTTGTTAATTTTGGTCTTTTTAATCAATTTTGTATTTTCTTAGTGATTGAAGCAGTCAAAAGTTCAAATCCCCGATGCAAAATATTACATGTCCCTTGTCAGTGATCCCAAGTTAAATGACTTGATCTAATACATTATAACTCGTTAGTAATTGATGAGTCCAGAAGTTCAAATCCTCGATCAAAAAACATTACCACTACTTAATAGTTCAAGGGATAACTGTGTGTGAATGTAAAGATTGCGGCTGAGTACTTAATTTGTGCATTTTAAGGAAGACCGGGTAACATATGCTTAAAGTATGATCTCTAGTTCATTATTGTTGATTAGCTAAATTTCTTTGTGTCAAGAGAAGTGTATATATAAACTGCATAGCGTTACTGCTTTTATTTGAAAATGCAAGTTAAATACAATGATTATCTATTTTGGAGTACTGCAATCAAAATCGGTTGGCTCTTTATCCGTCAAAAAAATGCAACTCGGGATGATCACCAATTTTCAGTCAAGCTTTAGATAAGTCACAACCTTTAGATAAGTCAAACGACCTCTGTTAAAAACATGCAAAATATCAAACGAATTCCGTTAAAAGCAAGAATCTCTGTCTAAAAAGAAACAATTATATCATTAGTATTATAATTCGGCGATTTTACCACTCTATTACTACATAACTATAATGAAAATCTACTGGTAAAAAATGCAACACTGTCGGCAAAATTAGCTTCCATTTTTATTACTACCACTTGATCCTCTCTACTAGTCAAACACACAACAAAACGAATTGATTTCACATAACAGAACAAGTCTGCTTCAATTATATAATCAATTTATTGACTAGACCAAGTCAAAGTACACAACACGGACACCTTCCTCCCTAGTCACCACAGTCTTCCTAATCAAATCAGCTGGCCACGAACCTCCCCACAGGCCAAAAATCTCCTCGTGAATTGCACGGGCCATGAACCGCCTCGTAAATTGCAAGGGCCAAGTACCGCCTCGTTTATTGGGCGGGCCTTCTCTACTAAAATCAAATCAGGGTTTTACAATTTCCCCATCTTCTTCTTCTTCTACCCGCCAATTCTCTCAAATTAGGGCTTTTCCCTTACACATTAGGGTTCGAAAAATGGTGCAATTCCACGAGCACATCATCTCAGACTTACTCGAAGAAGAACCAAACTCAAAAAACAATGGAGGATTAGTAATTTTATCATCAGGTCTCGCCTTACACAAACTAATCTCATCGTTGTTAACTCTGCATTCGTCGTCACAAGGTACACTTCTCATCTTAAACTCAAATCCATCACAACGTTCATCAATCATACAGTCACTCGAATTACAAAATTTCAGTAATCTTCCATTAGAAATCACATCAGAGTTATCACAGAACCATCGCCATTCATTGTACACATCTTCATCGGCATTGTTTATCACTTCGAGAATCTTAATCGTTGATTTATTGAATTCGAAAGTTCCGACGACTGCAATCGCCGGGATTATTATTTTGAATGCACATAATTTGACTGAGACATGTACTGAATCATTTATTGTGAGGATATTTAGGGGATTGAATAAGGTTGCTTATGTTAGGGCATTTAGCGATAAGCCGAATGGGATGGTATCGGGGTTTGGGAAAACGGAGCGGATTATGAAATGTTTGTTTATGAGGAAATTGTACTTATGGCCGAGGTTTCAAGTTTATGTGAGTCAGGATTTGGAGAAGGATCCACCTGTTGTGATTGATGTTAGAGTTGGGATGTCGGGGTATATGAAAGGGATACAGAAAGCGGTGATTGAAGCCATGGATGCGTGTTTGAAAGAGTTGAAGAAATCTAATAAGGTTGATGTTGATGAGTTGACTGTTGAGAATAGTTTGTTTAAGAGTTTTGATGAGATTGTGAGGAGACAATTGGATCCTATTTGGCATGTGTTAGGGAAGAAGACCAAACAGTTGGTTATGGATTTGAAAACGTTGAGGAAATTGCTCGATTATCTTGTGAGGTAATGCTGATGGAAGTACTTTCCTATTTTACATAGTTGCTCTGTGTGTTTCTTTCAATCTATAATGTGCATTATTTGTGAATTTGATTGTTTGGATAGCTTGTATTACTGTCTGGCATTGTTGATTTGATGTGCTTATTTAGCAGTAAAATGTGAACTTTTTTGTGGTATGATATGGTTAGGTACGATGCAGTAACTTATTTGAAGTATTTGGATACTCTAAGAGTATCAGAAGGTGTCCGTTCGATTTGGATATTTGCTGATTCGAGTCATAAGATATTTGAGTTTGCAAAGAAGAGGGTTTACCGTTTGGTGCAGGCTAATGGTGAGAAATTGACCGTGCCAAACAAGAGTGTTGGAAGCAAGAAGAAAAAAGTGAAGGAAGATAATACTAATGAGAAAGAAGGTGCTTTTATTTCTGTGCTTGTTTTTTGGTTTACAGTATAAAAACTGAAATTTCTGTGATGTTTCGTATTTCATTTTTTATGTTTATTGAATTTGTGGTGTTCTTTCTTTCCCTGCATATTTAGAGACAAATACAACTAGTGGGGTGGTTATTGAGGAAGTTCTGGAAGAAGCACCCAAGTGGAAGGTGTTACGTGTGAGTGAGTGAGTTCCATTTCTATTTTTAGGAAATAACATCTGGATAATGTTAGCTAGTCTCAGTTTGGAAATCAACTTGACCCTGTGGTTGTGACATTGTACAGGAGATACTAGAGGAGATTGAAGAAGAAAGACAAAAGCAAGCTATGCCTCAAGAGGGGAAGGATATCACTGATTATGCAGATGATGATAATGGCATTGTATTAGTAGCTTGCAAGGATGAACGCTCATGCATGCAGCTGGAAGATTTCGTCACAAAGGGCGCACGTCAGGTTTTTATGTCTTCTAACTCTTTGTATTTTTATTCACATGGTTGTACAGATCTTAACAGTGATGCCAATATTTCGTTCTTGTTTTCTCATTGGTGATTGATAAGGTTTTATGTTTACATTTAAGGACGTGCTGGATGATAATCACTGTTTACTCTTTTCATTTCTGCAGGTTATGCGTGACGAGTGGGAGAAGTACTTGCGGGATAAAACAGGGTTGCACGGTCTGCAAGCACGTCAAGTAAAGAAGCCTAGGAACCCTAAGGGTGTTGGTATACTGGATGGAAAGGTTCCCGTAATGTCCAGAGAGAATGTCGGAGCCAGCAGTGTTAGTAAGCTAGAGCATGATGCGTTACTTGCAGCTGCCTCAGGTATAAAGAATTTGTCAAAAGACGAAACCGTTGCCATTGGAGATGATCCACAACCACAAGGTGGAAGTAAAGGACACGGGAAAGGAAAAGGTAAGGGTAAAAGCAAAGAAAGCCAAGGAAACACTAAAGTTTCTCCAATTAAAGAAATTAGTACGAGAATAACTAGAAAGCGGAAATCAACAATGTCTAAGGTAGACAATGAAAGCGGAAGGAGTGAAAGTAATCCTGTGGATTGTGAAGTTTCCCGTGAAGAAACAGAGAAAAGTGGAACTGTGAACAAAGGAGCTTTACCAATTTATGAGGAAGAGGTTAAGGCTGCAGAATTTGCACATGTCAAGCCACTTCCTATAGTGCACTTCTTTGCTTTAGATAGTGATCAACATATTCTGGATATATTGAAGCCGGCAAGAATTATTGTCTACCATCCAGACATGACTTTTGTGAGAGAAGTTGAAGTTTATAAAGCTGAAAATCCGCTTATGAAGTTGAAAATTTATTTTCTGTTTTATGAAGATTCTACTGAGGTGCAGAAGTTTGAGGCTAGCATACGCAGGGAAAATAGCGCATTTGAATCTCTGATCAGGCAGAAGTCGTTGATGATGTTTCCTCTTGATCAGGTTCTGTTCTCTTTATTATATTTGTGATATTCTTCTATTCAGCATGATTGTGCTTATCAATTGATTCAATTTCAATCGCTTGTTGCATTTACCCTATGCTTCTTTCAATGTAAAATTATGAATTTAAGCTTTCGGTTGCCATGCCCATTAAAATTTGTGTATTTTAGTATTATTAAGCTGCTGCCATGCCCATTAAAATTTGTGTTCTTTTTGTACAGAATGGGCATTGTGTTGGACCAACAACCTCTATTGAGCCGCAAGGTCTAACTTCACAAAACTCACTGACTAGAAAGGCAGGTGGACGAAAGGAAACAGAGAAAGTAATGCAGGTACTGAAATAGTCTTTTATCTCTCATGAGGTAATTCCATGATATCTATGTATCTATGATTTTCTAAACATGGTGGATTTGGATCTCCTTATTGCAGGTCATAGTTGACATGAGGGAGTTCATGAGCAGCCTTCCGAATGTTCTCCACCAGAAGGGCCTGCGGATTATGCCAGTGACCTTGGATGTTGGTGATTATGTGCTTTCACCGTTGATCTGTGTGGAAAGGAAGAGTATTTCAGATCTCTTTCAAAGTTTTGCATCTGGTCGACTGTATACTCAAGTAGAAACGATGGTGCGCTACTACCGAATGCCCGTTCTGTTAATTGAGTTTTCACAAGACAAGAGTTTCTCTTTTCAGGTAAATTGTTTGAAGCTGAAAGAACTAATTTACAACCTTTTATGTACCTCAATAATATTTATTGCTCTGTCTTCTTACCGGATCATTTTACAGTCAGCAAGTGACATTGGTGATGATGTTACCCTTAGAAGTATAATTTCAAAGCTGTCGCTGCTTGTGATGCACTTTCCTCGACTTCGTTTAGTCTGGTCACGGAACTTGTATGCAACTGCTGAAATTTTTGCATCGCTCAAGTCAAATCAAGATGAACCTGATTTAGAGAAGGCAATGAGAGTGGGTGTCCCTTCTGAAGAGGGCATTATTGCGGATGACGTCAGGTAAGCCACCCAGAATTCCGTTGTAGTTTTGTAACTCGATTTTGGATTGACAAAACCAGTCTGATATCCTTGTTTGTTTGTCTTTTTATTTTTTTTATGATTAATGTGGATTCCTTTGTGCGTTACAGAGCTGAAACTTACAACACATCTGCCGTTGAATTCCTGAGACGGCTACCTGGAGTAACAGATTCCAACTATAGAGCTTTGATTGACGGGTGTAAAAGTCTAGCCGAACTTGCTCTTCTTCCTATCGATAAGCTTGCAGAATTAATGGGTGGTCAAAAAGCTGCCCGTACCCTTAGAGACTTCCTTGATGCCAAGTTTCCAACAATGTTGTGAGATTATTGAAACTTATTTTTATCAATTCTACATTGTTTTCTCTAGTGGCAGTAAGACATGGATACAGAACCTTATTCCTTCCGATGTTTATTCTACTCATCGATTAACACATCACTCAGTTATTCCATTTGTACTTGTATTAATGACTTTGAATTTATGACTACTGAGCAATTCTGCATTTTTAGTAAGCCTCATTGTTTCATCCTTGATAGTACAAGGGGTACAGTGTGTTGGTGTCAATATTCAATTGCTAAAGAGTTAGCTCTCCTTGAGAGTATAACATGGTTTATGAGAAACGAACATACATGAAAGCAGAACTAAATAGGAAATAGAAATTGCCATTGAAAATTGGCAACTATGTTTACGATAGCCCAGCACAGTACGGGGCATAGATAAGTATGTGGCACGGCAAAGCACGACATGTTAAGAAAACACGTCATAATATGTATAAAATACTACGCAACATATCAAGTTTTGTGTATATTTCAAAAAAGAGCCTTTGTCTAACTAGTTTTGTGTATATTTCAAAAAAGAGCCTTTGTCTAACTAATTATTCGCATTTTATTATCGTTATATTGACTTATTTTTACGGCGCGGGTTATAACCCCAAAGGTGTAACTATCCATATACAAAAACCCCAACAAAACAAATTGTTCACAAAAACCCCATTTAACATAAACTGTCTATATTACCCTTTTAATTTAAATCACCCCAACAAAAATAAAAATCAACCCCACCTTTAATTTTTATTATATTCACACCACCAACAAGAACACAAAGACAAGAAGACACCATCGCCACTGCACCGCCGCCGCCACCGCCACCGCACCACCACCACCGCCCACCACCGCCGCCGCCACTGCACCACCACCGCCACCGCACTGCCACACCTCCACCGCCACCACCGCACCCTTGTGCACCACCGCCGCCACCGCACCACCGCCACCACCGCACCACCACCGCCGCCGCCACTGCACCACCGCCGCCGCCACCGCACCACCGCCGCGCCACCACCACGGCCATGCCGACCACCACCACTACCACATGCAGTCGACCACCGCGCCGAACGCCGTGGCCATGACCACCACCACCACCGCTAACCGCCGCCGTCACTGTAACCACTGCAGCCAACGACCACCACCGTCACCGAGAAACACCATCATTGTCACCGACCACCACCACCAACCAGCCGCCGCCACCACAAACAATTAATTTGATTGATCAATGTTCAACAAAATGAGAAAAAATGATGCAACCAAACTGAAAATGAGAAAAAATGATGAAACCAAACTGAAAAAATGATGGAACCAAAATTTCTCGTGCAAATAATTTCTCGTGAAAAATGATGTAACCAAACTGAAAAATGATGGAACCAAAATTGGTTTCACCAAAAAATAGATGAAACCAAAATTGGTTTCACCAAAACTAGATGAAACCTAATTAGGTTTCATCATTTTTCCACATATTGCCATTTCACCTAAGCACCACTTCAATGATGAAACCAAACCAAAAAAACTAGGCAAAATAAGAACAAAATGATGAAACCAAATAGAAAAAAATGATGAAACCAAAATTGGTTTCACCAAAACTAGATGAAACCTAATTAGGTTTCATAATTTTTCTACGTATTGTAGCTCAGCTCAAACAATTCTGCAACACATTGCAGCTTCTCTTGTAATTCCAACAACATCTCTCAGCACCTCAAGCACAGAACCAACATAAATTTGATAGATAAGTAGTTGATGACTATCCAGCTATACCAAATATGAGAACAAACAAACTTAAACAACTTTCTGGTGTACTTCACAAAGAGAGTACCTGATTTAGCTCTCTTGTAATGCCACCGCATCTTGGTACCTAGTCCTGCTATTATGGCTTCAATAAATTTCAGCTACATAGTTTGCATCAACACCAAGCCCAATTGCCAGAGCTCCAAGACATGCGCTCTGCCACTGGGTTATCACGTAAAACACAACCAAAGACTTGCACCTTGGATTAAGCATAGATGCTCGGTCACAACATAACATTAAAGCATTCTCCTCCTCGTAGATACCAACAGCACTTCACCTAATACTCGATCTCACCATTTTATGCTTAACCTTAAAAAGCCTAGCAAGACTAGATCATCACAGAAGAATTATTCATGTAACTCTTCAACCTCGATGGAGTAACTTGATATCATCAGGTGAATCCTTGTTTTTAAAGTATAAAAATTCACTCTTTCACCCTAAAAAATGATGCATTTCTCGTCTTCCATAACTCAGCTCTAGTTGTGAGAATTACCATTATCCATAACTCCTTCGTGATCATGCTCCTGCCCTTCATAACCTTGTAGCAAGCCTTGAAATCACTCACCAGTTTTGTCTTGAAAATGTCAGCAAGCTAATTCCAACATTGCTTGAGCCACGTAACCTAAGAGAATATGATGAAGGCTCTTCTCTGCATTTTTACACAAGCATGAGTAAGAAACCATTTCAAAGCCAATGTCCACAAGTTTGTCTTGAGTAAAACAAAGATTGGTTAAGCAACATCACTTCTCTTTGCATACACTATGTCCACGAGGTCACTCTATTCGTGGAACCATGGCTCAATCTCATTCAAAGTGTATGCCTTATTCGGGCCTTAAACAATCCATTATACATTAGGAATCAAAACACTACACGTTTAGGTTAATTATCCACCAAATGTATAAACCAAACTCATATTTTCACAGCAAATATAGCACTACAAGAGACTTTTCAAATACTAACCAAAGGTAAAATCATCATGATTCATAATCAAATTCTGTCTCCACACTAGAAAATCTTGAGCCGGTTTATCACCCTGTTGAGTCACCGAGAGGCATCTATTCAAACCAATCAACCCCAATAAAAAATGTGAAGCTTTTATCTTCTTTTTTTTTTTGTTTTCATACAAAAAAAAATCGAATAAAATGAAGAAGAAAAAAAAAATCAAATTAACCTAGGAGGTCAAATCATTTGTTAGGAGAAAAATTCCATCCAATCGATGGGATAACAATCTCTGAGAATTAAAAAGAAAGATCGCTAAATTTTTCAAAAACAAATTGGATCTGATCAAATTAAGATTTTCATTGAGAGATTAAATACCAATCGAACAAAATCAGTATAAATTAAAAATCAACCAAAATTAATCATACATGAACTAATTGAAGGTCGTAAAATTGGCGGTGGTGATGGTGGAGATGGTTAAGAAGTGAGATTTGATTGTATTGGAGTTGGAGAAGGTGTAAGTGGCGCTGGTGAAGAAGGAGGACGAAGAGGGAGGCGGATCTCGCGCTGATGGAGGATCGAAATTGATAATGGAATGTACGACAGTCCGAGAGAAGGAAGATGAGGTGCTACTGAGGAAGAGGCGACGGGTGATCGTGGCATATCTTGAAGTGACAGTGGCTAAGTGGTGATGCTGCGATCGGAGGAGCAGCTGGTGGTGGTGGGGAGAAGAAAGAAGAAATGAAATATTAAACGAGTAGGAGAATAAAATTGTTGTTGGTGCTGCTGCTGGAGATCCATTGTTGCTGCTGGTGATGATGGTGGTGGGAGAAGGAGACGGAAGAAAGAAGAAAAAAGAAATCAGAGAAGAAGAAGAAAAGGTCAAAAGGGCATATTTGGCTTTTTTTTAAAGTACCAAAAACTAAATTTACTCATTATTTTTTGACTTGGGGTTTTCGTCCCAGTTTTATTTGAAACGGTTTTTATTTGGTAGAAATAATATGACCGGTTTTTTCTTATCGCTAGTTTGTTCACCTAGGGGTTTTGTCACTAGTTTTGTTAATAACACATATAATACCTAAATATTTAGAAAATATTTATAGTAAAAAATATAAAATAAATGTGCCCGGCAAAGCATGTTTATTTTTCTCGCACATCCCAGCACAACACGCCTTCTAGCACGGCACAACTTGTCATAATCTCCTGCACAACAAGACTCATAGTACCCTAAACACATTTTATAGTAGTACACCTCTATTCCTTTACCCAACCAAAAGTAGGACATTTATTAAGCGGTAGTGCTTTTGACCCAACCAAAAATCCCGCAGTCATCCAATGGTTGAGAGAGGGGGAGCCTGATTTATTTTTTCTCTCACACGGTGGTGGCTGCAGCTAAACTCTCCAAGTGATGCTAAACTCTCCACATAACTCACCAGTCGACTCCCTGACATATGATCAAAACCACGGATTTCAAAATCTTTGGCTGAGTCATTCTTAGGGTCGTATAGAAGTTTTTTTCCGACAAAACCTATTAAAGCCATGCCATTTGCAGAACACCACGCTAGCTTCAAGGAAAGAGGATTGATATCGAATGATTGTTTAAAGCTGAATTTTTTAGTCCAGGATTCTCTCACCCCATAATCTTGCATTACCCAAACATCAATGGGGTAGAGACGACAACCAAAATGAATCAAGCAGAGACGGTCTTCCAGTAGCCCCAACCGGTCATATGGATTTTTCCATCGCCGAAGATGATTAACAATTTCTTCTGGATACAAAAACTCCACAAATGTCTCGCAGCTGATATCAAAAGAGACTATAATTCTAGAACTTGTTTCTTTGATAAATCCGGGCCAATGAAGAGCCAATTCAAAAGAGAGAGCTCCATTCAAAAGCCAGAGACCTCAACTTGAGCAAAGTAAAAGTGACTCGACATTTGAAGAACATCAAGGTCTGTCGTAACCAAACCCATATCTAACAGTCACGTCGTAATCCCACATGTCGACGTTGGAAGAAGTTATTAAAGCTGATACATTCAGAAACAAGAGCTCCATCAACACAATGTAATCAACAAGATTGAAACAGCTCCATCACATGTAACAGTTGATGCTGATGAAGCTGCTGATAATATTGAAGCAGAATCTATTGAACGACAAGTAGGATAAGGATTATCGAACGACACAGAAGATATAAGAGTTTTTTTTGTTATGGTTAAGGAGGTGATCCTTAATAAATTCAGGGGTATAAAGTATTCTGCACAAAGGTTTGCATACACACCTGCAAATTTGAATAGCTTTCACCGGTAACCTTATGAAAAAATCTACCTGAATCTCTTCTGGTAGTCTTATCATCTTTTCTTTTCTTTTCTTCCTTCCGCTTCTCTTTATTTCTTATTCCTAGTTAGGGTTTGCCGTTTGCCGGTTTGGTTTCAACAGGTTCCACTACAAGAAAATGGGCCTTTAGTGACAAATGTTTTCCCATCAAAGTTTTTGTAGTCATGAAACATATTCACTTGTGACGAATATCAAAATTGTCAGTATAAATATTCTTTTTGCGACAAAAAAAAATATTTTGTCTTCACAATTGTCACCAAAAGCATAGATGACAACCAAAACTTGTCGTGATTTCCTCCGTCGATGATGATTTGTTCGGCGAGAATTTTGCCAATCACCAAATTTTACTTATACTGACAATGATAAATGCTCGTCGCAAAAATAATAATTTGTAACTACTATTTCGTTTTCTCGTTAAATATATATAGGGTGACAATATCCAATGGTTGTTGAAAACTTTTAACTGCGACCGGATAAGATTTTGTCGCGATACTTGTTTTGCATCTAAAATACTTCGCCACGATATAAACTTTAGGTGAGAAATAAAATGTTAACGCCAGCCTGTTTTTTCTGCCACGAACAAGAATAGTCGCTGGAAAGAATGTTTTAGAGTGATGAAATTTTAGACACAACAGAAAATTTCCGCTGACGAAATAGCTTGTTGTTAGGGTTACTTACATGTTTGTGATAAAAAAACTAGTTGTTAGTGAAAAATAGAATTACAACGGTGAAAATTTTGGACATTATAGTGATAAATAATTTCTACTACCTATCATGAAAACGAGTGCTTCCCTAATGGTCGTTTCAAATGGTTACCAACAACAAAATGGATGGATAATGTTACTCTCAAGAAGTAGGGGCACACACCCACGTTGATGAAACAGTCTCATACCAACGACTGGCATTAGGAAAAGCTGAACCAGGCTTCTTTGAAACTACAACAAAAACCTTTACATCATCTCTAGTAATGTGATCACTTAAATTCACACCAAACAGCGATAATCAACAACCTGAAGCTGAAAACAACGCACTTGAAAAGCCAAGACCTCAATCACTAAACCCCCAAAACTGACTACTATAAGAGAAACTTCAGTTGAACTCAGAATACGTAACATAGTGCAACAGATAACATAGTGTTGCAAAAGACTAAGACCCTTTCTGCAAATAACGTGAACCTTGCGAAATAGAGGGAATTGTAAATAGTTGTGAAGTCTGCAATGATTACCCTTTCTACAGACTAAGAACACTTGGGCAGAGATTACATTCTGAAGAGGAATGAAATCAGTCCTATGGGAGGGACAAGTGAAGACTGCCTAGACTACAAAGTAAGAACTGATCAGCAGATAAGGACGAGAGCAGACATTAGTCCTTGTTGTAGTCCTTCACTCGTTTACAACAAATGGAAAAAAAAGAAGATATAAAATGCCAATAAAGAAAGATGAAGTGGCTAGATAATAAATAATAAATTAAGACATTAAAGAATAGGAGCTTTGTAGAAATTAAGGGAATTGGATGGGGTTGGGCTGGCGATATTTGGCTTTATAATATAGTCATCTACATTCACCTTGATACCATTAAGATCATAACTCGCTACGCTCTGGTACGTTTACAAAAAAGTTAATTACATTATTTTCTCTCAAGTGTAACAAATAACTACTAGTTAAAGCCAATTGCATGTTTATCTTATGCACTCGTTGGGTTTTAGACTGCACTGGCACGTCAACTTGAATGGGTAGATTCTCAGATGGCTTTATATGGATCCAAGGACTGAAGATGCAACATGAGCTGAGATGTCATGGTCTTTGTAGTAACTCATGAAAATTGGAGTTGGAGCCGTAGTAGGTGTTGCTCTAATTGGGACTTCATTAAATGCTGACTAAAAATGTTTTGCAATGCTAATTATCTGAACTTTTTTGTATACCAAAGTATGGTATCCTCTAGCTACGTATTTTTTTGTTTGCCTTCCATATCTGAACTGTATGAGGCAAGGTGGTTTAATCGAGCCAATCAGATATGCTTTCGATATCGATGGTCAGATCTCATCAGAAGATTTCATTACCAAATATCGAGATAAAGCATTTATTAAGATGCATGATAGGTCTAATCAACTGACAAAAGAGTATAGTGGAACTTCTGTGGAAATGGATGTTACGAAGTGGTAGAGGCGAAATAAAGATTAAACGAAGGTGCATTGTGAATTAATAACAACGAAGTAAATAAAGAACCTAACGAAGAAAATGATTTCGTCCGAAGAAGAGTATCGAAGCAAAGAAAGAAGATCTCGAGCGAAGATAAATTTTTGAGCAAGAAATGAGGACAACTTTACAGATAAGAGGCCGGAGTTATCGCCGAAATAGTAGTAACATTTGTAATGAAAATTAAAGTAACAAAGTAAAAGGTGAAATCATGTGAATTGTGTGAATATTAGCAAAGTAAGTATGAGCTATATTCCACTTCACCGAGTGCCTATAAAAGGATGCCTTAGGACATTGTAAGGGGGTTGAGTAATTTTGTATGGTTAGGGCTATGTATGAGAGTTATTCCTTAGCTTTCATATTAGGGTTTGGGTTGTAAGAAAATATCAATAAGTTCATCAATAAACTTTCACTTCGTCTTTGGATTTAGTATAATGTCTTAGATTAGTAGTTATTTAGATAATTTGGGTGTGTTGTAGGATTTCCTGCAGTTACATTTTGGCGTTAGAAACGGGGATGGAGTAAGAGGGTTCACCCCACCTGAAATCTACAAAGAAAATTGGTTTTACTTCATATTTTATAATTTAGTGGTAAACTCTTTACTCTTTAGTTTTGATAGCTTTTCTTCAAAAAAATTTGATTTTCATATCTCTTGTTTGGATTTTCATTAAGTTTTAAGAGTTTTAATTATCCTCCGGTTTTGAGACTTAGAGTATAACTAGATTTTTATAGTACTTCGAAAGTTTTATTGTGATTTTCATTATTGAGAGTTGTCGGATTTGAGAAAAGAAGTTTACCTAGAGTATTATAGACGATATGGTTTTATTGTTCTTCGTCAGTTGGTTTTCTAAGTAACTCAGTGAGTTGAATAACTCGAAATCGGTATTATTTGTCATAGTATACCTCCTGTCATACATAAAAAAAAAAAAACTATTTTCCATCTGATTCATGGATATTAGATGTTTACCTTGAAATTTAAATAGTCAACGAGATGTTTCTCTTATACTCTACGTCTGCATATATATAATCGTGTCATTTTGTAACTGTGTCTCGTGTTCATGTCCGGGAAACATAGCTGCTTCTTATTTGGCCACGGAGGAGATGGGGACAAGTACACTAAAAAATTCACAATGTAAGGAAATGTGAAACGATATTTTTGTTTTTTCTCCTCATTTATTTTTTGCTTTCCTCCCCTTTTTCTCTCAACTGTTCTTTTCATCTTCACTGTTTTTTCCCACCCTTCTCTTAGCTTTTTGTGATTTATTCCTCCTCACAGTTCGTTTGAAGGAATGAATTATGTTCTGAACAACTCTTACAGGCATAACGCGCCAACCTAGTATAAAATACACCACCATATTAGCAAGTTTCTATAGGGATTAATTATTATACTCCTTGAATTCAATTCTATTCAATTATACATTTAATTGAAGAAAACCAAGTTTTTGTATCCGTGGGCCTTGACAGAGGAGAGAAAGTTGTTAAACTTCCTTAAAATTTTATGGGAATCCATTGTGACGGGTTATGGAAGCTGCAAAAATCGCTACTAGATATAGCTCTTTCTAATGGAGGAGTAAGTTATACTATGTATTTTCTATTTGGTACTACTTAATTAATTTTATTACTACAACCTTCCATTTTTGTTTTTTATACTTTTAAATTCGGTTTCTCATTTGTTGTTGAAAAACCACAAATTGGCAAGTGTTCCTGTGGACTAATACAAGTGGCTAAAGCAAAGGGCGTACATATTACTCCGATAAGCATTCTAAATTTTTCCACATTTCTAAATGGATATATATCTTTTTTTGGTATAAATATTTTATTTTATGACTTAATACTCGATATCATCAAAGAATTAATGAATAACAAAACTCCATAAAATATTTTTATTGTGCTAGTATATATTATTTTTGATTTGTTAATTGATCTATATCTAGTATAAGTTAGGGAATACGTAATCGTTCTCGACACTTTACACAAGTGCATTGGTATTAACTCATAATAGAAAAGATAACTTATATGTGTTTTAATGACACTTATTTTTTTTAATTGCTTTGAATTTTTATAAAATAACTCAATGTATGGTTATATAAGTTTATCTTTTACATGTGAATATTTTTTAACATTATTTTTCATTTAAATGTATATATCTTTTTTTTGTATAAATATTTTATTTTATGACTTAAAAACGATTTTTTAACAAAACTCTTATTTTTTTTCTTATATTATTTTTGTGCATTGGTATTAACTTTCTCCTTTTCAATCTTTTACATGTGAATATTTTTTAACATTATTTTTTCATTTAGTAGTACGATTTTTTCTTTTCTTTTTTTCAAACTTCCTTTGCTCACCATGGATTCAGAGCAACTGAAGAAAGAATGTTATATCGATTTAGTAAAAACGTCAGTTATATTATGTTTTTATTTTCTTAACGGTGGTTTTTTCATTTTGATTCTTAATGTTTTTCTTTTTGATTTGCAGGAAAATGTATTTACTAAGGAAGTGCTACAGATTTTTAAGTGTTCAACTAAAAATGGACTTAGTCTTGCTACTTTCCAAGATAGATTAGCAGTATATGATCCCAACAAGTTTGCAAAGAAGAAGCAGGAGTTTCTGCATGTGTGGGTCTTCAATAATGAGTGTAATCTATTAAAATTTATAAGTTTTTTATCTAATCCATTAGTCCCACATTGAGCATACTAGAGAAAGATGTCCATTATATATATAACCATTCCCTTATGGATATATTGGCAAACAATACATGTTCTAACCCATGAATATGCCCAGATTTATTGTTGCAATTTCTCTTTAGAAAACAATTTCCAAAATTAATTTCTTTAAGTGTGTTATTTATGGGAGAATTCTTTTTCCGATTTTAATTATTTTACAAGAAAACCTAAACCTAAGAGAGAAATTAATGATGTTTAATTACTTCATTAGTTGTTCATATTCTTGGATGTGAGGTGCATATATTAAGATGATAATTCTTGTACTCCTTAGTTAATGATGTTCAATTACTTCATTCAGAAATTGAAGTTTGGGATTTCATTGTCGTTTATGGTGATTTTGTTGTTGTTATGTAGCTTGTATATAAGCTACCTTTTCCATTTTGTAATCTTTAACTGAATGAATACAACTTATCACAGTTCTTACATGTTGAAACATTATTTTCAGGGTGCTATCGCCAAGGGAATGACGACAATTGGGAAAATGGCTAGAATAATACTTTGCAGTGACCAGAATAAAACTCTAACTATAAACAAACTCTCAGTTTATAAACATTTAATTCAGGTTAGGAAGTACTTTAACTGTTTCGGTTTCTGGTCGAGGGATAAATGATTTTTTTCTTTTTTTCATTTTGTTTGTTTCCTTCTATTCTTTTACACTGTACATTTTATACGTTATCCAGGTTTTGAATCAAGAAGAAGTATCTATGGATACTTTTATTTTAATGGCGTTCCGAGACTCCAAGATTGAAAAACAAGACGCTATAGACACCGCGATTGGAATGCTATGCGATGTGAAGGAGGTAAGCAATGCTGATGCACCATATAAGATTATACTCCAACACAAATTGGTTGGTAGTTACTAATTGTTCGGTTTCATTTGGTGTTTCTTCTGGATTTCTTATACGAATATGCACTCGCTGGCATTCAAGAGGTTCATTTCCGTTCGTTTACTCCAACTGACAAGCGTAAAACTATGACGTATGTTGATAATGAAGGTAAAATGCACCGAGTCAGCAAAGGTGCACCAAAGCAGGTATATATTACTTAAGAAGCTCTTTGCCAAGTTGTTCTTCATGACTTTCCCTGACTCATGATTTTGACATCCTTGTCAAATCCTGGATCTTTTAGACGACAAATCTATATCATAGACCTGGGTTCATCATCACATAAATGAGTATACGAAAGATGGTTTAAGGGCACTTGCTATAGCATATCAAGTATGTCTCCTTCTCATCCTCTTGTTTACTGATCTTTCTTTGAAATTCAATACTCACCTCTGTTCCAACATCTTTGTATCTACACTTTAAACTCCAGGAAGTTCCAGAAAAAAGGAAGGAGAGACATGAAGGTCCATGGAAAATCATGGGTTTCTTGCCGCTTCGTGATGCTCTTCGAGATGATAGTGATGTGCCAATAACCAGGGCTCTCAAACATGTTGTAAACTCGATATCAGGTGGGGTCTTTTTTATGACTTAAAACTCGATATCATCAAAGTATTAATGAATGACAAAACTCAATAAAATATTTGTATTATGCTAGTATATATTAATTTTGTGCATTGGTATTAACTCACAATGGAAATATGTTATATGTTTTAATAACACTTTTGTTTGAAGTAAAATAACTCAATGTCTCGTTACATAAGTTTTATCTTTTACATGTGAATATTTTTTAACATTATTTTTTTCATTTAATAGTCGATTTTTTTCTTTGTTCTTTTTCTTCTTCCTTCTTCCTTCTTCTTTTCAAATTGTCTTTGCTTTTTCTTTTTCATCACCATGGATTCAAAGCAACTGAAGAAAGAATGTTATGCCGATTTAGTAAAAACATTAATTATATGTTTTTCTTTTCTTAACGGTGGTTTTTCATTTTGATTCTTAATGTTTTTCTTTTTGATTTGCAGGAAAATGTATCTAATAAGGAAGTGCTACATATTTTCAAGTGTTCACCTAAAAATGGACTTAGTCTTGCTGCTTTCCAAGATAGATTAGCAGTATATGGTCCCAACAAGTTTGCAAAAAAGAAGCAGCAGTTTCTTCATATGTGGGTCTTGAACGATGAGTGTAATCTATTAAAATTTCTAAGTATTTTATCTAATCCATTATCTTGGATAATGGGAGCTATAATAATCATGGATGCAGTTATTGTTATTGAAGTAGGAGTAAGTATTTTTTTAGTAGGTTTCTTACTATTATTTTGGACTTGTATTATTAGGTAGGTCTTAATCTCTTGGATTTTTTTTTCTTTTTGTGCAACATACACTATAGGTTGGATAGTTTCATTAGGTAGTATTATACTTATTGTCTTCAATTATATTCATCGTTTAATTGAAGAGAATTACTCTTTTCTGAAAATATGCTTCAACTAGCATACCAGCAAACACAAAAGAAGCATCTCCATTGCTTCTACAATTACATTTCCAGATTTCCTTGTTTATTACTACTACTAACTCCTTCCAGCAATTCTTTCAATTCTTCTCTGAATCCTCTATCCATTGATCTATCTCTTTCATTAAACACAATCCCTAATCCCTCAAAAACCGCTTTCACTGCATTACAATCTTCAAATGTTTTTTTTACACCTCTTAGTGTTGTTGTGTAAATAACAACTCTGTTTTAACTTTTTAAGCTTTGCTCTTGATCATAGGACTCCATAACAACTGCTAATCCGTAAAGTATATATAGATGTACGTTTTTCCATGTGCGTCAGCATTAGTACTGCGACACTGAAGGAAGGTTAGTCCTGCTCCAGTTTTTATTTGGCCAGGATCACATCAAGTGAAAAATATATAATGATGCAACTTTGGATCTAACTGAACCTTAGGGTTAAACGGTAAGAAGAAACTGATTCCAATGCGGAAGTAGGCATGAAATACAAAAAGAAAAAAAGAAAAAAACTAATACATCCATAAGAAGATGGAAAATTGTTTGCTGTCGAGAGTTACTGCAGTTTTGGTAGTACAAGTGTGTCAGGTGTCGAGCCAGAAATGCCCTTTCCAATGGATATGGAAGGAAACGTAGCATTACTTCAACACTAACTATTAGCTAGGTTTTTGTTAATTAATGACTGATTTCAAATGCAAATCACACACAAATCTGCCTAATAGTTCTTAAGAAGTTTACTGATGAATGATCACAGACTCCAGTGGCTTTACGATAGATGACTATTGTCTAACCCATGTTCTGCCAAATCAGTCCTCCCAGTGCAGTTGTGACAAACGACAATGCTACTGTTTTATTGTATAATTTTACAGTCAGCAAATGATGTTACTCCTACAAGTATAATTTCAAAGCTAACGTTGCTTATGATGCATGTTCCTCCTTGTCTTTTCCCCCAAGCTTGTATGCAACTGCTGAAAACTTTGATTCGCACAAGTCAAATCAAGGTGAAATCTGATGTAGAGTCAAATCAAGGTGAAATCTGATGTAGAGAAGGCAATGTGAGTTGGTGTCCCTTCGAGGACGATAACTCCAAGTAAGCACATAAAATTCCATTCAAATATGTAATTCACTTTTGGGTTGGAAAACTAGTATGAAATCCTTTATTGTTGTTTTTTTGGGTTGGCAGATTTCTTTAATGGTTGGCTCCAATTGGGGTTCTAATAGTAAGTGTTCTTATACTTTGTCTACTACCAAACTCCTCATTTTTTTTCTCTTTTCATTGATTGTCAGTAGGCATTTTGGGTTTCCAATCTTTTAAAGTTTAAAATGCTATTAGGTAGATGTAATGTCTTTCATCCTTGTGTTGTTGGCCACTAATTGATATCTGCCAAGTTTCTGTCACATAGTTTTGTTGTAGATTCTCAGTAGCTGTGCTTTACATGATTGTATAGTTTTGTGGCTATTTTCTCGGTTGCAACAACATAGTTGTTATAAATACTCGTGGCTTAGAAATATACATGAATCTGAAGGCAAATTGTATCTGTCTCAGATGTCTTACTGTTTTTTTCATATCTCCTCAGCTATGCGATGGCAGATCTCTTTGGAGGGAGTTTTCGTTGGTGTTTTTACAGCAACTTGAGCTGGTGGAAGGACAAGAGGGATTATACCCCTAAAATCATACTCAAGCAAGAGGTTTTTCCATTAAATGGCAGCCATTATATCCCTTAGCAACTGTAAGTTTTGAGTAAGTTTCTATGTAGTTTCTTCTTATAGCGATTTGAGTGAGAATGAACTATGATTTAAGTGAGAATGAACTGAACTTAGGAACTTAGTTGGCTTCTATGACTTCCCTCATAATTTGATTTTTTTTTTGAGTTTGTATTCTTTTTTGAATTGATTGAATAAAGTATTGAATGTGGATTATGGATGGAATGAAGGTGTATGCAGAATATTTGAAATGGCCGGCTTATTTCAAGAAGAAAATGAACTGCCGGTCAGCCTTGACCTGGTAATGTTGACTGGCAGTAATTTTTTTGTTGTTACAAAAAAATTCGTAACGGCTCCAGGATGTTACGACCACGTTGTTACAAAAAAATTCGTAACGGCCCACAGTTGTTACCACGTGGCAAATTAGTAACGGCCTCAACCTGTTACTAGAGCCGCTACAACCAAAATTTGTAACGGCTCTATTGCCGTTACAAAAAAAAAATGTAACACCCACTTTTGCAACAGGTAGGAGCAGTTACAACCCGTTTTAGTAACGGCTCACACTACGGGAAAATTAGTAATCTACAACTGTAGATTGACAACTCGTAAATTAAAAGTTGTAAAATGTAGTATGTTTTACAACTTTTTCCAACAAAAGCGTTGTCAAAGTAAAATATGTCCAACTCTTAGGACCAACGAGTTCCTAAGAGTAGTGACGAGAATCGAACCACAACTTGTTGTGTGAAAAGGGTTGCAGAGAGAAGTGACCACCTTTAGAATTTACAACTCACATCCTAAAGGTAGTGAATGATTTTAAAACAACACTAATAAGAGTCGTTGAAGATAGGAAAAAAAAAATTTGAAAAATGTTCTTATAGAGAATCGAACCCAAGCTTACTAGGTGTTAGTACAAGACGTCAACCATCCTGCCAGATTCATAATACTGGTAGATTTGTGCTTTTTCTTTTAATCAACATTCGCAACCTTTATAAGGGTTGTAAAATGAAAATTTACTAGGAAAAAAATTAGGCTAGGGTGAGATTCGAACTCGGGCCTCCTCTGTGTAGGACTGGGATTCTAACCACCATTCCACAGTTACATGTATGATTATCAAAGGACATCTACGTTAATATTTAACAATAATTTCAACTGAGCCTTAAAAAAATGGCCAGCAAGTGCGCCATTTTGCCTGAAACATACAAGGCTTTCTCTGAATTATACAAGGACGACTGCAATCTCATTTCAATCAACACTCACAAAGACCAGGTTGTATATCTGAAAATGTAAATGAATGAAACACGTGGAGGTGTATATTTATATGCTCAAAGTAGCGGATTCATGCAAATTTTGGTAAAGCAAACACAACAATCATGAAGAAGGCTGCAAATGCTAAAAGTTTCGAATATTATAGGAATGTGTTACCTGTTTTTCTCGCCAACTGTTGAATTAGAGACCAACTCAATAAATCCCCTTTTCTCTCCTCCTTTATCCGGGCTTGAGACCGGCAATGAAATTATTCAATGGCGGAGTTAAAAAGAGGGGGTTCTTCTGAAGAGAAACATTCAATTTATCATACAAACAATATTATAAGTCATCAACATAGCATAATTTTAATTATAAAACAAGTCCGGACCAATTCATACTACATAAAATGAAATCTTATTACATATGACTTTTTCCTAGATTTGTAATTAGATCACTATTTGATTTGCGAAACTCTAACTTTTTCCTTTGCCAAAGAATGAAGATAGCATCCCGAGGCCCATGTAAAATCTCCACATTCTTCACATACCAGGTAAGCTATGTGCTTATTGTGTTGATTGTTGCATATTTTTAGGTTGAGTTTGTTATTGCAAAGTTGAAGAGAAGCACAACCGACCGTGTAGCGGACAATTTTAAAAGAGTGATCATCTTCTCCACAAGCATCACAAACTTTTCACTGATGGTAACAACAACAACTTGGCTTTGCAAGGGTCGAAGCATCGAAACCATTCAAAATAGGTGCGAGGTAGGTATGGTGCACTTGAAAAACATTTTTCCATAGGTTTCGTTGTTTTAGATTGCATAAATGCCCTCACACCATTACAAGGAACATGCTTACACCTAGAATAGAGCCAAGGAAACACTTTTGTCTCATGAAACCCTTGTTCACACATAGCACACTCAGTTAGGTTTTTTTTCATTCTCATGTTACTGTTGCTGCTACTACTGCTACCTGGAGAATCTTTCACACCTCCACCCATGACTAATTCAGTGTTTTTAAAGCCTAATTGAAGAAAATTTCTCCACAGGCCTAATTTATGAAAATTTATGAACCCTAAGTGTTTTAAAGCCTAATTCAGTGATGGCTAATTTACACATGATTGATTATTGTTGATTAATATATATATTGAAGCTAGGACTAATTTTAACTATCATCATTCTCGAGATCAATAGCGGTTTCAGCAGGCAGGAAATCAAAAAAATAATAAAACCCTAAAATGGGTTATAGAATCAAACCTTTTTTCCTTAACACATATCGAGAAGGTGTTGGTGGTGAAGAAATCTTGACTCAATCTATTGATGGGTTTTAAATTTTTTCAGTAGTTAAGGAGATGAAGGAGGAGGTTACGGGAGATGGAGGAGAAAAATAAAAACGACGGAAAAGAAGATAAGTGGAGGAGAATAAGTGATGGGGAGATTGAATAGATAAGAAGAAAAAGATAAATAGATCTTCTGCAACCCTTAGAAGAGTTGTAAAATGAAAAATAACTATGAAAAAAAAAAGCCTGGTGAGAGTCGAACATGAGTCTCCGGCCAATATGACATTCCAACCATCCTGCCACATTTATACATGTAATTATATTTACATTCTTTTATATATTAGACCAAATATTTAAATTAGCCTTAAAAAAAATGCCCGACAAATGCATTTTTTCTGAAGCATATAAGAAAGTCTGTCCAATGCCTCGCAATCACATTTCAATCAACAATCACATTACTGCATTCATGGAAGTTTTAGTGAATTGTACAAGGCACAAATCACATTTCAAATTCCATTAAGAAGTTGCAAATGCTTAAAGTTGTGAAGTATATTAAGCTGGAATAAAAGTAAGACATTGATTGCAAAATAAGTAAAGACATTCGGAAAAGCAAAGCAATGATGTCATTTTAAAAGCAAAAATACAATCGAAGCAAAATGAAAGAAACAAAATAGGTTCGGAGCATCCTCAGGAAATGAAAAGAGTAATTAAACCCACCATCAGTTGGCACTTCTTTTTCTTTTTCTTATTCTTCTTGTTTTTCTTCTTTGTCGGAACCACTAAGATAGGTTGAAGATCGGTTCTTGCATAAATCTCGGTATCATCATTCATTTGTAAGCCAAGAGTTGAAGGTTCCTTTGGATGGCAAATTGTGTCTTCTGTTCATTGTATTCCTCTAATTCATGGAAACCCCTTGGTGGTGGTTTTAACATCACAAACCAATTCGATGTATCGACTCTCGAGAATAGAAAACTTGTCGGGCTTGTGACGCTAAAATGAATGGATCATTTTGATATTGGTTCTTATCTTTGACGTAAGTTGACCAATGTAAAACCTTTTTCTATCTTGACACCAAAATAGGTGTGAGCCCGGTCACATTTGAATAAGGGAATTTGAAACATATGTTGGTAGTCCAACACGAGAATTTGTTCTAAAAACGCCATAGAAACCACTACTTATTTGTGATGATGCAACTAAAGATTTTGATTCAATTGAAACACCGGTGTTTTGCGTGACTCTTTGAATATCCTTAGTAACAAACCTTGACCCATTTATTTGCAAGCCTTTATATGATACATTTTTCTAAGGACCATGTGACAACCACCGTATCTTGTATTTGATACGACATGCCTTGACCAATTTGCATTTTAACCTATCAATAAAATTTAGTTAGCGAGAACACAAGTGACCCACGATAATGGGGCGCAAGCTCTATGTTTTGGCTTGGTAAGATCTAATTAAGAAGTGAATGATTCATCTCTAATTAAGCTCTATGTAGGTAATGCTAAAAAGAGGTACTACGTACTCGGAAAAATGAATCTAATAAATTGAAAACATATATAACAAATAACCAAGTGGCGTTGCACGTACCTTTTGCTTTAACCAATCGCAAATGTTTAGAGTGTATGGAAAGGGAGTTGGTCTTCACTTTGGAAGTATCGGAAGATCTTAACTCATCCATATGCATTCTAATAAGAAAAATTTTAATGTGGACAAGATTAAAAGTAAAACACAAGTGCTTATCTTTGCTAACAATTTTAAATGAACATATAACGGTCATACTTACGTTATATATGGTTCAATTGCTGCCGTGTTAAAAAGCACATATCTATGAGCAATCTTTAGCATATCACTACCAATATACACTTGAACACCTCTAGAAAGAGGACGCCTGCCGGTGTGGAATCATGTTGAATGTCTTCATTATGGCTTTGATTTACTCCTCCTTGAGAATGTTTGTCCCCATGAACATCAAAATACGGCGCGCACTCCATTCCCGTGTAACACTCTGCTATACATGCTTGGGTTGTGCGTAATTATTTACGTATTCTTTGAATGTCTTCATATACCGCGACAAACCAAACTTCTAATTATTAGCACCAAACTCCCATTTACACGAACAAAACTATAACATTGTACTTAAAATAACTAAAAAATATTCATACTAATGAAACAATTACCTTTCAAATGGATACATCCAACGATATTATGCGGGTCCACTAACCGCACTTCTCGAGCTACGTGAATTGTTAAGTGTACCATCACATCAAAAAATGATGGAGGGAAGTACATCTCCAACATACACAAAGTCTCAACAATTTCATCTTCAAGTTCTAACAATCTAGTGAGATCAACTGCCCTTTGGCATATTTCGTTAAAATAAGAACATAAATCCATTTATGGCATTACTTGGCCCATCGGGTAAAAGTCCTTTCAAAGCTACGGGTAATATTTGATGCATCATAACATGGTAATCATGAGCCTTAAGGACACCCAAGCAACCATCTTTCGAGAAATGCCTCCTAAGATCAGAACTATACCCATATGGAACCTTCATATTTCTCATCCTATTATAGAATACAGCCTTTCCCTTATCGCTTAAGTTACATGGTGCTGGAGGAAGCCAAGTTTTGCCATTTTGACTATTAAATGCAATTCTTCTTTGATTCCCATACTTTTGGATCATTACGGGACTTTAAGCCATCTTTGTTTTGTTCTTTATATTCAATAGAGTACCAATGACACTCTCAGGGCGTTTTTTCCGTATGCATAACATCAATATTGTGTCGTAGTAATAATTCCTAAGAAGGAAGGAATAACATAAAAAGTATGAGCAAGTCACTTGAGTTGTACATTTCATAAATGAGATTTAACATGCGAGATGGGAATGTAAGGCGAAAAGAAGATAATCGAGGTTATAAGTTACCTTCCCAAAGTAAGGCAAGTCGAAAAATATTGACCGTTTGTTGAATATCGGATGGTCATCATCCCATGCACCAGAACTAGGACCAGCACTCATACCGGCATCGCAGCAACTTGCCTTTTCCGCTTCCCATGATTAGATTTACCGTCATTTGCACTTTGTTGCCGCACTACTCGACCCTTTTACTTGCTTCTTCTTATTCTTCTTCTTTTCCTCTTTCTCTTTCCTTTTCTCCACCTCGTTAACCGCTTTTCCAAAGTCATTTACAATGTTTGCTCTGACGTTCAAAAGCCTCGGCACTAGACATAGTAGGTGGCTTTTCCTTTGTCTCAATCTCTCCATTGAAACATGCTTTCTTCTTAGTCGATCAAGAGGATGATTATGAGGTAGAAATCTCCTATGATTCATGTAAACAGTTTACGACTAAATGGCAACCTGACTTGAAAGAGTATTATCACCACACAGAGGGCGGTGACTTCCCTTTATATGTACATCCGGATAGGTTACCATAAGCGGGAAAATCATTTATCGTCCACATTAATAATGCCTTCAAATTGAACATTGTCTTGCTAAATGCATCATAAACCTCCACGCCGTTTTCCCATAACTTAATCAGATCATCAATCAGTGGTTGCAAGTATATATCGATGTCTCTACCCAGGTTGTTTCTTTCTCTGGAATCAGCAAGCTTAAAATAATATTGTCGCCTTGCATACACCGTTGAGGGGGAAGATTATATACCACAATCATCACCGGCCAACAAGCGTAGGTTGGGAAAGATCGCCAAACGGTTAAATCCATCAGCAAGCAAGCCCAAGACGCAAATTACGCGATTACGAAGCAAACTCGGGAACTTTGTGTCATGTGCTTCAAGCCAAAGAATCCGTTGGATGGCGCATCTTACCATCTTTACTCTTATGAGTCGCGTGCCATATCAACTCTTGAGCTAGCTCTGCTTTGATTTATACATTCTCCTTAATCTCGGCACAATGGGAAGTATCTAAGCACCTTCACTGGTATCTTCTTTTTGGGCTTGTCTACCATGTCGCATCATCCATGTTAGATGTGTCTTCCTTCCACCTAGAATAGTGACATTTAGGACATTCATCCTCGTCTTTCAACTCATTTCTAAACAAACAACAATCATTCGACATGCGTGTATTTTCTCATAAGTGAGTTGGAAAGCTTTCAAAGAACTTCTTCACTTCATAAGTTGATTTAGGGAAGACAATGACACAGGGGCAACACGAGAACCAATTGTCTTGAGAAGATCATCAAAAGCCCTTCGAGATAAACCATTTCTTGTCTTGTGCCTATACAACTCGGTAGTCATGCTTAGCTTTGTGTGTGTAGTACAACCGGGGTATAAAGGGAAGTCGGCCTCTTCAATCTCGTTTATCAAGAACTCTTCGTCGTGGTTTGGAAACCCTTCGTCACTCGCCTAGGTTCACAAACCCCTTGCCTTGGTTCGACATCACCTTCAACATTAGCATCTATCCACATCTCTGTAGAAAGTACGTTGACGTGTTGCTCCTCTTCATGAACATTATTAAAATTGCTAATCTTCTCCCCGTGAAGAACCCACTCGGTGTAAGTAGGATCCATACCCCGTTTTAGCAAGTGCATATGTATTGTACCGGGAGGAAGTGGCGCGACAAGATTCTTACAATCCACACAAGGACAACTAAACTTAGAAGGATTTCAAGTTTCTCATGAGCCAACTCTACGAACTTCTTTCTTTGCATCACAGGTATGGAACTTCCCCCCTACATTAAAACTCCAATGGTTAGACGTACTAAGATCGATTAATCTCATTATGAGACATATATACCCTGTAGAGACAGTTATGACTTGGCTTTACCTTGTGCCATGAACCCAATCCTTATTCATCATTTTACAAGTCAAGAGTCGATCCTGGTTTGCGTTCAATATGAATCTTTATTTCCTTCCCACTTTATCAATGAAAAACATTCTCATATTAAAACATGTATAAACTTTTTCCTTTGTTATTTTCTTCCCAGGAAGGATTGAGCAATCTCGCAATTATTAGGCATCTGAATGACAACAAATGGACGCAAATGATGGTACAAACAATGACACAATTTTGCAGGATGCCTATCAAAAATATAAGTCATAAAACCTATGCGGGCATCTCATTTTGGAGCCATCACCACCAATAACGAATAATTTTATCAAAGATTCAAAATGGGCACCAAGTTGACATTATCTGGACGAGAAAACTATACCAAATTACACACATAAATATAATCTGCATAGTTGCGGGGTGGCATTTAGTCGAAAGGTACATATAATGGCCAACTAGTGCGTACATACCATCGATTAGCTAGACTTATTTTTAACGCAAAATTTGTACTTCACCTGCTCCCCTATACTGATTAGTCAATCTGCAAAAATCAAACAACCCCAAAAACTTAATTTCAACCATTTGCGAAATTGAATGCATCTAAACATGAATTAAATTAGGCAACACCCAAAAAAAAATTAATGTAACGGTTTGAAATGATTGAAATTAAATGCAACCCTAAAAATTTGATCCAGGCCAATCATCAAAATTTAATGCTACCAAATCATCAAACAAATTAAATGCAATGATTGATTATTTTTTTTAAAACGAATTTAATGCAACCCAATCATGAAACCCTAAATTTAATGCAAATTGAGATGAAACTATTACAAAAAAAAAAATTAAAGCAATCAGTTACAGACCCAATTACAAGATCGATCGGTTGATGGAGAAGCTCGATTTGTTGATGGAGAAGCTCGATTTGTTAACAGAGCTTAAGAAACTCGATCTGTTGATGGAGAAAAAAACGATATGTTGATGAAAAAAACTCCTTTTCATAGATCTGTTCGCTCGATTTGTTGATGATCTTGACTTGTAATGGTTTGATTGATTGTGTTTGGAGATGAGGAGCTGTTTTTCGTGGTTCGAAGAAAGATAAAAGAAGAAAGCGAAAGACGAAAAGAAAAGAAGTGGTGGAGGAAAGAAAAAAAAAACAAGCGGATAAAAAGGAAAAAAATAAAAACAATGGATGGTTAGAGATCGATGTAAGGTTGAAATAGACAGCCGGAGATTGAAATGGAAGTTGTGATGCAGAAATTTTTTTTCTTGGCCCTTTCACAACTGTTAGAAATAGTCGTCATAGGGGTTTTTTCGTCTTTCGAAACTTTTTAACTTCTGCTAAATTTTTTTCACTTCTGCTAAGTTTTTTAACTTACGAAGGAATCTTATCTAGGGTTTGGTTACGGTATCGGCGAGTATCTACATGGAATCTTACAGTCATACTGTTGGACTCGTCGTTCTTACGAAGGAATCTTATCTATATTGGCCCAGTTTACTTCTCCGAGCAAGATTCTTTCTCGAACCTGATGAAATCTAGGGTTTGGTTCTACGGTATCGGCAGTATCTACATGGAATCTTACGATCATCTTCTTGTTGGACTCAATCGTTCTTACGAAGGAATCTTATCTATATTGGCCCAGTTTTACTTCTCCGAGCAAGATTCTTTCTCGAACACGATGAAATCTAGGGTTTGGTTACAGTATCGGCGAGTATCTACATGGAATCTTACAAATCATCTTTGTTGGACTCGTCGTTCTTACGAAGGAATCTTATCTATATTGGCCTCAGTTTACTTCTAGGGTTTTGAGTTACAGAGCAGATTCTTTCTCGAACTTATCTATATTGACGATGAAATCTAGGGTTTGGTTACGGTATCGGCGAGTATCTACATGGAATCTTACGGTCATCTTGTTGGACTCGTCGTTCTTACGAAGGAATCTTATCTATATTGGCCCAGTTTTACTTCTCAGAGCAAGATTCTTTCTCGAACACGATGAAATCTAGGGTTTGGTTACGGTATCGGCTGTCAGTATCTACATGGAATCTTACAATCATCTTGTTGGACTCGCGTCGTTCTTACAGAAGGAATCTTATCTATATTGGCCCGGTTTTACTTCTCCGAGCAAGATTCTTTCTCGAACCTTTGATGAAATCTAGGGTTTGGTTACGGTATCGGCGAGTATCTACATGGAATCTTACAGTCATCTTTGTTGGACTCAAATCGTTCTTACGAAGGAATCTTATCTATATTGGCCCGGTTTTACTTCTCAAGCAAGATTCTTTCTCGAACTACGATGAAATCTAGGGTTTGTTTGTAATCCAACGTTTACAAATCTGAAGGAGGGTTTGGTTCCTGAAGCCTATTGTGTGTTTTCAGTATCTACATGGAATCTTACATGCGGATCATTTGGGCTCCTTGTTGGACTTTTGAAAGAAAAGAATTTTGACCAAAAATTTCTTCGTTCTTATTTCTCTCATTTTTCTCGAACTCTCTTTCTCGTTTTTTCTTACAAATGGTTTTATTGTAATTGTTTGTAATCCAACTTAACCAAATTTAAGGAAATCAAATCATCTTCTATCTAGATTAAATGCTTGTTGGACTGGAAGCCTTGTTTGGTTTACCAAATTGTGTGTTTTCTTCTCAATCCGTATGCTTTGTTTCAACCAATGGGATTCTCCAGATTTTTAATCTAACGGCTACAAAAAGTACCATGCGGATTGTGTGTTTCCCACCCAAACAATCTTATCTATATTAGCCGCTTCTAAATTTGGGCACATCCTTCTCTTAGATTTTGAACCAAATTTGGTTTCCCACCCAAACAACCCCTAAAGAAAAGAATTTTGACCAAAAATTTCTTCTCATTTCTCTCATTTTCTCTCTCTCTTTTTTTCTCTTCTAGTCTGAGAAGATTTTCTCTCATCAAACCCTAACTAGATTTTGAAACCCAACTTCACCTCAAACCCAAACTTCATCTCACACTCTAATCGATCTCAAGAAACATAACTTCACCCCAATCTCGATATCAAACCGTAGCTTCAATCTGGCCGATTTACATCTTAACTCAAACTCGGGTATAAATCTCACCTGTAAAGATGTATTTGTCATTTTCTATTGGTTTGATTTCTGATTTGAATTTTTTCATTATCTTCGTGATTTCTGATTAGGGTTTTATTTTACGAACCGAAGTTAGGGTTTATATTTTGAACCGATTCATATGATTTCTTTCGTTTTGTTTGGTTATAGCAAATACCCTTTGTAATAGGTTGTATAATCGTCGAGAAAAATTTGATTTATTCAAAAACATCTCTAAGTGCAGTGACTCGGGCCGAGTCGAGAACCAATTCATGCTTGTTCTTGAATCTTGTTTCTTTGATTGTTATGTTTTTCCGACACGATTCTTGATATGCAATATGTGAGTTTTCAATTAAATTTAATTTTCATAACATGTAGTAGTTTCATTTTTGAATAAATTACCAAAATTGTGTTTTCTTCTAACTCTATAAACATGATGCTTGTTTTTGAAACCATCAAGTGAATCAGTAATTGCCGCTGGTTGAGTACCGAACTCTGGCTCATTCTCAACCGAGAATTGCGCGAGGGCCGGTATCCCAACCAATGGTTGTCGATTGCTTGGTGGTTATTTTAAGTTTGATTTATAACATTATAGTTTGTTTTTGATACCTTGATTCAAATGTGGATTGCTAAAGTCTTATATATTTTTGCAAGGTTTGATGAGAGCTAGAGCACTCTCTTTCGTATGAGCAAAGCAATTGCTTAAGTTCTCAAGCAATGGATTTGCTCATAAGAAAGAGAGTGCACCAGCTCTTAAAGCCTCGATGATTCACATGTGGTGATTTGTCATGTACAATGGTGATTTCTTATCCGATGAGATATGGTGCAATATTTAGAGTTTAACTTTTTGGTTAAGTTTTTGTTGTAGATGCGTAGTGTGGAAGGAGGTGAAGATCCAATTTATGCGCAATGGTGAAGAATAATAAGGTGAAGACTTATATATCTTATGGTTCGATTTAATTTTACGTATTTAGTGTAAATGATGTTCTTTCAATCCTTTTGATTAACTTATTTTACTCTATGTTACGGGTTAACGATGAAGCAAAGAGCAAGATTCGATCCCATCTCCCAAAAGGTAGTAAGCAAGAATTTGGTAGTATCTCCCAAAAAGGTAGCAAGTAAGCAAGCAAAAGCGTCAGAGCCAAAGCTGTCGATTAATCGCCAGCTGCTATGAGGTGCGTAGTAATAAATCTCTTATGATTCGGTTTATTTTTACTTGTTTCAATCACTTTATTTACCATCTCCTTTTGATTAACATAGTTCGGTTTATTTTGCAGATCATTTTGAAAGATAAGAGTAAAAAGTCTCATGGCAAACAAACTCCTAAGAAGAAGAATAAGAGTTCGAGCTTCTTGAAAGTGAAAAGCTTCCAAGGCGATCATCCCCTAGGTTTAAGAACAACTCGGAGGATTCACAGTTTGCTGAAAGACTACTCCATCACAATCACCAATAAAGAAAACTCAAAGTGCGGTTGAACCACCCGCTGAAAAGCCTACTCCAACACGATCATCATGAGGAAAAGGAAAAGTTCGGTTGAACTGGAACAATCTCAACCGGGGAGCATCTCAAGGTGCACCTTCTCAGAACCCTCTGTTGAGCAGTCCAGGCCATTAGAATCTCCACTTGCACCCTTAACGAGGAAGTTGTTCCCAGCGAAGAGTTGCAAAGCGGAAATTGTACACATGGGCCATGTCCAATGTGCAACTCGGGAATGCGATGATACTTTATCGATTTTGAAGAGGAAGAAGAAGAAGATGAAGAACTTGAACAAGAGAGAGATGTTGAGGTGGAAAAAAGAAAACACGGAAAATGATAATGATGTTGATGTGAATGATGCAAGAAGCTGAAAATGAAACTGAAGCTCATCATTTATATGACTCTTTTGCTTAAGTTACTTTTCCATCCTTAAGTATTTTCACTCACGAATTATACGATAAAATATGAGCAAGTCACACGAGTTGTATCCTTATTTAGTTTTCCATCCTTAACTCTTTTGTAGGCAAAACCCAAAAGAAAGTACGTTCCTCGCGGCCCCACAAGGATGACTGACACTAGGGCTAACGACTAATAAGAATGGCAAGGAAGGCATGAGCTTTAACAATAAGGATCGGCTGTTGGTGATCCTTCGGTGCAACTTGCTAGTGTGTTGGGTGTTTTAGTTAGGCGTAACATCCCATTAAAGCACAAGGACTGGAGACTTGTCCCTAGAGAGGCCAAAGATAACATATGGGCGATTATCATGGTAATTTCTTGACTCTTCAACTCTTTTACTTTTATAATGTATTTAGAAGTTTTATACACCATCCATTATCTCTTTAACTCTTGTAACTATTTTGCTTGTATTTGCAGCAAAGGTTTATTGTCGATGATTTTTTACAAAGACTATTATCTTGGGAAGATGGGAAGTTATCTGAAAGAGGCTAGGTCTAGGAAAATTTGGTAAAATCCTCGCCTTGGATGGGCTAGAGGAAGAAGAAAGACAGATGAAAGGCGCGGAAGGCGAAACCAGAGAATGATCTTTGTGAATGAGTGGGAAGAGTTTGTGGCACATGTTTGCTCGGAGGATTCGAGTAAGTGTTCATATCGCAATAAGTTAAATTATTTTTGTGTTCAGCCCTTGTACATTCACCTGTTGTTTAGTTAATGATATTCCGTTACTTCATCGAGTCAAAAGATTGCGGATGCAACAAGTTAGAGAAAATACACCACTCCACACACTCTCAGTAGAGGTGGTTATGCGAGACTCGAGGCTAAAATGGTAAGTTGTGTATTTTTATTCCTATGTTCATTATAGGGTAATTGTATTCAAATTATATGCTAACTAGATGGATAACATATTGTTTGCGGCAAAAGCGATTGAATACAAAAGAAGACATTGATAGAGTCGAACTTTGGATAACGGAGTCACAAACCGAGAGGAAGGGAATGAACCTAATCCTGGAAATATGGAGGCTTTAGTGAGAACTCAACTCATATTTCTCTTATATTTTTTGTTAATTTATTTGCTTAATATATATGTGTTCGAATGATGCAAAAATGTGACTAATTGGGTTGCTTTTGCACTAATGCAGGAAAGAATTGATAGAGCTGCACAAGAGCATGGTGCGATGTTGGATCATTCGCGGACGACGATCTTCTCTCCAAAGCTCTTGGTGACGACAAACCGGGAGGCGAGAGGTATTGGCTATGGGCGACAAAGACAAAGATGGTTGTCAAGAGCCATTACAAAAAGATCATCAAAGAGTGCAAGGATAGTATGAGTGAAATGAATGCGAGACTTACCTTTATTAGAAAAATGAGATTATAATAATCGCTTTTGTTTCTTTTAGTTGAAAATTTTAAACTCGCGTCTCATCTTTGCTGGTTTGATGTTGGTATAGGAAAAAACCTCGAGATGCGTCTGCTGCTGCCATGATGGCTCACACTTGAACAAGGCCAGTCAATTGTAAGTGTGTTTATGTTTCTATAAAACTGCTGGTTAGTCTCTATTGCTCCCATTATGAGTTTGATGTTCTTTGTTGTATTTTCTGTAGTCTGGAAATGCTAGCAACACCCATGGTTTTGCTAGCTCAAGTAGGACTTGTTCCCCGGTTTGCAAATGACAGTCCGAGTTAAGAGACCAAGGGTGGAGGAAGCGCTAGGGAAGGGTAAAGCTTGCAGATTGCTCGGTTGGTACAATGAGAACGAGGTTATTCTTGACGCAATTATTGCTAAAACAGATCCAAAGATGGAGTGCCATGGAGTGCCAATAGGTTTCGACGCGTACAAAGTGACCGTGACTACTTCTCGTGTTGATGATGCTCATCTCTACAAGCCATCGGGTGACTTGAAGCGTGTTATACATCTTTGTAGGAACTTATGTCACATGGTCAAGGATCTAATAATGCCCGCCATCGATAATCTGTTACTTTGTTTGGGGTGTGTTTCATGAGACAATGGTTATTTTTGTGTTGCTTTCATCGATTTAAAACAATGACAATGACATTGAGTGTTTCAGGAAACAATGATGATCTGTTAACTTGTTTATATGTTGATCTCTGTTACATTTTAATGGTTTTTATCTGAATGAATGGAAGTATATTTATATATATTTGTGTGAATCGAAAAGCAATTTTATATATTTTTTTTTTCTAAAATGTAAAAGAATCACAAATCTGCTAAACATGGTTGGAAAAAAAGTGATCACTACACAGGATATGGGTTGTGAAATATTTTTATGCTACACAGATATGGGTTGTGAAACATTAATTATACAACATAAAAAAACATTGTGATACATTTTTATGCTACAGAGTAAGGGTTGTGATATGAAAATAATGGTTGTCATACTTGTTTCACACATCGTATTTGTTGTGAAACAATGCACCTTGGATTGTGAAACAAACTTCTACTACACATACAAAGGTTGTCATACACGTTTCTGCTACACAAGTAAAGGGTTGTGAATAACATGTCTTACTACTATAATCTTGGTTGTCATACGAGTTTTACGCTACACAAGTAAACTGTTGTGAATATGATGTCATACTACTATGAACTTGGTTGTGATACGAGTTTCTCTATACATATTTTTGTTGTGTAAGAAGTACTTACAACCCAAGTAATAATTGTGAAACACATCTTAGACTACGCTTCCATAAGTTGTGATATGGGTTTACCTTTACACTACCCTCTTGTTGTGAAACACCGGTTGGGAAAGTCCTACAACCATAATAATAGTTGGGAGAATGGTATATACACAACCATTATATTGGTTGTGTTAGATATTTATAAGACTTATAACTTTGTTGTGAAACAAATTATTACAACCTCTTGATGAGTTGTGTGAGATGTTGCCCAGTAATTTGGATTAAGTATCACAATCGAAGCAAGTGTTGTATAATATTGAACCACAACCAAGTTTACGACTCTAGCTTACGAGTTGCAAACAATTGAAGACTTTCTACAACCCCCCCCTTGTGCAACCTATCAATAAACGTCGTCTTATGTGGTACCACAACTGATTTCCGGGGTAGTTAATCGCTGTTTTTCCCGTAGTGTCAGTTCTGTTTCTAATCCCAGAATTTGGTGTAGTGTTAAGAGTTGTATGTATTAATGATTTTGAATTTAGGACTATGGAAAATATACGATAGTTAGCCTCATTATTTTACCCGCCTATTGGTATCACCATTAAACAATTTCACCATTAAACTCTCCCTAGAGTACAACATAGTTTACGAGAAAATAACATTTATGTAGAGATCAGAGCCAAGCAGCAAATAAAGCATTGCATTGAAAATTGACAACCATGTATACATGAATTTGTAGAAACCGAGCTAGGTGTAACAAGAATTTTTAAGAAAAGATAATAATTGAAATACCGGTTCAAAAAATATTACGAGTACTATCATAATTACCAAGTATGTACTTTTACTTTCGTCTTTGTTTCTTCGTGATGACTTCATTTGCATTCATTCCTTTACCCAACCAAAAGGAGGACCTGATTTATTAAGTGATGCTAAACTCTCCACATAAGTCACCGGTTGACTCCATGCCATATGATCAAAACCACGGATTTCAAAAACTTTGGTCGATTCATTATTAGGGTCATATAGAATTTTTTTCTCGCCAACATCTATTAGAGCCATGCCATTTGCAGAAGACCATGCCAGCTTGAAGCAAATAGTATTGACAGGGAATGGTTGTTTAAAGTGAATTGTTTAGTCAAGATTCTTTCACTCCATAATCTTGCATTACCCAAACATCAATGGGAAGAGACGCCCACCAAAATGAATCAAACAGAGACGGTCCTCCAATATCCCCACATAGTCATTTGGATTTCTCGGAAGATGAATAAACTTCCTTGAGGAGTCCTTGCACTGGATCCCCAATATATATTTCATAGCATAAAAGTCATTAACTACAGAGAATAATATCTTGACAGGAAATAAGGGAAATAATATCTATTACACCCCCTTAGTCTTAGCGGGAGAGGAGCAGACGCTTAGATTAGAACAAAAACGAATAAACAGTTGTCTAGGGAGACCCTTGGCGAAGATATCGGCATATTAATTTTTAGGCGGAATGTGCAAGACACCAATGTCACCAATACGAACGCGCTCACGAACAAATTGTATGTCGATCTCCACATGTTTGGTGCGTTGATGCTGCACCGGATCCCCAGACATGTATATGGCACTCACATTATCACAATAAACCATGATAGCAAGCCGTAATGGTATATGTAACTCAAGAAGAATATCTTGAATCCCAGGTTGTTTCAGCAACGGCATTTAGCAACCTCGATATTCCACTTGACACTAGGCGAAGCGATTGCGGCGCTTGGAGGACCAAGAGACGAGGTTGTCTCAAAGAAAGATACAATAACCCCAGTTGACCGACGTGAATCTGGACATCCCGCCCAATCGGTATCGGAGTATGCGGTTAGGTCGAAATAGTGGAAACGGATAGAAACAAACCGTGATCAGTAGTACCCTGAAGATATCGAAGTATGCGCTTGAGAGCATGCATGTGAGGCTCTCTAGGTTCATGCATGAATAAACAAACCTGCTGAACCGCATAAGATATATCCGATCGGGTGAAAGTAAGGTACTGTAATGCCCCGAATAAGCTTCTGTATAAATTAGGATCCGCAACTGATGGACCAGACGTGACACTGAGCTTGGATTGAGTGTTGACCGGAGTAGATACTGAATTGCGGTCAGTCATGGATGCACGAGCAATTAATGATGTCCTTCATATATAATGACTGAGATAAAAACAGCCCTGAGGATGAACAAGTAGTAGTGATACCCAAAAATGATGCAACGGGCCAAGATCAGTCATAGCAAATTCACGTTTCATCATGTCAATGAAACCGTCGAGAGAAGAGCATCGAGTGGAGGCGTTGGGTACAATATCATCAACGTATAACAGTAAGTATGTGGTGTCCAATCCTGATTGATAAATAAAAAGTGAGGGATCACATACACTGCCATGAAAACCACAGCGAGTGATGAAGCTCGCAAATATCTGGAACCACACCCAAGGCGCCTGCTTGAGACCGTAAAGGGATCTACGGAGGCGGCAAACATAGTCAGGGAGAGTTGGGTCAACAAATCTCGGAGGTTGATGCATATAGATTGTCTCGGTCAAATCCCCATGGATAAAAGCATTCTTGACATCCAACTGGTGTATGGGCCAAGATCGCGAAGTAGCAATGGTGAGAATAGTGTGAATAGTGGCAGGCTTAACAACCGGACTAAAATTCTCAAAACAATCAACCCCAACTGTTGGGATTTACCATTTGCAACAAGTCGTGCCTTATATCGTTGCGGGAACCATCAGCATTAAATTTGTGACGAAAAAGCCACATGGAACGAATAATATGAGCACCAAAAGGTCTCGGCACTAGTTCCCAAGTATTTGTTTTCGACATGGCAATGTACTCATCTTGCATGGCTTTATTCCAGTTTGGATCCCTAAGGCCATATAGGTGAGACCTAGGTAGACGGGATATATGTTGTTGAGTTTGAACATGGAGGTTTAGTTTGTGAGTTGGTCGGAAAATACCACGAGAAGCTCGTGTGACTAGACGAGAAGAAGGGGCAGTAGAAGTAGTTGGAATGGTGGAAGTAGGTGCAATGGGAGGACTGGTAGTGGCTATAGGAAGGTTGGTAGGTGCCATAAAAGTAGGGACAGTAGGGAGGATAGAAATTGAGGAGGGCATGACCGGCTAGGAGATTGAGAAGTGCAGTCAGGAGAATCGTGAGTAGGCAAGGTAGGAGAGAACTGTTGTTAGACGTATGAGGAAAGGATGCAGCGGAAGAGTTCGATGAAAGACGACAATGTGGTGGAGTGTATATTTGCTGAGCAGCGGGAGAATGAGGTTGAGAAGATGTGGATGATGGGTTCAGGGTTCAGGGAAGTAGGTGCAATGGGAGGACTGGTAGTGGTTGTAGGCAGGTTGGTAGGTGCCATAAAAGTAGGGACAGTAGGGAGGATAGAAATTGAGGAGGGCATGACTGCCGGAGATTGAGAAGTGTAGTCAGGAGAATCGTGAGTAGGCAAGGTAGGAGAACTGTTGTTAGACGTATGAGGAAAGGATGCAGTGGAAGAGTTCGATGAAAGACGACAATGTGGTGGAGTGTATATTTGCTGAGCAGCGGGAGAATGAGGTTGAGAAGATGTGGATGATGGGTAGGCTAGAGGGACCAGAAATAGAGGTGAAATAGGTGTCAAAGAGAGATTTTTAGTGGGAGGACTACTAAGGGAAGATTCACTGAATGGGAAAACGTTTTCATCAAACGTTACATGGCAAGATAAAATAATTTTGTTAGTGGCTAGGTCGAGACAACGATAGCCACGATGGTGAAGAGGAAAACCAAGGAAGACACATCTAGATGAACTAGGAGCAAGTTTGTGTGGTGTGGTAGCGAAAAGATTGGGATAGCATAGTGTTGATGGGTGAAAACTACTCCTGCAGAATTTGGTAATTTGGGGTGTGGATGAGGAATGAATCTAAACCTTCAACAAATGCACTGCGCGGTGAGTGCTTGTAGATTCGAGAGATCAATGCAGCAAGTCCGGCCTAAACCAAAAATGGCCGTTCAGACTTGTTTTTGGTCACAAAGTGAAGAGATGGGGTTGATCTTAGGGAGGAAGCGAAGAAGGTGTTGAGATTGTGAAGGTGTTGGCTTGCTATGACTTGTGACGAGAAGATGGTTGAATATGATTTATCAACACTTGGTTTCTGACCAACTTGTGTTGTTCTCTCTCCAGTATATTCCTTGTTGTTGGAAATAGGGCGGAGACCCTATTTATACAAGTCATTGAGCCTCATTCACGTTTCTCGTGGGAAGTGGAGGAAGTGGAGTGATGGAGTAGTGGAGGTGTGTGTTGGTGTTACACGACCAGTCTTGCCCACTTCTCATGTCATCTCTAACCATCCATGACTTCCGACACGTTCTTGTGATGGCGCGTTGCACGCCGCATCTGTAAACCGCCAGACCAATACCCCGCATGTATCCCCAGTTTGTGACATGATTGATGTCTGGAATGTGGATCGTGGATCCACGAAAGATAGCATGTAATCTTGAATTGAATAAATCTGCGTTATTCGAGAAAGTCGATACTTGTGAAGTACCGTGTGTATTTTATGCGGTGTGCTTGCATTACGGTGTGGTACAGTGACGGGTAATGACTCCTCACTAACCAAATAACTCCTGACCAGGGTTGTATAAACTAAGTTTGGTGAAGTCGGACAGATGAGATGATGTTTGAGACACTCATCTGCGGCCGTTGATGAAATTAGGGTTTTTAAAGAGTGCGCAAGCATCACTCTTTAGCTTGGTCGAAACCAAGCGTGGGAAGGATTTTGGAGAGGACCGACCATACATGCGTGTTGACGGCATGATGGTGTAGGTGCACATATTCCGTTCCCTCATGAAAGCGCGATCCGGGCCCTCGATTTGGCCGTCAAAGAGGTGGTCGAGATTGATTTTTGCGATAAGAGTTTGATACCCAAGAAGCCGCGCCCATACCCTTTTCCAGCGCGTTTTCCAAGACGACCTGGCTGGTCGGTCTTGGCCGTTGGTTTGGCGTGTAGACGGTAGGGTGATGTTCACGCCTATGTCTTCCGTCTCATGAAACGTGATCTAAGCCACCCAATTCGTCCTGAAGTTGAGTGGTCGAGATCGATTTGCAATTTGGGAAGTGTATCCACGCATGTTTGAGGCGGGCGTTTGGATTGGCCAGGCATGATATGCCTTGGCCCACCGCATGAGGAGGTAGATGAGCTCACGGTGGTCATGCTTTGGTGTGACCGACCCTTGCTCAATCTAATCTGTGACCCTCCATTCGTCTTGGGAGAAGATGGACGCGCGTGATGGCTTGAACCCTAATTTTGGCTTGCAAAGCCGTGCGACCATGCTCTTTCAGGAGGACGAATTTGTTGTAACCAATCATGGTTGGTTTTGACCGACTGGTCATGTATGTAGGCGGTCACATGGTGATTGTGTCGACATGCTCCGGACCCTTGAGTCTGCATCTACACCCTCCATCTATACTGCGAAGATGGATGGTTGAGACCGTTTTGCGGCACATGTAATATGCCGCAAACCCTAATTTAGGTTTTCCGCCCATAATGCTTGGTATGGACGGTTTCTTGGCAAGCAAAGGCCAATGGTCGACCATGCGGGGTCGGGCCGTGTGTATTCCATACCCGCAGGGGGTGATGGAATTGATCTGGGTCATCGATCATGCTTGTGGAGTTGGATGGCTGCGATCGAGATCATATCTGGCAAGCTAAGGCCGTGTGTATTCCATACCTGCTTGGGGGTGATGGAATTGATCTGTGGTCATCAATCATGCTTGTGGAGTTGGATGACCTGCGATCGATCATATCTCGCAAGCTAAGGCCGTGTGTATTCCATACCGCTTGGGGGTGATGGAATTGATCTGTGGTCATCCAATCATGCTTGTGGAGTTGGATGACTGCGATCAGATCATATCCGGAGACTGATACAGTCAAGTCCGGATGCTCAATCGGGCTAGTATAACACACCGAGAATCATCCTGTACGGGTATTTCGTACATGGTTTCATTATAGTGCTTGGAGGTTCGTGTTACTCTGTAAGAGTAACACTCAGTCGTCATGCCACACTGATAATGATTCATTATAGTGCTTGGAGGTTCGTGTTACTCTTACAGAGTAACACTCGATCGTCATGCCACACGATAATGAGTACGGGGAAATACAAGGTCAATTAAGTGAGGGAGTATCCAACACTTATAAATGGCTTTATCTTTTACAAGATGTCGGCGCATGATTTTTCTGGTTTTTTACAAACTCAACCTTGAACGAAAATCCACCATCAACACATAGACAACCAAACGTACGAAGGTGGTCATAGGTTGGTTGACATTGGTAAAGAACGGACACAGGGGAAGTGAAGTTGAGGACTTTGGTGGGAAGAATGTTATGGAGATAGACATCCATATGAAGAGAATTAGCCCAATATTTAGAAGGTATGGAGGCATGAGACATAAGGGTGCGAGTGATGTCATTAACACGACGAATCATACGTTCCGCCTTCCCATTTTGAGATGAAGTGTGAGGGCAAGAAAATCGAAAAACCAAGCCATTAGTGTGAGTAAAATTATGAAAAGAGGAATTATCAAATTCACGACCCATGTCAGATTGAAAACATTTTATATCTCGTTCAAATTGAGTTTTGACGAAAGAACGAAATTCCAAGAACTTGGTATAAACTTGAGATTTTAACTTTACACACCCATAGATAATTTGTGAAGTCATCCAGCAAGAAAAGGTAATAACGAAAAACAGTCTCAACATGTAAAGGACAAGTCCATAAGTCACTATGAATGAGATCAAAATGAGAAAAAGTGATGGAATTTGATTCATAAAATGGCAGACGAATATGTTTACTAACTTGACAAGAATGACAAAGTTTGGTAGACTGATTCTTATTACATTGAATAAAAGAGTTGGAACGTAAATTATCTAAGATAGCCTTGCTAGGATGACCAAGGCGGTTGTGCCAGACATCGACGAGCACACAACAAGAGATAGATGAGGAGACAAGGATGTTTTTGGAGGTGGCACGGAAGAAGTGGTGATAGGATAAAGCTCCCCAGAGCTATTACATCGAAGGAGAACCGTCCTCGAACTCAAATCCTTCACAGAAAAACCAGACAGATCAAATTCAACAGACACATCATTATCAGTGGTGAATTTACGAACGAAAACTAGGTTTTTGATTATGTCAGGTACATCAAGAGTATCTTTAAGGTGGAGAGTTCGGGAAGGGAGATTTATAGACTTGGTACTACTAGCAGTAACTGGGATATAGTTGCCATTTCCAACTAAGATGGATTGTACATTATTAGTGTTGGAAACGAGTGTGTAACGTACCTATATCCATGATGATATGAGAGGTCGCACCGGTATCCATATAAAATGCATCATCAGGTGGCTGTAAGCACATGGAGCTATATGCTTCAGCAAAGTCATTAGGCTGTATTAACTCAATGGAGGGAGCAAGATATGCTTGAGCTTGACCGAAGCAAGAAGGATGAGGACGATGCTGAGCACTACGAGGGAGACCGTGAGATGATCCGCGTGTGGAGAATGATGACTGCCATGGAGGAACTGTGGGGTAAGGACACGATGGAGCAGCCCAGTGAGGAGGGTACGCTGGAGGCCGAGCTCGGTATGCTTGGTGGAAGTGTGGTGGTGTTGGCAGCAGAGGTGGATCCATAGATGGAGTTGTTGCTGCATTGTCAGGCTGTGGTGGTCGATTTGCACATTTACCATTTCCTGAGCGCTGATTACGTTGAGTTCCGCGGTCTGTTGATGAGGCTGTGGCAGCAAGGGCAGTTGATGAATACATACTAGTTTGCTGAGCACGACGAATTTCCTCGTCTTGCAATTGAGAGCGGCGGCATCAAAGGTAGGCATAAACTGTTGTATAAAGGATGCAACAGTGTTGTACTCTTCCGGAAGACCATTGACAAGTTGGATAACCAATCGTTTATCATTCATGGGGAAGTCAAGATCGGTCAATCGATCGGACAACGATTTAAGCTTATCACAGCAGTCATCAACGCTAGCACAATCAACAAACTTTAGATTGACAAATTGACTTTCAAGGGTCGCGAAGACGATTACCTTTGTTGTCTTGAAAAAGCTTCTTAAGGTGATCCCAAAGCTCTTTAGCGAGTTTTCTAGATTTCAGAACAGTGAGCATTAGATACTTGGCCATGGTGGAGAACATCCATTAACGGCAGAGAGCGTCTAGTTGTTTGAGGTATTGGCATCAATATCGTTGGTGTTGCTATTCCGTCGATGAGGAAGATGAGACGTAGTGAGCTTGGAGATGTAGTTCGAAAAGGAAAACCCATGACGAATATTCATCCAGGAGAATGGGAATTAGGGTTTTTATGTTATTGATAGTAAACGCCGGATGCAGGGTTTTTTTATCACCTGCCATGGAGTTTTTAGAAGAGGAATAGGGTTTGAGAGAAAAAAGAGAGGATCGTTGTTTAGGATGATACCATCTCGGAAGATGAATAAACTTCCTTGAGGAGTCCTTGCACCGGATCCCCAATATATATTTCATAGCATAAAATTCATTAACTACAGAGAATAATATCTTGACAGGAAATAAGGGAAATAATATCTATTAGGATTATCTATTCGCTGAAGGTGAATAATTTCTTCTGGATACAAGAAATCCACAAATGTCTCGCTTCTGATATCAAAAGAAACTATAACTCTGGAATTTTTTGCATAGACATAGCCAGGCCAATGAAGAGCACCATTCAAAAGCCAAATAGAAAAGTATCTTAGAGGAAGAACCAGGTACGGGTTCATGCATTGGATTGTTTTATACGAGTTTGATCCTTACGTATAGACCTCAACTTGAGAATAACTAAAAGAGCTCATATCATATTCCCAAACTAATACAATTTTCAGCAATTTGTAATTGTCAAGGTGGCTGTCGTAACCAACCCCATATCTAACTAGCTCTCTGCATTTTTCCGACTGGACATGGAAGCATGATAATATCTTACATTCACCAGTTGAAGGGTTCCAAATGCAAAATGTAGAATCTTCATCTGATATGCATAGGCAAATTAAACCATGACAAGAGCCCACTACTTGAATAACATAGTCTGAATCCCAGTGACGTTGGAAAAAGTTATTATTTATTGTGATAGATCCATCACATGTAACGGTGGACGCTAGTAACACTAAGAAAATAGAGAAACATCATTCTTTCATAACATCACAAAGGTTATGTACACTGTAATAAATACAGATGAAAGTCTGATAAGAAACACTATCAGCCACACATGTGTGGAAATCTAAACCATAGAAAATAGTAAAGACAGTTATTAATGAGTTGTAATAACAAAACAGTAAAAGTTAAATACACTTGTTACACCCACCCACCCACGCCACCCCACCACCCACCACCCACCCCGCAAAATGAAGGGGTGTTAAGACCTTCAGTTTGGATTTGAGAAACTCAAACCGTGGTGCTGCAAGACCTTTAGTGAATATGACAGCTGCCTGCTCCAATGTTGACAAATAGATAACTTGCAGAGACTTAGACTGAACCAGCTCGTCCAAAGCCAAATGTTTCATTCTGCTGTGAAAAATGGGATTTGAGGCTAGAGATATTGAACTTTTATTATCACAAGCAATATGAAGTTGGCAGAAATATATGTAAATCCTTAAGCAGATTGCATAACCAAACAACCTCAGCTGTTGTTGAAGCTAAAGATCTATATTCAGCTTCAGTGATGGATCTTGAAATAGTGGCCTGCTTTTTAGCTGACTAGCTAACAGGATTATTTCCAAAGAAAATACAATAACCACTTGTTGATTTTTCGATCATCAGGATTGCCTGCCCAGTCTGCATCAGAGTAACCTTGAATAGCAGTGAAACCTTTAGTAAAAAGAAGTCCATGATCTAAAGTACCTTTGAAAAATCTCAATACTCTCTTGGCATCTGTGAGATGTACAGAAGTTGGTGTCTGCATGAACTGACAGAGTTGATTAACTGCAAAACACAACTCAGGCCTTGTCCAAGTTAAGTATTGAAGAGCCAACTATGGATCTATATTTTGTAGGATTTGAAATGATATCTCCATCAGTTGCACTCAGCCTCTGTGAACTAGAATAAGGAGTAGAACATGGTTTGATACCTATCAAATTTGTCTTTCCTAGTAAGTCAAGAGCATACTTTGTTTGACTTAGAAAAAGACCTTTGATGTTTCTCTTAACTTTAAGACCCAAAAAATAATGAAGAGCTCCTAAATCTTTCACTGGAAACTTGGTGCATAGATAAGCAATTATATAATCACAATGAGAAGAATTATTCCCTGTTATGATTATGTCATCCACATATACTAAAATAATTGTGAGCTTAGAACCAAGTTTCTGAACAAACAAAGAAGAGTCTGCTTGAGAAGGTATAAAATCAATTACAACTAGAGCATCCATGAGCTTTTCATACCAAGCTCTAGGAGCTTGTTTAAGACCATATAAAGATTTATGTAATCTGCATACATAATCAGGATGTTCCTTATCTTCAAAACCGGAGAGGTTGTTTCATGTAAACTTCTTCTTTTAAATCCCCATGAAGAAAAGCATTACTTACATCTAACTGTTTGATATTCCAATTGAAATTAACAACTAGAGAAAGAACAAGTCTAATGGTGGCAGGTTTGACAACAGGGCTAATTTTGTGATGAAGATGATGAAGATGAAGATAGAATGTGAAGAAGAAGAAGAAGAAGAAGATCTGAATCGAGCATAAGTGTGGGAGATTAGATCGGTTTGGTGTCTGATACCATATTAACACTGAGAAAAGAGAGAAACATCATTCTTTCATAACATCACAAAGGTTATGTACACTGTAATAAATACAAATGAAAATCTGATAAGAAACACTATCAGCCACACACGTGTGGAAATCTAAACCATAGAAAATAGTAAAGACAGTTATTAGTAAGCTGTAATAACAAAACAGTAAAAGTTAAATACACTTGTTACTAGACGCTAGTGCTTCTGATGATGCTGATAATATCGAAGCAGAATCTATTAAACGACATATAGGATTCATGCACTCCACGAGAGATATGAGCATGAGCCTAGGTTTTTTCTTGTTATGGTTAAGGAGGTGATCCTTAATAAATTTAGGGTTATAGAGTAGTCTGCACAAAGGTTTACATACACACCTGCAACTTTGAATAGATTCCACCGGTAACCTTAATAAAACATCTGCCTGAATCTCTTCTGGTACCCTCGTAATCAACATCTTTTCTTTTATTCCTTTCTTATTCCTAGTTAGGGTTTGCTTTCAACAGATTCGATCAAATGATGCAGCAGCAGCATTTCATTTATAATAGTTTACATCTAGATTATGATTTGTAAGTCTAAACCTAGCTACGATTTTGGACTTTAGTGCTTGGCCGCTTGGGTTCGTTCGGATCGGGCCAAGAATAGTGCCAAGTGGAGGGGCTAGCTTGGCTACACATCCTAATTTTCACCACCATTGGCCAACAATACATAGAAAATAGAAGAAGAGCAACGCCAATGAGCTGGCTGAAAAACAAAATGGGACGAATAATCAAGCGGAATGGTTGCTACTTTAAATGTCCTCCACCTCTCCTAAAGTTTCACTAATTAATTAGAGCATCTCCAACGGGTTGGTGTAGGAATACATCCTCTCAAATTGTAAACTCCAAAAATCCCTAGATTTTAGGACTATTGGAAAGATTATCTCCAACCGATAGAAGTGTAGCTTGATATGGTAATCCACTTGTATTTATCTAATTAGTTGGACATGTTTTCTTCTTTTTTTAACTTTGATTTGATTGGTTAAATTTTGGAATTAGATTTATCACATCCTCTAGGAGAAACTCTAAAACCATAGGACAGATTAGAGGATGTGCTAATAACTAACTCACCACATCATCCTCACATTGTTCTTCACATCTCGGTTGGAGAACAATTTTTGACAAAAAATATATAAAAATCCTATGTGGCCTAAAATTTAAGAGTTTAATGTTGTCCCGTTGGAGATGCTCTTAGAGATTTCAGCTCGTTCTGAAACTAAGTCTTAAACTTTTCGTGTGGCATGACTAGTTGTCGCATGGGTTTACAATTCTGTCTTCATGTGCGAAAACAAAATATGGTTGGTCATACAAAAACAATTTAACGGAGGGAACAGGAAAATGTACGTTGAGATTGGATGCATTTTTTTATTATTTCGGAGATCGTAGAGGAAAGTGGTCTACAAAAACACTCAAATCCCACTGCCCAACCGTGCGTCAAATCAAAGTAAGCATTCTTTAGCGACACTGTTAAATATACAGAAAATCCCAAACAGCAGATGAAATTAAAGAATATTCAAAATCACTCGGTTACCAAATTCTTTCTATGAAGCCTTTTTTTTACCTGCAATTTGCTTAAAACTAACACAAAATTTCTAACCTTTTGAGAGCACTTCAGCTACCAGATTTTCTTGCAAGCAAACTTGGATATTGGATATTATCTTGGAAGTTGGAAATGCTACCAGATTCGACTGTATTTGCATTGCATTCCTTTACCCAACCAAAAGTAGGACCTGATTTATCAAGTGATACTAAACTCTCCACATAACTCACCGGTCGACTCCCTGCCGTATGATCAAAACCTTGGACTCCGAAATCTCTGGTTGAATCATTCTTAGGATCATACAGAATTTTTCTCTGGCCAACATCTATTAAAACCTTGCCGTCTGTAGAACACCATGCCAACTTGAAGAAAAAGTATGGATAACGAATGAACGTTTAATGCTGGCTTGTTTGGTCCAAGATTCTCTCACTCCATAATCTTTCATTACCCAGACATCAAGGTACCGACTCCCACCATAAAGGATCAAACAGAGACGGTCTTCCAGTAGCCCCAGATGGTCAAAATATGGATTACTTGTTCGCCTAAGATTAATAATTTCTTCTGGATACAAGAAATCCACAAATGTCTCGCTGCTGATATCAAAAGAGATTATAACTCTGGAACTTGTTGCATTGCTAAAGCCTGGCCAATGAAGAGCTCCATTCAAGAGCCAAACGGAAGAATGACCTGGAGCAAGAACAAAGTATTGGTTGTTCATGAATTGGATAGTTTTATACGAGTTGGATCCTAATGTATAGACCTCAACTTGAGAAAAACTACTGTAACAGAGATTCGTCCCATGCGCCACAGTTTTTACAATTCTAACCAATTTGTAATCGTCAAGGTGGGAGTCGTAACCAAACCCACATATACCTTCCATGCTATTTTGCCCAAACATATCACGGAAGCATGATAATATCTTATATTCACTAGTTAAAGGGTTCCAAACACCAAATCTACATTCTTTCTGATTTGACATGTGATGTAGGACATCCGTTAGATTTAGGATTAATAATTTTATTATTATTTCTAGAGTTTAATTAATTTAATATAGGTATATTTTATTTTTAGAAGTTATTTAATTCTAGAATATTATTTATTTTAGGGATTTCTTATGTTCCAAGTTTGAGTCATAGAGTTATTTAAATAGGAGACTAGTCCTATGTAATATACATTATTATAAACCAATATTGAGTTTACTCAACAATTCTTCTACTTTACTACCAAAATTCTTTATTCACGCTTCCGTTCTACATTAAGTGGCATCACGAGCTTCGGCTTCGATCCTTTTATTCTTTTCATCTAAACTTCCTTTACCCTTTCGTCACCTTTACTTATTGAGATCTCCGCATCTCTTCTTCTAAACCCTATTATCCTTTTATCTTTTAGTTACCCAAAAAAAAAAAAAAAATCGCCGACGGTGCTTTGTTTGATTCACGTCTGTCAAGAATTTACGAAGATCGTTTCCATCTTATATCTTACTCACCATTAATTAATTCCATCTCCTTATTCTTTGATTCCCATCTGTTCCTACGTATACTAAACAAAGCAAAACTATTCCACATCTTTTCTATCTTATTCTAATCATTCAGTCCACCATTTCTTTCTTACCTCCTAGTACTATTGTTCCTCTCAATCATTAGTTAATTCTTTTTCTGTCCAACTCCATATCCCGTCAAGTCAGCCCAACAGCAAACCCATTATCATACCTTAAAAGCCCACTAATCCATATTTTTCTAAACCGAGCTATTGAGCGTTGTTATCACGATGTTTAATTTCGACGACGTATTTCTTGAAATTGCCGAATTACACGAGGCAAGTCTTCAACATATCGCAAAAGCAAAGCTTATTTTGGATCAAATAGATTGGTCACAGTTTGATACCCTTCATGAGGTTACTCCTCCAACGATCTCTTGGTTCGGCGCTAACACTTTCTTCACCGGTAATAGAATCACCATCAATACTTTCTTTACAGGTTTCGAAAGTTAGTCAAGCTGAAGTACCAGTTGTTCCTATTGTTGGAGATCAAAAACCAATCATAAAGATGTCTGCTGATCTAACGTACTCCGAGAAAATTACCATGAAAGATATACTGCAACATCGGCGGCAGGTTTTAGTGTTAAACGATCTATTATGTGGTGCTACACTTTACTTTCATTGACGTACTCGAAGTATATTATTTGTTGGATGGGTCGTTTACAATACTTGGTGAACTCGAAGACGACTTCTTTTCAAGATGGCGAGCCTGATGTAGCACATGTTCTTCGGTACTTTGCTAATTCGAGACGAATTCTTTTCAAGATGGCGGGCCTGATGTAGCACATGTTCTTCGGTACTTTGCTAATTCGAGACGAATTCTTTTCAAGATGGCGGGCCTGATGTAGGACATCCGTTAGATTTAGGATTAATAATTTTATTATTATTTCTAGAGTTTAATTAATTTAATATAGGTATATTTTATTTTTAGAAGTTATTTAATTCTAGAATATTATTTATTTTAGGGATTTCTTATGTTCCAAGTTTGAGTCATAGAGTTATTTAAATAGGAGACTAGTCCTATGTAATATACATTATTATAAACCAATATTGAGTTTACTCAACAATTCTTCTACTTTACTACCAAAATTCTTTATTCACGCTTCCGTTCTACATTACATGCGTAAGCAAATCAAACCATTACAAGATCCCACTACGTCAATACAGTTGTGCGGATCCTGTCCCTTGAAAAAGTCATTATTCATTGGAATAGCTCCATCACATGTAACAACAAATTGGCGCTGGTGATGCTTGATGATGTGATAATATTGAAGCAGAATCTATTGAACGACAAGTTGGATAATAATCATTCCACGACACCGAAGAGATAAGCATGAGCCTAGGGTTTTTCTTGTTACGGTTAAGGATGTGATCTTTAATAAATTTAGGGTTATAAAGTAGATTGCACAAAGTTTTGCTTACGCACCTGCAACTTTGAATGGATTCCACAGGTAACCTTAAAAAAATGTCTACCTGAATCTCTTCCGATAGCCTCATCATCGACATCTTTTCTTTTCTTATTCTTAGTTAGGGTTTGGTGTCAACGGGTTCTCTGCACCATTTCATTATGTAGATAGTTCTAGACTATGATTTATAAGTGTCAAAACCTGGCTATGAATTTTATGGCTTGGGTTCGTTCGGATCGGGCCAAGTTTAGTGCCAAGTGGTGGGCTAACTCGGTTGCACACTACAACAAAAAGTGCTATAGATCACATACTAAACATCACGATGTATGAACACTTGTGGTCAGGGGCGGAGCTAGAAGGTTTTGGTTGGGGGACAACCATATGCACATATTATCTCAGATAACTGCGGCCGAAGGCTGAAAAAAAAAAAATTTTTTACATTTTTACCACCAACAGTGTAGTAATTTGTTCACTCTTTGAAGGAAAAATACTAAAAACACATAATCAACCAATCAATCTGAATATTAATTAGTGTGATTTAATATTTGCATATAGATAAGTTAGCTAACTTTACTAATATAACCTAAAATTATCTTATCTAACGATAATTAGGGGGACAAATATTCAATTTCCTAAATTATCTCTACTAATTTCCTAAATCATCTCTACTAGTTTTTGTTTGATCAAAAACTAGGAGGACAACTGTCCTCCTAGTCCCGGCGTAGCTCGCCTTGCTTGTGGTCTTTTAAGGGCTAAAACTTAAAGATCATTAATATTATAGTGTTTGTGATCTTAGATACAAAGGAATAATTAATTGGGGATATGGGAATTGATTGGGGGATATAGCTACAAGACAAAAACGGTGTCCCAATAGCAATTCTGGGTGACCCCCTATGTAATTATTTTTTTAATTCCTAATCTATCCCCCACTAATCAGGATTATTGATTAATTATAATTAGTAAAATGTTAAGTATTTGGGGATAAATTAGTGTGTATTTATTTTTATTTGAATTTGTGTGGGTTAGTTGAGAGTAGAAGGAGGGAAAATGGTTTTTGAGTGGAAATTTTTTTTTGAAAATGAAGATGATTGTGATGAGAGAATTGCTGCTAAGAGGTTGAAAATTTGATTTTTTTTCTTTGAATCCACCATTGTTGTAGCTGAAAAAGCTTGGTGCTGGCATGGTATTCAACCAAAAACCATGCCGGCATTTGCTGGAAATTTTCATAAATTGTTTGCCACTCATGGTTTTTGCTTAAATTTCTATGCCGGAAAATGATGAAAATTATCCAGAAAATTGATTTTTTTTTTTTTTACTTAACTACCGGCATTGATAGATTTATATCGAGCATGCCGACATTTAGTTCCGGCATTGAATTTCATCACTTCCGGCATGGTCTTCATCATTTCCGACATATTCTTCATCACTTCCGGCGTGGTCTTCATCCTAAATAACCATGCCAGAACTCACTTCCGGTGTGGTCTTCATCCTAAATTTCTATCTTAGGCACATGATGAAAAGTATTGAGAAAATTGATTTTTTCACTTGACTACCGGCATTAATAGATTTATATCGAGCATCAGGAATTTAGTCCGGCATTGAATTACATCAATTCCGGCATGGTCTTCATCACTTCGGCATGACCTTCATCATTTCCGACATGTTCTTCATCACTTCCGGCATGGTCTTCATCACTTCCGTGGTCTTCATCATTTCCTTTTACATGTTCTTTATTATTTACGACATGTTCTTCATCACTTCCAGGCGAGAAGGAGAAGAGAATTTGAAAGGAAATGGGGAAAATTTAGAATTTGAAAGAGAATGGGAACATTTTGGTTTCAAAGTTTTTACCCTAAAAAGATTAATAAGAAGTGGAGATGGAAATGGGGGAATATGATTTTGTTTTTGATTTTAAGTTTTTGATTTTTATTTTGAGGGAAGGGTGTTTTAGTATTTTCGCCCCCAAAAGTCACCCCTTAGCACACACCATGGGTTGGGGGAAGTAATTCATATCCCCAATTAATTCCCATATCCCCCAATTGCGCGTTCATATAAAGACCTATTGATAGACACATTTTTGTGTCTGAATTGTCCTAAGTGTCTCTATTGTTGGTACTCGATTCTGTACTTATTATGGTGTTTTTGTGTGTGTAGGTATTTTTGGGGAATAAACATTTTTGGAAAATTCGGCTCGAAAAATTATGCGGAGCACCCCCGGAGGACATTTGCTATGCGGACTCTTACTTTGGATAAGGGGCACCTCTTATTCCTTTTAGAGTTCTTGATAGGGGCAACCCTTTCTTCTTCGTTTGAAACTGTTTTTGGCGCTTGAAAATATTTCTCTCACCTGTGGAAACTGCTGGAGTGGATTTGTGGAGAGTTTCTCGGTTTTTGGTTGAATTGGACTCTTATCGGCTTGTTACACCTAATCGGGGCCCGGTAAGGAGGTTTGTTTGAGAAAAGGAATAGAACGCGCGAACATAAGAAACGGAGAGGATAAATATTCTCGGGATTTTCTCCCGAGTTATTTTTTTGAGTTTGTGCGTGCCCTGAGAGTGTTCTGCTCAATCTGTTGCCTGCATATTTCGTGTTTGAATGATCTCAGCTTCCACAAGACGCATGCAGAGATTAAACAGGGAAATTATCTCGTGGAGAATAAAAATGATAATGAAGAAGATACGGGAATTATTTGGGAGTAATGAGGAGATATTCGAAGCCCTATGTAGTATATATAGAGTGTTGGAGTATCAGAGAAGGTTGGTGGAGAGTTAGGGGAACGAAATAGGGTGAGAAATCAGAGTTGCAGAGCTCGTCTCTGCTGCTGCCATTGAAGACGAAGAACACGAAGAACAGACATCCAAAGCCCGTCGTTCTTCAACAGTGTCAATAGACCAGTGTTGTGGGTCGTAGTTAAGGAGGCGGTCGTTTTTAAACGATGCGACGTGACACATCATATATATCGTTCTCTTTAACGATTTGGTTTGTAACAAATATAATTGTTACAAACCCGGTTTTCAAAATTCATTCCATTTTCACCTCTTGTAAACACTTTTTGAGCAATGAAAAATTATTCTGGGTGTGTTTCCAACATGATGAGCTAGACCCCATTACTGGGACGACGGAGGAAGACGAATTTCATACATGGGTAATTTCAATTAATTCTTTTTATGACTTTTGCACTAATTAAAAATTGAATTATGATTTGATTCAATTAGCTATTATTTTATTAGATGGGTCATGTTTGCTTAAATGTTTGATGTCCCATGCTTACGATTTATAACTAATATTTTGAGAATCTACCTTGGAAAAAATAAGAGTCCATGTTTTTATTTTTTGAGCTATAATTGTTAAAACAATTAATATTTGAACCTTTTGTTATGAGTTTGGCGGAATCCCGAGTCCCAGTAACTATCTTCATCTTGTGACATAAATTGTATATTTTCTCTATTTTTATTATTTTTCTTTATTAAATCCTAAAATTAATTTCAACAAGTCCGAGTGAACGACAACTCTATTTACCACTATTCTAAATTCGATCACCTATCCATTCATCTCATACATTTTAAGAAGTGTGATCTTACAATTTGAGCATTTGACTACTCTAACCACTATTTTGTGATCAAAAATCTGTCCATTAAGCTTTTTTGATAAATTTTAAGAAATATTTGCAGTGAGTGTGGCTCGAACCTGAGACCTTCAGGTCCATTAGAGGAAAAAAAGACAACCCACAAAATTTTGGGGGGTCCAATAGCAAAACCTAACTTCTACTTGCCTACTCCTCGAATTCTCAGAACTCTTTTCTCACTTTTTTTTCACTCTCAAAACTCTCTCCATCTCTCCCCCCTTTATCTGCTCTCGATTTTTCTTCAATTCATAGAGAATTCAAGCGATTTTTCATATAAATCGCTAATTTCATTTGGATGCAGGTATGATTCAACTGATTCCCCTCTTGTTTTGTTTGATTTGAGTAGTTCTTAATGTTGGCGTTATGATGAGGTTTGGTTTTGGTTTGATCTGCACTGGTTTTGAGTTAAGTTTGTATATTAGGTTTTGATTGTGATGAAATGATCTTTTGTTTGATTTGAGTTAATGATTTTGAAGAGTAATATCTTGATTATTAGGGAATTATTTGGATATTTACTTAATAGAGGTGTGGAATGTTAGGGTTTTGTATAATTTGGCTGGGGATGGGGATGAGATAGTTGGGGTTATGGTTAATTAGTCTGAAAATGAAGGATTGGTTGCCTAATTGGGTTCAAACAGACACGGTAATGTTGTTGATTAGGAGTTCTGGTGCTAATCCAGTGGTAGTGGACCTAGTGGTATAAGATGTGAACTGGTATAAGCTTAGTTCTGCAATTTTGTTGGTGAACATGTGAACAGAGATTAGTTTATATAAGATGTCAATCTCGGAGATGAAATCATATGCAAACTAATGAGTAGAACTAGCCATCCATTACAAAGTCTCTTGCCATCTGATTTCCAAGCTAGGTTTAGATAACCTCAAAAGTAAACGCCCATTTTGAGTTATCAATATTTGATGTTGTTGATGGTGGTTTTTAGCTTAGGGGAAAATCGTAAAACCCTAGTCTGACGTATTAATAATGTCAAAACCAAGCACATTTATTGAACCCTTTAATTTGTCTGCAAGAAAATTACCAGGGTACCTTTTTTTAATGCTAATTAGGGTTTCGACAGGCCAAAACCCTAATTCTCACACCGCATGTGCCAATGGCTAACCATGTCAGCCACACCTACCGCGCCAAGGCATGCTAACCATGCTAGCCAAACCCATGCGCCAATGGCAAACCATGTCATCCACACCTACCGCGCCAAGGCATGCCAACCATGCTAGCCGCACCCCTGTGCCAATGGCAAACCATGCCAGCCACATCTACCGCGCCAAGGCATGCCAACCATGCTAGCCGCACCCCTGTGCCAAAGGCAAGCCATGCACTGAATAAAATAAAACGAATTGATACACTAACATGGCAACAAATTTGACATGCAAGTCCACACGAAGATTATAGAGACTTTTTCCCGTAAATCTACAAAATTTTCGTTAAGAGATACTCCCTTCGTCTCTAAAAGATAAATTTGTTTAGTTTTTTACAAAAAAATTAAGAAAACCAAACATTGTAGCCACTATTTCATGTTTTTTCCTAATTTAACATTGGTCTCCATTCATTTGTTATAAGAAAGATGGGAGAGAAGTGGTCCCCCTTTAATATTAAGAGAGAAAAGGGAGAGAGAAGTGGTCCCTCTATGGGTATACTAGTAAAATCATAACATTTGACTTTCCACATATGGAAACAAGCCTATTTTTTGACATACCCAAATAAGGAAATAAGCCTATCTTTTAGAGACGGAGGGAGTACCCTTTTAGGATTCTTAGAATTTATATAAGACGGAGGATCCATTGACAGTCTCATATTTGACAAGATTTTACAGTCTGATGTGAGTCGTTGGATCAGAGAATAAACACGACCTAGATCATCTCATACTGAAATGGGCAATCCGGGTTTTTTCACACCCATATGACTGCTTTTCTCTCTTCCTCGTCCTCCCACCTTAATACCTCTTCATTCTTAATGAATTTACTCGTCAAGTTATGTGAAAGAGTAAAATTTTCGTAATCTGTTTGCATTACATGAATTGATCAAGTTAATTAGGATTAGTTCTTTTGTTAATCTTTAAAAAAAAACATTAAAAAGTTGGTTTTTCCTTTAAATCTCCGTGAATCTCTCTGCAATCTATCTTCAATCGTAGCACCGATTTCAGTTCTCGAATAGAAAATCTCCATTATTAAGAACGTACTAATAACGGGTTTTCTTCCTCTTCTTCTCTAGGGTATATGTTTAAGTGAATATTAGGGATTGGTTTTGGGCATAGGAGATCTAAATTGTTTTTTCTTCCCATCTCTCTTTTTGAAGATAGATTGCAGAGAGATTGGTTAGATAAACAAATCATAGGTTTGATGAACAAGACAACAAATACGGAGTTAGATACATCATTTTTTGATTAGATACATCATTTTTTGATTCCTTCATCATAATATTTCACCTATGACACCAGCTATGATGGATATTATTTCACCTACTTCTTCTGCAACAACTATTTCAGATACTACTGATACTATTTTACCTTCTACAACAACTGCTACTTCTTCTATTTCAGATACTACTGATTCTAGTTTACCTTCTACAACAACTGCTACTTCTACATCCAATCACTCAATGCAGACTTGAGCAAAAAGTGGAGTTTTCAAACCAAAAGTGTATCTAGCAACAAAGTATGCTTTATCTTCTACTCATCTTTCTCATCTAGCCTTTCAAACAACAACCTATGAACTATGAATATACTGCTCTAAAGAATGCAGGTACTTGGACATATGTTCCACCTCATCCTTCTCAAAATTCGATTGGATGTAAATGGGTATTCAAAATAAAGTATAATCCAGATGGTACAATTGAAAGACACAAAGCGAGGCTTGTTGTAAAGGGTTTTCATCAGTCATAGGGATTGGGCTATACTAACACCTTTAGTCCTATTTTAAAACCAGCTAAAATAAGGTTAGTACTTTATCTTGCAGTTAACTTTGATTGGCAAATAAAGCAGCTTGATATGAGCAATGCTTTCCTTCATGGAGATTTGAAAGAAGAGGTGTATATGACACAACCTCCTGGGTTTCAAGACAAAGAGCATCCAAATTATGTGTGCAAACTCAAAAAGTCTTTAAATGGATTAAAGCAAGCTCCTAGAGTTTGGCATGAAAAATTATCAGATGCTCTTATTTCACTAAACTTTATACCATCTCTTGCAGACTCTTCTCTCTTTGAAAAAAAAATTGGTTCTCAACTAACCATTATCTTGGTTTATGTTGATGACATTATCATTACTGGAAATAACTCTGCACATTGTACATCAGTTATCTCTCACTTATCTACTCAGTTTCCAGTTAAAGATTTGGGTAATCTTCACTACTTCTTAGGACTGGAGGTAAAAAGGAACAAGGATGGTATATTTCTTTCACAGACTAAGTATGCTTTGGATTTGCTTGATAAGACAAATTTAACAGGAATAAAACCTTGTTCTACACTATGTCCTGCTTCTTTCAAGTTAAGTGCTACTAAAGGTGAACTATTATATAATTTAACTGAGTATAGGTCTATTGTTGGCTCTTTACAATATCTCACATGGACAACACTTGAAATATGTTTTCCTATTAATCAAGTTTGTCAGTTTATGCATTCTCCTACAACATCTCATCTAACTTAGCTGCTAAAAGAATATTGAGGTATATTAAAGCTACTCTTAATCATGGTCTTCTTTTTGCCAAAGGACTAAGCGCTTTCTGGGTGTTCTCTTGATTGGGCCGGGTAACCCGGATGATAGAAGATCAACAAGTGAATCTTGTGTATTTTTTGGCTCAAACCCTGTCAGCTGGAGCGCTAAGAAACAATCCACAGTTGCAAGATCTAGTACCGAGGCTGAATATAGAGCTCTAGCATCAACAGCTGCAGAAGTTGTTTGGCTCTGTCAACTTCTTACAGATCTACATGTTTTTCTGCCAACTTCTCCAACTATTGTTTGTGACAATAAGAGCTCCATTGCTCTTGCTTCAAATCCAGTCTTTCACAATAGAATGAAACACTTAGCTCTAGACTTTCATTTTGTACGAGAGCTTGTTCAATCTAAATCATTGCAGGTTATCTATATTTCTACTTTGGAATAGGTAGCAGACATCTTCACCAAAGGTCTTTCAGCTCCAAGATTTGAATTTATTAAACACAAACTGAAGATTCTCAATCCTCTTCAGTTTGAGGGGGATAGTGACATAGTAAGTGTTATAGTCAGTCTGTGTATATAATATTCACATATCTTTCTATGTAGACTATCTTCACATATATGTCATGTTCTAGTTCACATAGAGTTCACACATGTGTGTTAACGTATGGCTGTCATTGAGTTGTACGGACAACTATAAATACTGTACACAAAGTACATTGTGTTGTTATTAAGAAAACTCTGTGTAAAATCCTTTCTCTGTAATTTCCTTTCTTCATTAATGAAATCTTTCAATCTATATTCTACTAGACAAGCTTCGTCAAACTTTTTCCTGCCCATTATGTGGAGCGATGCCCAGATTTCAAACCTGCGCCTCCATTACTATATGAATGTGCAGCTGGGAGATACGGTGCAAAGTTAATTCTTAATCCACATTTATGGGCTAGCTAGCTTCATGTATAACAACATAGATCACGTTTTCCCTTTTCTCATTATCCTGCTTGGCGAAGGCGGGATTTTTAAAAGTCTAATGTAAATTTTCTAGCGTTCATGGCTATCACCGAAGAAGGAGGCGACATACGGTTTTAGCTTTTTCGAGGACACAAAGTTTTAGTTGTTTTTGATTGTGTGAGAAACTTGTGCACCTAGCAAGGATAATTTAGACCGAGTTAAAAATAAAATTAGGATCGAGCCTAGTTAACGAGTCAACCCATGATTTTTACGCTCCTCGGATCACTTTTTGCTCTCCCTTTAACAAAAATCATCAAATTTGATCCAACTCATTACAAATTCTCTATTCTTTTTAGGGACATGGGTATCATTTTTACCACCATCGTCAAATTATTAAGATGGGTCAAGCTATTAAGGAAGAATAAGTAATTGGGGGATATGAATTACTTCCCCCAACCAAAGGTGGCTGTTAAGGGGTGTTTTTTGGGGGCGAAAATACTAAAACACCCTTAGATTAATTAAAAAACATTATGAAAAGACTGTTATACCCTTTCAACTAAAACATAAAATCAAATAACCAAAATCATATATCCCCCAATTCAATTTCGTACCGGCATAGGCTAGTTTTTGAAAGAAAAAAAAATTCTTCATCTTCTTCCTCATCGTTCATTCTTCATCGACGATTAATCGTTGAATCAAAAATTTCTTCGTCGATTAACATAACATGACCATGCCTCCAAGAACCAAATCGAAAGCAAAACCGAGAACCAAATCGGCTGCTCAACAAACACATGAACGAAGAATCGAGAACATTGCTCAACAACTAGAAGAGGACGCAGCAGCGACGTGCTTGGATGATCAAACACTCATGGCTTCTGCGAAAGGTAAGTGATTTTTAACTCATTTATGATTGTTTTACTCGATTTGTAGCCATGGGTTTAGGTTAGAATCGCCTAGAATAGCTGAACTTGTCGAGTTACGAGTACCGACATTGGATCTTGGTTTGAATACCAAGCCCAGTTTAGGTACCCGCATAGAATTTGGGTGAATACCACCACCGGTTTGCATTCCCTGAAATCGAATTTTTTTTGGCATACCATTAGGGTTGAATACCATACCGGTAGTCAAATAAAAACACACAGGAACTTAATTGTGTATGTCTAATTCTATCTAGGTTTCGTGAATGCTTTCGTATTTCAAAACCGGCATCTATTAGTTCAATTCGACAATGCCGGTATTACACTTAAAACATACAGGGAACATCACTTGAAATGGTGCTCAATACCGGCACCTAATTTTGTTTCTAAAAATGCTTGGTACAACAATACCCGGCATTATCGATATTTAAGTTAATATGCTTAGGTCCATCTTCACCGGCATTGGTTTGTTTAGGGATTTGTATGCGGTTCCTAAAATGCCATGACTTTTCTAATGTTTGTTTTGTTTGCTTATGTTATAGGTCAAGAGCCAAAGAAGCGAAGAAAGATAAAGGTCCTATTCTCACTAAGAGAAGGAGGAAGGACGGTCTTGATACTCCTCGGTCCCGCCCTCCACGGGGAAAGACGCGGTCGCAAGAAACGTTTGGGGTTTGAAACAAGAGGGTCAATTTGGGAGAGTGGTGGTGAACGTAGTGCACTTGCAATCAAGTGAAGGTCTTGGAACACTTGAGGACGATGAGCATGATGGAGTGGAAAGTGAGGAGGAAGATGATGAGGTTCCCCCAAGTCAATTAGCAAGCCAAAGCTAAGTTGGTGGGACTAGTCAACAACCCACACAAGGCAAGGACAAGGGCAAGGGCAAACACAAAGTTAAAGGTTGTCACCTTCCTCACCTTGATGACATGTTACCCGACCGCGATGATGGTAAAATTTGGGGTCAAGCTCCTAAACCAAAGTACTCTTTGGATACAAGCACTCTTGGGCTCGTCTATCTTTCAAACTTATGTAAGCATTTTTTATTTTGTGCATGTGCATTGTTTTATCTTTTACATCATCTCTTAATCGTATTATCTCATATTTGTAGGATCATACTAAGGCTATGCGTGTTTGCTGAAACCAAGCTGCGGGCCGAGTGGAAATTGTCGTCGGAGCATGAAGATGTCCAAACCTTAGTAAAGAACTGCGATGCGTATTCTTTGGTTGAAAATTACGTGAATCCGAATCTTCATGACCGTCAATTGCTTCGTCGAAAGGTATCATGGTGAAACTGATACAATGCACTTCCCGTTTGGTGAGATGACCTTGATTCCTGAAGATGCTCATGACATTCTAGGCTTGAATGTTATCGGCAAATCAATTTCAGAAGGAGTTGAGTCTCGGGACCTATAATGGTCGAAGTTGCACGATTTGACCCAAAAAGTTTGTTTGGTTTGGGACTTCAAAACTTCTTCGGATAGCTTTTATGTAGCATAGAACGGAAGTAAGACGAAGACATTCAAGGCGACGATGCTTAAGAAGATGTTTGAAAATACAAAGGCTAGAAGCTCGGTGGATGGATGGGACCACCGCAGATTCGGTATATCTGACCACCGCGTGCACTGTTATACATCTTAGGCACTAGGGCATTCCACGACACTAATGGCAACAAGGTAAGTGCAAACTTTCTCCGAGACCTTGATCCGTTGGAAGGTGTTTATGGCTATTCTTGGGGCACCATGATCATGGCACATTTGATGGCGGAGATGAGAAGGGCTTCATTGGCTAAAACAAACCAATTTGTCGGAATTTCACTCTACTCGGTACAAATTTCTTTAATCTATTGTTGACATGTATTTTTTTACTTATGTTCACATGTATATTGTTCACATTGGATTAGGTGTGGTGTTATGAACACTTCCCAACCTTATTCAAGGACTGCCAATTCTTGAAGATCAAAGACCTTCACAACCCGATACCCCTAGAGCTCGAGGTTTGAGTTTAACGATGTCAAAGCCCGGTAACAAAGGTCGAGTCATCGAAATGAGATTGGCTCTGGATGCTATGAGGTGGAAGACGTTGTGTTCGACACTTATAAGGAGATTAGAGGATACCGTCAAATTCCAAGAGATGTTGCATTTTACCATGGGCGTTGTACCACCCAAAAGGATACATCATGGCGATCCATGCCGTGTGATGCGCCAACATGGATTTAAGCAATTATCCCGTTTTTGGTCGACCTCTGAGGATAATTATCTTCTTTACTTTTCTCGGTGCAATTCAACTCCCAACAAGTTGCATGTAGTGTATGATCCAGAACCGGAACCAACACATTGGAGGGATAGAGCGCCCCGTCGTTTGGTTGATATTAGTAAGTAGGAGATTGCAGAAAATGGTTTTGAAGTTGATGAAAACTACATGATGGATTACCTAGAATGGTCACATCCTTATGTCGTGCGCCCTCCCTCCGTCGAAGCTCCACACCAAGAAAACCCTCCTGTTGAAATTCCTCCACCTCCACAACCTACGATGGCCCACCTTCTTAAGACTTTAGGAATGGTGGTAAGTTTTCTTAATTGCTTATATTCTCATTAAATGTAAACATAATCAAATATTAACATATATACTGATTATGTGTTTGATGTATTAATCTAGCGACGTCGGCTTGGCAAGGTCACGAAGATGTTAGGTTGCAAGCATAATGACGGGGTGGTGCTATCTCTTCAAGAAATCAAGGAACTCGAGGAAAAGCTTCATAGAATTGAAGAAACCCACCCTACGGTCAAAGCTATGTATGGGGAAACAAGGAAGGCGCCCGACCCAAAAGAAACAAAAGACTAATTTAGTTTGAGAGAATTGATGACAATTAGTGATGGTTAACTCTTTAAGATCTGTGGTTACGTCAAAAACAATTTCAAACTTGTTTTGGTTTGTACTGTAGGTTAACTCTTTAGTTCTTTGGTTTATGTTGAAACTGACATGTACCGGAACAATCAGGTTAAATTATTAGGTTCCTGTATAGAAACTGACATGTACCGGCATTGTTACGTTTGCTAAGGTGAATGACGGTATTTCAAATGTCCAAATACTCTTAAATATGTGATAGAAAACCGGCATTGTAAGATTCATTTTGACAATGCGGTATCAAAATTTCCAAATACTCTTACAGAGTTGACATAAAACAGGCATCATTGTTCTGATTTCCACAATGCTGGCACTTTGATTCATTCATTTCAAATTCTCTTTTATTTCGGTCTGAAGTAATCGACTACATTGGATTAGAAACTTTAAATTAAAAAAACAGTGAATGGATTGAACTTAGTTAGAGATAATCTATTTCCATCCCTTTTCAACAATTGCGGAGCCTTTGAGCATTTCCCTAATTTGTTCAAAGACATCGTCCGGAATGGGGGTGTCAAGGATCATCCTCATTGGCTCTTCTTCTTTTTCAACGTATTCCTTTCCCTTCATATAACACCCATCACACCCATCGATAGGCTTACAATGGACCTTGTGGTTTTCTATTGACTCTGCTAGTTCAACCGCTTTGTCAAACCATTGAAACTCATCGCACTTTGGGTGATTCAAACACCTCAGAAACATTCTTCCATTTTCAGCATCATCAGTTTTTGCAATCCAAAACCGGCGTGTCCCATCACAGCTTCTACACTTTGAATAAATAAATGGACAGTCCATGGCTAGGTGAGAAGGTGACTTGCAAATTTGACACTTGCAATGATGATTACTCAAGAAAAAATTGTATTAGTTTTCCGTCATAGTATTGAAGAGCATGTTGTTAGGAAATCTACTTACTTTGCAAATAGAGGTAGATGATGAATCCCCCATTCTTTGAGCCGTGCTTGCTTACTTGAGAGAATGATTTTTTTTTATTTGGTGCTTGGTTTGTGTAGTTTTTGCCAAAGGAATGGGTGATGTTATATAGAAATGATGCTCAACGGTCATATTTTTCAAAAAACTAGCCGTTTTTTTAAATTTTACACATTCCGGCATAGAGGTTATTAAACAAAGAATGCCGGTATTAATTGCATATTTGGGTAGTTTCCTGTAAAGATTTTATGCATTACCTAGTGTTATACCATGTAGTGCCTGGAACACAATACCGGCATAGTTGTAGTTCCTCCTACGTATGCCTTGGTTACTGAAAATTGAATGCCTTACGGCTAGTTTTTAAACCATACATTTGAAAACATTAGTTCCGTGGGATCTAAGTTACTTAGAGTGCCGTCACTAAAGTGGAAAATATCCGTTATGTCGACATCTATTTAAAGGAATGGATACACCCATTGCAGTTGATACCGCACAGATATATCTCCAATGGATTATCAATCACCAGCTGACAAGTTCATCAATTCCCTCGAGAAAGAAAAACATATGAGGAAAATATTGTCAACTCCAACAGGAAATCAATCATCAACCACGACCAACTCCGTTGCCACAATACTAGAAAAACTAAGAAGGAAGGAAGAAACCACCAAGTCAATTGCCGCAATGGAAGAAGAGATAATCAAGAGGAAAAGAGAAGAAGAAGAGGAAGCAAAGCTTGAACGTTATCGTAAAAAAATTAGATAAGATAAAAGCGGAAGGCGAGGAAGAGGTTAAACGTCAAAAAGAAGCTAAGATAGAAGCGGATGTTGAGGAGGAAAGCAGTGGGTTAGAAATTACTACATAGTATCGGTTCTTGGGAGGATCAACGCCCTTGGATGTTTTTGGGGCCTTGTAATGACTGGTTCTTACAAGCATAACAAGTTTGATGGTAATAAACGCATAATTGAATACGCTCATCAAATTGTACGCATTCGAACTAATGCACTCATCAAATCATGTCTCAAATACAACGAATTTCTTGCAAGATACAATGGTGATAGGTATGAAGCTCGGGATGCATATACGAAGTGGAGAAAAGAGCCTTTTAGGCATTTCAAGCAGACTTTGCTTGTTCAAGATCGTTCCAATAAATCATGAACTTGTAATACCGGCATCATTGGTATGTAATTACCTATGCCGGATTTGGTGGTATTATATAGAAATGAAGCTCCAACGGTCATATTTTTCAAAAAACTAGCCGTTTTATTTGAAATTAACAAGTACCGAACATGTTCGCAATTATACATGTAACGCCGGTATCCGGTGCCGGCGTTAAACCATGTTGTTATACTATGCCGGTGCTTGGTACCGGCAGTGTTTGATAATAATTCTTGTATGCCGGTATTGGACTTAAAACATACAAGAGAGTTTATGAATTTGTCACCAGTGCGGCATTGATATGTGGATTCATTCCATGCTTAGGTTTTGAGTACCGGCATTCGTTTCTCATATTTCGAGAATGCCTAATGGACTTAAAACATATATATCTATACCAACGGTAACTTTGACTAGTAGGAGCAGTTATTGCAGAAGTAACCGTTATTTTTTTTTTAAACAAACTAGCCGTTGGGTACTTTTTTGCTATAAATAGAGACCTATCTCTACCAAACTTATTCACCCATCACTTTCAATCTTCCTAAATCAATCTTCCTAAAAATGGCTCCAACTCCGTTCAATAATCTAGAAGATGTTGCTATTGTCAGAGCACACACCACTCTCACAAAGCACTCCGTTGAAGAAGCGCAATGGGTGGAAAGTAACGAAGACCCAACCGGAGGGCCTTACCTTGGGCATGATCAAAACACCAATGCTTGGTGGAAACGTGTGTTTAAGGTTTTCAAAGCACTAAACGGAAATCGTTCAAGGAGGACACTCACGCAGATAAGGGAAATGTACGCTTATTTATACAATGAATGCGTACTGCTTAGAAACGAATTGAAAGCGCGTAAGGACGCTATGCCAAACAAAGACCGCATGAGTAGAGTAAGTTTGTGAATGAATAGGCCGTTCATCAAAAATTATTTATTTGGTTATGATTATTCAACAACGCTTATTTAAATAATTGTTTTTCCTGTTCTTTGGGTGGGACTCAATACGAATTAAGGTACGGTCATGAGTTTTACGCACGAGGACTGCTACACTCTCTTGGAGGAAGTTGAATGGCAATTAAGCCCCATATAATTAAACTTCGTAGAGAATCCCTAGCGCGATGTATTGAACAATTTTATGTGTTTTACTTCTATTTTATTTCAACTACATGTATGTTTTTTCGATTCAATCCTAGAGGAATGCTACACTCTATTTTAATTATCAAGAGTCGTCACTGGTTCAAATTAGTGCCCTTCAAATTTCAAACTACATAGTTCGGTTACATAACATTAGTGCTTCTGCGACAAGGATTACATTTGAAATAAATTAGAGTTCCGGCTTATTTTATTTTGTTAGCATAATACAATACAATCGAAACATGAAGCATACCCGATCGATTAATTTGAATGCCGGTATCCCAAAACCGGCATCATAGATATGTTTACACTCGACGCCGGTTTTCCAACACACCGATAAACCCGCAACTTTTATTTTCGTATAAAGACTCTTGGGCTCGTTGGATCTATCAAACTTATGTAAGACGTTTGTATCTTGTTATTATATTATTTATCGGTGATCAATTTAATTAAGTTCGTTGTGTTTTTATAGGACCACATGAAATACTGGCGTGTTAGCCGCCATCAACAATCGGATGTGTGGATTTTGGAGGATGAGTGTCCATTTGTTCAACAAATAGTCGAGCATCCGGGTTGTATCATGCGATAGAAAATTATGTGGCCACCGATACTGGTCACGACAAACTGCTTTTTGGAGAGGTTTTATGGTGAAAGCGACACCATGCATTTTAATTTTGGCGAGATGACCATTATCCACGAAGATGTCCAAAGGATAATAGGACTAGAGGTTCTTGGGAAACCGGTTAAGGTTGGAGACAAGTCGAAGGACCTAGGGTGGGAAAAGATCTATGATCTCACTGAAAAGTTATTTGGATGGAACAAGGAAACCACGTTGGCAAATTTGTACAAGAAACGAACTGCTCAGACAAAGACTATAACATTCGTCAAGCTCATTCAATTGTTTGGGAATACGAAGAATAGGGAATTGACTCCTGCACAAGCTCAACACACTGTTGCTGCATATATCTTGTTCATTTTGGGAACCGCTATATTCCACGACTCTAATGGTAACAGGATGCATATGAACAACCTCGATACTTGGATCCGTTGGAAGACGTTCATAAGTATTCATGGGGCCTTTGCTTTCTTGGCACATTTTTTGGCGAGAAATGCGTCGAGCTTCTAAGGCGAAAGGCCGTCAATTTAATGGGAATTTCACCGTGATTCAGGTATAGTGAACTACATATTTTGTGATTGTTATCATTACATTTGTTAGTTTCCAACTATTTATTTTCTTATACAATTTATGGGCACGGTGTGGGCTTATGAACACTACGAGATTTGTTCATAGGGTATAAAGGATTGGAGATTTGGCGTGATTACCAACCGAATATGGCTCTAGCTCAGAAATACTACTTCCAAAATACCCCTTCGCCTAACAAGAAACGGTTTTAGAAATGAGATTGGCTTTGGACTCGTTTTCTGTGGAACATGTTGTGTTTGACCCTTATAGGAATGTCAGAGGAGTTTACCTTCAGAGACATGAAAATGTTTTATTTTACAACGGACCGTTCTTTCATCCAAAAGGATTTGTTATGCATAACCCTCTCCGCGTGATGCGCCAACTCGGTTACAAGCAGAAAGATCTCACGGATACATCTTATCATAAATATTCTCTCGACTTTACTAAATGCCAATCAAATGAGAACCATACTCTGGTATGCTACGACCCAGAACCAATTCTTGCACATTGGATCGAAAGGGAAGAAGAAGAACTTGTGCTAGATAAGGATGATTGGGAATTGGCTGAGAACGTTTTGATAGTGAACCAACATTCCTAAACGGCCATCTACAAGATACTCACATCCTTATGTTGTACGCCCGGGATACTTTAGAGGTCCCTACACCACCAGCACGTCCCTCCACAACTCCAGATACTGTACCCGGACTTCTACAGCTCGTTACGTTGTTGGTGAGTTCATTACTATTCACTTAATCTATATGTATCAACTTATAAAATTGTTAATACTAAATACATGTTGATAAATCCTTTAACAAATCGAGAATTGGAAACTTGGCAAGGTTCTTTAAGAAGAAGACCAAGAAAGGAGAGTTGCTTGACCCAAAAGAAATGGAGAACGTCGTCAAAAAGATAAACCAAATAGAAGATCTTTGAGGCAAAAGACTTGTGGGGCGAAAAGAAGAAGAGGGTATACAAGAGGCCAAGAACCGAGTGATCTTGTGATTCTTTGATAGTATTAGTTTGGTTTATGTTTGTTTGTGTGGATTGGTAAACTTTGAACATTTTTGCTTCATTTGTTTTCGGTTTGGAACATCTTAACTTTACATTTGGTTTGTTTACACTTTGCGTATGTTATTTTATGGTATTAGGTATTTGCTTATCTGTGTACTTAAGTTGTTATTCCAAAGACAAACGAGAACATATTTTGCAACGCCGGTCACGAAAGCACCGCCGTAGTAAAGTTTGAATTAAATCACAATGGCACGTACATGGCATATGGTTTAATGATTACAATTCAAACTTCCAAAAAAACAAAAGGTGGCGTATTACTCATCATCGCTTCCACACGTATGAAGTTGCAACTCCTCCTCTTCAAGAGGTTTCTTTGATAAGGCCAAAGCATCCCATAATTGGTGATTCTCCTCGTTCAACGCCATCCATCCCTTCCATATATTTGGATCTAGTTCCTTGTTTTTAACCATCCCACAAACAGGTGGCAATGGACAATTGTCCTTGAGTTTAAGAATGACGAAATGATTGCCGTTCACGTACGCCAAAACAACTCTTCTCGTCTTAAGGGATCCCTCGCATTTTTGCCATTTTGGTGTAAATATAGTGACTACTGATAGGTGTAGAATACACCGTATTTACTATCTAGAGTTTATGCTTTCTTTGCTATTTTTCGTGTGAATTTTGTATTTTACGCTTGTTTTGAGTTTTATAGCTACTTTGGAGTCGCACGGAGGAAAAGAAGAAGAAATCACCCAATTTGAGCCAAAAGGGCAAACAGGTCATTTTACAGGCGATTGATATATGGAGCTCAGTTAATGTTAAGGGGCAACTCTTTTGGTGGAGTACTAAAGCCAGGCCCAGTCTAGGTTAAGAGGGGTTGATATCAGGGTACCCTTTATCATTTGCCAGTGGGTGTATTTATCAGGTCTCATCTATGGGGTGTACTTATCCGTATCGTCTCAACCCTAAATCGAGAGGAGTCTGCCTCTCATTCATTCCTACGCCTGAAGCCGAGAGAAGCAGCCATTGCTGCTGATAATTTCAAGAAATTGAGAAGGAGATGAAGGAATCGAGAATCGATGCTGCAATTGATCCAGGTAGAGTGGGTTTGATGGTGTTTCGGTGCAGAGACGAGGAAATTAAAGTGAGTTATTTATGGATCTGTGAATCGATTGAGAGAACAGGGCGATTAATGAACAGGGAGAATTGATGAAGCTAAAAGAGAGATGGGTTTTCTGTGAGAATCTCCAACTGTTGAAGCCGAGAGCTGTTAGTGATGATGATGTTGCTTCGATTAGTATTGATTGGCTCAACAGAGAGGAAGAATTGGGTTTTGCATAGATAGGTGAATTACAGGGAGAGATCGGTGGTATAAGAAGAGCAGATAGGGTTTGAGAAGGAGTTGCTCGATCTGTGAGTGGAGTTCTGTGATCGGTCGCGTATGGCAGTGATGATGATCGAAAACAAGAAATATGAGGCTGCTGTTGTGATTGAATGAATGGGTTCTCAGGGAATGAATGTTTGATGGATTCAAGAGGTACAATTCGACAGATGAAGAAACTGGGTGTGATTGATTCGTGGCTGTGTCGAGTAGGATTTGCAGAGGATTGATGAATCTGTGGTTGATATGTTGGACCTGGGGATCGTTTTGTGGTTGAATTTCGAGCTGGAGAGAGTATGAAACAGGGACTTAAGAGAATGGAGTAAAGCTTAGATGTATGTCTTAGGATTTCTTAACAGGTGAAGAAATGAATGGCCTGAAACAACGGCCGGAAAGTCTCAGTCAGTAGAAACTCGGCCAAATTTCCATACTGCGCCGAGTCAACTCAGCGATTAATGAAGACCGATCCCAACCGAGTTCGATGACCGATTCTGTTAGTCAATTAGATCAAGTCAGCCGAAAGTAAGCAGTGACTCGATGAATCGACTTCACCTGAGTAAGCCCGATTAGGCGAGTCGAAGCTAACTCGAGTCCGACTCTCCTTCCCTTTGACCATTGACTAACGGTTGATCAAGTTAGTTTGACCTAAATGAATGAGAATCTTGGACGGAATATTCCATCACCGCGACAACTTTGGGCGACTATTCCGGCCGAATTCGGCCATAATACCAGTTTTCCGGCAGCCAAAAAATTCCAGAATTTTCTATGGACTTCTCTCATGGGTGTGAAGACTTGGACTAGGAATTGGATGGAGAATTGGGCTCAAATTTGGAAAGAGAAGATGAAGAGTTGAGAAAGGCCTGGATTTGGAAATTGAATTGCTAAAGGAAAAGGATTCTATTCCTTGGAAGATTTGGAGAATATTGAAGCCTATAAATAGAAAGTTTTCTACATCTTTTACACACCTCTCTACACACACAACACTTTTCTTTTCTTATTCTTTGTGTGAACTCTTTAACATGAGTAGTTAATTTATTGATTGAGGATGAATTCCTAGTTCTTAATATATGTTTTGAGTTTTGTTTCAATTCTATCTTGAGTTTTTCACATGATTATCGTTTGTTTTTACTAATAGGAATGATCTTAAAGACATTCATGATTGATTGATAGATTGTTTAGGTGGCCAACTAAATTGATTTGTTAATTTTATCTAAAGCTAGTGAAAGTTAGGAGATAAGTAATCGTTTCTTGACTCTTTACATAAGTAGCAAACACGAGACCTTGCGGAGGGATTCCGTGGAGCAATTGTGTGTAAAAACAACGTTAGCAAGTAAACCTTGATCTAAGAGTTTAACTACTAATATCAACCTAATAAGTTCATGAATCTTAATGCGTTTATTTTAAATTACATCTTGAGTGATCTACTACTAGGTGGTTTGGTAAATAGAATCCGGTAGTCGAGAACTTCTGTGTCCGGTGATACAAGGGATTTAGGGGTTTAGCACTGATCTAGCTGCTTTACCTACGGTTGGTGATAATCTGTGACTAATAACAAGTAGAAAAGAACATAACTTTAATCATTGTTTTGCAACGAAGAAGGATTCCTTGATCTTGTCTCTCTTATTGATTTCAACTTTACCTTTTAATTGCTTTATTTACTTTCTTTTGCTTTACACCCCCCTTTTTCGTGACAAATTTTACAACTAGAATCTCTTGCTCCTCGTGGGAACGAACTTGACTACACTATATTACTTGTTAATTAGGTGGAAAATCTTGAATTAATTTGTTGTGGTACGACACGCATCAACTACCGTGGGGGTAAAATAATGAACAACACAATTAAATGTATCCGCTACTAGATGCCCAGAAAGCGGCATCCTCATCCAATATTGAGAAGGAAGAAATTCCATCTCCTGCTCGGGTCCTAACACTTGAGCACACATATCATCAAACACCTCGTCGTGACCAACCAATTTCTCATAAAAGCTCCTCTTCTTCACAAGTTGATCGGCCATCCTCATCCTAGCATATCGGCATGGTGTCATTCCTTTACTAACAGCCGTCTCGAAGATTCCTAATTGTTCGGTGACGGCATGATAGCCACAATTTCCATCTCCATCGACATCATCCGTGTACACAACAAACTCGCGAATAACCTCAGGAAGTTGATCTATGTAAGACTTTATCTTCGTATGGTAGTGTCTATAAGTCCTACCCGTTTGCGAATCCTTATACATCGTCATATTACCAACTTTTAGCTTAATTATATCCAAACCATCCTCTGCAATCTCTACATTCCAAATGTCTTCGGTATGTGACGGGAGATTATACTTCCTTGGCCTACCCTACGCCTTTTTATTTGAACCTTAGATACATCGATTTGTTGGAGTAGGTTCGAATGCTCACCTTGTTGCCCTTGGTTGCTTAATGTTGGTACCTTCGGCGGCCTTCCCCTTTTCTTTTGAACCTCGGATACATCAACTATTGGTGTAGGTTCGGAATGCTCAACTTGTTGTCCTTGGTTGCTTAATGTTGGTACCTTCGGCTGCCTTCCCCTTTTCCTTTGAACCGCGGATACATCGACTATTGGTGTAGGTTCGGAATACTCACCTTGTTTTCCTTGGTTGCTTAATGTTGGTACATTTGGCGGCCTTCCCCTTTTCCTTTGAACCGCGGATACATCGACTATTGGTGTAGGTTCGGAATGCTCAACTTGTTGTCCTTGGTTGCTTAATGTTGGTACCTTAGGGGGCCTTCCCCTTTTCCTTTGAACCGCGGATACATCGACTATTGGTGTAGGTTCGGAATGCTCAACTTGTTGTCCTTGGTTGCTTAATGTTGGTACATTTGGCGGCCTTCCCCTTTCCTTTGAACCTCCGATACATCGACAATGGGTGTAGGTTGAAACTTCGTCGATTGTTGTTGACTTGATATCGGTTCCTTCCTCGGCCTACCACTTTTGTTTGGAGCAGGCGTTTGGCTGAATCTTGCTTCTTCAAATCTCACTTGCACATAGATCTCGTTTTTTTAGTTGCCGCGAGTTCCTCTTCACGTCGAGTCATTTGTTTTAACTCTTTTCTTTGTTTCTTCCTTGCAATTTTAGTTTGTGGTCTACCCGCCTGGATCTCCCTTTCTTGGCTCTTCACTTTGTGCTATCCATGGCCGTGTAATTAGTCTTAGTTGGCTCAACAATACTTGTCGGCTAGCCGAGTTGCCACGTGAGTAAGCTTCATAAAATTCTAAAGCCTCCTTTGTATCCCATGGTGATTGTCAGGAGCTTCGGTAGGGGAAGGTCGAAAGATAATTGCTTCCAAAAAGGATCAATAACATCAATAGGTATCAACATTTCATACTTCACAAGCATATGACACACGGAAGCCCCAATGAAGACATGTCGGACAAATACACACATCACCCAGTTTTCCGTAAATTTTCTCATATTGCATTTGTCTCATCATATGCTTTATTGCCCAACGGGAGACGTTAAACTCTATTCATTGGAGCAACTTAGTATGTTGGAGAAAGTGAGTCATCCTTTCCATTGAGCTTTTCTCAAAAGCCTTCTTTATCCTATCGATATCGGCCTTAAAGTGTTGCTCCATTGCCTCGGTGACCGTAACCACGTTTCCCTGGCCGGACTGGATGAGATCTTTAAATCTCCCATGAGAGGACTCCGCTATACTAGTTGCTTCATTCCCGTAATTTCTATAACGATTCGTCCACGACGCACAAATTTTTCCTTGAACTTATCCAACCAATTATCCCGACAATATGAGACGGCACTTGGATACACTTCATTATATTTGGCAATAAACGTGTTCAATCTCTTTTCATACATGTCCTCGGTAAGAGACCAATAAAATTTCTCCCAATCCTTTAAAAATTCCAACCACCTTTTATGATTTTCATCGTGTTCTTTGTCGACTCGCTCTTTAATCTTTCCTCTTTCATTTTCTTCTTCTTCGGGTGATAGTTTCTCTTTGCGAACATCTTCCTCTAGTTGAGCAACCATTCTCTTCTTAATATGAGCCTTAGAGGGTTCAAACAAAGCATGACAATGTTTTTTCACATTTTCACCTATATGAAATGTACATAGGAAATTTTGTGCATCCGGATATACGTCGGATATGGCATTCATTAGTGCGTCAAATTGACCGGTTATGATGACCTTCGGAAAACGATTTTCCGGGAACAATAATTTCAATTGCCGCAATGCCCAATGATAATTGTAATCCCTCTCGTTCTCCATTAAACACCAAGCCAATGTGAATGTTACCTTGTCCGATGTTTGCCCCACGATGTTGAACAACGGCATGTTGTATTTGTTTGTCTTATAGGTGCAGTCCATCATAAGAACATCACAACACGTATGATTGTGAAAGCAAAGGATGCGAAATGAATATTTGAAGCGGCTTGTTGTCCGGACCTCTTTTAATGATACGCGTGTAATTGTAATCCCAAGATATCTTCTCAAATTCTTGCATAACACTCCTCCCTTCCCATTCCAACCTTTTAATGGTTGCTTGTGCGCTATAAATTGTACTTGAGTGAAGAAACGTTGGTCTTATCCTTTTCCTTGAAGGTTCTGAGAATCACTCTTGGTTAGATACATGCTTTGGTCATCATCTTTACATCCTCGAATTGATCAGGTTTTAGCTTCGCAACTAGGGAGTGACTGATGAGCACGAAAGTGCGACGCATTTTCACCCATAAATACATTAGCTGGGCCTCATTTTATCACTAATAAACTTGTTTGTAGGTGTTTTTGTCAAATAGGCTCTTATGGAGAAAGTTGGCTCGAAAAATATTATTTACACCCGGAGGACACGTGTTATTCGGACTCTCGATGTTGGTTAAGGGGCACCTTCCTTACTTTTTACACCCCATAAGGCGAGTGATAAAGGGACACCCATGTAGGATTAGGGGGAGGTCATCTTCTCCGTTTGAAATTTGTTTTTTGGCGAAACTTGGTTCATCGGAAGAACAGATTTTAGGGTTTGCATTTGGAGACGATTGAAGGAGACTCAATGGTTGAATTTGTTTGGGAAGTTTTGGTGAGCTTAACGGGCACAGTAACGAGTTTTGATTCGATTAGAATTGATTGGAATCACCACTGGAAGAAAATATGAAACGTTATTCATTCTCGGGTTTATCCCGGCAAAGTAAAGCACGTAAACCAGTTGGATTTGTGTGGAGTTTAAGTCATAGTAAAGCACGGAAACCAGTTGGATTTGGCATGTTAAACTCAAACAGAGCTGGTAAGTCCTTTAGATTCAAGAAAAGATGGGTTGAATACGTGGATTTTGTTATAACATAAAAGAGAAGATATTCACGGGTTTTCCAGCATCTAATGAGATTGGCATGTGCGAGACTCAATATTTGAAGAGTTGTAAACATCTTAGGAGGGTGTTTGGATGCTGCAGAGTCGTGATGAAGTAAAAAAGGGGAAGTACTTGGTGTGATATTTTGGGAAGCAACGAGATATTCTGTTTTGAATTTGGAGAGATTTTCTCGTGATTTTATTCAACAGATTGATTGGAAATAAGATATTGTGTCTTAACAGGAATGGTAAGTCTCCCAGTTTCGCAAAAAGAGGACAAGAAAGGGAAGAAAATATCTCGAGGATATATTCTTTAACTGCCGAGTAATGGAGAGATTATATGGAGTAATTATGAGTTATTCGTGTCCCTGTTGAGTATAAATATATTGCTGGTGTAGCAGAGAAGGGGATCGAGTGATTGGGGAGGCTACAGAGTTGAGAGAATTGCTGCAGAGAAATCTGCAGCAGCAGAGAAATAGTGAAGAACACGAAGAACAGACTATCAAAGACATTCGTAAAAGAATTGTCGCCACGGAAAAAGATAAGACTGTCATCTGCGGCAGGTCAATGTTATTCTTTGTAACGGTGAGTTTGCAACGCTTATAAACGTTGCAAATTCCCGGTTTAATTTGATTTTCTCATTTTCTCTTCTTTGTAAACACCATTTGGGCAATAAAAATGAATTTTGAGTGTGTTTACATCATGAGTAGCTAAGCCCCTACACTGGGTCGACGGAGGAAGCCGAATTTCATACGTGGGTAATTTTAATTAATTCTTTATTTGACTTTTGCACTAATTAAAATAGAATTATGACTTGATTAAATTGGTTGTTATTCAATTAGATAGGTTATGCTTTGTTTAGATAATCTATGCTTAGGGATACAATTAATCTTTTGAGAGTCTACCTTGGCAAAAATAAGAGTCGGTGTTATTTTGTTTATTGAGCTTTAATTGTTGAGAATAAATAAATTGAACCTATTGATATGAATTCGGTGGAATCCTAGGCCCGGTGATTTTCGCTTTTGTTTATTATTTTCGCTTTTGTTTAAACCTTTAAATTTAATCTTCAAAGTCTGAGAGAACGAATCTTAATTACTACTACGAAAACTTTAGAAAAATCTTAAATCATTTTGGTGCTGTTGCGACCTTGGTTTGTTTTTAGATTAATTTTTAGGTTTATTTTTTTATTTTGTGCAGTATTTTCTTTTTCCTTTTTATGCGTTTCTTTTTGTATTTATTTTCAGGGAATTTTGAGGATGATGACTTCTTCGAGGAGACGTCACCTACGATGACGATGGCGGAATATATGCGTAGGAAGTCAAATTATCGAAACCTCATCGAGATGACGCTTTTGAATATATGCGTAGGCAATGGTATGGAGTTTCGCTCCACATGAGGTAAGTGAAGAATCACATGAAACTATTTATGAGAAGTATTACAAACACACACCGCCTAGTTTGGAACAAAGATTGAGAGTTCTTGAATGTCAAAGATTATTTGCTGATAATGATGAATCTGGTAGTGACTCTCTGTTCCAAACAGAACATATAAATGACCCTGTGGATGATTGTGTGGATGATTCGCCTAATTCCATGGATGAATCTACCTCACAAGATCATTCACCCGACTTAGAGGTTGTTTCTAGACCACTAGACTTCCAAAAGTTGCCTAATTTAGGGTTAGAATTGTGTGCTTCTAAAGTGTTGTTGGATTACTTTGCATCTAAGTACCCAGAGGATTTGCCAATTTCTAACACCGTGCATGAGCCAGTTGAAAATTTCCCAGTCTCAATAGAATCCCCATACTTTGTTCTTTACGCACTTCCATGTGCGGTAAAAACTTAGTTTAGGGGTAAATCTTATTTTTGATAGTTTCAGCGTCTTTGCGTTTTCATGACATAAGTGTGAAGTCATTATTTGTAAATATTGTATTTTGGGTCGATCCCCAAGTTTTCGGTTATTATTAGTGTATGGGGATCCGTTTTTGTACAATCCGATAGGTATAATTATTTATTTATGTTTGTTTACTTTTGTTTATTTTATTTTGAATTTCCCATCTTAAGTTTTGCGTTGGATGACTCAATTACATTGAGGACAATGTAATGTTTAAGTGTGGGGGAGTGGTTAACTTTTTACTTTACTTTTTTCAGGAACCAGCTGTTGAGCGGGTTAAAAAAAAAATATTATTGTTATAGCCTTATGACCAGCTATGTAGCGGGTCTATTCTTTTGCTTTCTTATCACTTTATGACCAGCTGTGGAGCGGGTCTAAAAAAAAAAAAAAAAAAAAGTCTATTCTTTTCTTTTCATTTTCTTAGGACCAGCTGTTGAGCGGGTCTATTCTTTTGTTTTCTTATCACATTATGACCAGCTGTGGAGCGGATCTAAAAAAAAAATTGTGTGTCTTGTGTATGTGGCATTTGTCATGACCAGCTGTGTAGCGGGTCTAAGTCTCTTGTTTATGACCAGCCGTGTAGCGGGTCGGTTTTCTGTTTGCTCGAGGACTAGCAAAATGTAAGTGTGGGGGAATTTGATGAGCACGAAAGTGCGACGCATTTTCACCCATAAATACATTAGCTGGGCCTCATTTTATCACTAATAAACTTGTTTGTAGGTGTTTTTGTCAAATAAGCTCTTATGGAGAAAGTTGGCTCGAAAAAATATTATTTACACCCGGAGGACACGTGTTATTCGGACTCTCGATGTTGGTTAAGGGGCACCTCATTTGCTAAGGGGCACCTTCCTTACTTTTTACACCCCATAAGGCGAGTGATAAAGGGACACCCATGTAGGATTAGGGGGAGGTCATCTTCTCCGTTTGAAATTTGTTTTTGGCGGGAAACTTGGTTCATCGGAAGAACAGATTTTAGGGTTTGCATTTGGAGACGATTGAAGGAGACTCAATGGCTGAATTTGTTTGGGAAGTTTTGACTGAGCTTAACAGGTCTGGTAACGAGTTTTGATTCGATTAGAATTGATTGGAATCACCGCTGGAAGAAAATATGAAACGTTATTCATTCTCGGGTTTATCCCGGCAAAGTAAAGCACGTAAACCAGTTGGATTTGTGTGGAGTTTAAGTCATAGTAAAGCACGGAAACCAGTTGGATTTGGCCTGTTAAACTCAAACAGAGCTGGTAAGTCCTTTAGATTCAAGAAAAGATGGGTTGAATACGTGGATTTTGTTATAACATAAAAGAGAAGATATTCACGGGTTTTCCAACATCTACTGAGATTGGCATGTGCGAGACTCAATATTTGAAGAGTTGTAAACATCTTAGGAGGGTGTTTGGATGCTGCAGAGTCGTGATGAAGTAAAAAAGGGGAAGTACTTGGTGTGATATTTTGGGAAGCAACGAGATATTCTGTTTTGAATTTGGAGAGATTTTCTCGTGATTTTATTCAACAGTTGATTGGAAATAAGATATTGTGTCTTAACAGGAATGGTAAGTCTCCCAGTTTCGCAAAAAGAGGACAAGAAAGGGAAGAAAATATCTCGAGGATATATTCTTTAACTGCCGAGTAATGGAGAGATTATATGGAGTAACTATGAGTTATTCGTGTCCCTGTTGAGTATAAATATATTGCTGGTGTAGCAGAGAAGGGGATCGAGTGATTGGGAGGCTACGAGTTGAGAGAATTGTCATAGAGAAATCTGCAGCAGCAGCAGAGAAATAGTGAAGAACACGAAGAACAGACTATCAAAGACAGCTTGTAAAAGAACTGCGCTTACACGAAAAAAGAAAAAGATCACATCTGCGACAAATCAATCATATTCTTTGTAATAGGTGAGTTTGCAACGCTTATAAACGTTGCAAATTCCTGTTTAATTTGATTTTCTCATTTTCTCTTCTTTGTAAACACCATTTGGGCAATAAAAATGAATTTTGAGTGTGTTTACATCATGAGTAGCTAAGCCCCTACACTCGAGTCGACGGAGGAAGCCGAATTTCATACGTGGGTAATTTTAATTAATTCTTTTTTTGACTTTTGCACTAATTAAAATAGAATTATGACTTGATTAAATTGGTTGTTATTCAATTAGATAGGTTATGCTTTGTTTAGATAATCTATGCTTAGGGATACAATTAATCTTTTGAGAGTCTACCTTGGCAAAAATAAGAGTCGGTGTTATTTTGTTTATTGAGCTTTAATTGTTGAGAATAAATAAATTGAACCTATTGATATGAATTCGGTGGAATCCTAGGCCCAGTGATTTTCACTTTTATTTATTATTTTCGCTTTTGTTTAAACCTTTAAATTTAATCTTCGCAAGTCTGAGAGAACGAATCTTAATTACTACTAAGAAAACTTTAGAAAAATCTTAAATCAGTGACCTTCAAAATCATTCGGATCGGGGTGGTTGTGACGGCCAAACCACACCTTACATTCCCATTCTTTTTCTTCTACTTTTGAACCTCTTAGATAGAATACAAGCTTAAAGGGGCAAGTCATCCTTCCGCGTAATCTGTCTTGTATACCCTCTTAGTCTTCTTTTCATATACATAACCCTTTCTCTTGTGGCTATTTTTCTCATTGTATTTTCCACTTCTCTCGCAAACCATCTCAAAACGAACATCTGAACGTTGGGAATTCCTCACTAAGACACACATGTTATTAAGAGCCGTCGCTTTTTCCCAAGCAATTGCTTCCTTTTCATATTTTATTCCCTACATAAGGACAACATTATGAAGATTACAAGCAAATCCCAACATAAAATTGTAAAAACTAGGTGAAAGTATTGTTTGGTAACATACCCATGCATTTTATAGTACTCCGACGTATCCCGATGGAGCGGTTTGGAGTTTGGTTGATCGTTGTAGGTAACAATCTAAGGAATGAATGAAAAGAAAATTGGATTAGTTCAAAACCGGCATTGTCGATAAGTAGTAAACTAGGGGATTAAGAACCGCATGAATGGTAATTGACTCACTATACCGCAGATAGGTTCCAGGCATACTAAGTTGAAAGAAACAAATGCTTTAGTATTTAAGTTCAAAATATCATTAGCTTCAGATGTTATTCATGTAAAACCGGCATCCTCGACATTTAAGTTTCTATGCCGGTATCGTAAACCGGCATTCTGTGTCATGTACTCACACTGCCGGTTTGAATATTCCTTAGAATATTCGCTGGTAGGTAAAAGTATAAATGTGTACCAAAGATTCAATCTTGGTTTTGAATACCACGCCGGTATGTTCTTGAATCTTGGGGATATTTAGTCCCGCATACAAATATCTATGAATACAATGCCGGTTAAGTGATACCTGGCGTAGAATTCATACAACGAGCATGCCTAAGACTAAGGTTTTTTCGAGATGAAATGGCGGTTTCAAAAAAAAAAAAAAACACATTTTCGACCTCTTTGAAGCATTACTGTGTGTTGGGGTTGCTTGTATCTTTGAACATGTTTACTTTCTTGAGTTGGTTCTTCACAAAACATTTCATGGTCAAGAAAATAATGATTCAAAGGTGTTGGTTCATCATACAACAATTGTGAGTTGTTATCATTAATCGAAGATTGAAGATATGATTGTTGTTGTAATTGAGCTAAAGATTCAGCAGCTACAAGTCTCTCATCACAATCATCTTCCATTTTAAAAAAAAAAAAAAATTCTACTCAAAATTTTTTTCCCCTCTCAACTAACCCACACAAATTCAAATAAGCATAAATACACAAATTATATCCCCCAAATCATTAACATTTTACTAATCAAGATTAATAACTAATTCTGATTAGGGAGGGTTAGATTAGGAATTAATAATTTAATTATATAAGGGGTAACCCAGCTAGGATATTTGGATCCCTATTTTGTCATTTAATCATATCCCCCAATTAGTTTTCATATCCCCCAATTACTAATTCTTAAGGAAGCCGTGATTCGCAAGAATTTTGGAAAAGTGTACTCTGCAAGGCTATGAGTTTGATGTTTTGGCTTTTACTACTCTTGGTGAGTTTGGGGACGAAACGACCGAGTTCATTAAACGACTTCGCAACTACATGGCCAGCCATGATGCTAATGTGCGAATTGGAGATTTTGTTTTTCATAGACTAAGTGTGGTAGTACAAAAGGGGTTGGAGCCTAACTTGTTGCTCTAGTTTCTTGTCTGTTGAGGATCCTTTATTATTTTAGTTTTTATCATATCTTTGTAAAAGGAATATAAAATAAACAATGAAATTGATTTTCTTTTCTAATGAATGCCCTCGACGGCCTGTTTTCTTCAAAAAAAAAATAAATAAATAAATAATGAAATGATAAATTAAATTCATGAATAAAAGTTTTACACAGAACTTTTGGTTGGCAGCCTAGCGACAAGCTGAGCTCCAACTCCTCTTTGAATAGCGATACCTAAACGATAGAAAATAAAACTACCTAACAATAGAAAATAAAACGATAGAAAATAAAACTACCTAATGGCTGGCCATGTAGTTGCGAAGTCGTTTAATGAACTCAGTCTTTTGTACTACCTAACCGAAGTTTTTTGGCCTTCTATTGATCCTAGGAGTACAATGGATGGTGTTTTCCCTACGGATATTGGTAGGCCTTCTAAAGGTGTTAAACTTTTGGGCGGTCCAAGAAGTTTGGATATGGGCTTTATCAAATGACATGTTGTTGAACAGGGTCCATAAAACTGTTCAATTAATGGACGCTATTAAAAGCTTAGGGACCCTCAAAGTGAGATGCTTTTACTCATTAATTGCACCGCGTGTCTAGACTTTACTTTGCTATGCGAACTACTAATCCGGTTGCTTTACAACCCGCCACCGATTTGTTCGATGATCACTTTATCAGATTTAAGACTTCTAATTATCGGTGACGGCGCGGTTTTGGTCCCTTACGAAGAGATTAGTTACATTACCTATCAAGGATGGTGGATTGGGCATTTATACCATGGCCGACACTCGTGCCTATTGTTATCTTGCTTCCCAAAGGTGTCGACTACTTGAAGACAAAAACGATCCTTGGTAACTTTTTCTCAACGGATAAAAGGACCCGCTTTTGATTAGCTCTTCGAGACCTTTACTCGTATGTGGATTACCGTCTACTTACAAAGTGTCGATGATATCGCCCCCTTCCATGCATTCCCCGGCGTTTATCTATTTTGACGCAGATTAAGAAGCATATTCCGCATCATTTCATATGTCCGAAAGAGATTCACCCTTTGGCAAAGGCAATCGCATCAAACATGCTCAAGATTACCTTTTGGCGGTCCCCATTAGTGGACTTAACCAATATCTTGGGCCTCGGCAATTTAGAGTTGTGCTTTGTTATCGTTTGGGTATTCCTTTGTTCGTGGAGAATAGTTTGTGCCCATGTTGTAACAAGTCTATGGATGTCTTTGGGGATCATGCGCTCCATTGCGCTAAGGATATTGGGTACAAGTTTCGACATGATGTGGTTCGCGACATTGTTGCGGACATTTGTTACAAGTCTAATGTTCTGCGCAAAGAGGTGTCTCTTGGTCTTCGATCGACAACGGAAAGGATCTAAAACCTGCCGACATTCTTGTTCTTAATTGGGAGAACGGCAAGACGTTTGTATGGATGTTACAGCGTATCTCCATTCACCGGTGATGGTGTGCGCTCTTTACGCCCTGTAAGGCTATTTCGTGCGGTTTCACGAAAAACGTGCCAAATACTTGGACAAGTGCTACCGCACATGGCTATGGTTTGGGAGTTCTCGGCCTTCTCTACCTTAGGAGAGCTTGGAGAAGACACTCTAGTTTTTTTCAAACGTCTAAGGATAATGAAATTGTTAAAAAATAAAAAATAAAAAATAAAATAAAATAAAATAATTACCCTGAAACTTTAACTTTGTTACCAAGTAGGTCCCACAGAAAAGATAAAAAAAAGGAAAGTAGGAAATTACAATTTAATCCGGATTTGAGACCACCAAATATCTTTTCCCTTCGCTTCATCCTCGTCAAGATTTTCTCTTTCTTCTCCTTCTCTTCTTCTTCTAGGGCTGCCTCAGAGTGGCGGACGAAAAATCTCCGAATCCCGATTCCATCACAACTCCGATTCTCAACGCAAATCCAATCCATCGATTCACCAGGTAATCTGATTCTCATCATCTTCTTTATATACATCTCAGTTTCAAAATCTGATTTAAGAAATTAGGTCTAAAAATACAAAATCTGAAGAAAAAAATCTCAATCTAGATTAGAAATTAGGGCTTGATAATGGGGAGTTCTAAGTATGATAGAGAAGTAGAAGATGAAGTTAGGGTTTCTAAAGTCAGAGATAGGAGCAGTAGGGATGATGAAGATGATAGGAAGAGGAGATCTCACAGAAAACATGATAGCAGTGACGGCGAGGAAGGTCAAATTAGGGTTTCTAAAGTAAGGGATGATGATGATGATGATAGGAGGAGGAAATCTCACAGAAAACATGATAGCAGTGGTGATGAAGAAGGTGAAGTTAGGGTTTTGAGAGATGATAAGAAGAGGACTAGTGGGGATGATGATGATGATGATAGGAGGAGGAAATCTCACAGAAAACATGATTCTAGCAGCAACGATGAGGAAGGTAGGGTTTCTAAAGTAAGGGATGATGATAGAGATAGGAGGAGATCTCACAGAAAACATGGCAGTGACGATGATGAGGATAGACATCGAAAAAGTAGCCGGCGAAGGGATAAGGATGAAGATGATGAGGATAGAAGTAGCAGGAGGAGACGTGATAGAGATAGAGATGAAGATAGAAGCAGTAGGAGAAGAGACAGGGATCGAGGAGGAAGAGGTGGTGCTGATAATGATGTGGGAGAAGATGTTAAGAAATCGGAAGAAGAAGCGCCTGAAGCAAGGAAAATTGTGGATTATGCTGATCTAGGAAAAGTGGGCAAGAGTGGAGGAATATACGTGCCGCCGTTTAGGTTAAAGAGAATGATGAGAGGTATGGAAGATAAGAGTAGTCCTGAATACCAGAGATTGACATGGGATGCATTGCGTAAATCAATCAATGGGCTTGTGAATAAAGTGAATGCGAGGAATATTAAGAACATTATACCTGAATTGTTTGCTGAGAATCTTATCAGAGGAAGAGGTTTGTTCTGTAGATCATGTATGAAGTCTCAAATGGCTTCTCCTGGTTTCACTGATGTTTTCGCAGCATTGTCTGCTGTGGTTAATACCAAGTTTCCTGAAGTGGGTGAATTGCTTTTGAAGAGGATTGTGTTACAGTTGAAAAGAGCTTATAAGAGGAATGATAAGCCACAGTTACTCGCTGCCACCAAGTTTATAGCACATCTTGTTAACCAGCAAGTTGCTCATGAGATTATTGCTTTGGAGCTTCTGACGGTATTACTAGAGAATCCCACGGATGACAGTGTTGAGGTTGCGGTCGGTTTTGTTACAGAGTGTGGTTCGCTTCTTCAGGATCTTACACCTAAGGGTCTTCATGGTGAGTTTTGTTATTCTTTATATAAGCTTTTGGTTATCAGTAGACATGTATGTATGCTCTTAAACTCTTCTAACCTTCAACTTTGTTAGGCAACATGGTACACAAATTACTGGGTCTGGTACACAAATTACTGGTTCTGCCTAGGGAAACCATTGTTTTTCTTTTCCTTTCATATTGATTTATGTGGCTTCTCTTGATATCTTAGTTAACTTCTAATTGTCAGTGACCTTAGCTAAAGGTGTAACAGACTAACATATGTTGTTTTTGGGGCTATCAAAAATTCTAAACTGGTGAGCATGACAACTAATAGATTTCTTGATACCGATTACTGATTAATATTGCTACATAAGATTTGAATAACTAGATACAGTTGATTTCTTGATAAGCATATGAGATAGTTAACTTGTCAGATGGAGTAGTCGGTTGGTTAATAGTCTTCTACCTTAGATTTGTGTCGAGTGTCGACAATTAAGATTTGTTTGTTAAATGACCACGTGTGTATAGTATTTGGGCAATGCTTTGTTAAATGGATTCTGTCTATGGATAAGAGGCTTGGCATCCTTATGAGCACATGAGAAACTCAACTTGCTAGTTTTCTCAGGTTTAAGAATGAATACCTTAGCTTTACGACACTTCATTCACCACAACCTTTTTTGGTTCTGTTCTTTTTTCATGGGTACACTGCAAGAGACTAGTATGTTATAGCATGTTATATTAAACTAGGTCTTATGGCATTCTGAAATTGGTTCGCAAACCCAAAAGCAGGGGGGAAAGGGGTTCCAAAGAAGAAGAAAAAAAGCGTAATGATTTCTCTCTTCCAAAATCTGATGTGGCATGTGTTGTGAATGCATGCCATAGTAGTGGTCTAACTAACTAGCTCAAAAATGCATGCCATACTAGTGGTCTAACTGGCTAAAAACCCAACTACCCAAGAAACAAGTTTTTTTTCTTTTATTTTTTTTCTCATCTGAGACACACTCTCTCTCTCTCTCACCACTCTCTTTTGAACAAACTATATATATGTGTTAGTAGCAAGCTGTGTATTCACCCAACAAAATTATAAAGCCTTGTTGAGTGGAAGAGCTCTGTGAAGGTGTTCTTTGTGTTTTTCATGATAAAGGCTTAAGAGAAAATTCTCTAGGTTACCGCAGCATCAGTAGGTAAATAATCCACAATTTTGTTGTTTATTTACCCATTGGTGCTGTGAAACCTTGAGAATTTTCTGGTTTATCTACCCATTGGTGCTGTGAAATTTTGAGAATTTTCAGGGGTCATTGTGCTGTAGATCAATGCTTATTTATTTTCCTCCACATTTTTTTTTAATCCGAGTTTGGTGCCTCATTCCTTCATACTTTAGTATGCATTGTTGGTTGATTAGCATGAGTTCCAGGTGAATTGATTATAGAAATACAGATTTGTGGTAATTAAATATCATCTTAAGAATGTGAGTTTCTTTGAATTGTTTTTTAAGAAACAACTACTGAATCTTATTTAGTTTCTTCTGCCGCCAGACATTGTTATTATTTTTTTTTTTTAGCTCAAAGTGACTGAATCGTTGATTAAGAGTTGGTGGGATGATAATGAGTAAGATTGGTATATATCTGGGTTAGTGACTTTCTGTTAGTTAATGGGATTGACATGTGGTCTGGTCAGTTGCAGGGAGTGTAATTGGTTTGCGAAACATGATATGTTATGTCGTGGTTGTGTTGAACACCTGTGAATATATTTTTCAGTTTGTCAAACGTTGTTCTTGTAATCCTGTGCACGGGTATTACATTGCAGATTAGGTTTAACATTGTTATCATAGCTTAAATACATGCAATTCCTACTATTTTCTTATCCATCTTCCTCTTGATTATCGAAATCCCTAGTTGTTGTTATCGCTTGATTACCAAATGAGAGTACTGTACTGGGCACTGATTCACTATCTTTATATATTATACAGTTCTGTTTTTTTCTTTTGTGCTGTCAATATTAACTCTTATTTGTGGCACTTCATGTTCTAAGGTATCTTTGAGCGGTTTCGTGGAATACTTCACGAAGGAGAGATAGACAAAAGGGTCCAGTTTCTAATTGAAGGCCTCTTTGCCATCAGAAAAGCCAAATTTCTGGTAATGCCCATACTTCCCCTCCTGTTGTGCTTTGCAGTTTCATTTCAGTTTGGTATCAGAAATTTTTTAATAGCTGAGACCATGTAAAAGAAAAAATACTAAATAGTTGGGAATATATGCAGGGACACCCTGCGGTCAGGCCTGAGTTAGATCTTGTGGAACAAGAAGACCAGCTTACTCATGAATTATCCCTCGAGGATACGATGGATCCAGAGACTTCTCTAGGTAATGTTTTTTTTTTTTTTTTTAAAGCTTCCTGAGATAGTCTTCTCTGATACACCGTTATGGTTGCTCTTTCGTTTATATAACATGTTGTTTGTAATTATTCAGATATTTTTAAGGTGGATCTAAACTTTCTGGAGAATGAGAAGAAATATGAAGATCTGAAGCGCAACATACTTGGTGATGATCAGTCATCTGAAGAAGAAGGCTCTGATGCACCCTCGGATGGTGAGGATGATGATGACTCTGACGAGGAAGATGAGGACGAGGAGCAAATGAAGATACAGGATGAAACCGAGACGAATCTTGTGAATCTAAGGAGGACAATCTACCTCACTATTATGTCGAGTGTGGACTTTGAGGAAGCTGGACACAAACTACTAAAAATTAAGCTTGAGCCAGGTCAAGAGGTAAGTGATGGATGTGGTTTCTGTTTTATATGATTTACGCCTCTTCCCGATCTGCTTTCGACAAACTGTTTTTTGTTTCCCCAGTTCTACAAATATAATTGAAATATTTGATGATTTCCCTGGAACCTGTGCTTGACCTTTTTTCACATTGGGTATTTCAGATGGAACTGTGCATAATGTTGTTGGAGTGTTGTAGTCAGGAGAGAACCTATCTTCGGTATTATGGTCTCTTAGGGCAGCGTTTCTGCATGATCAACAGAATCCATCAGGAAAACTTTGAGAAGTGTTTTGTCCAGCAGTATTCTATGATTCATAGGCTCGAAACCAATAAGCTCCGTAACGTCGCCAAATTCTTTGCACATTTACTTGGTACAGATGCTCTACCTTGGCATGTGTTAGCTTATATTCGCCTGACAGAGGAGGATACTACTTCATCTTCACGTATCTTCATAAAAATTCTGTTCCAGGTATGTATCTTCATTTTTTTTTTTTTTTTATGATGCACCGCTGAGAAGGAAATGTATCTAAACTTCACCTTCTTTTGTTTTGACATTGAACCTTATAAAATTATGATTTTGTAATGGCAGGAATTATCTGAGCACCTTGGTATCAGGTTGCTGAATGAGCGGCTTACTGATCCCGCTATGCAGGACTCATTTGAATCGATCTTCCTAGGGATAATCCCAAAAACACTAGATTTTCCATTAACTTCTTTACATCAATAGGGCTTGGTGGAATCACAGAGAACTTGCGTGAATACTTGAAGAACATGCCAAGGCTGATTATGCAGCAACAGAAAGAAGTTTCAGAATCGGAAGGAGAATCTGGGAGTTCAAGTTCCTCTGGTGGAGATAGTTCGAGTTCTGAATCAGAATCTGAATCGTCAAGTTCAGAGAGTGAAAGGGAGAAGAGAAAACGGCGCAGTTCAGAGAGTGACAGGGAGAAGAGAAAACGCCGCAAGAGATGAAGGGGAGGGGTTAAAGAAATCCTATGGCCATTTAGTCTAAAAACCTGACTGATCAAGTTGTATGAGGGAAAGGGATGAGAAGCAATGGTGCAAGGGACATTTTAAAGAGTGATTTTTCATTTGCTGGGACCAGGTTTTATCTTGTAGTCTGTTACAGTGAGTTAACACTTCCAGGCCTTCTGTTACCCTTCTTAGTCTTGTTCTAGAATTGTTAGTTGTTACTGTACAATCTCTTGAGGTTAATAATCTGCTGCTTACTCTTGGCGAACCTTTCTGAAGAAAACCCATGTTTAGTTTTAAAGAGTAGCATGGATTCTGTTTCCGCATCGCAGAGCAGAAAGCTTATAATCGCTCTGCTGTTTGAGATGTTTACTTGGTGGTGTGACAGATTCCATGTATAGAGCTTCGATAAAGGTTGTAAGAGAAGCAGAGCTTGCTCTGATGGAAATGCTCACATAATTTTCACCAGTGTTTATTCTACTCATCTGGTTAGCAGATTATTCAGTAATTTTCAGTTGTACTTGTAATTTGTTGAGCTTTTATTTTACTTTTACCTACTGTTGAAACAATTTTGTTGAAGAGCAGTTTTGAATTTTAGATCTCTGATTCTGCACCAATGAAACTTGGAGGCCTGTTGCTATTGTTGTTTGTTGGCATCTGGTTCTCCTTTGACCAGATTAGTGCTTCCAGGAGAGGCATTGGCTGGACTGGATTTTTATATTCCTCACTTTACAGTCCCCAAGCTAAAGAAAGATGCAGATGCATTTTTGGGTTATGAGCCTTTTTTTTTTGTCACTGTCTGTGTCACCACCACCACTCTATCTACTTTAGCAATAGCCACATCAACTTCCACCACTGACTACACTCACCAAATCCAAACAAAAACCTATTCAGCATAGAGGAGATCGCTCATTAATTGCAGGAGCTTAAAAAACACAGAAGAAAAACCACCACATCATGCTGAAATCATCATTACTACTACCTCTCTTCTTCACTTCACTAGGTACTCTCTCCCTTTTCTCTCTCTTTCTCTTTGTCAAAAATTGAATTTTTGTAAAGTACCCATTCCTCAATTTCTGTAAAACTAATTGGTTTTTTCAGTTTTGTTAAGATTTGCAGTGGGTAATGAACAAAGATTTTGTTCAGCTCCTCCTTCTGAGGTGGAAGACTCAAGTTCCAAATCACAGTATTGGAAAGTCACTAATCCAACCCTTTCTCCTATTCATCTTCAAGGTTTAATCTCTACCTACCCTCTATTACTTCTTGTTTTGAATTGATTCTCTAGAAACTGGGTTTTTTTTGTTGCTCTATGATGAAAAACTTCAAATTTGATTTCCCAAATAATTCAATTTTGCCCCCTTTTATTCAATTCAACAGTAGAATGTATTCAAAGTGATATCTAATTGGGGAATTTTGATTTTCTGTGGTGGGCAGATTTACCAGGTTTTACTCGCAGTGTGTATAAAAGAGATCATGCTCTTATAACACCAGAAAGTCATGTATTTAGCCCCCTCCCTGAATGGTGAACTTCTTATTCCGGGTGGAAGCTTTTCAATTGTGATTTTAATTAAGATTAGGCTGTTAATTGGTGTAAAAGTGGTATCTTTTTTGTTTATAATTGGCAGGAAAAATACATTGGGAGCGTATTTGGTTACGCCAGCAATGGGATCACATTTCGTAATGTACCTTGCCAAGATGGAAGGTGTGTAAATTTTTGTTAGAATTTTATGAGTTTTTTTGTTTGCAGTAGTTCGATGTTTCAATTTTGTTGTTGCAGTGGGTTCAATGTCAGCAATACCTCCAAAAGATGTTGAAAGGTCGGTTATTTTTCTGAATTATTGAAGTCTTGCTTACGAATCAAATGTTTGATGGTAATCTGATGTCTTATTGTTCCTCTTTTGGTTATTGTTTAGGTTCGTTTTCGTGGTGGAAGGAATTGTTACACTGACAAATGTGTCTAGAAGCACTCACAAATTACTGGTAATTTCTTTGTTTAGTTGTAAGTTTCTATGGAATTGTTATACTTTAGGGTCTTGCAACAGTATCTGGGTTTGGTGATCGCTCTTCCCCAGATAAATCAATGAGAAGCTGTAAGCAGTGCTTCAAAGTAGCTATTTGCGTGTTTTCGTACTTGTCTCTCTTTTGGTTTACAGTTCTCAGTAGTTTTAAGGAATATTCTGATGTTATAGTTTCAGCTGTATATTTTGCTATTTCCGCAACAGATATGAGATCTTATTGTAACTATTGTTCGGAATTCAGGTTGATTCTTATGCATATCTACCTGCTAATCTTGAGCACTCAGTGACCTGTGATGCACCAGCTACTCTTGTTGTTTTTGAACGAAGGTTGTCTACTTTTCTTAAACTTGTGTATTGCTTTGAGTTAAATCTATTGCAAGATTGCAAGTTGCCAAACGAGACAATGCTCAGTATCTGCAAAATATTTTCTTTCTCATATAGGTACGCCAGTCTACCAAATCATATCCCTGAGCAGATTGTTGGCTCGACAGATAAGCAGCCACTTCTTGATACTCCAGGCGAGGTAAAGTTGTCATTCCAAGTAGTCATAATTCATCATACATTCTTTTTGCCGTGTGGTAATATCCATCCATATTGATATTTTTGAGACTATTGTTTTACTTGGATTATTCTGTTTTTTTTTGTTTTTGTAAATCTTACTCCGTATAACTCTTGCAACTGTCATTAGTTCATACTATAAGATTCTTCATCTGTTCTCCATTTTATTCCATATTGTATGCTTTCAGGTTTTTGAGCTACGGAAGCTTCTGCCTATGTCAGCTCCTTATGACTTCAACGTCCATGTGAGTCATTCAATATTGTTTAGGAATGTTCCGCCATCATAATTCATTAGTTCAGTTCATGAAGTACTATTCTTTTCTTGTAACTCTTTGCTCGCCAATTTAGCGTCATGTTCTTGTAAAAAATGCAGATCATGGATTTTCAACCTGGGGAATTTCTTAATGTCAAGGTGATTTTCTTTTGTTACTTCGTTGATTAAGTTTTCTGAGTTTTGCTAAATGTTACCTTGTCAATTCTTTAGTTCCTGTAGTCTCAATTTCCTTATTTTGTAAAATAAAATGAGTTGCTTATTGACGCTATTAAGCTGATTGTATATGCTATTGGGTCCACTGTGCTAGCCTTGAAAACTAAAGTAGGTGTACCGCTTGATGTTGAGAAGCACTTCGCCGTTGCTGGTTTTTTGTTTGTGTTTAACAATTACCAACAATTTGGTCTTCAGACCCAATAATTGGTGAATAGGATTGTGGGGGAGTAGCCTAGGGACAGGGCATTTCCCTCCATGGACTGTTTTTGTAATTGGCGATACCTGCTTTGGAATAGTTTATGTTAGAACATTTTAAGAAATTATGTATGTGCGAAACAACTTCGCCTGTGTATTTTTTCTGCACAGCCTGTCACAAGCCAGGATAAAGGAGAAGTGTTCGTGATTGGCGTGGGCAGCCAATGGTAAAACCCAGACATTTCCCTATGTAATAGGGTCGTGGTAGGCGTGGCCAGCCAGTGGTGGACCAATAGAGGACGAGAGCAGTACCAAGATGGGTGACCACTTGGGAAGTCCTCGTGTACCTTTGTTTGGTTGAAAACCAGCCATTCACTTGGAAAGGGCGAGAGCAGTACCAAGATGCGTCAGGGTGACTGCTTGGGAAGTCCTCGTTTTTCCTTTCTAGCCTACCCCAACTTGTCTGGGACTAAAGGCTTAGAAGAAGAATGAGTTGCTTATTTATTTTGAAAACGAACTTACATGATACTGTTCTCACGTTAACATAAACATTTGAAAGGTAGAGCTGTAATATGGTTTACTTGTTTGTGATTGCAGGAAATCCATTATAACCAGCATGGTTTATTGCTTTTAGAGGGTCAAGGAATCTATCGCTTGGGAGACAACTGGTAAGATTTGATGGAGTGGTTAATGGGTATCATTTGTCTTCCATAAGCAATGCATCACTCAGGAGAAATATCAGGGGAAATTGTTAGATTTATTCAACAACGCAGAAAAATCTGTATTAATCTCTCTGTTTCTCGATGCAGGTACCCAGTTCAGTCGGGTGACGTAATTTGGATGGCACCATTTGTACCACAATGGTATGTACTACTCACCCATCCACTGCTAGCATTGTCCTCAAATTTGGTACCTAATTCTACTAATTCTTTTTCTCCCTCAGGTACGCTGCACTTGGGAAAACTCGGTCACGATATCTACTATACAAAGATGTGAACAGAAACCCACTGTAGGCCTACCACTGTGTGCTTGCGAGCAACTTTGGCTATCTGACCATACAAAAGTCTGCTATTCCTGTGTAAATTGGTTACCAACTGATTTTTCCTGTGCAAAAAGAATGTACGTTTGTGGAAATGGCAGGCTTAAATTTAGCTGTATGTTATTCAAATGCTGTGTCTGCAACGTAGAAATTGCAATTATCTTCGTTATATGCACATTACTCTTGTTAAAACCCAATCGGATTTAAAGATTTTCTAGCTCCTTCATATACTGTCTACATGCTAAAAATGTCAGACCGTAATTTTGAGATGCAGTAGGAAGCTTTTTACGGTTGTCGAAAACTTCATTGGAGTCATCTCCATCTGGTCATTCCTTGTAGCTACCTAAAAAGAAGGCAGGTTGGCTGTGCAACAAATCTGAGGCCAAATACTCTGGCAATTGTTAGGTACACCAAAAAAAATAAGTACCTGACAACCTAACCATGTGAAACTTTAGGAGACAAAATTCATATCCTTATCTTCATAATAATGCAGTCTTAAAGTGAATTTTCGGTTTAACTCTAAGCTTCCTTTACGGCGAGATTGAGCTGGTCACAGCATCATCTGCTGCATGTTCTTGCTGTCGAATACACTTTTAAGCTGCCCATGTTATCATGGAACCCACAATGCCAAACTCCCTTTTCTATAATAAGGACCCAAAATCTGCCTTCCTTGCAACATACTACCCATTGTTCATCTTCTTCACTCTCTCTGCTATTTCACTCTCTCTGCTTGTCTTCTCTTCGATTTCGTAACAATGGCTTCAATGAGCACCAAAACAACATTGATAATGTTCTTCATTGCTGCTGCCATGTTTGTGGCTGCTTCTGCTCAGGATGTTTCATCTCCTGCACCATCACCTGACAAAGGAGCTGCTTCAATTGGTTTACCGATCTCTGGCGTTTTTCTATGTTCTTCACTCTTTGTATCTCTTATTGCTCTTTTGAAGCATTAAATAGTATCATTCCCTATGGGTGTGAGTTATCAAATGTTTTAGTTTTCGATTACGTTTGTCTTGTTTAAATGTCAGCAGTTGCATAATGAAACCAATGATTCAATAAATTTCAAATGCAGATTTATTCATCAATTATATTTACAGATAAATGAAATGTTCACAAATATGTTTATGAATATTGACATTCCTTATACACAACTTGGTGGAAAGACTGAACCTCGTGTTATCCCATGAACGTTTCGACAGAATGATGTAGCTGGTTGTTGTGGTTTGCCTTCTCTTTCTTGATGTTCTTGACGATAAACAAGCTTGATATCTTCAACACGGATATCTTTGCATGGGTGCGATTTACTGCAATCAAATTTCATAGCAACTTGAGTAGCTGACGTTCCTTTGATATTTGAGTACGTAATTTGACTAATTTGTATCCCTGAATTCTGCAAAAAGAAAATTTCAAAACCTGTCAAACAATGAAAACACAAGCTTAGAAGTGTTTAAGGTTTTGGTTTATACGTACCGAGGTAGGACAACCTTCGATGCCAGGACAGTAATTTTGGTCGATAACAATTGGAAATAGAACGTTGTTCATTATAGCGTTCTTGAATACAACTCCTTTCACAAATCCTTTACTGGGTCTTGCCCAGGATTTGATCCTCATCCCGCTTTGTGTTCCAGTGAAAACTACGCTTTTCACCGTCACATTCTGCACGCCTTCTTCCTCGAGTTGATGTCCCAAACTCCCAATGCTGTTACAATAACACAAGTTAGTTGCAGTCTGGTTTGAGGCTCATATGCTTGAGAGAAGCAGTCTATCTATAAAGCCTTACCTTATGCCATGTCCAGGTCCACAAGCGACGCGTTGAATCAGTAGGTCTCTAGTACCAGCTCCAATGGAGATACAATCATCCCCAGTCTTTATACCGCAGTCGTAGACACGGACATTGGATGCTTTTTGTATGTGTATACCATCTGTATTGAGACTTTCATCTGGAGCTCGGATCTGAACACCTTCTAAAACTACATCCTTGCATCCGTAAACAACGACATGGTACAGCTTTGCGTTAAGGGACTTCAGATTTTGAACTCTTATGTTATGTGAATTGTAGATGGAAAGCGACTGCACATAAAAACAATACAAAGTGTTATAAACTTCATGATTCAGGGTTCAAGATTCAGGGTTCAGTATATACTCACCGTTGAGCCTGCTGGGCAATCTTTTTTTGCAAGCTTACACGCATATAAGCTTGATCCACGGCCGTCAAGAAATCCTCCAATGATAGACATTCCGTTCACGTAATTAAAAGTTATCCAGTGCTGAGCAGAGAACTTCATCTTCTTATAATCTGGTGCAATGAGCATCCCATCAATTCGAAAAGTAATGTTGGAATTTTTACATGGTCCTAAGAATTCGGTTGGACCGATAAGATACTTCTTAAGAGGGACATATATCATAGATGGTTTTGAAGAACTACAAGCAGCAATCCATGCTTTCAGAAATGCTGGACTTGCATCAGTCTTTCCGTCTGCCTTTGCGCCAAAACTGGCGACATTATGAATGATTGCATCTGCATTTGTCAGTAGTGTCAGACAGAAGATTGTGAAGAAAATCGCCGCTGAAAGAAGATTATAGTTGCTGTTTCTGAAATCTGCCATGGCTAAGAGAATCTGAGAGAGATGAGGTGGTAAAGAATGAATGTTGGAAATGAGATGAGATATTTGGCTACTGGAGTAAGCCTTTTATAGCAATGAAAGTTTTGCGAGTTACGGCTTGAAGCACAGGCTGCCCGAGTACGAATAATTTTTAAGAACATGTTTCCAGGAAGAATGTACCTGTAGCCGTTAACTTAGAGAAGTTCAGAGGATTTTTGCAGAAATCGGTGAGATATTGCTTGATAACAGAAGTTTGAAGAAAAAGAATTAGAATACAGTGCAAGAAAGAAATGTCAATGTCTCAAGGATATTGTACCTTTATCAAGTTATGCGTCGACGCTGAAGTCAGCAAAAGATTTTGTTCAAGTTACATAACTTGGAGCTGGTTTGAAGGAATTCAAGAAATACTAGTAACATGGTGATACCTTGAAGATGAAGCTTCTGCTGAAACAAGCTTTCTAATATATTATAATAAAATTTATTCAGGCAAATTGGCCGTCAACAGTGCAAAAAAAGATAACATCACAGATTCTTCTTGTTCCTACAATTACAAACGAGCGATTCAGTGAGAAAAAGATCAAGCATCTGTCAAGAAAACTTGCCCAAGCTACATACGTTGTACGGATTGAAGAGAAAAAAAAAAGATTATTGGATTAGATGTGAAGATTTCGCTATAAGCAGGCAGAATAATCAGAACGCTGCTCAGTTCTGACTTTGGAGAACGGTTTGGTTTGCTGATCTTCTAAGTCTTTTCTTTCTTAGTCTCTCTGAAATAGCAAAAGCAAGCTCTAGAGATTGTGAAGCATTGAGCCGGGGATCGCAGTGAGTGTGGTATCTTGATTCTAAGTCATCGAAAGTCACATTCTTTGACCCTCCGACGCACTCTGTTACATTCTGTCCTGTCATCTCCAAATGAACTCCTCCTGGGTAACTTCCTTCTTGGTCATGAACATCAAAAAATGCCCTCAGTTCCGCCTGAAATTGTTTAAATAGACGGTGTGTCAGAAGATTTACTTTCTAGGATGCCAATTCACCATGGGGAAGTACCATTTCTGAGTTTTTTACTTACTCTGATGGCATCAAATGAGCGGGTCTTGAGGCCACATGGAGCTTTGATGGTGTTGCCGTGCATGGGGTCACTCACCCATGTGACAATTAGCCCTGCTTGACGTACAGCTCTAATCAAATGTGGGAGCTTCACTCGCATTTTGTCAGCTCCCATTCTGACGATGATCGTCAACCTTCCAGGTCTATTGTGAGGGCTAAGAATTTCACACAATTTCACAAGCTCTGCTGGATCCATCTTGTCACTTACCTACACAAATACGAAACAACGCAGACTACTATGTAAGCTTGCTAATTCAGCTAAGTCATCTGAGCACTGTAAAATGAAACAGACAAACTGAATTAAGGTCCATGTCAAACACACTAGCTTTGAACGCAAGATCACAGACCTTTATGCCAAGGGGATTGGCAACACCACGGAGGAACTCAACATGTGCACCATCCAACTGACGAGTCCTCTCACCAACCCAAAGCATGTGAGCAGAACAATCATAGAAGAGACCACCATCCATAGTCGAATCTTCTCTTGTCAGCGATTGCTCATAAGGAAGGTGAAGACATTCATGAGACGTATAAAACTCAGTGGTAGTCATTATAGGATGATCCACAGTAAGTCCAGCTGCCGCCATAAACCCAAGAGCTTCATCCACTCTCTGCGCAAGCTCCTTATACTTATCACCCTGCTCACTATTCTCCACAAAATCCAAATTCCACTTTGTAACTCTCTGAATAGCTGCATATCCTCCGACAGCAAAAGCTCTAAGAAGATTCAATGTGGACGCAGATTGCGCATAAGCTGTTAAAAGCCTCTGCGGATCCGGTCTGCGAGATTTCTCATCAAATGCATCACTATTGATGTTATCTCCTTGATAACTAGGCAGTGTCACCCCATCTTTTGTCTCAAATGGATCAGATCTTGGTTTCGCAAATTGCCCCGCCATCCTTCCCACCTTAAAAAACAACAAATTTACACAAATTCTTCACCAATACATCAAAAACAAAATTCAATACAAAATCTAAAACTCCAACACCCCATTTTCATTTTCGCCAATCACAGGACAACCACAGTGACTAAATAGACACAGTATGCAATAAGAAAATGTGAAATTGAAGAACAAAATTGGTATAAAAATCAAACAAACCTTGATAATAGGCATCTGAGCACCAAATGTCAAGACAACACCCATCTGCAACAAAACCCTGAATGTATCCCTAATATTATTAGCACCAAATTCTTTGAAACTCTCAGCACAATCACCACCTTGAAGTAAGAAAGCTTTACCAACAGCAGCATCAGCTAATCTTTCTTCTAATTTCCTTGCTTCACCTGCAAATACTAATGGTGGGAATCTCTCAAGCTGTTTTAATACATCTTCAAGTTCTTGTTTATCATTATAAGCTGGGATTTGTAATGCTTTTTTAGTTTTCCAACTATCTAAATTCCAATTTGATGAAACTTTTAATGGATTTGATGAGGAAGAGTTTGATTTTTCAAGTGAGTGAATTGCAAAGATTCTGGGTTTGTTTTGAAGCTTTTTGAATTGGGATTTTGGGGTTGGGAATGGTGCAGTTAGATTACTCGCACCTGCTAATGCCATGACTGATGATTTTCGGTGAAATCTGGGATTTTTTGGGTGAGATTTGGGATTTTCTCTAGGGTTTGTGGAAATTTTTGATTTTGTGGTATTTTTGCAGATAAGAATGAATCAAATGGGACGAAATAGAAGAACAGATTTTTTTTTTTCGGGTTTTTTTTTTAACTGAGAGATTTTAACTGGCGGGGTTTTCGGGAATTTTTTTACCATGAGACTCGGATATTTAGGGCGGTGAATCCGGTGATTGAATGGTAAAAAAATGAAAAATCTATGGGGCTTTTGTACATGGGCTTTTAAGTCGTGGCTAGTTTGGGGCCTAGTAGGTTTATCCGGGACTATGGTTTTCTTCATCCACCCAATAAAAAAGGATAAGGGGTGTCCAAAGTGTATTAAAATACTAATACACCCTTATACAAACATAATAATTCCAACTATCTTAAATAAATTTTAAATCCTAAACATTTCCATTAACCATCTTCAATCAAAAAAAACTAAAACTCAATCCATCGAAATCAAAATCTAAAACCTAATCACAAACAACAATTCAATTCTCTTTTTTGTTTTTGGTTTTCGGACAATATTTCAGCAAAAAACAAATTCAGTGATTGAGTTAAATCTCTTTAGTACGTTTTTTTTAAGAGGGATTCATCAATGATTTAAGAAATTTCTCATCAAACTTTTCAGAAACCAAACCAGATTCAGTTGATATAAGCATTAACGTAAACGGATTGTTATTGATGTTCCCCGGAATCGGTGTATATGGTACACTTATATAAACCGATTATGGGTTGATGTGATGAACATCAACCACAATCGGTTTATGCTAATGCACACATAAACCGATTCTGGGTCCAAGTTTGCATTTATAAAGAAATCAAGAATCGGTCTTTATGCGCCTCACATATAAACCGATTATGAGAAATACCAAGTTTTTTGTATGTTTTTTGTTGTTGCTATAATCAGATTACGTGAAAGACCACATAAACCGATTCTCGTTAACCCTTTTCTTTCCAATTAATACTCGAGCACCGAATGTACTCGATTTCAGTTCGAGTACAATAGTTTTACACCGATATAAAAATGCGTATGATTTTGAAAACGAGTATAATTATACTCAACTTGAAAACGAGTATGATTTTGTACTTGAATTGAAAACGATTATGACTTCAGAAACTGAGTATGAAATTATGCTCATTCTTAACTCGAGTATATATATGGAGGAGAATGAGTGTTAGTTGTATTTGATGTTTAACAACACATAATCTCCTAATCAAAAAGAATTTTTTTACCCAGAATCGGTTTATGTTCATGTTCATATAAACCGATTCCGGACAATCGGTTGATTTTCATATCCATAAAAACCGATTCTGGGTAAAAGAAAATTTCAAAAAAAAAAAATTGTATGCTTTTGAAGTTACAATCGGTTGATACAAATGTCAACATAAACCGATTCTTGGTTGGAGTTTTTAAAAAAAACAAAAAAATCAAAGTTTTAAATTTTTTCATGTTTCGATGATTTATTAATCCAAGTTAATTTACATCTAACGCGATATTTTTACTACTAATAAACGAAATTAACGCTAAGTCTCCAGGGGAAAATTAGCCATTAACTAGAATAGTTGGATAAGGGATTTCTAGAGATTACTTCTTAGTGACCCTTTTTGTTTTTTAGTCATATAGGCCCCAAGTAATTACACTAGGCCCTAATTTAGACAGGTTTTAAATCCAGTCTAGTCACGTCTGATTATAAGTGAATTAATAAAATGCCCATGTGGGGAAATGCATTTAATAAACCTGGCATATTTAGGGGCGACCCCAACGCAATTAGGGGCGACACTAAAAGACAATAAAGGTCACCCAAACGTAAAACTAAGCTACCCCTTATCCGGGATTTTTCGAAATGGCAACTATGCCCTTACATAATTGGTAGCCAAAACCACAATCGGTAGGTTACAAACAATCGGTAGTTTAAAATAAATCATTAGCTACCGATTAATGTATGGATATTTTGTTAATGTTCCCTTTTATAATCTGGGTAGTTAATTGGACACCAGTAAAACTACCGATTGTAATAATCTAAGTTTAATCGGTTACATTACCTTCCGATTATAGGTTGCCCCAAAATGAGTTTTTTCTAAAATCCATTTTTTCCAAAATTTTGAAATCTTCCATAATCGGTAGGATATTTGGCTACCGATTATAAGTAGCCCCACATCGAACCTTTGCCAAATTTCCACAGGTTTTAGGGTGCATAGCCACCCCTAACCATTTGGTTTGTGTTTGAGACGTAGTCATAATCGGAAGTTTAACTGGTTACATTACCTTCCGATCATAGGTTGCCCCAAAATGAGTTTTTTCTAAAATCCATTTTTTCCAAATAAATCTTCCATAATCGGTAGGATATTTGGCTACCGATTATAAGTAGCCCCACATCGAACCTTTGCCAAATTTCCACAGGTTTTAGGGTGCAGAGCCAACCCTAACCATATGGTTCGTGTTTGAGACGTAGCTATAATCGGAAGTTTAACTGGTTACATTACCTTCCGATTATAGGTTGCCCCAAAATGAGTTTTTTCTAAAAATCCATTTTTTTCAAAATTTTGAAATCTTCCATAATCGGTAGTTTCACGATGTTTATTTCCTACCGATTGTACAATTGGCAGTTTCATGATGTTTATTGCCTCCCGATTATGGTAGTGCCCCAAATTCGAATTTTTCAAAAACCAATAGGAATTTTAGATTTCTTTGTTTTCACAATCGGTAGTTTCATGATGTTTATTGCCTCCCGATTATGATAGTAGTCCCAAATTTGAATTTTTCAAAAACCAATAGGAATTTTAGATTTCTTTGTTTTCACAATCGGTAGTTTCATGATGTTTATTGCCTACCGATTGTACAATCGGTAGTTTGATGATGTTTATTTCCTACCGATTATGGTAGTATCCCCAAAATTTAATTATTTCAAAACAAATCTAGGAAGAGAAGAACATAGTCACAATCGGTAGGTAATTTTTTTTTTCTAAACTACCGATTATGAAGGGACATATAAGTATTTTCAACCTATTTTGTCTTTTTATGTCGCCCCTAATTGCGTTGGGGTCGCCCCTAAATATGTCAGGTTAATAAAATGTCCATGTTTTTTCATAATTTATTAAATACCCATGAAATTGACCTTTTTCGTCCCGTTTTTAAAAAAAAAAAACGGTTAAAAACATTTAGTGCCTAGGTGGCAGTAACTCTGTGATGCATAATGGTATTTCAAACATACCATTTATGCCCTTTTATTTCACAATTACTCTTTTATCCTCTTCTTTTCCTTATTTCTCATCTTTGTCCTTTTTGTTTACTAGTTATTGATTAAACCTTAGCTCTACTAGTTTCAAGTTTGGTTTTGTTTAGAAAAGTGGTGTAAGAACCCTAAATCCTTCCTAAGAGAAGAGCCTCCACCACTTTGTTATTTCCAATTTGTAATTGGGTAGAAATTTCAATTTGTAAGAGATGCATCTATTATCTTCTAGTTTCCAATCTTAGAATTGGGTAAAAATTTGAAGATTATTAGAGAAGAACCTCAAATCTTTGTATCTTCCTTGTTCCAAGGGTAGAAGAAACATCATTTGAAGGATGGTTATTTTTTATTTCATGGTGTTTTGTTATAATTTAACATCCAATTTCAATTATAAGTGTTACTTTACATTACTCTACCATGTCAAAAGACATAAAAACCCCAGACATCTAGCTATATGAATCTATTTCCTTATCTAGGAATAATTTATTTTCTAGGTATAGTTCCTTATCTAGGAATGTTACCTTGTCTAGGAATATTCCTTATCTAAAAATAATTTATTTTCTAAGTATATATATTCATATCTAGAAATATTATCTTCTCTAGGAAATATTCCTTTTCAAAGTATATTTCGTTATCTAGGAATATTACCTTATTTAGGAATATCTTCTTATCTAAGACTACTGCCTAAAAATCAGTATTCCTATGAAATTACAATTATATCCTCGTTCCGTCTTGTGGATCACTAGTTCTCAGAGAAATGTATCAAATATCACGACCAAAATAGAGTTTGCAGTGGTGGAGAGAACAGAAATAGTTGCTTTAGGGTTAAATTTTTTATTCTTAATAATTTTGGTAGATCTAAATAGTATATATTAAAAATATAGTATAAAATTATGGGTGGTAATTAGGGTAAAGGGGGCGGTAATTAAGATGCGTGGCAAATAGAAAAAAATTTAGGCGATAAATACTCGAAACCTTAATTAATATAATAAGGAAATAATTTGGGATTACAGGGTTGCCCAATAAAACATAGGGTAACATAAAAGCAAACGATTTTCATAATGTAGACAAGTCTCAAAAACTTCTCTTTATCTTCTCAAAAACTAGAGAAAAACCCTTCAATTTCTTCTTCTTCCTTTGCTCACATTTAGTTTAGGGAATACATCTGAGCAAAGCTTTCTTGTTTTTAGTTAATTTTGTTGTTTTCAATAATTTTTTGGCTATTGGCGCGATTTTATTTTCGCTATTTGGGAGATTTTATCTACACTTTTATAGTGTTTCTTTTAGCGATTTTTTTGTGTTTGCTTTTCTTGATAAAAGTACATCGGCGATTCGGCAAGGGCGAAGATCAATTTCTTCTTCATCAGAAAAATAGATCTTGAGTTCGGGTTAGTTGCACATGAAGAATTTTTGAGCATATCACTCCTCTGTCAATGGAGCATCTCTTTTTTAAGAAGAAAAAATCTATCAAAATGGTCGAATTATAGTATCGTTTGCCATTCCTTCTCCAATCTCATAGTACAAGATTTAGGTGCTACCGTGGTAGATAGCTCTTTCTCTTCGCGATTTAATTACATTTTATATCTTTCTTTGTAATTGTTTCATGTTATAATGTACTTTTTTCTCTTTAAAACCATCATGTAAACGTTTCTTGTGGAATGAAATACTTATGGTTTGATGATTAAAAAAAAAAACAAACGATTTTCATTGATCGGAAAGAAACATTTTTTTTTTTTGAAGCATTAATAAGGGATAAGAAAAACTAGAAGTTTAGTACACTGGGATACGTCATTCCTAACATATCATTGAAAGTAATTGAAGTTAAGAAAGTAGGAACTGTGTGGTCCCAAATGGAGGTGGTGAAATTATTAATTTCACTATTATCTGCCGCATTATTTGCTAGTCCACCCGCTACTTGGTTTCCTTCTCTGTGGATATGTGTGAGTGCGTGGTGTGGAATACTTTGGAGAGCGAGGAAGATTTCTTCAATCATCGCTTGAAGGTACCAAGGTGGTGGTGTTCTTGATTCGATGAACTATATTAAGCTGGTGGAGTCTGTTTCGAACCAAACTTTTGGCCAAGCGGGATATTGCAATTCTAACCGCTAAGAGTAGGGCCCAGGTTTCTGCCATAAGCGTAGTAATGATTCCCAAGGGTTGGGCAATCGCCTCGATGGTAGTAGTGCCTGACGATCTGCGGCAGCTCCATCTGTATTTATTTTGATCCACTCTGAGAATAATAATATATATGCACTTGAACTGTGGTTCGCATGCCTTTATGGTTAGCCGCCGGCCGACCTAAGTATCTTTGAAATGTCAACTCCAGCTGCGGCTCCACCAACAGCTCCTTTAATTACTCTGCTACCTCGAGCACTGACGTCTGTAGACAAACAAATACCATATCAGCTGATTCAGTTTAGTAAATAATAACATCGATAAGTAAAAACAAACTCAGAGAAGGTACCCAAAGGAAACATAATTGTCAGCATCTCCAAGAGATGGTGCTAAAAATCCTAAGTAGAATTTTTATTTAGATCCTTATTTATGGGGTGATTTGTTTGTGGCAAAAATAGTAATGCTTTGTTCATGAACTATCTCCAATGGTTGGGGTCATATTTCTAAGATTTGTTATTTTTGGAAAAATTTTATTCAAAAATAAATAAAAATATTACTTATATTTTATTAAATATATTAAACAAAGCTCTTGGTTGGTAACCTAGCAACAAGCTGGGCTCCAACACCCTTCTGAATAGCAATGCCTAATCTATGAAAAATAAAACTACCAACACCACTACTAGCGTCATTGCTAACCAAACAATTCTTCAACGCTTGAAGAATTTATTTATTGGTTTAGAAAAATTTATTTATTGATTCCCCTTTTCTTATTGGTTTAGAAAATTTTTATTTATAAATAAAAATTTAAAATATAATTAAAAAGATGACATGGAGGTCATTGCCAAGGTCTAAATAAGACTTTCTCTAAAACCTTCGTATTTATTTTGACACCCTTCCTACTTAATAGGACCCACTGTTGGAGACGCATTTTATGTAAATGAGAGTCTTAAATCCTATATGTCGTAAAAAAATAAAATTTTCACCCTCCAACTTCTAGAGAATTACTCGGACTAAACTAAAACAATCCTTTAATTTGGTATAATTTCTGAAACAACCTTGCAAATAACGGGGCAGAGATTGACTTACATGGTGCAACTGACATCAGAATCGAAACAAAGTGAAAGATAATGAGGAAAACTCTGATGGAACCGTTGCCCATGATTCTGATTTCTTGAATGCTTTGTTGATGAATTTGAACGAACTCCAATTCCGTTTCTCTCTATTTAAAGGAAAAAAACTCAAAAGCTTTCTAGTACTAACGACCATAAAACGTCTAATGCACTACTATGCACGACTACTTAGCTAAAAAAAGCACTAGCATGCACGACTATGGATTTAAATTTTTTAACTTGTTAACGATTGTGGATTTTAATCCATTTTTTAATTAATTTTACATATTAAAATATCCGGAAAACAGTATCCATTTGCAAGAGACTGGAGGTGATATCAATGTTTTAGGTATCTTTTAAGTGTAGCCTATGTAATTATTATTTATAATGTAAAAAAATTTAAGTTAAAATGAAACCAACGCACTAAAAATGGGTTTACTTAGGCTCAATATGCTCCTCTTTTTAGCCAAATATGGCTAATTAGGCCTCACAAGCACTATACATACAAGCCCATGTGCAAGTATCCAAATCAAGGCAAGCTGGTGCTACGTCAGCAGAGCGTAGTAACCAGAGAGTGCCACGTCTGCAGTCAGCAGTCCAGTGGGTTCACAACCCTAAAAGGTACGCAATCTTCTCTACACAAAATACTGTGCAAAACTCTAGCTAACTTAAACATCGGAGGGTTTTTTGCAGGTACCCCCACATATATTGATCACGTAGAGAGAAAGGCAGCAACTCGATCATCAACTTAATCACCATCAGATTCGTGTTTGAGGTAAAAATATTTTACCATCCAAACATAAGTCCAAGTTTTCACTAATAATCCAACATAAATCTTAGTCAAAATAAAAAGACATCTAATTCTTTCCCAAATCATACTTCAATTTAATTGTAATCATTCACTTGCTATTCTCATAAGCTGACCATTTCAGATACCCAATAGATGTATGTCAGGAAATTAGTTTCAAACTCTTTTGTTAATTGTGTTACTTTTGTATCAAAATTAGTTTCAAACTCTTTTGTTGATTGTGTTACTTTTGTATCAAAGTTGTAGGTAAAAACCCGGTACCTCGGTACCGGCCTTCTACCGACTGGTTTTACAGGTACATGTATGTTGTAAAAGGCGAGTGTTTGGAGCGCCTAAGCGCCAAAGGCTCAATAAATGTAGGTCCAGCATCGAGGAACCAAATTTATACTACTTCCCACACTAGCGCCTTAGTCGAGCATGGCGCTTTAGGTGTCTCGAGGAAGTTTTAGGCGCTAGACTATGCTCCAAAGGCGCCATGGGTGTGTGGTAAATATGTTAGCAACAAAAGGGTTTCGTTAGTTCCTTCACTGTCTCTTTTCCTTGTTATTTCGTTCACTCTTCTTCATTATCTCTGCCTCCATATTCTTCTTCATCATCTCACCAATATCAAAGTATGGAAACTTTAAATATAGAGAAATATCAATATTGATGAAAAATCAATCAACATCGACAATCAATGATAAAAATATCGAAACAAATAGTTGTTAAGTTAGAATAACGTGATTTATGATCTAAGTTTTAAATAAATACTGTGATTGGTGTAGTTTTAAGGGAAGCTGGCCGTAGAGCTTCCCAAAATATACTTTCTTTCTTTGGCAGAAAGTCTCGGATTTTTTCTCATTCCTTTTTCTTCTCACGTGGTTTCCTATTTCTATACAAACTCTCCTATTATTCCTCCATCGGAAAATCATTGATTGATACTGCGCATAACTTCCATATTGAGTCAAACATGACCGAGATTCTTCCATGTTTCCATGAATATCTTATTCTTCCCTTTTTACTCGAGAATCACTTTAAAATCTCCTATATTTTTTGAATCTTGAAGACTTAGCTTTCCTGTTGTTTATAAGGTAAAATATTTTCACCTCCAAACACGAATCTGATGATGATGTTGATATTGATCGAACTACTACCTTTCTCTCCACGTGAACAGTGTTGGGGGTACCTGTAAAAAAACCCGATGCTTAAGTTAGCTAGAGTTTTTCACAGGAGTTTGTGTAGAGAAGATTGCGTACCTTTCAGGGTTGTGAACCCATATATTTATATATTACAAATTAGGGTTTAACCCTAATTTCGAGATAAGCATCACTTGTGCAAACTCGCCTTGTAAGTCTTCTGGAGTATTCCAGAACATTCCCGGTGTGACTTGGCTATCAAGTATTCTGGATACTTCCGGAATATTCCTTTAGGGTTATAGAACTAGCCAAGTTAAAAGGGTTATAAGAGACCAAGCCCAAGAATTAGTGTAATTGGCCTAGCCCACGAATTGGGGCTGAGAGAACCGCAAGCTAAATGGACATGGGCGGAAAAATCCAACGAGTTAGCGGCATGGCTCAGCTGGGGACTCAGCTGACTCAGCGGGGTGTGAACATCCTTCCGTGTAAAGAAATGGGGCGCAAACATCCAGGGGCTACGAATATAGGTTACTCCGTGATACAAAGGATTACTTCGCTGGATGGAATTCGGTCCAGCTGTCGGACAAGCCACCGAGAAGGTGCCGGAGAAGGCCACCGGCTACCACCGTCGCCGGAGAAGGCCACCGGCTAACGTTGCCTGAGAAGATGACGGAGCCGACTGATGACACTGGCGGATGACGTCATGGTGATGCTGACGATGTCGTTGACGACGTCATGACGGCGTTAACCGAGGTCAGTCCTGATTCATTTATTCCTCCGATTTCGTTACATTTAATCGATTTACGCCTAAAAGGTAATGATATCTTGACGGGTAACGAGATATTCTACAAAGAACAGAATTGTTGACTGGACCATATGATGACATGGCAACTGTTGATTGGTCACTGGTATTGACGTGGCAGTTCAATGATGATGTGGCAGTTCAATGTTGATGTGGCATGCTGACGCGGCATTGATGTCTTGGGCCCTCCTTGCCTTGACTTGGATCTTTGCACATGTCTTCATGTATAGTGCTTGTGAGGCCTAATGAGCCATACTTGACTAATAAGAGGAGAATATTAGGCCTAATTATCAGGGTACAAACACCTGTTTTATCTCCTCCATAATCCAAAGTCAATCCCATGAAAACCTCCAACTACATCTCGTCTGAAATCTTACCGGAAAACATGCAGACGAGCAAACATTTTTCCCTCCATATTTTATTTCTAATAAGGTCGGGTAAGATGATAGTGGTAGTGGATTCTCTTGGAACTGTGTTCTTTTCTTTATTTGACAATTCAGTGGTATAGAAATCTAAAAGAGCATATATTGTGTTAGTGATCGTCTAGGGCGCCTTAGGCGCGTCGTCTAGCGCCTAATACAATATAGGGTACAGCTACATGTAGTCAAAATGAGAACCGGTCAGTAGATGGTACAGGTACCGGGTTTTAAACCCGAACCGTACCGCCCATATGCAACTTAAGTTTATATATATTCTACATACTTGTATAGGGTTTTTTGGATGCTATTTTGGATCATTACAGGTTTGGGTCATGTGTAAATTTATAGTTTTTAAGATTACAATACAGATTTTAAAATTATTCATGTGACGTGGATAGCGAGGTAGATTTTCAAACATACAACACCAAAAACAACTCTAAAACAATACTCCCTCTGTTTTTGCAAAAGAGATACTTTCAAAAGTGAAAGTATCTCTTTTCCAAAAACCGAGGGAGTATATCTCAATAAAAGGTGATGATGAGCTTGATGGAAGCAGTGGGTCCCAACAAACCAAAGAAAATGTGAGTAGTTGTTTTAGAGTTGTTTTTTTGTTGTCCATAAAGAATTTTTGATTTCAAGCTGCATGACAACTTTTAGATCATGAGACAAGTTCTGGTTTTGTCTTGTGTGATAAATTTTGGGCCATGGGGTGAAACTTGGATCATAATCACACAATTTAGTCACGAATGATTCGGTTCGGACTTTGAAACGTAACATCATTTCGAATCGTTATTAGGAGTCGACACTGATTCATAATATATAGTGATATATGAATGCTAAAATTTTTATTCAAACCTCAGTCTGGATTAAATGATAATGACACAAAAATTTATTTATTATGGAAAATAGGTTGGAACACTAAGCGAATTTTCCAGAGGAATACAGCCGTCCGTCCTATGCCAATTATTAATGACCGTATTAAGGAAATGCAACGGATAACACCGTCAACAGAAACAACACAGGAAGTAGCAATACAACATTCAATTGGAAGATGGTCTGGCTTTTATGATTTTGGTGGACGTACACCACGAACATCCGCTTTGCCAGGGCCATTAATGACCTGGCCTGTGTTAGATACATCTACAGTAATACCTTGTGCCCTGCCACCTGATACACCACGAACATCCGCTTTACCGGGGCCATTAATGTCTTGGCCTGCGGCAGATGTACCTTGTGCCCTGCCACCCAATATACCACGACCATCCAATTTGCCGGGGCCATTAATAACTTGGCCTGCGGCAGATGCTTCTACAGTAATACCTTGTGCCCTGACATCTGGAGAAAGACACATGCACATCGATTGGTAAACAAAATGGAGGAAAAACAGAACAAACAAATAAGGTAAATGTTGTCATGTCAATACAAAAGAAAGTCGAGAGATTGATAACTTACGAGGTGCGACAGACATCAGAATCAATACAAAGAAAATGGCAGTGAGAAAAACATTGGTGAAACGTTTTCCCATGATTCGATAGTTGATGATAAAAATCTAGTTTGAGTCGATCTCATTTCTGCTCTTCTCTATTTAAAGAAAAAAAAGTCAAAAGCTTTGTGCCATACAATGTCTTATGCACGACCATTTTAAAATGTTATCCCAGATTACGGTTTTGATTTTATTCTGATTTTTTTCTTCCTGGAAATCTCTCTTGCACATTTTTTTTTATCTAATAAATAATAATTCTATTCTTTATCAAAAAAAAGAATCCAAGTCAAATCTCTTGATGAGTAGCATAACGTGGAAAGAGGTGATCAGAAGACATCACATGGGTTGCAATAAAACTCCTTGCAGTTTCCATGAGATGAGAGGAGGACGACAACTGGACCTTTACAGTAACGTATATGATGCATATGCAGAGGTATAAATTAAGCCGTGGCAGCACGAGCACTGCCCAGCCCACGAAGTCACGTTCTTAGCACTGGAAATTCATGTATAGTCTGGTTGTTTGCATTTAAAAGTGTAGCTGATATCCTGTCCTATTGCTAGATTTATCCATTCCCGAACCCTCCCTAGTCCCTATAATTAGATTTAGCAATCCAAGTAGCATTGTTAGCAGAAATCCTGTTCGGATCAGGTGGTTTATCCGCTAGATTCACCATCTTGGATGATCAAAATAGATGATCCCAGACACCAACCGGGATTTATTTAGTTTTTCTTTGAAAACCCTAGCACCGAAAAAAACGGAAACCACGCCCTCACAATAAATTGCGTGATGAGCATGGCAATACATACACGTTAGAGAGTCCAAAAGTACTTCCCTGATTGTATTTCCCTCGTATACACAGGTTTTTCTAAGTCTAGAAACTGCTGCAACTCCAAGGTTGGGACGTATCGAGGTATATACGCTTGGAAGTGGCAGCGGCTGGAGACGTGTTGGAGAAATCGACTATGGTTTACTGTCTGCATGTAATGGATCCAAGTGTTTGCGTAAATGGAGCTCTTTATTGGTCCCGTGAGGATTCAAGGAAGATTGTGGCTTTTGATTTGGCGGATGAAAATATTCCACTTGCTCCCTTCCGCACCTAAAACAACTAACGGGGGTTATAAGCTTTATGTTATGAGTGGGTGTTTGTGTCTTGTTGATGAATATATTTCAATGGCTTGTGGTTTTTAATTAATGAAGGTTAATGAGGGTAAGAATAGTAGCAGCAGTTACCACCCTGGAGAGAATCCTAATTATTTGTCATGGAATTGGAGTAGAGAGTTCAAAGACGGTGTTGTCAGATATAGATTAGAAAAAGAATTTTACAAAGAGAAGATTGTCAACCGACCGGGGTACTCTGAAACTATTAACGTGGACACAGGTCAACAGCTTTGTTTCACATAAAGCACTAGGAGAACACAATGTCGAGATATTTACAGCAGGATATCCTCGTCGTCAGAATACAGCAGCAACAGGAACGGACATAGTATTCTGCCCTGATATTTGGACAAGCAAGCTGTATATCCATCCTGCCATGAAAAAATCCTGAAGAGATGGAAGACCGTCCTTGGTGACAGATATCAGGCAGTAGCAGTAGCATCATAGGAACGTAATGCTCCTATGATAAAGGTGCAATTTGGTAACCCTGTAGCATCCTTGCATAATAAAGGTGTCTAGAAAATACCATAATAACGCAAAATGATGGGATAGGTCCTAAGGATGGATACACGCACCTTCTCCTTAGCGGGTGTGGAGGCTCTGACCCTGGCAAGAGTGTGTGGGCCAGACAATAGTTTGCTAGGGTTTCCAGCAATACAGGATATATACCGTAGCAGTAGCAAACGAGGTTATCTTGAGCAGACAAGTCTGAAATCTTTTAGAGGAGGCGATATGGAAAACAATCCTCTAAACTGTCTTCCTGAAGAAATCACATTCGATATATTTTCTAGGTTACCGGTTGAGTCAGTTTTAGATAGTATGCTTGTATGTAAACCATGGAGGCACCTCCTGCAGATTTATTCAAATACTTACTTCGCTTATCTCCACCTAAGGCGACAACAAGAGCAACACCAGACGCTTGATGGTGATTCCGGTTCTCCGACGAGTTTCGTTGGCCTTCAGCAACAAGATCTACCCTACTACGTAAAGTACAATGATGAGGACGATAGAATCAGAATCACAAGGAGGATTAATCTCAAATTTCCAGTAGACGTGTTTCGAATTGTTGGTTCGTGTAATGGATTGATTTGTTTATCTGTAGACACGAAAAAATACCAAGGCATTTATATCCAGGATTCCAGAAGACATTCCACCGATTCCGGGGTGATCATCATGCCGTTGGACCATACCGACGAACCCTTTTATATTTGCAATCCCATTACCAGAGAATACGTGAATCTTCCAGAATTACAAATCCCCGAGACTCGAAGCAAAGCTTATATCGTGTATGGGTTTGGCTATCACCCTCTGACTAACGAGTACAAGGTTATTAGATTTTTGTACCCTACACACCAAAGCCAAAGTTATAAATTACCAATCACGGGACATTGCGAGGTATATACACTCGGAAGTGGCCGCGGCTGGAGAAGTGCTGGGGAAATCAATCAACATATAGATTGTTTCAGTGATTATGCAAAGAGTGTTTGTTTAGATGGAACCTTTTATTGGTTGTGCGAGGGGTCAAAGGATATTCTTGCCTTTAATTTGGCAGACGAAAAATTCTACTGGCTCTCTCCCCCAAATAGAAAGATTACGTGGACTGATAAGCTTTGCGTTATCAGGGGGTGCTTGGGTCTTGTTCGAACCACTTCTGCTGGATTGTGCATGGAGCTGTGGATTTATAAGTCGGTGAATGAAAGAAGCAGCAGTTACCAGACAACATGCAAGTCTTGGTGTTATAGTAAAGGGTTTTCTGAAGCAGAAACGAAAGATTTCAACAGATACTGCTTCTCGAGTGATTGGGCGAAACGAACGCCATTCATCAATAGTTTTGTTTCACTGAAAGCACTAGGAGAAAACAATGTCAAGGTATTTTCAGGATATCCCGCATTTCAAACCTCGGGTCTACCGAATGCCAATGGTTAGCTGAGTTTATTTTCTTTTTTGTTGACTTGGATCTGAATCTTACTCGCCATTCGACTTGGCCAAAGTCAGATTTCAGATGGTGTGTTTTTATTTATTTATTTATTTATTTATTTTTTGGACCAATGAGTAGCTGAGTTTGTTTTTTTTTTCTTTTTTTGTTGACTAGCCATCTGACTTGGCCTAAGTCAGATACCGGATCGTTTGTGTTTTTATTTCATATTTATATTTGATTCAGCTCAGATTTCTGACTTGGGAACAAATTTTTTTAGTAGAAAATAACAAAATAAGAATGAAAATGACATACGGTATATTAGCCTGACATTTTTAGGGGCGACCCCAAAAGAATTAGGGGCGACTTTTTTATTCCCAACCCATATACACCGTTAAGAGATGACCAAAAACGCGGAGAATACGTTGATGCCCTTACATAATCGGAAGCTATTTTGTGCCCGATTATTATAAAGCAATCGGAAGCTTAGTAACAATATTATATTACCGATTAATATCGATTTTGTGCCTAACGCATATCTTGCTTCTATAATAATCGGTAGGAAAAAAAACCTCACGAGACTACCGATTATAGTAGCTCCTAAATTCCCAAAATTGGTGATTTCGTCAAGGAAGAAATTTGGGCAACTTTATAATCGGAAGTCATATTAACTACCGATTATTCTAGTTCCCAAATTCGAAAAAAATGACATTTCTGCAAAAAACAAAATCGGGGCAACTGTATAATCGGAAGTCTTATTAACTACCGATTCATATAGTTCTCAAATTCGAAAAAAATTGAGATTTCGCGAAAAAAAATTTGGGCAATCGTATAATCGGAAGTGAAAATACTTCATTTGACTACCGATTATACGATTGCTCTAACAAAATAGAGCCCGTTGGAACTCTAAACTCTATATAAGGATTGTATCTTTTACTCTCTATGGAACACAAATACCTTTAAACTCTCTCCAACATCAACTTCAACATAATGGCCCAACCATTCATTAAACCTACGGAGTTCACGATTGAAGAAGATTTATCTTTATGTGGGCGCTATGTTCAATTCTATCCGAGACGAGGAGAAGAACGCAGGCAAGGAAGCATAATGAGTATGAGTTATTTGGGGAAAATTCACGAAAAATTCTGCGCCGACACCGGTAACCCAAACAACCGTCACACCGCTGATCTTTTCTGCCGAGTTGGTTCAATAAACAGACACGTCGAAGAATTCGTCCATTTAACTTATCTTGTGAATTAATATCGATTGAGGGGTGAAACCAATGATGAGGTTATAGAACGATCTCTCGAGGAATGGCGGAGATGGAAAAGATCCAGCTTCCGTTATGAAGCTCATTTTAGAATCCTTAGGGCGATGGAAAGATTTAATCCATTCAGGACTCGTCCAACACGTCCGCGACGCTAATGACAATACCTTGTAATAGAATTGCGGGAGTTCAATGTAAAATTATGATGTTGTGTAGGTGATATTGTTATGAATTTCAAAATATTTATGAAAATCGGAAGTTTTAATTGTTGATCTAACTACCGATTATACTCCAACGGCTAGTTCATTCAAAAGAAACTAGCTGTGCCTCGAAAACCACACACAATCGGTTGATAATACATATTGATAAACCTCCGATCATACTACTCTAGTGAAACTGAGAACTCTGTTGACAAAACATCCTATAATCAGAAGTATATAACAATAAATATTACCGATTACGCATAATCGGGTGCTTTGTTCGAACATTTCCTAACGATTGTGTGTAATAATTGTACTTAATTTCGGATGATCTTGTAAAAGTACGCATCAACGGCCATATTTTCAAAAAAAAAAAAAGAGACGTTGGGACTCTCATCTATATAAGGAGGGTAAACTCTTCTTATTTATGCACCAAACAACACATATATAGCATCGTGTAATCTACAAATAGATTTTCCATCATCTACTCTTGTGAATTTATTCTATATCTCAACTTACAAGCATGGCAACGTTTGACGCAGCTGAAGATTTGGTCATTGTGAAAACATGGTATCGTGAAACAAGACGTGAAGATGTCATAGCAGGAAGGTTAACACCCGAAATCTTTTGGGCGAGGGTATATAGCCAATTTGTGCGAGAGTATGGAAATCCAAAGCAAAGATCACTCCAACAAGTTCATGATCGTTTCCGACTTGTCCAAAAAGGGGTAAATGATTACATAACGATACAAAAGAGGATGTCAAATTATGTATCCGAATTAGATGTCAAATTATCTGTTTTTTCATTTTTCTGATGTTCAACTCATGGGATAACCCGACTCGTAAGTCGCATATATCATTGGACAAGTTTATTGATTGATTACATTGCGCATAAGCCAAAAATCAAGTAAAAATATTAAATTGTCTGATTATTTATCAGATAGGGACGCAACCAGAAACCTTTGGATAAACGACGCCAAAATTACACGCATTCTGCACCCGAGTGTTGGTCCAAAAACCCTGCACCGGCATGGATTTCTGCTCGTCTCACAATCTACTCATAAAATGACCCAATATATCTGTCGACATGATTGGTATGAGCAGTCACAGGAACTTCATTTGCAAACTGCAGCGTAATCTTCGTGATCCTTGTGATATATTTTATTTCCTTGTACTCACTCGGTCTCTCTAAAACTATACATACATGCTGAACTTCTCTGATCAGAAAAATCCGGACATAGATAAGGTGTTGGAGAAAACTGTGGTGTTTGATTCTCAAGACCTAAATGTTACACAGGAATCAATTACTGAGCATACTCGGATGTGCAAATTTACTAGATTTTTCGCGACGCTGTCACTACAGGTGTTATATCAAGTATCAGTCCCTTTATTGATTAAATAAGATTGGATTTTGTCAATTTAATGTTTCTTTAACGATATGTTAATTTATTAGTGAAGTTTACTTTTAAAAAAAAAATATTCTTATAAAATCATAAGTGTGTTTATTCCTGCACGAATTTAAGTTACAATTAACCATAAACCGAAAATCAGCCTTAATTATCCAACAAATTTGAATTGGAAAGCAACAAGAGCATAAATGGATTTTTTTTTTTTTTGTTATCAACACAAATTTATTGAGGAAAATATTGATGATTACACTGCACAACCGATATTTCATAAAACAAGAATCTCTCTAATCGTTGATTAGATAGGGAGGCAATGAGAAACCTTTGGATAAACGACGGCAGCAGGTTTACCCATGATACGACGTCCCTTTGGTTTGCTGCAGATCCATATCACCGCTCCAACCGGCCAACAAACGATTGCTGTCACCAGAAACGCCACACACCCGAGTGTTGGTCCGAAAACTCTGCACCGGCATGGATTTCTTCTTGTTCCACATTCTACACACCCAAAATTACCCATATATATATATATTTGAACTACCAACTAGAACAAGAAGATAAAGACTAAATGATTTTTGTAGCTGATTTTTGTGATGTGAATTTTGATTGATGATGATTTGTGATCGTTTTGTGGTGGTTGTCTCTTTATAAAGAAGATTCGATTCGAGTTGGCGTATGGTTTTAGATATTATTATTTTGGGACCAAAGGGGAAAATTCTGAGTCATGGAGTACAGGTATACATTTTTATGTCGGTACCAATTCAAAGACCAAAGGGATTGGATTAGGGTCATTGGATTAGGCAGATGGGGCATCTCCCAATAATAGTCTTTAGAATTCAGGTCGGCCTAAATGATAAATCAGACCGGCTATCAGAAAGTGCGAACTCGCCGGAGCCATGGAGAATCGGAGATGCACAAAATGGTGAAAGTATGAACGGAATCAGGTACTACCTCTATTCCAGAAAAAATGATACAATCTGGCCTCTTTAGGTAAAATGAAATTGAAAAAGTATCATTTTTCCTGAAACAGTGGTACTGGATTACAGAAATTACGCATCCAATAAGCTTCCAATGATATCTGGATAGTGACCTACTGCCTCCTAGCCCAACAAGCTAGATCAAGCTCAGACACAATAGGCAAGGAGAAGTGCTAAAATAAAGCTTTAACAAAGATAACAGGTTGAAAAAAACATGCAGCAGGGTATAAGATATGTTTTGAAGCTGACACAAGTGTTCAAAATCTCATAAGAGTAACCATATATGTCATCTTCTTCGGCAATTTAAGCATGACTACTTCTAGAAAGAGATAAACATCTAAATCGCGCAATGTAGAATAACCATGTCAAGCTAAGCTACTAATATCAAAACAAAATAAGAAACCTTGTACTGTATAGATAGATAAACAGCTACTCTTCAAGAACAAAAAGAAGCTTAACAACAAAAGACATGATGAGCTCTAATTCTCTGTCTGCTCCCTCAACCTTCGGATGGTACTTCTCACAGTGACTGCACTAGCGGTGCTGCAATACAGAACAACAACAATCAGATGGTTAGCTTTTTATGTTGCATGTAGCATTCAGATAAAGAATGGAAAGTGAACATGAGAGCGAGTCTTACTTCAATGTGTAGGCACCACCAGCTTTCACTTTGCCACAGTCTTTGCATCCCCAAATTCCGACGGCCTTCCTCTTCACGGCATACTGCACAAGGAACGGAATTGATTACTAACTTGATTGAAGAAGAGAAAACAAAACATAACAAAAATACACTGAAACTGCTGTACCAAAAAGAAAACAACTAACCTTTCCACAGAATTCACAAAAGTACTTGGAATGCTGACTGATTTCCATCTTCTTGATCTGCTTTCGCAGACTGGCACCATATCTTGTTCCTGAAATTAGCAAACACATGTTTGATCAAAAGGAGATACCAAAGCATAGTACTTTTGCGAATGTAAAGATTGAATATATCCTACAGAAAGCATACTGTGAAGTTCAAAGATATTCACAAGCACTACCAATCTGAAGAGTATAAAGCACCCTCATTTATCCTATCAATACGATTAGAAGGTTAAAAAGAAATTAACATATCAATACAATTTGTCAGAAAAAAGGTAACAAGCAAGTCACAGAACCGCCAAGGTTTTAATGATCTATGCTCAGCTAAACAGCTTAGACTCAAACAAGACTTCTTGTATTGAAGAGCGGCAAGAGGCAATATTAATATACATTCTGACAGCAGCAACTTACCGTATTTGCCAACAATTCCGGCCTTCTTTGTACGCTTAGTCTGCATCCACAATAAACATTTGAAGGGCATCAGTATGCAAACTAATAATTCATCTTGGAATTTCTTTAACCAAATCAGGGAAACACACAGACAGGGAATACACTCGACCACTAACAGCAAAAAGCCAAGAACCATACAAATCCAGAAACACTACAACCAAAACTACAAAAACCAAAACTACAAAAACATGTCTTTTTACCAATGCTGATCATGCCTTGGTAAGTACCATCAACAAGTATTCACAAAACATTTTGAACCTTAACAGGTTGGTGACTTCAGTGCTCTTTGATTGATCAAACCTTCAATTGTGATGGTGTTTAAGGAGGATTGGATATGTTGCATGTTGCAGGTTTCTGAGATTGAGATATTTCAGAAAAGACCAAAATGGCCCATGCATATTCAATCTTCTTCAAACACCATCACCTTTGAAAGTTGCAGGTTGCTGAGAAGGAAATGATTTTGAAAAGATGAATATGGCTTGTGAATTCTCATTGATGGAAACATAAAAAGAAATCATAAAAGTATCATGCCTTCTTAAGAAAATCAAAACTTTTTTTTTCGCAATCAGGAAATTAATCTCATAATCTCAATGCAATCACCTTAAAAAAAAAAAATTGAATCGCAAAATAAAGTTTGGAGCCTCAGAGATCTTGGTGGATAAATAATCATCAGAGGGGGTTATAACCCCCATCAAGAGTAGCAAATATTATCCTTACATCACTGGCTTCAGCAAACCATAAAGCTAAACAACAATCTTAAATCTCTAACCATACAACACAGACAACAAAATCATTAAAAATGCAAATCAACTTAGAAATTAGTTCTAACCAAACCAGAGCAAAAAAAAAAAATCATCAAATCAAACAACAAAAAAAGTTAGGGATGATATGAAGAAGCCTCAGAGATCTTGGTGGATAAATAATCATCAGAAGGGGTTTTCACCCCCATCAAGAGTAGCAAATATTATCCTTACATCACTGGCTTTTCATACCTAAAACCCTAACAACAAATCTGAAAATTGAACAAAATCGTAGAACTAAATCCTAAATTGAGCAGAACCCTTTTCTACAATCCAACTAAAAACCCCAAATCTGTCTGGGTTTTCAACAAATCTAAACATAACATCAGAAAATGAAAAAAATCTCAGCAGTTTCACTAAAGATCTAATCAAAACATAACGTTAATCATCAGAATAAAGATAAGAAGAACGATTACAAGATCAAAACAAGTACGAGTTAAGATTAAAACTTAAAAGAGTGAGATGAGATTTGAAAGACTTACCATGGCTGCGGAGGCGGAGGTTGTAGAAGGAAAAAGATAATCTCTGTTTAGGGTTTCGATTTCTCACGAGGAAAGCGAGTATATAAAGGCAGGCTGGTGCCCTTAACAGATAAGTGGGTGTTTAGATCGTAGTGTTTGGAGGAAAACTGTCTAGTGGACTTGGGCCACCAACGTCAATGAAACAAGTGTACCCGGTGGGTTTAGACCGTCGTGATCACTGTTAGGAGCGGAGTTTCAATTTGCACCGGCCCATCAAGAAATAACTGTCTAACTCAAGGCTTAGAGAGCTAACCATCAAGCGGTCTAATGGTTGGCATGCTCCCTCCCGGTAAGAAGGTAGGATTTTGAATCCCGTAATTGCTAGAAATAACTCCTTTAAAGAGTCGAGCAAAAAAAGAAAACTAATTTAAAATCTCACAGTCTCAAGTAGTTTGTCTATGCCAATTTTTGGGTTTGTTACCGTTAGGAATATAGCCTATATATACAGCAAGATCGTTTGCAAATTTGGAATTTTAATTCTAATGGAAAACCTGGATTAAAATTATTAACCGTGAGCATTGTATATACAAATGCATGTCACAACAACCTCAGCATGCCTGCGTTTCCAGCATGGGTGCCAATAGCCAATTGGCAACCCCCTATTATAAGAATACGCTTGGATACCATAAATAAAAGTATTTTAGATTCTCCAACTGCAAAAAGGAATCTCAAAAGTCACGGTTTTGTAAAAGTAATTTTGAAATTGTGTCGCTTTTCGAATTCGGAATTCTAACAGTTGAGAAGTAACTTCTCAAGGTGTATATCCAAACGTCCTATAAGTGTTCTGCCCCTGATATTTATTTATTGTTTTGATTTTATTCTCGGATAGAACAACAAGAACCCAATTAGAACGAAGAAACCTTAGTTTATTGTTATCTATTCTCTCTCTATCCTGGTTTATTATTACTATGATTAATAGGAGGGGATTGGATTGAATTGAATGGACTGAAATTCCTCATCAGACAAGTCGAAAGGTAAAATCGTAATTTTTATCTAGGGACACCTTTCGCATTGATCCAACGAAGAGCTCCAGTAACAAAAATTCCTTAATCGTCATCTTAGAAGACGCAAACGGCGTTTGTCTTAATAATTACGTTTGCGGGTGTGCCTGTTTTTCAAGCATGAGTACCAAGTTGCCATAATAACCACTTAATTATGAGCATGTTTGGTTACCAGAAGTAGATTTTTTTTTTTTTTTCAAAAACAATAATCAATTCTTGAAGTAACAAAATTGCTTAGAGCAAGTCTTATGGTGGAATCCATCCATCTTCCATCTTCCACGCCACCTCAGCACTTGGAACTGTGGATGGAAGCGCAAGTGTAATGGTGGAATAGTAGAAACGCTATTATTAATAGCGTTTTACGCCATTCTTAATAGCATTTTACGTCATTCTTAATAGCGCTAAAAAAACACCATTCTTAATAGCGCTTGACCACGTCAACGGTCAAAGCGCTAATAACAATAGCGCTAAACGCTATTGTTAATAACGTTTTTTGAGTTATCTATATAGGAAGAAACACGGGCTCTCTTCATACCCTTTGTTCTTCTTCTTCACACTACTCCTCTTCTTCTTCTTTCTTCTCACGAAAAAAAACCCCAAATCCCACTCCATTTTTTTTCTCCAACAAGAAGGTCATTGAATCAGTGAGAAAGAAAGTTGGATCATCAAAGAGCCTGATTTGTTTCCTATTTGTAAACAAAGTAAGCATCTTTATCTAATTTGAGAATTAGGGGTTTAATTTTGAAATTAGGGTTCATTGAGTTCTACTTTTAATTTGAGAATTAGGGGCTTTTATTGAGGTCTACTGTTAATTTGAGAATAGGTTTCAACTGGGTTATATAAAAAAGTTCCCCAAATTGAAAATTAGGGTTTCAATTCTTGTATTTGGGTTGTTTAGTTGCATGTATTGGGTCTAACTCCAACTATGGTTGATTCTTGATGCAGGTACCCTTTTCTTATTCAAAATGAATGATCTTATGATCAAATCATTCACAAACTAGGGATACTTCAATTTCTCAATTTGATTGAGAATACAAAGAGAGGTTAGTTGATTTGTAAATTCCTTGTAATATTGTTTACATAATTTGATATTGTTTACATAATATTGTTTGATGAATGTCTAATTTGACATGAAACTTAGGGTAACATAGTTTCAAGAGGTTAGAGAACAAATCCTTTGACATGAAATTACCATGTTTTAAACAATTTAAGTGCATTGTGTCACTGTATTGTTTTTATTTGATGATTTTGTATAGATATGGATGTATGTATGATCTTGAGTTCAAAAGAACCGGATGAGAAACATATATCTACAAGTATAGACCCACTTGATACACAACATGATATCACGTTTAGAAGTAATCTAGAAGACCTTGAGGATTTACATAAACGTGTGGTGGTTCATGAAAGTGCTAGTCAAGTTCTTCAAAATTCCGGCCTTGCTAGATTTTTTGAAATTAGAATTAAGAGAGCTGATCAACAATTAGCTTATGCCATTATAGAGAGGTGGTGGTATAGTACCAATTCGTTTCATTTCCCAAACTTTGAAATTGGTTTCACTCCTTTAGACTCTGTTCACTTAACCAGAATTCCTATTGGAAATGGTTGTAGAAGATTGGAACACGCCGCTACAAGTAAATGGAAAATTAAAGAAAATCAACAACTAGAGGATACCTACTTTAGACCTATGCATGGGTATGCACACTACAACAAGCACTCACCTGATTTTCCTATTAGTTGCCTCGCAAACTATATCAAGGACAATCCAATTAATGATGAAAATTGGGAGATTGTGACTTGATACTTCTTATTATGGGTGATTTCAAAAGTTTTATTGGCACGTACCACTACAAGAGAAAGCAAAGGTTGGATCACTTCCTTGCGTGATTTGAATGCGATTAGTAATTATGATTGGGGTTCGGCTTGCTTTAGTCACTTGTATAGTAGCATGAGTGCGGTTGCTAGAGGTGCAAAAAACATGTGTGGAATGGCGATGGTTTTAGAATATTGGTTTTACATGTATTTTTGTTGATGCCTTTTCTCCAAGAAGGTGTACCGACTGATGTATGGCCTGCAATTATGATATTTAAGAAAAATAGTCTAGTGAAGTTGCAAAGGGGTACTTCCAAACACTCTCTTAATACAGCTCGCCAATAAATTGAGTTGAGGACAATTGTTGGAACGGAATGGCAACCATGGTCTACTAGTATGTATAGAGATCATCCTGATATAGTGCATGCTCGTGAAATCTCCAATCGAAGAGTGGCTTTCTATAATCCGGAAAGCGATACTAGTATCATGTATCTTGGTGAACGGTTTTTAAGGAAAACAAGGGGATTAATAAAAATTCCAAGAAGTCCACGTGAACATTTGGAAGACCTTGCTACCCCCGATGATCCTATTGATGTGGTTGAAGGACGAGACTATAAGCATGTTGATGAGAGCATGTATGTGTGGTGGTGGAAGAAACAATCTATTGGATTTTTGCTCCCAGAAATATATCGTCAAGAAAACAGAGATGAAGTTGGAGCTGCAAGTACTCAAGATCCGACATTTCTGGTGAATCGGGTCCCCCCATTACATCCATTACGGTATACGTATGACAACGTCTCACAAGCTTCACCTGAATTTCCAAGAGTTTCTTTCTCAGATCGTATATTGCACAAGTGAAGGAAACCGTGTTCAAGTGCCTTTGCAAGCACCCGATCCTCCTTTATTTACGTATGATGTTAATTATGGAACAAGGGTTAGTAATTTTTGGTTTTAACTCCTTCATTAGAAGTTCCTTAATATATTTGCTATCTTGATGTTTCTTTCCAGGAGCAATGGAAAGATTTTGCGCATAGGTTGGCTATGTTAAATCTTGCAAAGGACCAGCATTGGTTTGAAATAGATCGTGCACGTGCTCTTGGGGAAGGATCGATGTCAACCCAATCATGTTATGATCTTGGAGACAATTCTCAATGGTCAAGCCGTAAAAGACCAGCCACAAGTCAATCAGATGAAGTACTTCCAGAAGTAGTTCCAGAGTCACAATTAACTCAATTGATAAATAGTGGTGGAATTGGTTTAAGTGAAGATGAAATGGCAAGGATGTTAGTATTAAGTGATGAGGGAACATAAATGTGTTTTTTTTAATGAACTTGTTCTTTTGTATCAAACTTGGATGTGTTTTCCTTAATGAACTTGTATTTTCTTTTGTATCAAACTTGGATGTGTTTTCTTTAATGAACTTGTCTTTTCTTTTGTATGAAACTTGCATGTGTTTTCTTTAATGAACTTTTCTTTAATGATGAGGGAACATAGATGTGTTTTTTATAATGAACTTGTCTTTTCTTTTGTATCAAACTTGGATGTGTTTTCTTTAATGAACTTGTCTTTTCTTTTGTATCAAACTTGGATGTGTTTTCTTTAATGAACTTGTCTTTTCTTTTGTATGAAACTTGCATGTGTTTTCTTTAATGAACTTTTCTTTTCTTTTTTTATGAAACTTGGATGTGTTTTCTTTAATGAATGTGTGCATGAGTTTTGTTTACAGGTGCAATATGGACGATGAAAATCTGCTAAGGAGGTATGCACTAATGACGTATGGTATCGATCTTAGCATTGGTGATGATAGCGAGGAGAGAGCAATTGTGGTGTACCAGTATATGAATCAAAGAATGCATAGGATCTTCCAACCAGTGCCTCTGGAAGTATTGACGCGACAAATGGTGGACAGGCAACGAGAGGACGGAGATGCAAGGATGATGCATGACTACTTTGGACCTAACTGTACTTGGGGCCTTAAGAAGTCCCACCAACGTTTGGGTATGTATCGACCTCTTTTCTTACGTATTCTAAGTGAAATAGTTGTTGCGGATCCTGCTTTTGATTTCCAAGTTGATTGCACCGGAAAACTTGGTCACTCTCCCCATATGAAGATGTATGCCTTAATGAAATGTTTGTGTAAAGGCATAGTCCGCCGATAGCACATGAGATGATTATGTCCGTATGGGAGCGCTTTTTTCTTATATGTATGTGAAGAAGTTTACCAGGGTAATTGTTCGCTTTGGTCCAAGGTACATGCGACTTCCTACAAGAGAGGACACGGAAAGATTATTGGCAGAAAATGCGGCTAGAGGGTTTCCTGGAATGCTTGGAAGTGTTGATTGTATGCATTTTCAGTGGAAGAATTGTCCAACAACATAGGCAGGTACATTCCGTGGCATGAGAAAAACCTACCATGATCTTAGAAGCCGTGGCATCATATGATCGGTGGTTTTGGCATGGTTTCTTTGGAACTCCAGTGGTCGAACAACGACTTGAACGCCTTGGCTCAATCTCCACTTTTTGATAAGATGGTTAATGGTTTAGCGACTCCTTGTAATTACCGCATCAATGGCCACAAATTGCACAAGGGTTACTACTTTATGGAAAATATATATCCACGATTGTCTTGTATTGTGTAGTCATTCAAAATTCTTCTTCCAAATCAGCTGACTAATACGTTGTTCAATAGATACCAACAAGCGAAGAGAAAGGATGTTGAAAGGGCTTTTGGAACTCTCCAAAACAAGTTACAAATAACAAAAAGTCGGATTTTACCTGATAGGGAGGATATAAGCTTTATTATCAAGGCTTGTTTGATTTTGCATAACATGGTCATTGAGAATTAAAGACGTAACTTTGATTGGGGTCAAGTCGTGAACGAACCAATACGACAGGTTACTGGAATACCGAGGTCATACCACGAGTTAAGGAATGATGAGGCATATCTCCAACTCCGCAATGATCTTGTTCAACACATTTGGATACGACATGGACTAGGTCTCAGAGACGGTGAAATGCCACCGAATCTCCTCCGATCTTGACGGATGGTGAATTCGATCCTACCGATGTTTACCCACCAGAACAGCTTTAATCTTTTTTCGTAAGATTTCAAAGAACATCTTTAGTCTTTTTCGTAAGATTTCGAATGAACTTTCAGTATGTAAGCAACTTGGTTGCAATCCTATGATTTCTACATTTTAAAATTAAGAAATATTAAGATTTTCATTGTATTATTTATGGTTTTCATTGTTTTCAAAAGAGAAGAAAAAAAACTAAGTATGGATTTTCAAAAGAGAAGGAAAAAAAAACTAATTATTGAACTTGAGGAATTGTCTTAGGTTCTGGATGTTTTTCAAGAAAAGCGCTAATAAGAATAGCGTTTGGTGCTATTAAGAATAGCGCCTAAAGCTATTAAGAGTTGCGTTTCATTTCTAACCATTAGATCTTTAACGGCTCCTTCTAATCAACGACTCAAAAAAAAAACGCTATTATTAATAGCGTTTTAACGGCTATTTTTTTGAATTCAAAATTTTCCCTATAAATTGATCACTTCTCAGCTCAGACATAACCTTTCAATCTCTACATTTTTTTCTCCATCTTCTTAAAATTCAGTGCAATTCAGACTTTTTTTTTTCACCACGGCAAAATATTTAATAGCTGAAGAAGATGTTGCAATCACCAAAGCTTGGATAAGCATTACACTTGATGGTGTTGCCGGAGTTGATCAAAAATCAAACCAGTTTTGGGAGTGGGTATTTGATACCTATGTAAGCAGCTTTGGGAATAAGAATGATAGGAATGTTCATAAGTTGCAGAATAGATTTGGTACCTTGAAAAAAGATGTCAAAAAGTGGGTTGGTATCTTAAGAAATTTGCATAGAAACAATTCAAGCGGACGTGGAATTTATGATCTTGTAAGTTTTATTAAGATTTCTTAATGTATATCATTTTATTTTATTGAAGGATTTCTAACTTGCGTTTTTGTTTGTTTTTTGTAGGAGAGAAAAGCTAGATTGGAATATAGTAAGATTAGCAAGGGAAAACCTTTTGGAAATGAAGAGGTGTACCGACTTTTCAAATCCCATGTTCCCAGATTCAATCCAAAATGAGGAAGATGAATCAGAGGCTCCTAGTGTTAATGCTTCAACAAGTAGTGCTCCGGAAAGAAGAGACCCAAGATGGCATAAAGAGGATGGCCCTCGTCGACCAACGGGAAAAAGGGCTCAACAAAGGGAAGCGTCGGAGCTATCGGCCATCAACGAAGGAACCGACCATATTTTGAAACATTTTAGTGAAGAGAATGCAAAGAATATGGAAAGGTTGGATGGACAAGAAGAATATTTATTAACCATTGCAGAGACAAAAAAGAAATCTTTGGATTTAGCTTTGGAGAAACATGAACTCGAAGTGTTGGATGTGGTGGTTGAGACCTTGCCGGAATGGAAGCAGCAATTTATGTTGGATAAACAAAATAAGATTTTGGAAAAACATGGTTATCCTCCTAGAACACTTGATGCAAACTATGGTTATCCTAGAAGCAATGTTCGTCATTTCAATATATGAAGCCATGTAGCTTGGAACTATGTAGCTTCAATTATGTTTTTTTTTTTTTTTTTTTTTTTCAATTTGATGTAGTGGAATCAATGTAGTTGAAGTATTTTTAGTATCAATCAAGTTTCAATTTCATTCAATTTTATATTCTTTTTGATTTGATTTGATTCAATTTATGAAACCAAAAAACTAGTTTGTTCAAGAGGAAAAAATGAGAGACTAGAAAAAAAAAACTAAGTATAGGAAAGGAGAAATCGAGTGGCTCCTGGATGTTTTTTTGTGATTAGCGCAATTAAGATTGGCGTTTGGCGCAAATAAGAATGGCGCTTAACGCTATTCTCAATTGCGTTTTATTCTACACCATTGGATTCTCAACGGCTCCTTCTAATCAACGAATCAAAATAAACGCCATTAAGAATGGCGCTTAACGCTATTCTCAATAGCGTTTCAACGATCATATTTTCAAAATTAAAATTTATCTATAAATTGGATTCTTCGACACAAATTAAACCATCCCGAAATCTCAAAATTTTCTTTGCTTCCTATCTCTCCCGATTTATATTTTTAATTCCAAACCTTCTTTCAATCAAGTGCAAGTATGGCATACACTACAAATGAAGATGTTGCAATCACCAAAGCTTGGATGAGAATTAGTCTCCAACCGATTGTTTGACAAAATCAAGGAGTCAACAACTATTGGGAAAGGGTGCTTCAAGCCTTTGTAGAAGAAGCGGGTGGTAATGAAAACGGAAGAACAAGACATAGTATTGAAAATAGGTGGTCGGTGATAAAAAATCAAATCAAAATTTACATGGGTATCATACATTCAATTTATGCAAATATTCCCGGATGGACGTTAGAAGAAGTTGTAAGTATTATTCAATGGAACCTCTTATTTTCAATTATTGATATATTTAAAGTCATTAATTTTCTAAATGAGAGATTATGTTTATTTATTTTGTAGGAGGCACATGCTAAAACTCTATATTCTCAACAAAACAACAAAGATTTTGCATTTGATCATGTGTACCAAATTCTTAAGAACCATCCCGCTTTCGGAAATTAAATATCGTGATCATCACGATGATGAAGTGAACTTTGAGAAATGATGAAGCTTGACAATGAAAATCGTATCATGTTAAATTCTAAATATTAGTTATTTCAATCCATGTAATGTCGCTTTTAGTTTTTTTAATCCATGTAACTTAATCTATGAAATGAAAATTAGCTAATTTAAATCATGTTTCAATTTCAAATTTATAAATTTTGTTTTGTACTTTTAAGGTTTTTTTATTTTCAATTTATAGGTAAAGAAATATGAGTGATGTGAGAAGAGTGTAAGAAAAATAAATAAGGCGAAACACTATTGTTAATAGCGCAAAATGCTATTGTTAATGGCGCTAGAAAAACGCTATTGTTAATAGCGCTTTACTTACGCTATTTTGATTAGCGTTCAACGCCATTCATATTGGCGTTTTTTGTCCTCTACCGCGCCAATCTTATTGGCGTTCAGCGCTATTCTTATTGGCGTTTTGATGGATTCCACATACCCTTCCACCAACCCATGGAACCTTGCTTGGATTTTCTGTGGAAAACCCCAACTTGGAAGCCACTAGACTTGACATTCCATGAATTTTCCACACTTGGAATAGGTTGGATTCCACCATAAGACTTGCTCTTACAAAAAGTTTACTCGACTTCATTTCTGAAAGTCGAAAATTAATTTTTATAAGTGCTCTATCCCCGTTCCCCAGTATTTATTCATTCTTCTCAGAAAGAAGAACAACAACCCAATTTAAAAATGAAGAAACCCTAGCGTTTTACTATCTTTACTCTATCTATCAGGATTTCCTAGACGAAAGAGGAGGAGGAGACATCATGTCAAGTCCACCTGAGGAGATTTACCAAGATATTTTTTTGAGGGTACAAGTAAAATCAAAAAGGGCAATCGGTGATTTGAACAAAACGTGAGAGAAATAATAAGAAACAGACAGAAAATAAACAAACACACAACCACACAACTTAAGATGTACGTTGTTTACCTTTACAAGCTACGTCCACGGCCAACATCACCATAAAAACTCCCATTAACATTAAAGACCATTACATGCTCTTTCTGCAACCCAAGACAAGAACAAAGAGTTAACAAGACATACCTGAGAACACCATCGAAGAAACCTTATAAATCAATTCTCAAACCATTCGTCAAACCAGCCTCATGTCTTCTCTTTTACACCTTCTTCACAGGTGCTAATAATAGATGGGGAAACATGGAAACACTAAAACTTGGTTTAGGGCAAAGCCCTAAACCGTAAACTCTAGAACACCAAAATATTCTCTCTACAATTTTTTCTCTCACACTGATATTGACCATCACGATAACATATGACCCGCCCTAACAAAGAGACTAAAATCCAAAACACAAGGATTTACCACTTTCCTAGGTTGGATGTCAACAAACCTACAATTCCAATCTTATATATAGAGAACACAAACTTGGCCACCAAGTATTAGTCTCCGCTTAGGAAACTAAACTCTTTCGTAAACTTTATTAAACCCAGATTAGGAAATCCACATCAATATGAAAACAGTTCTATAATAGGAAACTCATTGTCTTCTTAACATTATCCCCATTCCCCGGTATTTATTCATTCTTCTTTGAAAGAAAAACAACAGCCCAATTTCAAAATGAAGAAGCCTTAGTTTTTTACTCTCTCTTCTCCCTCTATCAGAATTTCCAAGCCGAAAGAGGAGGAGGAGAAGACATCATGTCAAGTCCACTGGGGGAGATATACCTCGATTTTTTTTTTTTTTTTGAGGGTACAAGTAAAATCAACATTTATGTGTAAGTGTGTATGTAGTGTTGGTTTAAACTCATTTATAATCCCGACTTAATGAAGAAAACTAATAATAAAATTTTGAAAATGGGGGGTTCCCCCTAACATGTTACTAGCCGAACTTCACTCTGTAATTACCGAACTTAGGTTCGGCTGATTCGAAAAAATAATAGGACAGCCGAACTTAGTGTTGTTTTTCGTAAAGTGAAGTTCGGCTATCATTTTCGTGCTTAATTATCAGCAGAACTGTTCATCAGCACTTTCAGAGTGATAAGAAAAAGAGAAGTTCGGCTGATAATTCTTTTCAATTATAAACCGAACTTCATGTTTTTTCTATTTAAAAGTAATCAAATACAAGAAATTAATTAAAAAAAAACAAAAAAAAATTATAAATGTCACAGTGTCAATAGTATTCATTAAACAAAATATAAAAAAAATTCTAAAAAAAAAGAATTAATTTTTAAATAAATAAATTCTTTAAAAAAAATTGAAAAAACAATTACAATTAATTTATTTTAAAAAATATAATTATATTAATGTATCTGACATTATAATAATTAATAATAGTAAAATTATATTAATAAATTAATCAATGGTAACTAAGTAATTTACCTATTTTTAGACACCCCTTATCACCCTACCTTAGTTAGTTGATCAATCCTTTTGTATGCCCTACAATTTTCTTGTAAGCCCTAAAACGTGGTTCTTTGGAAATTTACCTAGGGTTCGGTAGTAATTGGATGGAAAATTTTCATGGAATTTTCTTTTAAAATTGGGTTAAGGCCCAAAAATTAAATTAAAGTTTAACTTTAAAGAATTCTACTGCCTACCAGCCCATATATTGGAACCAGGAAAAGAAAAAAATATCTTTCATCTAAATGCTGACGATTTTCAAACATAGATAGATGGTATGATCACCCAATGACTTTACCATATTTAGTGTGTCATTTTTTCTTTTTTCGTTTTGTCCTGAGTTTTGTTGCGTTTTGGCGATACAATCTCAAGTATCTCTGTTATAAAGATTTGATGAATCCTTGGATATTCCCATATGGGATGATTACTTCTGAAATGCAAATTAACCGCATTGTGAAGAAAATTTCCATAATTAAATTCTTGTTTCATGTCAAATTCAATATTGTAGCCACCACGACATTTAGAAGATATGACTCGCTGTCCGTTGTGGAGTATCAAATCAAATGTTGAGTCGTGAATCGAAAAATCATTATCAACAAAATTTTATTTTAATTTTGTATAGTTTGTACTATTTCGAATACTGATAAGAGTCTTTGTGAATCGTACGAATCGGTCTTGAAAAAACAACTGAGTCAGAACAACCAGTCAGTAACACGAGTCAACTCGATTTCAAGATGTTGATGTAGACTTGTACAGTATAACTTCTTTAAAGTAATACTCGATAATATAATATTCTCTTTAAAATAATAAAATTTTCTGGTCCCGACTCGGGCCCTTAGTGCTATAATAATAAATTCGATAAAATCATAAAATAATACATTTCATAAGTTTCCCTTAAGCATTAATAGGTCCCAAATAATATATAAAATAATAATGCTACAAGAACGGCCCCTAGCTCAGCTGGTCATCCCCGTTCCCCAAAGTTTAATGCGCTTCAGGAGGTCCCAGGTTCGAGTCCCCAATGGCGTAATATTGCAGGAATTAACATGGAAGATAATGTTAATTTGCCCCCTTGTGACACAATCTCGCCCCCTTCCCGCCTTTCGGCTCCCTTGGCAAGGTTTCCATGAGGCCCGCCTGGTAGACTAGCACATCAACCTTGTTCATTTAATGTAGTAGTATGTCGTTGGAGCTTAGCTTGTTAGGCTTCCAACTAGTTTCATGTAATAATAATGATCTATAATGCTACTGTAAAAATAAAAAATAAATTTCATACATGTAAAATTTTTCCAAATAGGATTCAATATTAGTTTGATTTTCTTAAAAATTCAAATCAAGTTGTATTTCATCCCTAATAGTTCGTGGTGCACTCACAAGATCCGGAGCCACGTTGTTGTGTTACAATAAGAAGTGTTGAAGCTAGTGTGATTGATACTTGGAGTGGTTGTATTCTTATTACAATTAGTCAGTAATATAATATCTCTAAAAAATTAGTCCATATTATATTTACAAACTACAATTATTATTCAACCTCCAAGCTAGTAATTATCCTATATCCTATATAATCATAATATATTATTTAACTATAAAATAATAATTTATTATATTATCGATAATATAATATCTCTTTAAAATAATAAATTTTCTTGGTCCCAAGCCTATTATTTTATAGAAATTATACTGTATATGTTTCTTGTGTAGTGAAATTTTCAAGTTTCTCCACGGTGCTAGTATTTTCGCAAGTAGTTGGCACGCCCCTAGCTATCTCAGAATACTGATATTGGAGATTGTGTTGTGTGCATGCATATCATTGATAAGTTAACACTAGACATCCAAAAAGAAAGAATCAAAAGAAACTGATTTCCAAAACTAGGAATCTAAAACAAATTCCTACTAACAACTGCAAAATGAAATTTCTACAGCAGAAGAACTAGATTGACAGAAGGTGTGAAAAAACCTCTCTAGACTCCTAATAAAAGTTAGGATTTCTTATCAGCTTTCTCGTGTTTTTTTTTTTTTAACACGTTTTAATGTTGATTGTCTCGCCACCATAGTTAAGTTTCTCCGAGATCTTCCAACGAAACAAGACTGTTCATGTGAGGGACTGCTTGAGCGTACACATTGTCACGGTTATCTCCATCCCAATACTTTTGCAAAGTCGACGACTTAGGATCATAACAATAAAGATTACTCGTTCCATTTTGCCACAATAAAACTGTATCCCGCCTTGTAATGACGAACGGTGTGTACATAACCTTACCTTCCCATGTTATACTGTATTCTTTACTCCAACTCCATGTGTCGTCGTAGTAGCACTCGCTTTGTTTTCCTTTTTCTTTGCCGTAACTAGTTTTAAACACCCATATATCAAGGCGTTTATTTATTGATTGATTGTTCGTATGAATAGCACACAAATTGCCTCCCAAGAGAATGAGTTTGGAGGTGCGACAATCCATAAGACCACGAAAATAAGGAGGGGATGGGATGGGACAGAATTCCTCATCGGCCAAACCAAAAGCTAAAACCATCTGGATACAACCGTTCACATTGATCCAATGAAGGGCTCCATTAGCAAAGACACCTGACTCGTTAGCTATGAAGAGGTGATCAGGGACATTCCCTTTGTCCCTCCATCCAAGGTGACTCCCAAGAGTATACACCTGAACACATGATGCCCCCAAGTACTTGAAACAGATTCGAACAACCTTGTACTCATTGGTTGAACCAACGTAACCGAATCCTCCAACAGGAGGTTTTAAACTTCGCTCACTGCACCCCAATCCAGGAAAATAAACAGCTTCTCCAGTTACGGGATTATTACATATTAAGGAAACACCAACGGCACAACCATCTCTAGAATATATCGGATATTCCTCTTTAAAGCAAACCAAACCATTGCATGAACCAACCATGCCATTGGGTTCAACTGGTACAGAGACTAATGGTGTAAGTGTATTCTCAGAATAATATTTTTCGATTTTAGTTTCATATCGAGGATCTCCATAGTAGAGTTGTGTTACATGATCCTTAGTTCTACTAGATGGTGTAGTTTTTTCAAACGTGAAAAGGATACCTACACTGTTACCGACGATCGTTCTCCAAGTTTTGCATACTCGTTTGCACCGCAAGGCGGGCTCGAACGGTAAGCGAGAAAATATGTTTTCCAAGATGTCTGTGGGAAGAGTCTCCGCCATGATAATAGTTGGAACCCTAATCTAGAGGATTTCCAAGATAGAACGACTATTTAAAGGAAGACTGTTGCCCTAAACTGAAAAGTGGGTTCTTAGATCGTAGAGTTTGGTAGAGTTGCGGACTTGGCTACCAAGCAAACCGGAGTTCTCATGCCATTCAATTCCCACTTAAAGTCGAATTCTTTGCACCGGGCCTAAATCATTGTGCCTGTTTTGGACAGAAAATTGTAAGGCAATACCAAAGGAGGTTGGAGTTGGGATAACAGTTAAAGCAACTAAAAATGAAAAGAAGATAAACCCCAACAATTACAACTGAAAAGAAACCCAGAAGGACAATGTGTGACGGTGTGCTGGCTTCATGTGCGAAAGATGCTAGGACCAAATTAAGGAGAAACATAGTAACAAAAAACAATAAGATATGCGAATGCGAACATAAAAAATAAAAATAAAAATAAATATGGGAACACCAGCAGCAACAGACAGAAGAATTAATTGGTAGCCAAGGGTGTTCAAGTACAATAGGAAGTGTTGCAGAAAAGGCCACCATCATAGTGATTATAGAAATGAAGAGGGTTAGAAGACCAAGTATCAACTTTTTCGGCAAGGATTCCAGGAGAGCTGTTAGAGTATAGGATTGGTAATAATAAATTATATGGAAAGTTTTAGTATTTAGGGTTATGTTTAGTGTTTGATATTTTTAGTATGAATTGATTTACAAGTATTAGTCTTGCACACCAAGTTATGGTGTGGCTATATATACCCTATGGATTCTCAATGTAAAATATCTCATTCAATAATAGAATTCTCTTTTATCTTTATATCTTCTAGTTCTGACTTGGTATCAGCGGGTTCGATCCGGACCTGTTGCTCACCACGTTTTCTTTTCAAGGCGTGGTAGTCTCCAATGCTACCGTCCGCGGATCTCTCCTCCGCGTACAATATGATTATCTTTTCTTATTAGGTTTTATTTTATTTTTTTAGGTTTTAAAAAAAAAAAAAAAAAAAGCGTGCGCCGATTTTCTACCAAACCCTTTTTTTCATCACTACCAATAGCACCTTTTTTCTCCTTCTTATTTTTCTACTACATCTCGTCCCAATACCTCTGTCTTTTTTCAGTCCACGTCATCCCTTCCTCTTATCACTCAAAAGACAAAACCATTCCCACATCTTTGTCTTTTTCCATCTTTTAATTATCGTTCCATCCAATCGCTTGTTTCTACCTCTCAATCATTAGTTAATTAATACTTGCCCACTTTCTACCACCATTCTTTTTCTTTTTTTTTTCTGCGTACGTTCGACTCTACCCACCTACCATCTCTCCTTCTTATTCTTCCTCCAAGTGACCACGTTCCAATACCTCTGAATCTTCTAGTGCACCTTCTCCAGCGTCTGCTACAGAACCTACTACAAATTCACGTCTGTTTCTGCCAGCTCCTGCTATGGAATCTCCTTCTTCACCTGCTACAACATCAATTCAGTCTACGGCACCTACTTCTACTCCGACAACACCTAGCTCTACTTCAACAATATCTAGTTACGATCCAAATGTTATCTGCTCTGTTACTAGTGTAGTTCTGCTCTTGGGACACATCCAATGGTTTACTAGTTCACTGCTCTTCTTTTATCTTTCTCCTACGTGCGATTCTCACTTCTCCTTTTAATCGATTAATCCCGGTAGTTCCCCGTCTCTTATTAATTGATTAATCCATGTCCACTTTCTTTTGAAAAATATATCTTACGTCTCAATATACAATTTTTTCCATCTTACCGCGGATACACGAGTTCTCTTGTCCATAAATTCCTTTTCCTTTTCCTTCTCGATCCCTTTTACGTTACTACTCCACCAATGCCACCGATTTACTACTTCACTTTCTACCCCATCAATTATTTTCTTCTGGAAACTTACTATTCAACTTGCAGCCTCCGTCATTCTTTGATTAATTAATTTTGTTCTCTATCTCATCTATCCCAATTTTGCAGGCAATGCGGGGTATTATCTCTTTTCTCTTATCAATAGTTCTTATATTCTCCATCAACAGTTATGTTAATTTTTAGCGGTTCTCCTAATCGGTGTTCTTTTTAATGGCGTACGCGCTTGTTCTTATACTTCTCAGGCGTTTATTGTACTTCATCATCAACTTTCAAGGCCAATCTCATGTGATTTGCAATCCCCATGAGATTGAGGGAGGGTGTTAGAGTATAGAGGATTGGTAATAATAAATTATATCTTTATATCTTTTATAAAAGATAATAGAATTCTCTTTTATCTTTATATCTTCTAGTTCTGACTAGAGCTAAGGAAATAAATGACGAAGCCGAAGAGAGAAGAGCATATGCATTTGCTACAGCATACACTATAAATGAGTTCCTGTTTAAGAAAATTGGGTTTCCTATGTTAGGTTTGATGTCGTTGCTGAAAATTGGGTTTCCTATGTTAGGTTTGATGTCGTTGCTGAAGAAGTTCCTGTTTAATTTTATTTACTCATTATAGAAAAATACAACCAGTCAAGAGTTTACAAAAATACAACCACCCTAGGCAGACACCGATATATATATATATATCTTGCTTTTTCCTGTGTATAGGATTGTTGAAGAGAAGTCTCTTAAGGAAGGGGAAAATCAGAGGGAGTGAACCGCCTCAAGTAAATCGTTTTGTGAACTAATTCTATTCGACAAGATGAGCAAGAGGAAACGAGCGGAACGTAAGAGGAATCTCATATGCTTAAACCCTATGAAATAGATAGTTCTGATAATTTTTGATGTCTTTCTATGCTTGGATATCTTTTTGATTGACACGAAACTCTCGTCAATTAAATCTCAGCAAATACTCACTGTTTGCGATTTTTGTTTTTGAAAATCTCTTTTTGATTACCTTAAAGATTCTAATTCCTTTTTTAACAGCTGATGAATTGAGGCTGTCAGATCTAAGAGGGCTTCTGTCCCGTAAGAGGGACCTCCAAGAATATGCAGCATTAGAGGAGTACACGGAAAAATACCCTATTGATTTGAAATCGTTTAAAAGGGATGTTTTAAGTCTCAAGGAGGGTGAAAGCCTTTATGTTTTTAGTTTTTGTTATGCAAAAATTTGGGGTGCCAAGTATAAGGATTTTCTGCTTTCTTTCAGGGAAGACAATTTCAGCAGGTATTAATAGTTATGCAATAAAATATTTTACTTATCTAAATGTTCTTTTGCAATTTAAATTAGTTAGTGTTTGGTTTGTTGCAGGGTTTATATTGGATTGTATAGAGCTCTGTCGGGGACTTTGATGTCGAAAAGTAAAAAAGAACTCAGACCTGGTCTCCGTCCAGTTGCAGAGGTACATAATATAAACGGAGCTCTTGATCTTGCATGTTTTATGTAGCGTACCTTCATCCAGTTTTGAAAGCTCATAAGTTTTTGTGTTGTATTCTTATTGCTTTATTGCTTTCCATTCCAGGTGCTTGGTAGTACTATTGATGTTGGTGTTCTTATAACCAACAAATCCGAAGATGAAATACTCAAGTAGGTTTAATTCTGGTTATTTTTTTATATAAATTTGCACTGCTTTCATTAATTTTCATGATATTTAATTTTGCAGGAAGTTTGATGGTTTTCAAGAATTTGACTTTGCAAAGCCAGGCAACACACCAATGGAAACGGTCAGCAAGAACTATTCTTTAAGGTGCTTGTATAGTTTGACAATTGTGGTATACTTCGGTCTTCTCACCATTTTTTCCTTGGAATTATCTTTGTTTCAGCTGAAGTATACTAAAGATCATGTTCTGTCTCTACCTCGCAACCGTAAAGCCAAGATTTTGTTCGGCAAGTTACAGGGACTAGGGATGCCTGTTGAACTGATTGATGGTCAGACAATTAGGCTGACTGAAGATTATGTTGTTTGTGAAGAGGGCAAGTGTGTGACAGAGAAAGCCTCCAAAATTCTGGTTTGCTTCTAAAATTCTGGGTTCTTCAAGCCCTGGCCACATTTGGGATGTCTAGCCTAGTCTGCATGGATCCTTTCGTCTGATGTTTTTTTTAATACTCTGCTGCAGACACTTCTCAATATTAAGATGTTCAAGTATGTCGTTCAACCGCGTTGCTGCTGGACTGCCTCTTCTGGACAAACTTACAATTTCAAACATTATTATGAGTAATAAGCTTCCTCTTGTTGTTGTACTACTGCAGCTGTTATCCTCGTAATTTCCCATTAACTTTTTTCTGTGGTTTTATATAATTTTATGCAGTCGTTATCCCTGGACTTCTTGGCCTCCCTTCAGAGCGTAAATTGGGAATCTGCATCTTGGTTTGGTGGTAAGTAGGAAGATGATTCAAGTGAAGTTCGTGTTGAGGATCAGTGGTTTGGCCCGATTGTAGTATGTTTGATCTACTAGTTTTATATTAAGCTGGCTTACTACAGGTTTATATATTAAGCTAATTACGAACAGTTTTTGTTATATCCTGTTTTCCGTGATGTTTATTCTGCAATGGAGTAGGGATGTCCACAATGTTCAAATTAAACATAAAGTTTTTTTTTTTTTTTTTTTTTTTTTTTTTTTTTTGTGACCTGAGCATGAACTTACTGACCTGTAATTGTTGTGTACGATTTCCCTAGTAATTAGATTAAGACCTTCATGTGTCGGTCGTGGGCTTATGTCAAATGTTGATGGGGTTGTGATTGTTAGGCCGGTTCCGTTATCAACCTGGAAACTATGGTGCAACTATTTACTTTTACCTGGAAATAAAGAAGACAATTGTATGTTCCGTTAATTCAAAACCTTAAAGACATCTTTTGATGGAGGTGAATCTTTTGTTTGTTTACTGTCTAGCATCTACAACAATACATCTTCCTATGTGGCTTTTCAGTAACTTCTCGGTTAATCGACTCCGCAATTTTTCTTAAGTCATCTAATCATGCTGGTAAATGCAATAGCATCTTAAGTCATCCAATCATGCTGGTAAATCTCTTCAGTCATTATTTACACTCCTATGCATCTTACAGAGTTGCATGGCGTTAAATATCTAATCTGGCTTTGACAGAGCCATGATTTTGTGCATTATGTGTTTTTGTATGATCAGGTTCTGCAAGTTTCATCTAGTTTTTTTTCTTATTCTGATATGGCATCTGCTGTAAGATTTTGCAGTTGTACCACTGCACTTGCAAATTCTAGTTTTGTTTTTAGAGGGACACGGTGTTGTTTCTTAAAACTGTATCCTTTAGCACTGATTTCCGAGTATCTTAGGAGAAACTACTTTAAAAAATTAAGCAACTGTTATATTTATGAAGACTAATTTCTAAAGCAAGAGAATATCATCAAGGAAAAATGTGGGGAAGCCTCTCCAAATTCCTACGGAATCCTATATAAATTAAGATTTCTTATCAGCTTCCTCGTGCTTTTTCTTTACCTTTAGCACATCTTAATGTTGATTTTCTCACCATCGTAGTCGTAGTTAAATTTCTCCCAGCTCTTTCAACGAAACAAGACTGTTTGTGTGAGAATCGCTTGAACGTAAGAGTTGTTGTGTTCATCTCCAACCCAATATTTTTGCAAAGTTGACGTCTTAGGATCATAGCAACAAAGATTACTCGTTCTATTTTGCCACAATAAGACTTTATTCCGCTTTGTAAGGACGAATGGTGTGTACATAACGTGGCCTTCCCATGCTATACTGTACTCTTTACTCCAACTCCATGTGTGGTCGTAGCAAAGTTCTGGTTGTTTTTCTTTGGTCGATTCACTCTTAAAAGTCCATATATCTAGCCATTTATTTTTAGTATTTTCAGATTGGTGGTTTGAATGAACGACGCACAAATTACCTCCCAGTAGGATGAGTTTGGAATTGCCACAGTCCCTATCCAATATAAGGAGGATGGGATGTGCCAGAGTTCCTCATCAGCCAACCAAGGCTAAAATCATCTGCTTATACTTAAACCCTTTCAGGTTGATCCAGTGAAGGGCTCCATTAACAAAGACACCAGAGTCGTCCCAGCTTGGAAGGTTCGATCAGGTGGGACGATTAATCCTTTGTCTCTCCATCCAAGGTGACTACCAAGAGTATATACCTGAAAATATGGCCCCCAATACTTGAAAGAGATTCGTACAACCTTGTACTCATTTGTTGAAACAACATAACCGAATCCCCCTACTGGTGGTAGTAAACTTCGCCCACGGTTCTCCAACCCAGGAATATAAGCAGTCTCCCCAGTTATGGGATTGTTGCATTTAAAGGCAAGACCGTCTTTGGAATATATTGGATCTACTGCTTTATAGCAAACCAAACCATTGCATGAACCAACCATGCCATTGGGTTCCAAAATAACCACTGTCGGGACTAATGATGTAAGTGTATTCTCGGAATAGTATTTCTTGATCTTACCTTCGTGTTGAGGATCTCCGTAGTAGAGTTTTGTTACATGATCCCTTGTACTACCCGGTCTCGTTTTTTTGAACGTGAAAAGGACACCAGTGGATAAACGAGAAAATATGTTTTCTAAGATGTCTGTGGGAAGAGTCTCCTGCTCCGCCATGATTTCAAGATCGGGGAGATTTATTTTGTTTTATTTTCTATACAAGAGAGACAGCATATATAAAGGAAAATCGTTCGTGAATTTGGAATATCGTCAATTCTAGAGGGCTTCCAAAAATATATAGGGTTCCGATTTCTCTCAAGGAAGACGGTTGCCTTTATCTGATGAGGGACTGTTTGGAGGAGAACTGTTTAATTGCTTAGGGCCACCTGCCAATGTCTAGATGGTTTGGGGGAAGTTTGACGTTAAAAACCTAATTTCAGAACGAAGAAACCCTAGTTTTTTTATTCTTCTTCCTCTGCCGGAAATTCCAAGCTGAAGGAGGAAGAGAAATCATGTCAAGTCTACCAGAAGAGATCTACCTCGACATTCTACTGAGAGTACCTGTCAGATCGACATTTGTTTGTAAGTGTATGTAAGTGTTGGTTTCAACTCATTTCTGATCCTGATTTCGTTAAAATGCATCTTAACTGTACTACTACTACAACCCAAACAAACAACTCCAGTGTCATGTTCATAAGTGGTGATGCTAAAGATGTGTATTCTATAAGTTACGATTCATTATTGCATGAATCTGATGATAATGATTTCGTTAAAATGGATTTCCCCTACAAATCTTTAAAGCGTATTGAATTGTTGGGATCGTGCAATGGGTTGGTTTACTTTTGGAGCCATGGGATGCAATTATATTTTCTGTGGAACCCAGCCACAAAGGAATGCAAGAAATTACCCAAATTAGGTACAAAATATAGCTATATACGCAGATGCTATCATGGTTTTGGTTATGATTACTTGGCCGAGGATTACAAGTTGGTAGAGATTTTTCGAAATGAGGAGACTACTTCAGTGCAAGTGTATTCTTTGAAATCAGACTCATGGAAAAGCCTCCAAACCATCCAATATAAGTTACACAGTACTCGAGGAGGAATATTGTCTACTCGAGTGTTATCTGGGGTGATTTTTAATGGAGCTCTTCATTGGTTTGGGGGATAGGTAAAGAAGCATCCTCCACAATGATAATCTCAATGAATATCAACGACGAGATATTCAAAGAAATACAACTACCAACAACACTATCGAAGACGCGCAGTTACATTATGGATATCGGAGTGTTGGAAGGGTATCTTTGTGTGCATGCTTATGGTGAAAATACTTTTGAAGTATGGGAAATGTTGGATCATGGAGTCCCAGAGTCTTGGACCAAACTTCATAACATTACGCTTGATAATGCAGTGTTTAAATCCTGTTTTTATTTGACGTCTTTTAAGAATGGTGAAATTTTGTTCAACAATGCACGGGGGTTCGCTCATTTTGTGTGATCCAAAGCATGGAAATGTTAGAAAAACAAATATCCATCGTAGCAGAGACGTGGGAAGTACAGTGGGTTATTTTGAAAGCTTGGTTTCACTAAACTCTACTACTGCTGTGGGAAGAGGGAAAAACAAAGAAAGCACTGCAAACTTGAGGAGAAGTACGAGGAAGAGAAACAGGTTAATATGCTATTTTTAGTGAACTCTCTTTAATTTATGCTTTATTTCTAATGCTGGTTAGAACCTTGAATACATCATGTTAGCATAATAAGTTCGATATGGGCTATTCATCATAATGATATAGACAATTCAAATATTTATGGTGGCGCAGGAATGTGCTCGAGCATAGAGGAGACTGAGTGAAGAGTAATGCTGGATTTGATGCGATCAGATGGGATGAAGAACTGAATCAGGAGAATGCACTTGTTTAAGGGGATACCAAATATGGTGATGTATTATCATCTCACTGAAATGGCAAATAGAATTCTCGATGTATTTTCAATATTAATGCAACTGGATATGTATTTTCCTAAAGTTTTTTTTTTTTTTTTTATATGTTCGTTTTAGTTGTCTAGTGGTACGAGTACAAGTCTGACTGTCTGAGTCAGAAACAGTTCTGCTTCAGTAAGTTAAGTTGAATCTACAAACTATCATTATCATTCAATGCATGCTATTTACTTTTAAGATAACTGTGTGTTTAGTTAGTGAATTATTTTCTCGTTCTGTTTTTCTTGTACGATTGTTCTATATTTGATGGAAATAAATCTATTGTATTGTTTTCTGTCTAGCATCTTCAGAAATGCATCAAATCATGCTGGTAAATGCAATAGCAATCTCTTAACTTACACTCCCATACATCTTACTCTCTGTACCTGAGCTCCGAGATCCACCCAAGCATCATCTTCTTGTGTTTATATGAAGTTTCTCCAATCTCTTTCAGCGAAACAAGGCTGTTCATGTGAGGAATTGCTTGATCATACACGTAATCAAGGTAATCTCCATCACTGTATTTTTTCAACGTTAACGTCTTAGGATCATAACAGTAAAGATTACGCGTTCCATTCTGCCACAATAGAACTGTATTCAGCTTTGTAATGACAAACGGTGTGTACTGAACTTTTCCTTCCCATGCTATACTGTACTCTTTGCTCCAGCTCCATGTCTGGTCGTAGTAGTTCTCTCGCCGTTTTCTTTTTCTTTTGCCGCAACTAGTACCCATATTATTAGTCACTTTCTTCTTAAACACCCATATATCTAGCCGTCTACTTGTAAATTCATAGTCCGTATGAACAGCACATAAATTACCTCCTAGTAGGATGAGTTTGAATTTGGAATATTGCCAGTTATTATTAATATAAGGAGGGGATGGGATGAAACAACATTCCTCATCAGCCAAACCGAAAACTAAAATCTGTTCACGGCCATGAATCCAGTGAAGGGCTCCATTAGCAAGACACCAACTCTTTAGTTGAGAAGAGGGGTATTCAGGGGAGGGACATTTCCTTTGTCTCTCCATCCAAGGTGACTCCCAGGGTATACACCTGAAAAATTCCCCCAGTACTTGAAGTAAATTCGAACAATCTTGTACTCATTGGTTGAACCAACGTAACCGAATCCACCTACCGGACCTCTATAAATTCGCCCCTGGTTCTCCAATCCAGGAATATAAGCGAACTCTCCAGTTATGGGATTACTACATATAAAGTCAAGATAATCATCAGAATATTTTGAATAATGATTTATCGCTTTATAGCATACCAAACCATTACATGAACCAACCATGCTAGACGCTTCCGAAACAGCCTTTAATGATACAAGTGTATTCTTAGAATAGTATTTCTCGATCTTAGTTTCGCAGTTGGGATCACCGTAGTAGGGTACTGTCACACGACCCCCGGTCATCGTCGGTATAGTTGCTCGAAACGTGAAAAGGAGACCTATAATATTGCCGATGATCCTTCTCCAAGTTCTGCATATTCGTTTGCACCGCAAGGCGGATTTACTTGGTAAGCGAGAAAATATATTTTCTAAGATGTCTCTGGGAAGGGTTTCCGCCATGATTTTACAGTTTGCATATAAAAGAGACAATATCAAATTGCTAGTAGTATATATAGCAAGATCGTTTGTGAATTCGGTTACCTAATTCTAGTTGGTCACGTAAAGCAACAAAATTTCACGCGGTAAAACCCGTATAGAGATCATAGTTTGATGCTTATTTAAGGAATAATGTTGCTTTAAACTGTCGCGGTAAAACCCTATTTGGAGATTCTAGTTTGATGCTTATTAAAGGAATAATGTTGCTTTAGCTGATAAGTGTAAGACGTGCCAGCCCAGCCCACAAAGTCACGTGTGCAACGTGCTGCATGTCGTGTTGTGGTGTGCCGGAGAATAGGCATGTCGTGCAGTGCCATGGTTAGATGGCGTGCTGTTTTGTCCACAAAAATAAACTTGTTGTGTGTTGTTGCGCTATGCCGGCTATATTTATATTATGTTTCCCAATATAAATATGTTCCAAATATTTAGGTATTGTATGTGTTGTTATAAAATAAGCCCACAAACGATGATAAAATGTCAAAAATTGACAAAAACAAAGACTATTTTGTGAAATATACACAAAATGTGATGTATTGTACCAGTTATGCAGTGTTTTATGCATATTGTGACGTGTTTTTTAACATGATGTTACTATGTCACGTGCTTTTCTATGCGGAGTCATAATACAGACTCTTGTCTTGGCTATAGTCTAACCCGATCCCGGCCCACAAATTAACATGATGTGCCTTGCTGGGCTAAGTCCGAGATGTCCTCAAATTTTAACGTGTTGTGCTGGGCTATGCTCGTATTGGCACTACCCAGTTAAGTGGGTGTTAAAAATTTATAATCACAAAATTTGTTTAAGGTGTTTTGTTATGTCCGTAGCTTACTAGTTACTTAGGCTAAGTCCTATGGGCTAGATTGGCCAAAAAGTGTTGCAAATCATGAAAAAAGTGTGGGAAAAAAGTTAACACTCAATCGGCTACTTCTGCTCCACAGATTTGCTCGCGGATGCACTATCGGCGAGATTGAAACGCCAGAACTGTTCGGCGCTCAAAAGAGTGACCAAAGCGCCAACTGTTCTAGCGCTCACAAAAATCACAAAATCCTAACGGCCGAGATTTAAGCTGAACGGAGTATCAAAACGTTTACTTAGTTAGGGCGCTCATAAAAGCCGAACTGATTCGGCACTCAAAGTTACAAAAGCAGCCGAAGGTTCGGCGCTCCTGCAGCCAGAACAATTGGGCGCTCCACGATTTACGTGGATGGCCAAACTGGCCGCCAGATATCTAAATTTTAGGACTTAGGAGGTTGCTTCTAAATCGACGTGGATGGCCAATCTAGCAGCTAGATATCTAGCCCATAGGACTAAGCCTTAGGGCCACTATTTCATTTTTCATCTCAACGGCCGCGCTCTCATATGAGGGCGGGTCCCACTTGTTTTAGGGATTAGCAAGGTGGCCATTTTTGGGCCTCACCATCAAAAAGAAGAACCATTTTTTTGGGACCATGGTTTTTTTGAGGGGGTCATGGTCTTATTAGGCCACATTCCCTATAGTTATAAAGGGTGTCCTAAAGTGTGGAAATGACTAACCTACCCTTAACCTAATTTAATTTAAAACTAACCTATATATATATATATATATATATATAACCACCTCCTCCCACCACCGCCGCCCACCACTATTACCTCCGACTACCACCACCACCTCTATATATATAACTTAATTTAAATCATTAACATATTTACTCTTTTACCTAATTAAAATTATAACTAATCTACAACTTCTTCCTCTATTCTACAATTTTTCTACTTCTCTTCTTTATCAATTTATGATCATCTAACCCTGATCATATATAAATCTAAATAAAATCATCAAATTTTTAGCATGGTCGATTCATTGAATTTTCATCATCGATTAATCAATCTTTTATAAACAAACCTATCCATAAGTATTTTTCCACAAACCCATTACTTCTAATTCGTTTTTGATTGAAATTTTGGCAAAGAAAGTCATCAAAATATGGTTTATATGGAAGTTACAGTGGCATATTTGGTTAGGAATAGTTTAAAAAAAAAACTAGTTTGCTAACCGAACATTACGAAACCAAGAACACGAAGAACACTTCGGTTATCACGAATTAATTTTCTTAACCGAACTCGAAGTTCGGTTGGTTATAAAAAGGCTAAAACTATTTTCTAACGAACTTTACCAATATTACAAAAAAAAAAAAAAAAAAAAAAAAATCAAATGTTAGAAACTCTTTATTTTTCCCACTATGTTGATTTTTGATTTAACAGAACTTTGCCCTTATGTTCGGTTGGTTATAAGAAGGCTAAAACTATTTTCTAACCGAACTTTACCAAAAACCCCGTCTGAAAACCAAAAACCCCGTCTGAAAACCCAAAAACCCTAAAACCACCGTCGGAAAACAACCTTCCCCTCCCTATCTCATCACCACCACCATCACCTCGATGGGTTAGAGTGGAGTTGAGGTGTCTGGGGTCTTTTATTTATTTTCTTTTCAACGCTGTTTCTCCCTCATAAACACGGTTTGTTTTTATTTTTCTTTCCTTTTTCTTCTTGTCATATTTCCCAGTCTCTATGGGTTTTTGGATGTCCTTTCTTCCTCCAACTTTCAGCTTGTTTACATCTAGTGCTGCCTGAGAACCCCTTGTTATCTGGCTGGTGCTTTCTCTTAACTTTGTGGTTGTGCTTCAGGTGTGTTTTCTGTTTGATGTTTTGATTGAATGACATCCACTTGGCAAAGGTGTTGTTTGTGTCCCTTTAAAGACTTTCATGGGTGTCCGGATGGGGATAATGGGTAAGGGATTTGTTTGCTTAATCCCTCATTTGAAGAGACTTCATCTCCGCAATAAGGAAAGGAAAGATGCTTTCTGCAACAAGCCATTCATGTTGATTTAGACGTTTTTCTTGGATTAGAGAATACATTGAAGATCCTAAAGCAATGGTTATGTTTTGATTGCATGACTATCCAGGCCTGGGTAGAGCGTGTAGACACGAAGGAGACAACTGAGATACGACTGTAACATGTGAAGGGGAAGCGGTTGAAGTGATTGTTGGTGTATCTCGCCCCTGCCAGCAGGTAAGTACGGTTTGTTTAGAAGACGATGGTTTTGAACTCAATGTGGAGACACTGGATGCAGTCTTCAAGGTTCCTATTCGTATTGTGAAGAGTATTCCAAGGGGCTGTAGATTAGCTTTTTCACATACCTTGAAGGCGACACTTCATAGGGTGGCGGCAGAACCTAAGTCTATTGTGAATTGGGTCAACCTACCTTACTCCTCGATTGACGTTGAGGGTTTTCGGCCTAAAGGAGATCGAAAGTGCAAGGTGGTAGGCCTGATAATGGGGGTTATTTTTACGGCCTACGGAAATACCGCAAGTGCACGGTGTCCGGGTTTGCGGCAAGGCGGTGCGAGTCGAACCACGAGAGACTTGTAGTGCTCTAGTGATCTAAGGCTTCTTCTTCAGATTCTAAGTGACGAGTAACAAAAGGCAACAGAATGTAACAAAGATGTTTTGGTTGCCGAAACGGTTGAGTTGTGATGGTATGATCCTAAGCTAAGGTATAAGACAGGTGATAGAGGTGTTGCTAGGGTCTTAAATCCACCCCAACCTCTGTTGTGTCTTTTACTCATGACATTGTTCTTATTCTTATGCTAGATAAAGGCAAGGTGTCAAGTGCGCTCTTAACCTAAAGTGTTTCTCAGCCGCTGACGGGTTAATCGCAACTAAAGTATATCTCCCAAGTATTACTTGTCTAATTACAAGTACAAATAATCGAGGAACATAATAATCAATTTAAACTTGGGTTGTAGCATAAACAACACGAGTGGAATCAAACTACAACACATCCATGGCATTGGCATGCACTTTGAGAGCAAAAAGTGCTATCATGAGATTAATTCCATCTAGAAAGTATTCAAACATTCAAGACAATACATGAGCATGAAGAACACGGTTGTAAATTAGGGTTTCATGGAGACCTAACAACTAAATTAAAACATCAAATTAACATAACAAAGAACAAAATTAACCTAGTGAGGCGCTCTACAGGCTAATCCGGGCGTAACTAATTTCACTCTCTACTCCTCTATTTATACATGCAAGTCCAATAATTTCCAAACCCTAATTCGATTAAAAATAGCAAATAAATGACAAATCAATCAATACCCATACTACGAATCTCGCTGTTCCCTTCTTCTGCGGCTCTCGAAACGCCATGCATGGTGGTTGGCTAACCTAGTTCTTATCTTCTCTATGTTAGCTTCTAGGGTTGCGAAGCTAAGAGAGAGAAAATAAGAGCTAAAGAGGGTGCGGCGTGCGGTGGGTGGTTATGGCGGGGAAGGTGAGATGGTGGAGGAGATGGTGTTGCGAAGATGGTCGGGAGATGGCGACGAGCTGCTGCTCACGTGAAAAGTGACCGAGGAGAGGAAGAGAGAAGAAGAAAGAGAAGGTGGAGTGAAGAATGGGGTTTGGTCGAGTGGGTAGTATAGGGTTAGGGATTTCGTTGTGAGGCGGGCGCGCAGTGGTTTGATAGGAACGCCGCCCTTTTGAGCGTTGGATGAATATGAGCGAAATCGAATGGTGATAGAGGTAGCGGTTTTGGAGCGATCCGGTGTTGCACGGAGCAAAGAATCTTTGATGCACGTGGAAGCAAACGACCGTTGGATGAGGAAAGAAATCTCAACGTCTCGGAAGAGACGGGCTCGGATCCGGGTCGTGGGTAGCTCTAGCCCATGTCTTCCTTGTTGGTTTGTAACTAATTCGCGCGCGGCTTTGGCTATCTACTCCATAGATGTTTGACTCCAATTCTTCGCTCTTTTGGCTCCTCGATTCTCCGAGCTTTATTTATTACCTAAAAACACAAAATTAATTAATACAAATATTTATTCTTGAAAACAAAGAAAACACGGAATGCGGGATAATATCTGATTCTTGAGCACAAAAGATGAGTAAAATGCCAATAAAAAGGTGTATAAATATGCACTATTTGGCACTCATCATCAGGCAATCGCAAAATGATGCAGCAAAAACAAATTCTTAAAGACTTGGCAATCTGGGGGGAATCTGGCGGGATACACAGGCTTGTAAGGGAAGCTATGAAGGTGCATGTGACAAGGTGTGCTGTGAATTTGGAGGATGACACGGAAAACAAAAGGGACAGACTAGGTACTAATGTCACAAACTGCTTACGTAAAGTCGCAGATGGACATTTTACTGCTGCTGTGAAGGCTATTAGTTCATCAGGGGTGGCGCCAAATAATGCGGATACAAGAAAAGCTCTTGAGGATAAACACCCGTCTATGCCTCCTCCACCTTTGGCTTCATCCCCTTACATGAGACGCCCTTAGTAGCGGAGGCGGGGAATGTTCTTACCGATAAAATCCTTCCCTAAAGGTACGTCGTGTGGCGGGACGGTTTCGGGCACAACACCTTTTGGATGCCTTTTGTGGGGAGGGATCGTCGATTTCTGCAGATTTAGTCACGGAAATAACAATGGTTGTTAATTTGTGGCTCTGTGGGAGATGTCCACTCGAGCTTGCGGAGTTCATTGCATCAGCTCCTCTAACGCCTCTTCTTAAGCCGGACAAGAGCATCCGTCCCATCGGCCGTTGGGACGATTTGGCGTCGACTTGTGTCCAAAGTGGCTATGAAAGGGGTAGGCAAGGACATGGTCAATACCTGCAGGACTATCGGTTCGGAGTAGGTGTTTCAGGGGGTGCGAGGCTATCCTTCATCTTTGTGAATGTGTTTGTCAATAAACACCACATGAATGATAAGCTTACTATGTTAATATGGACTTCACAAATGCTTTCAACCTTGTTGACCGTACGGCTATGCTTCTTGAGGTACGCAAGTTATGTCCTTCCATATCACCATGGGTTGAATATTTATATGGGCAGCCCAAGATTGTATGTTTGGGGATTACTACATCTTTTCTTCTGCGAGGTACAACAGGGCGACCCATTGGGCCGTTATTATTTGCTATAGTGCTCCACCCAGTGGTAAGAAAAATAAACGAGGAATGTACATTATCCTTACAGGCTTGGTACCTTGACGATGGCACTATTATTGGTGACACGGCGAGAAGTAGCGAAGCTCTCACGATTGTTCGACGAAGGTCCAACTTTAGGGCTTATTTTGAACATCAAGAAAACGAGAAATTTCTGGCCTTCTTGTGATGGACGAAGGTTAAGAGATGGGATGTTTCTCTGAAATTTCAAGACCAAATAATGGTGTTAAATTATTGGGAGGAGCAATCAGCTTAGATGATGGGTTTGTGAAGGGCCTTTCTATTAAGCGGCGAGAAGCGGTTGAACTAATGCGGTTTTATCTAAGTTGCGTGATCCGCATAGTGAATTGTTACTTCTACGTGCATGCATGGGTATTTCCAAGTTGTTATTTGGACTTCGTATTTGCCAGCCAGAATACATTGTGGAGGCAGTGGATATTTTTGATAAAGGCCTTAGAGAGGTGGTTGAGGGCATAGTGGTTTGTGGGGGTCCGTTCTTTGGAGAGCTACAATGGAGGTTATCTACACTGCCAATTAGATACGGAGGGTTGGGCATATATACTGCCAGAGAGACTTCTCAATATGCCTTCCTAGAATCGCGTGTCCAAACTTGGGGATTGCAGGATCATATATTAAGAAGTGGGGAGGTAGAAGGTATGGATGACAACTTCAACAAGGCTCGATGATGTTACGAGGTAACTCTCCACGATTTTGACTTTAGCGGTTTACCGGTAAAGACACCGCCCCACTAAAAACCCAAAGTAATTTGGCGTCTGCTCTTTTTTGTAAAGTAGTTAAAGACATGGACGGAGTTTACGAGTTGTCGTGTAAATGACAATTTTAGTTTGCTGCAAGCGAGGCATGCTCCAGATTTCCTCCTCGCTATTCCAATTGAAGGCCTTGGACAAGATGTCACATGTGGAGTACCGCACCATTCTTAAATACAGATTGATGATCCCCTTATACCTATCGGACACACGTTGTCTGCTTGTATCACCCGGGTGTTTGGATGCTTTTGGGGAACATGCGGTTCATTGCAAGGTAGACCCCTGTTTTAAATATAGACATGATCATGTGGGACACTTTTATATGATATCGTGGAGGGTCAGTATTTACTGCGAAGAAAGAAGCGGTACATCCCAACTTTTGACCGATCCACTTGAGGAGATCGACGCTCGGAAGCTTGCGGATGTTTAAATTTTTGGGTGGGCTAACGGAAAACATACATGTGTTGACCTTACTGGGGTTTCTCCGTTAGTACGAATTGGACATGGCACTTTCACAGTCGGGCAAGCGGCGTTAAGAGATGCCTCAGGTAAGATAGCGAAACATGAGAAAGCGTGTCATGACAATGGGCATGCCTTTATTCCTTTCGCTTTTGATACATTTGATTTTTGGCTCCGAGGCGGTTGGTCTCCTCAAAAGAGTCCAGAGAGTCATGCACAGTAATGTCATGACTCCTGGCTCGAGAGAGTTTGTTTTTCATAAGTTAGGATTTGCAATTCAAAAAGGCCTTGCGGCGCAGCTTGTTGCGCGTTTGCCTGTTTCGTCGATGTAATTTTTGATTAAAGACAGGTCAAAAAACTTTACCAATATTACAAAAAAAAAAATAAAAATAAAATCTTATGTAACCGAATTATGTTATTTTGCCCACTATGTTGAGTTTCAATTTAACCGAACTTGTCCCACTATGTTCGGTTTCTTCGCAAAAAACCTTGACAAACCGAACTCTTAACTAATTGTGTGTAGTTCGGTTAGATATTGGTTGGTAAGAAGTTTGAAACAACTGAACTTTGTACACTAATGTGCAATATTATTTTACATAAGTTCGGTTAGCTATATTAGTTGCAAACTAACAGAACTTATAGAGCCTAAAGTTAGAAGTTACATTTCGGCCAAAAAAAAAAAAAAACCGAACATAACACTTTGTAATTTTATTTACAAAGTTCGGTAACATGTCCGTTAACCGAACTTCAAAAAACCTCCATTATTGAAGAGTTCGTAACTTGCGTGTTTAGAAAAAGTAACCGAACTACACTTTCGAGATGAGTTCTTACATGTTCTTCACAAAATAACCAGAACAAGCCCAAATCTACTTAACAAATTCACATTTTTTGAAAATTTGGACCAATTCAACCAACATTATCTAAGTTTAGAGCATACCGGGTACCCAAATAGTCTTCCTCCGGTTGTGGTTGGTAAAATCCATCGTTTTCATCTTGAGATTGGCTTTTAGGAAGAATACATTCACCATCTAAGAAATAATTCATCACTTGAATAGTCTAGCTAACTCAATTTTTTTTTCCATGTTTTTCTTCTTCATCTTCTCTAACTTTTCTCTCTCAATAATTCTACTTCTTTTTTAAAAATCTGATTTTTAAATCTCAAATCTTTATTCAAAATCATTTCACTAATCACACTAACTAATATTAACACTAAATAATCATTAACCAAAAATAATCAGGAAGGTAATTTTGGTATTAATCTAAATATTTAGATAAGGGGTGACCTAGAATTACTTATAATGTCTTACCAAAAATAAAACCATGGTCCCCCCAAAAAACCATGGTCCCCCAAAAAACGGTTCAAAAAGAACAATCTTGGTAAAGGGGCGGCAAGAATTGGTAGAGGGGAGGCAAGTGTGATAACAATGTCCCTCTTATTAGTTAGGGGGTGTCCTATAGGGGGTGTAGATTGACTAGATTACCCTTTTCACCTTAAATCAACCAAAATCAAATAATTTTTTTTTAAACCTAATGAATCAAAAAAAATCAAATCAGTTTTTTTTTTTTCATCTTCGCTTTTCCTCCATCAACCGTAACCTCCATTAAAACTGAAAATTTCATCATTTTCAATTAATCGGCGATTTGAAAAATGTTTGGAAAAACCCAATTAGGGTTTAGTTTATCGTGTTGGATTTAAGTTAATTTTGTATCAAAAATTAGGGTTTTGTATGAAAATTGAAATTGAAATTTACGGGGTTTTATGTGAGTTACGGTTAATAACTCAATTACGAATCAGTAATGGAGATTTTGAAGAACATACTTGGTAATAGTTCAATTACCAACCGTATGTTCTTATATCTGAGAATTTTCTTCAAGTTACGGTTGGTAACTATTTTAGTTTACGAACCGTAACTCAGTTACGGTTGGTATCGAGCATTTAATTACCAACCGTAACTGAGTTACGGTTGGAATCGAGCATTTAGTTACCAACCGTAACTAGTTTTACGATTGGATCTTCCCCAAATTTAACCAGTTACGGTTGGTATTCGATAACTTAGGAACCGTAACTAAGAGTTATGGTTGGTAACAAGCAAAATTGCAACCGTAAGTTCTTCCTAAAATTCAAAAGTTTTGATTTTGTTATGTACTTTAGATAATTTTGAGCGAGAAAAAGCTAATGGGAACTAATTTAGAGGTATCTTAGAGTCTTTGGAATCACTCATTTTGGTTGAGTGAATCAAAATCTAGGGTTTCACAAATATCACATAAGTTTTTTTTTTTCTTCTCCTCTAAATTTTTTTTTTTTTTTAACTCTAAAAATATGATGTTAAGTGAAAATTAATTATCAACACTAATCTTGATTATCACTACTAATCTTGATTATTAACAATAAGGACTAATTAGTCATTTCCATATTTTATTGATAAGGGGCACTTGAATTTGCTTGTAATGACCTTTTTTGTCTTATTAGGTTGCCGCCCCTCTACCAATTCTTGCCGCCCCTTTACCAAGATTGAAAAAGAATGTGAGGGGGCTGATTTAGTTGTTTTTTTGCGCGGTCCATTAAGAGCTTTGTGAGTTAAGATTTAGGCTTAGTTTGGTATTGCTGCAGCTTTTGTAGAAGCACTTTTCTGTTGTGCGTTGTTGTGTTGTGCTGTGAGAAAAAAGCAGTTTGATGTTTGGTAAAATATTAACTAAAGTTAAAGCTGATAAAAAAACAGTCAAAGTGTGTTTGGTAAAATATCAAATTCAACCATTGTTGTTGTAGCAAATGACAAAAACAGACATATCTTTGAAAATAGTTTTATTCGATTTTATTGGCTTTAAAAATAATTTTTTGTACTATTCAATATAAATATATATAATATTAAATTTACTAATTGTTACTATTATTATGATTGTTAAAAAAAAATATTTTACATAACCACTTATATATATATATATATATATATATATATATACTAGGTATCACCCCGGCCTACAGCCGGGGCTCAACCTTTATCGATTTTTTTTTATTATTCATTTGTTTGGTCGGTCGATCAGTGTCTTCCCATGCAATTTTAGTATGTGGTCTAACATAATGTTCCCAATATTTAGTTGGTCGTGTCATATTATAGCGTGTTAGTTAGTCGTGTCACAGTAGTGTGTTTAATTAGTTGGATCATAGTAGCAGGATAGGGATAGGGGCCTAGGCCTACGCCCCGCCTTGGAGAAAAATTTAAAAGCGGATATAGTGCCCACATTAAAATTAGTACGTTAGTTGGTCATGTCTATAATAGTGTTTTAAGACCGGACGACCAAGTGGTTGGGCCGAAAAACCCAGTGAACCCGGTGTGAAAAACGGGTTGGTTCGATCTCAACCCATTAAAATGTTTAAAAACCGAGAAACTAGCGAATCGTAGGTTTAACTGTGAACCCAGTGACCAGCCGAGTTTTAACTGGTTCAACCGCTTACTTTTCAAAAATAAACTTTCTGAAGCATCCATCAAAAAAATTAAAACAGATCTTCTCAAAAGTATATTGTGATTTATTTTACTCTAGATGTTTATAGAAATTAAAAGAACGATTATGCTTTAAAGAATCACATCTATAATCATCCATCATCGATCCAGAAATAGTGCATCAAATCCATTCATGGAATTAAAAAAAAAGAAACTTCTCATAAAGAGAAAGATTGAATCCATGAAATTAAAATCATACTTAAGATGATAGGAAGTCGTTGGACAGATTAAGAAAAGGAAACAAAGAATCTCATAGATGAACTTTTCCTGTTCGTTTAAAAAAAAAAAAAAAAAAAAAAAAAAAAAAAAAAAAAAGGTTAAACGGTAGGAGAAGGAAAAATAGGTTGATTTGGATTTTGGGCAATAATACTTATTTTTGGATTTATTAATACTTATTTTTATAATATAGATTAATTAATTAATTAATTAATGAGCCCGAACAATATCGGGAAACCAAGTGATCAAACGCACTAAAATATCTCTCATCCAACTCACAATCTATGCCGTAGGATGATGAAATCGATGGTCGGATTTGTCAGTTTAGACAGACACCACTTCTTTTTATAATATAGATATATATATATAATTTTCAAACAAAAAATCAAACTAAAATTAATTAAGTAATTATTTAATATTTTTCTATATTTTTATTATTGATAAATGAAATAGTTTGAAAATAAAATAATATTTTTCAGTAATAATACTTTATAATAATTAATAATAAGAATATAAAAATTCAAAAAACACCACCCTTGATTGGAAGCCGAGCAACAAGCTGAGCTCCCACCCATTTTTGAATAAAAACACCTAACCTATGAAAAATAAAGCTACCCAAACCACCATCAGCGTCATTACTAACCAAACAATTCTTTAGACGCTTGAAAAAAGCAATAAAATCATCGCTAAGCTCTCCTAAAGTGGTAAAAGCTAAGACATTCAAACCGTAACCACGAGCGGCACACTCATATAAATATTTAGTGTGCTTACGCGAGACTGCTCTAGAAATAGCTTGCCCTGGAGTAAAGGCCTGAGTTCCATCACCAGCAAAGGGAGAGACTCATGTGACATCCATACACACATCTTGCCCGTTTTCCCATTTGAGGACAAGGATATCGGCTGGGCGTAGGTCCTTGTTATCGTCAGTTATAATACCGTATTCGCCTCCTTGTGTGCGGATACCGGCTTTGTAAAGGATATCGATAGCTAAATCACGAATTACATCATGTCGAACTTAATTCCCACATCCTTAGACAAATGAAGCGATGATCACCAAAAATATCCATAGGTTTACTTGCAACAAGAGCATAGCCCGCCTATCTACAAACAAAGGAATACCAAGACGATAAATGTACAACAACCCTAAACCGACGGGGACCAAGACACTCCAAGTCCACTAATAGGAATGCCAAGAGATAGTCCCGAGCGTGCTTGATCTGGTTACACCGCCATAGTATTGCGTCTCTATCGTAAAGAGTAAACCGGACGGGATTCGCTTCTTTCCGCATCGAAATAAGAAACCGCCAAGGAATGCATTGATGGGGGCAAGTCATCGACGCTTAATATGAAGAGGGCAAACCACATACCTGTATAAATTTACGAAGAGCTATTTTGTAAGCAACACTATTGTCATCCACTGGGAATAGGCGCAAGTATCACCTTCCTCACGTGAGCCGTCTCGACTCGAGAAGCAAGATAACGATGGTTGCGGGTGTCTGCCATAGTATAAATCCCAAGGCCGCCATCTTTGATAGGCAGAGTAGCTATTCTCTGTTGCAAAGGACCGAAACCAGCTCCATCACCCGTAATCAGAAGCCTCAAATACTTGAGAAGGTGATCATCAAAAAGGTCAGTGGCTTGCTTGTCAGAGCTGCAGGGGTTGGTGGTGCGCATAGCAAAATATAGTCTAGAAACACCAACACAGTTGCGAAAAGAAAAGTCTCGCTTCCGAGGGTCCTTAGGCTTCTCGATAGATGACATTAAATGGATAGTTTTGTTCACCCTACCCAAAACAATATCGCTCATGAAGTCCATATCCAAACTCACAGGCCTCCCAATGTCCTTGGGGAAAACATCCTCCTCGAAGCTACGAGGATCAGGAGTAGGCCAGAAAACCTCTATTTTCCTAATATTGAGGTGCAGACCTCTAGCCGGCCCTTCAGACTCTATAATCCTTACGCCTTGGCAACCTCCAAAGTGTCCCCAATCACCCAGGTTCCGTCATCAAGATACCGAGCATGAAGATCAAGCCCGCACGGAGAAACAATAGACTTCACTAGAGGGTGAAGAGTCAAAGCAAACGAGGGGACCAAGAGGATCACCTTGTTGAACCCCTAGAGGAAGCCAAAATATGCGATCGTAGAAAAGTTTAGCAGGCCTAGCATAACAAAATTCAACCCAACGAAATACCTGGACAATGTATCCCACCTCCTGGATTAAATGAGACCTACAAACCATATTGAAAGCATTCGAAAATCAATAAGCAACATTGACTTCGAATCCAAATGTCCTTCCAATTCCAGCAACCCATTCACAGCGTGAAGAATACCTTCACCCCCTACTGGCACACCAACTCCAAACTGATGATCCCCCAAATAAGAAGACATAGCCTTGCCAATCAAGCCCAGCCACCACCTTAGAGACCAACCGACGCCAAATAGTACCTACCGCAATTGGCCGTAACCCTCCACAGGTTTGAGCAGGGGCGTGAGAGGTGCACTGGCGATGAGCTCCCCCAAAACCTTGGGACACTTTCCAGCCAACCATGGGACACTTTCCAGGCTCCCTCCAAATCATCAAAGCCTTCTGAATTGCCGCAACTTGCAATCGCTTACGATTGCAAGACTTCTCATCTGTTGTAGGTATATAACGAGCCAGCGTGCATAGAGGGAAAATAATGAGACGAATCCAGGCAGAGATGTTTGATAGATTGCTCACCACACTGTCTAAGCACGACTTCAAAGTGCGGGAGAAACTCAAACGACACTTATGGGGAATGTTGGCTACTGTGGGGATAGAACGCTGGAAGGCAATGCACAACAAGCCCGGTGTTAAAGCTAACTCTTCATCCGATAGAGCCTTGGCAGAAATAGCTTCAACGGAAAGACCCTCATCACCTCGAGCAACAACCCTGCTGACAGAAGCACAACTGGGCAACACCTGCACCGCATTAGGTCTGTCGACACCATGGATCAAAAAATCAGCAGAACTGCCATTGAAGGGGCCTACGACAACGTCGCAATGAACACCTTTCCCTTTGCAGGATGATTTCCAGGTGTGTAAAACCATACACCGGAGCATAACCACATTTGTAATCGCTCCACACAAATCTTCCCAAGCATTGAAAACCACGGATTACATCGGCCTATGAGACCTCTGCCGGTGAGCATTGTCTCTCGAAAAGGCATGCTTAGTTCGTAAACGATGCATGATGGAACCTCCGAAGATACCCTCTATTGTTAACTCCATTGCCACAATTGTCAAGATTCCTAAACCGGACGAGTCACGTATCCAATGCTGGGAGCTTGAACTGGCCAAGAAGAAGGTCGAAAGAGGTGATGCAGGGGGTTTAAGAGAAGTACGAGTTACTGCCCTGGTATAAGCAGCCATGGAACAACAAAAAATAAAAAAAAAACCGATAAACCCTATCGAAAAAGATAAACGAATGATAAAACGAAAAAGAAAATCGAGGAAAGAAAAGTCGTGGAACAAACCAAAACAAAGAAGAGATCAACAGGCAAAACTAATGAAAACCGATGAGACGAATCCGATGGAAAATCATGGCTTTCAGTCGCCATGGCTCGCCGCCGGAGCTCATTATAAAATATATTAATATTTAAAGACTAAATAAAAAATTGATTGAATATAATTTAAGGGTAACTTTTGTCATTTTTAAAATAAAATAGGGACAAAAAAAGATAACTCATACATTAATTTAGGTGAGACCAAAACTTATCTTTTGTAACTTTTAAAAGCTCTTCCTCCCGACTTTTGAAAATTGAGGAAGTGCTTTGGGTAAAAAGCACTTTGATTTTTTTTACCAAACACCAATTTCAAAAATTATTGACATATATAGGTTTTGAAAGTGCTTTGGAAAAATAAAAACATTACCAAACCCAGCCTTAAGCTAAGGCTTGGTGATGGTGATATTAGGTGAAGGGTTCGAAAATCCGTTGTTCTCGGCTCTTGAATAGTTTTTTTTCTTCCACCAAGTAAACTATAAGTAAAGGGATCTTTACCTGTGGAACAACAGAAGGTAAAACAACCTAAATCAATCGGGCAACAGATACTTAATAATCGAAATAATTAACTAAGAATAATAGATTAATTTTTAGACAACAAACATCTCTAGTTATCTCTAACCCAACTGTTCATGTATAGATTTTTAAAGGGAAACCAAAAAGTGATTCGAGGAGTGCAAAAATCGTTTGTTAACTCGTTCATCGAGACCTACTCAGTATATTTTTATGAATCGGACAAAACTAACCCTACTAATTACACCAACCAGTAATCTCGTAAACTTGCACCCATTCTCCAAATTCAAACGAACACCACCTAAGCCATTATCATCATTTTTTTTATACATCGAATGCCTCCTCCGGGAACCAGTACTTTCTTATCAAATATGACATACTGTATGTATACAGTTTCTTTCCAAAAATTCTTTGGTTTTCTCAATTTTGTACACATGATGCTCTGATTTTTCAAGTCCAAATGTTTCCAATTTATGACGATTGATTGATTTCCAAATCAATGTCCGTATCATTACTATCTATATCACCTTGATTCTTGTGGTTCATTATTATAAAGGAGAAAGATGTAGAAAATTTAATTAAGAAAATAAAGTTTTTAGAAGAAACTTGTGAACATTAAACTCTTAAACATTTTCCATATATTTTGCATTAGTGAACCGGCCTTTTTATAGGCTTACATCAATTAAAACCCTAACATAAATCCTAAAACAAACTCAAAACGTTAACATAATAAAATTCCAGAAGTCTAGGAACTAAAACGTGAATTTTAGTCCCCTAAAGACTAGGATTACAAATAGACTTCATCCAAAATATTCAAAAACTCAAAATTCTAAAAACCTAAAAATATTCAAATTTCAAAATAACCGATTGACCAAAGATGTTTGAATCAATTAATTCCAACATCCTCCCATAATTCAAACATCTTGTTTTTCACCATCATATCATCATCATCATCTTACATCATTATCATCATCAACATATAATCATCAACATATCCATCAACAAATAATCATTAAAATAGTTTCAACTCTTCCTCATCGTCAGATGCACCTATAATGAAATTTGCATGCTATTCTTTTGGTTATTCACGACAATAGTTTTCAATATGCACAAACTTTTTACAGTGGTAGCACTGCAATGGCTTTTTGTCTTTGAAGTAGCAAACATTAGTAGTATGATTTTTCCTTTTGCATATTGAACATGATTGCGAAGAAGGATTTTTTTCCCTTTTCTTTAGCCATAAGAGCTTTCTCTTCATATGATTCCAATTTCTGTAACATGTTCAATCTTTGCTCATGTGCTTGAAGAGATCCAATTAGTTCATTCAAAGAATAAGTTGACAAATCCTTGGATTCTTCAATAGCAGCTACTACATGCTCAAATTTAGAGGGAAGAGAACGTAATACCTTTTCAACAATTTTTTGATCAGAGAGTTCTTCACCATAAGACCTAATTGCATTCACATTTTTCGTAACCTTGTCGAAAAATTTCCGCAAAGATTCATTGCTTCCCATAGAAAAAGTTTCAAACTCACGACGAAGAGTTTGCAGTTTCACAATAATCACCTTATTAGTACCTTCATACTTTCCTTGCAACACAGTCCATACTTCTCTTACTGTTCTGCAGTTAGAAATATTTGGAAAAATTGAATCATCCAAACCTTCTTATATGAATGACAAAGCTTTTGCATCTTTCTTCACTTTTTCTCTATACTCATTCCTTTGTGCTACAGTAAGCCTTTCATCTGGATTCACTTCATCATAACCATTTTCTACTAATTCCCATAAATCATGAGAAATAAAAATTGTTCTCAACTTAATAGACCAAAATTTAAAATTATCACCTTTGAAAATAGGGATGTGTGGTTGTGGAAGCGTGCCATTAGTCGCCATCTCCACAGGATCGTCTGGCTCACGATGCCAATTTTAGAAAATTTAATTAAGAAAATAAAGTTTTTAGAAGAAACTAGTGAACATTAAACTCTTAAACATTTTCCATATATTTTGCATTAATGAACCTGCCTTTTTATAGGCTTACATCAAATAAAATCCTAACATAAATCCTAAAACAAACTCAAAACGTTAACATAACAAAATTCTTAAGTCTAGGAACTAAAACGTGAATTGTAGTCCCCTAAAGACTAGGATTTCAAATAGACAAAATATTCAAAAACTCAAAATTCTAAAAACCTAAAAATATTCAAATTTCAAAATAACCGATTGACCAAAGATGTTTGAATTAATTAGATCCAACAAAAGAAGACCTTGCTTACAGAATTTTTTTTAATGATTCCCCATTAAACTTAAGAGAAAATGGGTCATTTGTCCAAAAAAATTTAAAACACGGTTCAAAATGGACGAGTAAAAAGTACGGGTGAAATAGCCAAAAAAATAGTAAGGATGAAACTGGATTCATCCCGGCTTATACTTAAAAAAAAATAGCAAGGATGAAACCTGGATGCATCCTGTGTAAAATAAAAATAAAAAAAAATATTTGAAAATGGATAGGATGAAGTAAGTTTACATCCTTCTATTTTTAAATTTTTGTCCATTTAAACAAAATATCAAAACCTAAGTGTCTTTTTCACCCAGAATTGTTGATTTTGGTCTTTTTGACCAATTTTGTGTATACTTAACTGTTTAATTGCTGATGTGGAAATGATGTGGAACTCGAAAAAAAATAAGAGATTTGTTCTCTTTGAAAGAATCAATATCTTACAGGGTTTTAGATTGATTTATGAACATGGGTTGAAGAATCACAAGGAGAAGAATTTATGATGGGGATTGATTTATCTTTTTCTTTGTGATCATCAAAGGCAACACCATGCTCTTTTTAATGGCAAAACAGAATAAATATCATTGGACTCCCTAATTTCATCTGTAGAACAAATCATTTGTAGTCGACTAGAATCATTTGTGTTAGTAATGGGACGGTGCATATGTAGTCGACTAGAATCTTTACGTATCAAAAGAACCCTATCTTCTTAGAGAACCATACAAGGACGGTGCATATGTAGTCGACTAGAATCATTTGTGTTGGTGATTTGGGGAAAGGGTGCGCAACTCATGTGTGTTAGTAATGGGATAGTTTGGTCAAAATTAAAAATATCTATCAACTATGTCCTAGTTGGCGAGTTAACAACGATTTTTGCACTTCTCAGATCACTTTTTGTTTTCCCTTTAGCAAAAATTAAAAAAAAAAAAAAAAAATCCCCAAAAACATCCCTATCATAACCAAATCCAAATATGGCCTCCTTATTTTCTTGGCAGAGGCGAGTATCGTAAGGATTCATATTGTCTGAATCTATCCGAGTAAGAGTGTCTGAGTGAGAGTGTCTGTCTTTGTGAATGTGTGAAGTATATGTTGTCTGTCGGTGTGTTTATCATACGTTTACTTTTCTGTTTTTACCACAGTTATAACTGTTAAGAACAGTTCTTGTGTCATCCGGTGAAAATTGGCAAACCAACAAATTTACCCATCCCATTGCATTTTCCCTACACAAAAGTGTAGATATAATCTATCACCTCTTTCATCCTTATCCTAGGTTGAAGCTTGAAGGTTTCTATACAAGGAATCTTCTTCTTTGGCCGGTGGCTGCTACCTCTCACCACACTAGAGATATAATCATGCAAGAAAAAAATCCAGTATAGAAATAAATACTCTTTAGGGATTTGAATAATTTGATAGTTATATGGTTTCATGTGATCAGGCTGTTACCATGCCAAAATGCTTACGAAAAAGAATTAGTAGGATCAGACATAATGGAGTCTTAAGTATTGGAGTGAAGGAAAAAGTAATCATTGTTGCTCTTGACATCAAAAACAACATTAAGGATGGTTGCAATCTTCAGTATAGGGTGATCGTAATCATTGTTGCTCTTGAATGAGAAAAAAGCTCTCAAGATTTCCTGATAAACCCTAATCATAATGAAGAATCCCAACTCTCAAGTATTGTTGTCTAGCCAGAAATTTAGTACCAGGACATAACGTTGATCAAAGCTGATTAAAACTCCTCTTCCTTCCTCCGCTGGGAGGAATTGGTTGAAAAGAAGATTCTCCTAGATCTTTCAACGAAACAAGACTGTTCATGTGAGGAATCGCTTGAACGTACACTTTGTCGCGTTCGTCTCCATCCGAATATTTTTGCAAAGTTGACGTCTTAGGATCATAACAACGAAGATTACTAGTCCCATTTTGCCACAACAGAAGTGTATTCCGCTTTGTGAGGACAAACGGTGTGTATAGAACTTCGCCTTCCCATGCTATACTGTACTCTTTACCCCAATTCCATGTGTGGTCGTAGTAATTCTTCCGTCCTTCGCCGTAACTAGTGCTAATATTATTATCCATCACATTCCTCTTTAACACCCATATATCTAGGCGTTTATGTATAGGTTCATGGTTGGTATGAACAACACACAAATTACCTCCCAATACTATAAGTTTGCAATTGCGACAGTCCTTATTGCAAATATTAATAGGCGTTATGATGTGCCTGAATTCCTCATCGGCAAGCCCGAAAGCCACAATCCCATTCTCGGTAATCCAATGAAGGGCTTCATTAGCAAACACACCTGACGCGCCGGATGACAAGTTGGAGTGACGCAAAAATCTTTTTTCTCCATCCAAGCTGACTCCCAAGAGTATAGACATCAACACGTGGGCATGACTTCCAATCTCTATCAATGATTCGAACAACCTTGTACTCATTGGTTGAACCAACGTATCCGAATCCACCTACCGGTGGTACACAACTTTCCCACTGGATGCCCGATCGAGGAATAGAAGCAACTTCTCCGGTTATGGGATTACTAAGTGTAAAGCCAAGATCATGTTTAGGATTCGTTTTATAGCAAACCAAACCATTGCATGAACCAACCATGGAATTGGGTTGCAGATTAACATCTGCAGGGATTAATGAGGTTAGTGTATTCTCAATCTTAGTTTCGTATTCGGGATCTCCGTAGTAGAGTTTTGCTGAATAATAACTCGACGGTGAAAATTCTTTAAACGTGACAAGGAAACCTACATTGTTACCGACGATCTTTCTCCAAGTTGTGCATACCCGTTTGCACTGCAAGGCCGATTCAATTGGTAAGCGAGAAAATATGTTTTTTAAGATATCTCTGGGGAGATCCTCCGCCATGGTTGCATGTAAGAGAGACAATTGCTGGTATACTGTATATATATATATATATAGGGCTGCACATGGTTCGGTTCGGTTCGGTTGTTGGCCAAAAAATAACCGAAACCGAAGCACTCGGTTTTCAAACATTGGAAACCGATGAAACCATTTAACCTACTCGGTTTCATTCGGTTTTGGACCACTCGGTTTGATTTTAAAACCCCTCGGTTTCGAAACTGAAATTCTGTCGATTTTTGTGAAACTGACATACAACTTACCAAAGAGAAGTGGTTACAAAATAAAAATCTACAAACTAACTGTCAAACGATTGTTTTAAAGTCAAATACATCTGAAACTCCAACGAGACAAAAACAAAATCTAATGACAAACAAAAAAAAAACAAAAGATTAAAGTAAAGATCGTAGTTCTTGGCGATAAGTTTCACATAGTAGAAACATAAACGAAGAGAAGTTGGATCTCTAAGAATTGTTCCTAAGCAACTTGTTTTAATTTCTTCCATGCGGACCCGCATATTAGTCCCTGAAACAAAATTTATACAAATTAGAGGGACCCTTAATTTGTAACACACGAACATGCGAATCACTAAATCCTCGAGAACATCATCATTATTTGAGTGGCGAGCTTTGAAAGTTCAATTTAACTCAGTCATAAAGTAAAACACAAAAATCAAGAACACTATGTTTGGCTGTTGGCATATAAAAGCAATTGTTGACCTTAGTTATAGCTTACAAGTTACGACATATAATATAAATGCGGGAAAAGTAAATATAGATCATAGAACTTACGAAGATAATAGAATCCTCTTCATCATCTATGTCAATGTTGATGAACTTAGACTTAGCAAGAGAACCTAAAAAGTCTCGGAAGAATACATGAATAAGTGAATAAGTGATAAACAATCAATCAATAAAGTAAATAACAAAAAACGAAATATACTGAGTCAACTTCTTGGCATCATCAGTACCTAAGGTGTTTGGATCAAGATCAACCAGCGTCCGTAGAATCAGCTTTGCATGCAAATCAACGCCTCAACTGTCTTAGGCTTCATTGAGCTTCGAAAATGGATCAATAACGCGCCTTCCCGTACTAAAGGCGGTTCGGAGGCAAGAAAGAGACTGGTATGGCTAGTATATCTCTTGCCATGCGTGATAACACTTTAAACCTTGTAGAATTAATCTTCCACCAACCTAAGATATCAAACCGAACAGCAGTGGGGCTAATCCCAGGTTTCCACGTTTCTCCTCTAAATATATCTCAACTCGAGATTTCCCCTCAATGTAGCGCTATCCTCCTCATCTTCTCTATCTCTCTCTCGCTATAAGACTAGCATAGGCGTAATCTTCATCATCAATAACTCCGAGAAGTTTGAGTAACGTCATCACTAATACTTGCTATGCTTGAGACATTTTCATCACTTGAGTAGAGACACTTGTATTCTTCGAAAAGATCTTTAAAATCAGCTACCACAAAAGTAGATAAGTGAAGACGAATGATGGACCCGTGATACATAGCTTATCAAGAATAAAATTCAAACCTTTTTGTTTCTCATGGATCAAGCAAAACAAAGAAACGAACATGAGATGGTTCATTTTCTCATATTTTCCCAATACTTATTGAACTTTTCAAGCATTTTAAGGCCCATACCCGAGGAAAGAAAAGGGTCCGAACTTTTTGCACCCATGTGTGTATTGTTCTATGAATGACACTAAAGGTTAAATAAGAACTCATGTGAAGTAACACGAGTAGAGTAAAGAAAAACTTCACGGTATAATCATAGAATACCTTGAAATTTAACAAATGATCTTGCATGGGCCCAATCTTCCATATATGGAGCATGAACAGATATGAGGGAGAGCTTTCTTCTTGTTGTTCTTTTGATTTCTTGAAGAATTCTTATCGATTGCGGAGGTACCGACTTCTTGCATATGAACATCACCGAGATTCACCACCCGGCAGTAGAAGTGGAACAAGAAAATACGGGAGGAATGGATCTTTCTTTGAAACAAAACCTTTTTCAAAACCTTATCATCCGGTGCTAGCCTTTCAAAAGCTTTTAAGGTATATACAAGCTACTTCCAACATCATGTAGATTGAATTCCATCCGGTATCGACATCCCGAGAACTAAACCCTTTTGCTATCAATCTTTCATGAATCGCACATTCCATAAACTTCCTCCCTAGCAGTGAACTCATAGCATACTTGACCACCGCTCTTATTCGCAATTGCCATATGATACTCTTCCAATCCATCTTTCACAACAAGTGCAAGCACATGCAAAGCACATCTAACTTGCAAAACTTACAATTCATTATAGCATTCTTCTTTGAACACGATCCTTTAGATAATCACAAGCATAATCATTAGCACTAACATGAACATCTTCCTTTAGATGATCAATAGCGAGAATCATTAGCGGATGCATTATCTAGAGTAATAGTAAAAACTCCATGAAGGTCCCATTCTAACAAACATGCCTCTAACATCTTCCCTATCACCTCGCTTTGAATGACCTAAAATTTGAAAGAAGTTAATTACCGTTTGTGCGACTTCCAATCTTTATCGATGAAATGGGCAGTTACCACCATGTAACTTTTATTTTGGGCATTTGAGGTCCATGTATCAGTGGTGAGACAAACTCTCACTTTGTTTGCCTTGAAGTAATTCTTCATCTTTTCCTTTTCAGCATCATACAAAACCATTACATCTCGCAAAATGGTCATACGAGACGGGATTTTGAATCTGGATTCAAGTACTCTGCAAAATTCCTTGAACCCTTCTCCTTCAACCACTCTAAACGGCTGCTCATCTATAATCACAAATAGAACTAACGCCTTTCTACATGCATCTTGACTAAAACTTACATAACCAACTTTCCTTCCTCTCTAGCTTAGCCTAGGTTGAAAACCAAGAGTTTGTTGGCCTTTTTCTTGAACTTGGCTTCTTCTTACATATCTTCATATGGTTGTTTAAACAATTTATTCCATTCTTGGTACTATGTTTAATTCTTGCGACAATGGCGACATACAGCATGTATAGAGGTTTATCTTACGGATCAAAGTGATTCCACACATTCGATGTGCGCTTCTTGCCTTTTGGTTGTTCCGTCACTTAGTGCCATCTTCAGTTGCATCTCCGGGAGTTTTACGTTTTTGCTTTGTGGTTACGCGGCTTACGCCACTTTTGTACTGCTGAACTTGCCTCCAGCACTTGCCTCTCGGCTACACTTTCATCTCCAACTACACTTGCATCTCAACTACACTTGCATCTCCAACCCGAACTTGTATTAGGCGGAGGTCGAGGTGGCCAGATTTATTAGAGGAAACAGAGGCGAGAGGTGTTGATTTAGATCCTCGCATTATCAAACGCAACTCGTTTCAACAACACAAAATAAGGTAGTAAATTAGTAATTACCATACAACAAAGGAGATTAAATAATTGAAGGAAATTCATAGAAAGAAAATGCTTGCCCAAATACTAAAGATGATATTTAAGACAACTCCATCAAAGAATTCATTATCATTTGTGTAAGTTTATAGTTAGCAAGAAGAAGAATCAAACTTGGTAAAGCATACCAGACCAGACCAGGTCTTCCTTAACCTTACATAATCATTTGTGTAGATAGATGGAAGTGATAACATCTAGATTCACAAAATCAAAACCCACCAACATGCAAATCATCTTAACTCTTAAGTCATTGAATTAACCAAAACCAAATTCAACAAGGAACATAAACACATGAAGAAATCGATGAAAAATCAGAGACAATATAAAGTTAATTCGACAGCTGAATAATGAAATCAAGCAAGTGAGTAATAGTATAACACTTTTAAGAACTAGTAGTAATTAGCATACAACAAATGAGATTAAAGTGAGCGAGATAGGATTGCTTCCTCCCATATCTTTACCTCGAATAAAGATAATCATCTTGTCAATTTCGGAGCAAGCAAACAAATGTCAAGTTCCCAAATGTGTATAATTTTAGTCACCCACACATATGTATAGTTCATATTCCACATTTAACTTAGAACCCATTAATATTATGCCATACATCAACAAAAATCTCATACCAACAATACACAATTTAAGAATAAAAATCCAATCCGGCCTCCTTCTTGAACCAAAGGAAATCACATAAAAGAAAATCATCCACTCAATAGAATAAATTTAACAGTATATTCACCCAATCGTTTTTCCCTAATCCCCTTTTCACTTCAAATCAACCTAAATAACCCTAATTTTTAGTATCACAAAACCCTAAATTTCAGATTTGTAACATCAAATCTAACTCATAATTCGATAACGATTCAAATCTAACATAATATTGAAATCAAAGAAATAAATGAGATAAAATGATACATGCCAATACCTTTTAAAGCATCCGAAGTAACTACCGGTGATGTTTGTTGCTCGATTAAACTTGAATAAGAAAAATAAGATCGTAAGAAGAAGAAGAAGAAGGTGGTGGTGATGGTCCTCGATGTGATGGAGTGGTGGAGTTGAAAATGGTGGCTGCCGTAAATCGCCTCGCTCCTTCCTTGTGTAGAAAAAGAGAGAACGAAAGACGATCAATAAGAGGAAAGAAACTAATTAACCTAAAAGCTACACTGTGATTAGCGAAGAAATATGTGGTTAGGATTAGTTATCTAGGATTCGGTTTCTTCGGTTTATTCGGTTCGGTTTTGGGCAAAACCAAATCAAAACCAAGTATGTCGGTTTTTAGAAACTAACAACCTAAACCTAAACCATTGAATTCGGTTTCACTTCGGTTCGGTTAATATTGACACGGTTTCAGTTCGGTTCATGATTATGGTTCGGTTTTGTGCAGCCCTATATATATACATATATAGCAAGATTATTTTAAGAAATAAGTTGCCAACAAACAATGAGTGTTAAAATCATAAGCCTATACTTACTAAGGGCACCATCTCATGGTTTGCTGCTGGAGGTCAGGGGTTCGAAACTCCGCCCTTTAATAATTTTTAGTTTTTTTCTTCTACTAGATAAACTACAAGTATAAGGTAGAACAGCCTAATTGAGTAGAACCATATCAACCCGAGCATTGAGCAACTTACGGTTAATAATCGAACTAAATAGATTAACTTAATTCTAGACAATAAAACATCTCTACACAAAGCTTATTCTAGCAGTGGGAAAATGTAGAAATCTAAAACTGAAAGGTTTATCAACTCATATTAGCTAAAATGGTAGGAAAAATCTGCTTCTGCTGCTGACTCTATCACCTCATTCATCTTTGGTTGAAGGTTTCTTCACGCAGGCGCAACAAGGAATCTTCTTCTTTCGCCCTGGCTACTACCTCTTACACCACCAGAGATGTAATCACGCAACAAAACTACGGTACTTTTCTTTGCAACGTTTATTCCTTTGACATCATTTTCGCCCTCAAGTTTCAGCAGAATAAACTGGATCTTCTGCATTTCCAGTTGCAACTGTCCAATCTTTTCAGACCCTTCGTGCCTGTTCCAAAACTCTTCGTCTTTGAAGTTTTGCACTCTCTTCAGGCTCTTGGAAACCTCTACGATCAGAGGGTAGAGGACTCTCTTCAGCATTTTTAATCAATGTACCATTCACATCTACTAACTGCATGGTTGCTTCCTCGATTAATTGTAGCTGCTCCTTGACGTTATTGTACTCGATAAACCTTGTTTTCTTACTCTTCTTGGACTTCTCTATCTTCTTTTGCAAATCTTGGATGGTTATCTGTAGATTCATCAATTTTTGCGAATCAGAAGAAAGTCTTTCCAGGATCTTTCTTTTGTTTGCATCTTGACGTGGCACTGTGATTCTCTTGGATACCGCTAAACTGTCCACTCGGGTTCCTTCTCAACTTCAAACTCAGAAGAGGGATTTCTACTTCTCTGCTCATCCACTGCAATAATTTGCTGCTTGGCGGGACGTTCTCTGTTTAACACACGTTTCATCTTTTCTGGTTTATTCACAATTGTATCAATGCTATAATCATGGTCGCTGGTTTCCCATAGCTCGAGCATCTGATCATCAGTTTCCGTATTTTCTCTCCTGCTTACTCCATGCGAACCAAATCCATGATCGTAGGAAGAACATTCTGACATCTGATCGAGTGGAATATCTTTCATTGAAACAATATTTCTTACTTTAGAGGTTTCAGCTTCAGTTTTCCGTGCATTGAGATTACCGTGTTCGTTCCCAAGCTCCTCATTTTCCAATTGCATAGCAACAGTAACCCCACTCCTTTGGACTATTTCTCGAACAATACTACTTTTGGATCTCAGCTTTTCAGTCTCTTTCATTGCAGCCTCGAGTCTAGCACTAGCAGCTAAGGTTTCCTGCTTTGAGAGCTTCACCATTTCCACAAGTGCCTTCTCCAATAGTTTAACCCTAGCCTGCAACTCCTTCAACTCGGAAACTCCATCTACCACCAATAAGTTTTGGTCGTCATTCGGCTCATAACAGCTCTCTGAAAACTCTTCATCCTGAATCTGTAACTGAAAAGTAACATACATTCATCTGATTCAGGAACTATCCAAATTGAAAACAAAATTGAGATATAACCAAAATAAGAGAACATATACCTGTTTACCACCTTCCTGGCTCTTTGCTTGAGAAAGTACATGATCTTCAAGAGAAGTTATATCATTCGATTCATAACCGCTCTCTACAAACTCTTCATCCTGAATCTGTAACTGAAGAGTAATGCATATACTTATCTGATTGAGGAACTTGAATTGTTAACAAAATTGGGACATAGTCAAAAGAGAGAAACCACATACCTGCATACCACCTTCCCGGCTCTTTGCTTGAGAAAGTGCGTGACCTTCAAGAGAAGTTACACTATCCCTCAAAGAAACAATGACTGGGTTATACGCAGCTAAATTTGATTTTAATCCTGCACTTTCACCCTCTAAAACACCAAGTCTTTCTTTAAGGTGTTCAATTTCTGCTTGATTTAGAATACGTTCATCTTCAAGATTCTTATTTGCTGCAAAGGCCTCATATACCTTATTTTCGAATAGCTGAGAGCAGATTGTGGAGATCTGAAGGTCACTAAACATCTGTGCAGCCTCGGCTTCCCGTGCTTGGATCTCATTTTGTAGCTCAACACTCAGAAAAGCTTCTCTAGCTTTACAATCATTAACCTCTTCACGTAAATTAGCCAAATCTAATTCGAACTTGTCGTGTGCCTCTCGAAGCGATCTAATCTCCTTGATCTGATGGGTATTCTCTTCTAGTTGCTTAAAATTCTGATTTTCCAACTCCATTCTTAACAGCCTAGCCATATCATTTTCGTTCTTCAGTTCCTCGACATTTCTAAGCAACTCTACATTATCACCCTGTGCAGCTAGGAGCTTGTGCTCTGCTTCTAAAAGCTCTGTTTCCTTCTGATTCACAAGATCCTTCTCACTCAGAAGCTCATGATGCAACTGACTGTTTACATTCTTGACTCCACTCAGTTCGTCCTCCAACTTCAAAACTGAAGTCTGGAGATGAATTTTATCTGTTTCAACAGTTTCCAGTTTTTCCCCAATTGTAATATTCTCCATCTCAAGCTTATGTTTAACCTCACGAAGTTGATCAAGATTATTACAAAGCTTTTCTAACTCCGCATCCTTCTCAGCACAATGGCTTTTGGAAATCGAAAACAGGTTACCTAGAGTCAGTAACTCTTCAAGAATAACACTGTTCTCTTCCTCTAGCACGGATTTTTTCTCCTTCACCTCTGAGCATTCCTTTGCCAACGATTTGTTTTCTTCATGTACACTGGAATATTCACACTGTAAAACAAGATGTTCTTCTTGCAAATCTGACAACATTGTATGTAGGTGGTCCATCTCAACCTTGAGTCCTTTCTCCCTTTCTTCCCCTTCTCTAACTTCCACTCTCAGTTGCCCGTTCATCTCCAACAGTTCTTGCTTCTCATTTTGCAGCATCTTTAGCTCCTCGGACCTCATCTTCAACTCTTGATCAACAGTATTTTTTGTAGACTCCAGTTCTACTGCCTCTAATCTCAGCTGCCCTAACAAAGTTTCAAGAACGAACTTCTCAAATAGAAGTTCCTGGTTCTCCTCCTGGCTTGCCAATAAAGAACTCCCGACATCATCAATTTTTTGCAAAATTTTCTGCAGAAGCAACTTATCTTCTTCGCACTCACGATCTGTTTCAACTTCAAGTGACCTCAAAATTTCATGAAGTCCCATTCTCAGAATTTCAAGTTGGTTTATCAAGGAATTCACTTCCACATGTTGTTCAAACGACTCCTGTTCCAGTTGCGAGATCACTTTCTCTGATAGTTTTGATGCGTCGTAGTATTTTTGGCACTCAATCATCAAAGAGAAATTCTTTTCTTCCATGTCTTGGATTGATCTTTGCAGGATAAAGATCTCAACTTGAGCCTTGATTGCTTTGTCTTGTTCATCTTCAAATTCTTTTTTTCTCCAACAGCCTTCTTCTTGCACGTGAACAATTTGGTCTTCCAAACGAGCTAGCCGGGTCTCACTAGACTGAACGAAGTTTGCATGTTCTTGCTTCTCTAGATTCAAGGACTTGCGGAGTTCCTCTACTTGTTGAATTGTGGATATCTTCTCCTTCTTCAGATTTGAGTAGTTTTCTTCTAGTTCTGCGTAGTTGCTCTCCAGAACTTCAAGCCTTTTCTGAATACTTACTAAATTGGACAAGAGAGTGTCTCTTTCAGTAAGAAGAACTGCTCTCTCACTGTCAACAGATCGGTAAGATTCTTCTAAGCTGTTTGATTTATTTCTTAACCCGTCGAGTTCAACGTTTGCAGCAGAGAGAGAATTCTCCAATAGAGTGTTTTTCTCTGACAACCTCCCAACTTTCTCCATAACAATCTCCAACTGAGAAATTAGGCTGGACTTCTCAGCAACAAGTGTAAGTTTTTCTTCCTGAAGAGACAAACACGATCCCTCGAATACTTTTACTTTCGCCCTCAAACCTTCTACTTGTGCATTCACATCAGAAAGCGAATTCTCTAAATGAAGATTATGCTTTTCAGTACCGTGTAACTCTGAAACTACCTTAGCAATCTCACTCCTCAGATTTTTAACCTCATCCTGGGCACCAATGAGGTCAGTCTCCAAATTGGAAATTGTCCCCAGACAACTGAGATACTGAAGCGCAGCTGTTTCCTTCTCTTCCTGTAATGTAGCAACAAGTTGATTCAGAGACTGGACATCACTTTCCCCCTTTTCAGCTCTCTCACTAAGTTTTAAAGCATCCTCCTCTGCACGACGGAGTTTGGTCTCTAGATTAGAAATAGTCCCCAAACACTGATTGTATTGTGCAAGACTGGATTCTCTATCAAGTTCTGAAATCGAAAGAGCTTCCTTCAGGGTTTGAGCTGTGGCTTCGGCTTTAGTAACTCGCGCATTTACAACTTCAGCATCATCTTCTGCCTGAGAAATTCTGGTCTCCAGATTAGATATGGTCTCCAAACACTGATTGTATTGTACAAGACAAGCTTCTTTTTCGGATCTTAATACCGCAACGTCTTCCTTAAGTCTTTGGTTTTCATTTTCAGCTTCACTTGCTCGACCATTTAGTCCCTCCATATTCTCCTCTGCCTGAGAAACTTTGATCTCCAGATAAGATATCATCTCCAAATATTTCTGGATTTGGACAAGACCAGCTTCTTTTTCAGATTCTAGTTTTGCCAGAGCTTGCTTCAAGAACTGCACTTCGGCTTCTGCTTCGGAAGCTCGCTGACTAAGTCTTGCAGCTTCCTCATCAGCGAGAGAGATTTTTCTTTCCAGATTAGATATTATATCCAAACAATGTTGATATTGAAGAAGACCAGCTTCTTTTTCATCTTCTAATCTAGCAAGAGATTGTTTAAGGGATTCAACTTCACTTTCAGCTTTATCTGCTCGCTCAGTCAGTCCTTTAGAATCCTCATGCGCACGAGAAACTTCCGCCTCTAAACTACATAACCTATCCAAACTCTGACGGTACTGAAGAAGACTTGCTTCTGTTTCGGCTTCTAATTTTGCAAGGGCTTCTGTTAGGGTCTGAATTTTGATCTCAGCTTGACCCACTTCTTCAGATTCAGACATTCTCCGATTCTTGACGTTGTGGCTTTCATTCAACTCAGATACATCATTTTTCCCATCGTGATTCGAGAAATCCCCGGATCCATTAGTTGACTTATGATCTGCATCTTCATCATGAAATTTCAGACCTTTCCTCACTTTTCCTTCACCAAATTTGGCATGACGAGAGACTCCTTCTGGTCCAAACATCTCATTGAGTATCTTCAACCCTTCTTTGCCAGTCAAGGAAAAGTCCCCAGGATCAAGCAATGCACGTAGAGGATGTGGCATCTCAGGAGTATGAGGCCCCCCATCACTAACTGAAGATCCTGTTGGTGAATCATCTGCCATCCCAAATGGAACTTGGTCTGGGAATGCTTCTGCCATTTGCTTTTGAGCTTGCCGAAGATCTCCTGTTGCTTGATTATATCTCTCTGCCAAAGCACGGTATGCACGGTAGAATTCCTCAACCAGTTTCATAAGTTCAGGTCGTTGCTTGTAGTACATATCAGCCCTCTTTGCAAAAGAATCTGCATCTATTTCTATGAGCTTGATCATCGCTTTGACCTTAGCATCCATATCTGTTCAAGTAACATCATATCTTTGATCAGTAAATAGTATTGACTTAAATCTACCCTCGCAAGTATTAGCTTTCTGATCTGACAACAGCATATGCAATTTATGAAGATTCGATAAAGCACATGTGAACAAACAGTGGTAGAGAAGGGCAGAATTTGGTGGTCCAAATCGGGTTTAAAAAGGCTGTACCTGTTAGATTGTCCTGTAGCCATCTTGAATTCTTTGGGCTAATATGACTATCCCACCACCAGGAATACAACCGTCTGGATTCACCATGTAACATAGACGACGCCATGATTCCAGCCAAAAATAACCAAACAATCTGTTCTGATTTGCCAAAAGTGTGATTCCTGTATCTAATATACAAATCCAAGTAATCAAGCCAAGCCAGATCACTCTCAAAACAGCTTTAAAACCCAACTAATTGGGTATTAAAGCTGTCCTTTAAACCTATAAATGTCACTCTCCCACTCTTCCAATATACCTACAGGCACACAAGATCACAATTTAGGAAAAAAAAAAAAAATGAAGTCCAAATCACAGAATTCTATAGTTGTGACTGCGAAAGCATATTTCAGGTTCATAATTCAAAAGGTTACCAACGAGTGCAAATATTAACCAACTAGTGGCTGCTGCTGATTATAATGGAGTTTCCTTAGTACCGCAATTCACTTCACTGAATCATCAACTGCAATATCCAGCATCATTCCCTCTTCTTATAACCATTTCCTAGCAATCTAATACTAAATAGCATTGATTTTATAATGATCTTCAAAATACGATGCTATCACCAATTCAATAAAGCTCGAGTACAAGTTAATTCTCCACTAAGGAATTTACACCCCAAAAAGTTCCTCATTTTGGCAAAAATTCAATGACTGATTTTCGTCACTAAATAAACCACAAGCATAGAGATCTTTACCTTGCAATACGATTGGTCAATATGAGCCCTCAAACAACTAAGAACTGAATCACACTGAAATTCCCAACCTGAAACAAAAGAAAGATTTAAACCATGAGAAGAGTCAAACCTAACAAGACCGGCCGACACAATAAAAAGATCAAAAATTGGTCAGGTGAAGCAATGTACAGAATTGGGGATGAAGAAGATCCTCTCAAACAACTGAATCCAATTGAGTAGAACCATGGAAAAAATGAAAGTCCAAATCACAGAGTTTCAACTTGAATAGCTGTGTCTGTGGGTCTAATTAACATGAAACCACCACCAAATGAAATAGAAAATGAATTCTCCAAACATATACAGCTCATGATCAAACCCACATTTAGATCTAAATAATATAATTTTGGCAGATCATCAAACATTAACACACCCCCAATAATTGAACCCAATCCAAAGACTAATTAAACACATACATATCCAAAAAATTCATCCAAATTCTTTTCAATCAAATCACTCAAAAACCCCCATAAACAACAAAAATCTCAAAACCCTTTTTCTCAATTCAGAAAAAATTAAGACTTATTGATCACAATCAACCAACCCCAGAAACCCAATTGAAGAAAAAGATTACTTTTGTAATTAAACATCAACAAATCAATAAAAACACCAATAACAAATCAATGTACCACAAGAAACAAACATGAAATAAAAAAAAAAAAAAAAACTTACTATGTAAAAAAGAAATCTGGATCAGCAGGTACTAAAGATGATGATTGATCATCGTCATCATCTCCATCTGCTGTTCTTCATCTTCTTCCATTAAATTCACTCACCCCATTTACTCAACTCAACTCTTAGATTAGATTAGATCCCTTCTTCTTCTGTCTGTTGTGGAGTATTATTGAGTTGAGCAGTGTGTTTCAACTGTTCACAGACAGTGACTCCACTGACAAAAAGTTAAGTTGGTAGAAAAACTGAAGAAGAATAGGAATATGACAGACAGTGGTGGAGTGAAAACTGAGATGATGAAATTGATCTAGGTAGAAAGGAAAAGGACACACAAGGAAATAAATTTTGAATTCAGTGGAAAAATTAACAAAACAAAAAACCTAATTATTTACTTTTTGTTAATCCCTAATAACAAACAAAGATCCAATTTTTGTAACCCCTAAAATTATAATTTCATAGTAATTAGTATTATTATTATTGTGTTTTTAAAAAATGTCCGTTTTCCCTTGTTATTATCATCATATCTTTAGGAAACTGTGGGTCCTTTATGTTCGGGGATAAGTTGTTTTCTTGTTGTTGTTGGGTATAAACCCTAGTGGACCATCCAAATGACAAAAAAACATCCCATAAAGTGATTTGGACCCGGACCTACCCGAGAGTCCGAGATACCTTGGTGAAATTTCGTGGGTTTGCCTGTTTCCGGATGAAAAACACATTGGGATTCCCAGATACACACTTCTTCCACACTTTTCATCACTTTTTTAAGTTTTCAAAGAGATGGCTGAAAATATGAACATGGTTGAGTTCATAGAAAACCGACATGCCGCAGAAAATCAAACTGTTGTTAACAGAGCCAATGTGCAAAATTAAATAAGAATGCGGAGTCCAAAATTTATCACTACGGAGATGAATGTTTTTTTCAAGAATGATGTTTATTTTACTGATCATTCTATCATTTGCGTTGCACTCCATGCCCCACCAGTTTAAGAAAACATATTTTTGAAATTTCAGGAAGAAACAATAAACCTGAACAATCGTGATACGCATGGGTTGAGTCATCACTTCAACGTAAACAAAAAGAAAACTATTTTGTATGTTTCTTCAATAAGGCAAACAAGTAGAAACATGAGGAGTGGTGAAATCATGATAGACACTTGAACAATGGTTTCGGCATGGTGGCGCGCACCGAAACAACGAAAAAAAATATCCAATATTGTCCAGATATAATCCATATTTATGTTTTAGTTTCTTAATTGTCAACTTACACTTAAGTAGAATTTTTTAATATTTTTCTTATTTTATTAGTCAAAATTAAAATGTAAGATTGAATTAAGAATAAAATATAAGCTTAATTTTCAATAATACGCATCAAGTTTTCGAATTCATAAAAACAAGTGAGTTTTTTTTATTTCGAATTAATCATTAATAGTCATTTTAAAAGACATAAAACTAGACAATAATAATTTAAAATATAAACTCTAAGAATAAAACTCGAGACAATGTTCTTTATCTTCTTCATTTCACATAACTTCCAATAATTGTGCTCATGAACATATTTTTCTTTGTCTTCAATTTTGCTTTGCCTTGATTTACCTTGCTTTGAACTCTTTGTGGTCTTCTCTTCTTAACAACACCTTCAACCACTATTCTTGAAAAATCAAGCTGCGCGTAACCGATCAAGTTGGACTTGAAATTCTTCCATTCGAGAAATTTTGAAGAAAATTTTTTTTTTGAAAGAATGAAATAAAGAAAAAATTTGTGTAAGAATTTGGGTGTAATTTAGTTTGAAAATTACATATTTATAACCGATAAAGAACTAATTGTTGCCGCTAGTTAGTCCATCGAGCGATATTATTAGATGTGTCAGCAATAAAGACTCTATCATTGATGATATTATTAATATCGTTCGCTAAATTTCTTTCACTCAGAATGGCACAACTAATTTGCCATGCCACCGTTATGGAATGTAGATTTTTTTAACATGGTACATAGGAATAGGCCTAATAAAGTTGTTTTCGTATTATTGGGTATACCGAGATAAACCCTAACCAAACATTCAAATGATAAAAACATCCTCTAAAATGATTGGGATTTTGACCGAACCAGACGCTTTAAGAGTTTTATTGCCGTAAAATTTCGGAAACTTGTTTGTTTCTGGATGAAAACACAGACATTTTAGACGAACTCGATTTTCTTAATAATATAATTATTATGATTTCACACATTATGGCTGATTTTTATTTTTATAATGAAAAATTATCTCTCGACTCGCTCACTCATCGATGAGTCTATGGGCCCGCCAAGATTGAGAGATTCTTATCTCAGGCATGAATAGAGAGTAGGAATATAGATTGTGGACGGATACACCCGACTTGAAGCCGAAAAGTTATCGGACCCAGTCGGGTATACTCGGCGGGTAACCGTTTATTTTCTTCTTTTGTTAATTTTTTAGCGAGATTGAAAGGATTGTCAAGCTTTGACTTTGATTCTTTTTATCATTTTCCATTTTTCTCTTATATTTAATCTTTATTTAGAATATTAATAAGGAAACAATAATCAACTTGTAAAAAAATAATTTGGATTCAAGCAAAAATGAAGAAGTGTAAAGACCCTCCAGCTCGTCAACGCTGTTAGACTGTTCAAGTGACGTTTTAGACGATAATAACTCGATTAGGTTAACACGAACGTTAACTAATATGAATTATTCTAACAACGGACTAGATATGTAATTAGTACCGTTAGATAGAACTTGAAAAGTATTGCAGAATGGACTACTTGAACGTGTCATTTGGATACAGACAAAGAAGATATATGAAGGGAAGATTAGTCATGTTGTAGACAAACCGCCTTGGTTGCCCATATCTTTTGGATGGGTGCCTTTATCAATTTGGTCGGCCTTATCTCAAGCGAGAAGATTAACTCGTTCTCATTTTCCTTCTTTTTCTTCATTATTCTTCTTCTTTCTTCTTTTGTCTTATTCTTCTTCTTCTTCCGTTCATCGCCTCTGGCGATTCTGAGGCCATGAAATCGAAAGTAAACCTAGGGAAAATATTAAGGGTTGATTGTTGGTGATGATGTTGAAGTTGGTTTAGCTTTGAATGAAGAAGAAACGATGGATTGATGAGAATCAGAAGTTAGGGTTTCTGTAATTGGTAGAGAATTCGATTAAAGATGAATAAGGAGAAGGAATAGAAGATGGGTTTGTTCTTAATTGGTGTTTGATAGAAGTTATGGAATTGTCCTGTGAAGAATAGAGGATTAGGGTTTTGGGCTCGATTTTAGGCTTCCATGGGATTGATAGATGAATTAAGGACTGGGTTTAGATGATTGAGGAACGGGATGAAGTTAATTGGTTGATATGAGCTGTTCGTGAAGAATTGGAGAAATTAGAGTTTATGTTATGTTCTTCCCCAAATTGGATTTAGGGTTACTGAGAATCAAAGTTGGTGATAAGGATTGAGGGGTTGCTATTAGTATTGAGAAGAGTTAAGGAATTGAGTCAAGTGAAGAAGAAATTCGAATTCAATTTCTTGAGCATCACGGAGTTGAGGTAATTATTCTCTCAACAAAATTAGTTGAAGTTTATTATTGAATTTATTAGATTATTTATGAATTAAGTTTGGGTGTTGGATATAAACTGAGGCTGATGGGATTAAGGCAGGTGGTATGTGATGCAACTGATTTTTACTCAGCTGATAGTGGTAATGAGTTTTAAGTGTTATTATTAGTGATTGAGGTTAGGAAGAGGATGCAGATTGTTTTAGTGTTGAGTTAAGTTGAATTAGAATTTGATGAACAAGAAAGAAATAATGAAAGTATGCTATGAAGTTGCAGTTGCTGGGGTTTTGGTCGTGCAGGTGAAATAAAAGTGGATATGAGAGTTTGGTGGTAATGGATGTGTAGTGTGGTTTGAAATGGAGTTTAAATCCTAGAGGTGGTGTGGATTTGATTCTGGTATTGAAATCAGTATGGAATGGATTTGTGGTGATGATACAGTGAGAATCAATGTGTGGATTTGGGGATGGTGATGTTATAGTCTATTGGAGTTTAGTTGTTATGTCTGATGTGAAGTTGGAGGTGTTGCTGGTGCTGAAATGGGGATGCAGGTATTGTTGGTTTGATAAGTACAGGGTCATGGAGTGGTTAAGGGAGTTGAATTGCAAAGTTTGTTGGATTTATGTATGGACTGTGTAGGCAAAATGGAAGTTGGTAATAATGCTGCTACAACTATGAGGGTTGGGGTTATGAAATTATAATAACTGAATTTGATAATATTGATTGTTGAAGTGTAGATAAGAAGAGAAATCTCCTTAGTGGAAGCTTGCAACTGTATTTGCATGTAAACCTAATTTTGTAGTTGAAGTTAAATCATGATGTTTAATTAAAATGTATATGTTTTTGTTGTAATGAGGATTGTAGCTTTAATTTGGTTGAAGTTGAAATGGTAAGAAGAAGGTTGTGGTAGGAATTGAAGCTATAATAGCTTAGGTCTTGTGTTGTTAGTCATCCCGGTCAGTGTCTGACTTAGCTGACTTAGTTAATCTGACTGAGTTATATATGAATCTGATTGCATGAATCAGTCTTCTGACCGAGTTAACTCAGTAACCAGGATTTGACCCGATTTGACTCATTGACCAGACCAGTGGACCATTTGACTAGATCATTGACTTAACTTTGGTTTTGACTTACGTTGACTGTTAGTTGACCTCGTTGACCGTTATTGACCGTCTGTTGACCCAGATGGACAGTACCTTAGATTAAGAAAATGGATTCATGGGCTTGGGCTTAGGACTAGTTATCTTATCTTAGTGAGTTGGACCACTTATGGTCCGAATTAGCTTATGGTTCGTTCTTCAAAGTTGTAGATTTTCATAAGACTTATTAATGGGCTTAGAACCATTAGATAGACTTGTATGATTCTTGTGTAAACAATTTTGGCTAGATTCTTAGGGTTCTTGTGTGATTAACAGTTAGTTATTAACAACGATCGACTCAAGGATGAACCAGTGGATCGTGGATCGAGGTAGGCGAGGCTTGTCATCAAAAGAGGTGGGAATCGATAACGAACTCTCTTGTATTCATTATTATTTTACAAATCAATCTTGGTGTTGTGAAATTCATGCATATCTTTGTGTGCTTTGTGTGGTATGAGATGTCTGCCGACACAATATCAGTATTCTATGGCTAGGGCGATACACCGCAATATTACACGGCTAGGGCGATACACCGCAATATTATTCTTCCTTTATATATATCAGTATTCTATGGCTAGGGAGATACACCGCAGTATTACCTATTCGGTGTGGAATTTGCATCAATATTATTCTTCCCTTATGTGCGCCAACACACATCTCATACATGGATGTTTACTGTTATTTATGGATGTCTTTGAAGAAGTTTCTACTTTGTGTTTTACTGTCTTTCCATGTATTAACGACTTTCGATAAAACCTGCATTGTCTTCGAATCATACTAATGTTTACTTGAAAGCTAGTTGTTATTCCTACGGCGCACCCCTTCTAGGGATGATGTGCTCACCCATTCCCACTTTTAGTTTCAGAGACAGATCAAAGTTGCGCAGTGAAAGCTTCAATGGTTGTCTTCGTTAGTTGGTTAACTTCTATTATGTTTATTAAATTACATATTGTATCTGTAAACCAAATGACTATTTTATATGTATTATTTGAGAGGACTTCCTGTATATATATGTTTCAGAGCGGGTTAGTTTTGGGTTAAGTTCTGTATCGCATTTCTTAATTGAATGCTTAAGCACATGTTTTAGATTTTTATGCTTATTTAGTTAATCTCATGGATTAGTCAGCTGCTAGCTCAGGGGGCGCTTTAAGAAGACAACAAGAACTTAAGAAAAAATTGATAGTTTTTCAATACCCAATAGGTACCTAGGTGTTGATGGTGGTTTTTAAACAAGGGGTAAAATCGTAAAACCCCATGACCTAGTGTTACCCGCAACACATTAACTAAGAGCATTTAACTCAGGTGTAAATAATTAATAGGGTATTTTTTTCAAAATACAGTTAGGGTTTTCAACACGAACCCTAATTCCAAAACCAAGCCGCATATCGCGCACCATGGCAACAATGCCAAACCAAGCCGCATATCAGGCACCATGGCAACAATGCCAAACCAAGCCGCATATCGCGCACCATGGCAACAATGCCAAACCAAGCCGCATATCTGCGCACCATGGCAACAATGCCAAACCAAGCCGCATACTCGCGCACCATGACAACAATGCCAAACCAAGCCGCATATCGCGCACCACTAAGAACAATGCCAAACCAAGCCGCACCCCGCGCACCATGGCAACAATGCCAAACCAAGCCGCACCCCGCGCACCACGGCAACAATGCCAAACCAAGCCGCACCCTCGCGCACCATGGCAACAATGCCAAATTTCCAAGCCGCTATACCTTTGGCCCACGCCAAATATAGCGCCACAGGCTTGCAAGACTTGCAACTAGGTCAACATGGCCGCACGTGCCATTGGCACATGCCAACACGTGCCGCAAGCCATATTTCTAAGCCGCTATGCCTTTGGCCCACGCCCAACATAGCGCCCTAGGTTTGCAAGACTTGCAACTAGGTCAACATGGCCGCACGTGCCATTGGCACATGCCAACACGTGCCGCAAGCCATATTTCCAAGCCGCTATGCCTTTGTCCCACGCCAAATATAGCGCCCTAGGCTTGCAAAACTTGCAACTAGGTCAACATGGCCGCACGTGCCATTGGCACATGCCAACACGTGTCGCAAGCCATATTTCCAAGCCGCTATGCCTTTGGCCCACGCCCAAATATAGCGCCCTAGGCTTGCAAGACTTGCAACTAGGTCAACATGGCCGCACGTGCCATTGGCACATGCCAACACGTGCCGCAAGCCATATTTCTAAGCCTATATGCCTTTGGCCCACGCCCAATATAGCGCCCTAGGCTTGCAAGACTTGCAACTAGGTCAACATGGCCGCACGTGCCATTGGCACATGCCAACACGTGTCGCAAGCCATATTTCCAAGCCGCTATGCCTTTGGCCCACGCCCAACATAGCGCCCTAGGATTGCAAGACTTGCAACTAGGTCAACATGGCCGCACGTGCCATTGGCACATGCCAACACGTGTCGCAAGCCATATTTCCAAGCCGCTATGCCTTTGGCCCACGCCAACATAGCGCCCTAGGTTTGCAAGACTTGCAACTAGGTCAACATGGTCGCACATGCCAACACGTGTCGCAAGCCATATTTCCAACCCGCTATGCCTTTGGCCCACGCCCAACATAGCGCCCTAGGTTTGCAAGACTTGCAACTAGGTCAACATGGCCGCACGTGCCATTGGCACATGCCAACACGTGTCGCAAGCCATACTTCCAAGCCGCTATGCCTTTGGCCCACGCCAAACATAGCGCCCTAGGCTGCAAGACTTGGAACTAGGTCAACATGGTCGCACGAGCCATTGGCACATGCCAAACACACACGCTGGTAGCCTAACTTGCAAACCGTGCAACCTACCACAACCTACAAGGCATTCCGCACATGCCATTGGCACATGCCAAACACACATGCGGTAACCTAACTAATCCTGCAAACCATGCAACCTACCACCAAGGCATTCCGCACATGCCATTGGCACATGCCACACGCGCCACTAGCAACGCCACTTGCACTCAAGATGCAACCAACACTCGAGACATCGACACAAACCGGGGATGCTTCTTTAGGGTTTTGGTTTGGCGGTCACAAAGATGTACGCGTACACTACGCTCACATTAAGAAAGCGTGAAAAGGAATAAAGCGGTCAAATAAAAGAGGAAATAATGGTGAAAAAACGTTTTAGCCCATTAAACCATGCGGTTACCACCTCCTCCCATTATTTCACCCTTTACTCTCTTCCTTCATGAGGCCAGGGTACGTTTCAATCTCGACTTGTATAAATAGGTCTTACCTATTTCCACCGAAAAAAGTCTCGGTCGGAGAAAATACTACACTCTTAGAAGGCAACTTTGCAAGCTCTCTCAAAAGCTTTCATCTCTTGCAAGCTTCCTAAGCTTTCACTTTTCGATACAAGTCGAGATACTACTCTCCTCAACACCTTTCTTTGCTTCCCTCCCCAAATCAACCCTTCTCCTCCACTTTGTGACCGAAAGCAAGTCTCAACGGCCATTTCTTGGTTTAGGCCGGACTTGTACGTATTGATCTCTCGAATCTATAAAGTGCTCACGTGCAAAGACATTTGTTTAGGGTTTGAATCAGTTTTCTCACTCACCTACCGAATTTACCGAAATCGGCAGAAACGATTTTTACCCATAAACACTAGGATTTTAACGATTTCGGTTCTCGGTGCACAAATTTAAGAACCCAACCTTACTTTTGTAAGTAGAGCGCAGTGATACCCGAGAGGACCCGGACCCATTGATATCCCTAGTATTAGCTCTTTTGCAAGCGTGGACGTGCCTGTAATGTGATGAAGAAGTAAGGAGCTACAACGACAACATCATCCTTCCACTTGAGGTTAGTGATATTTGACTTGAAATGTTTCATTCTGACGTATCTTTCAAGTCATGCATATTGAAAACATAATCACATTATGAATGATTATACTCTAGTTAGACGTAGTATTAAGGAAAACAATACGAGGTTTATTGCTTAACCATTAAACTTTGTATATAAGACATCGACATAATCGTATGAATGTCATTGTGATTATGTATGGGTATGAGGTGAATATTTCATCCTATGAAACAATGTTTTACATTTGGACATGTGCAACACGTTTTTAGGCAAAGGGGAACCGATCCTATAGACATGTCGTTTTCAGCCTACCTAGGTTTATCCCTAATTGCAAGTGAAATGCGAAGATTTTTTTTTCCTTTTTCTTGATAAACAAATAACCTTTTCATTAATGGAAATTCAGAGTTATAATGAGTTCAAGATTGAAAATAAGAAAATACATAGTAAGAAGAAATATCGTAAAAGTACAGTACCGAGAAATCCGACAAGAGAAAGAGAAGGATTGCCGGAATAAGACAGATTAGGGGTGGGATTTGGGTTGGTTGGGCGGGTTAGAAGGCTTGGCTGAGGCAGACCCGAGCTAGGAATCTTGTGCCCAGATTGCCCATCGAACCCGTGGAATCCGTGGAGGTGCGCCAAGTCCGCCCCGAGTTATGTTCCTCGGGTTCCCTGGGTTCCTGGGTTGGCCCAAGTTTCGCTAGACATACGATTTTGTTAATACGACAATAACAAATTTTAGTAATAATAAGATTCAATTTGCTCCATTTATCTTAAATTTCCAAATAACTGAAGATTATTTACAATAATATTTTTTTTTTCATATCGAATGATTAATGAGATAGATATAATTTATAATTTCAATATTATATTTGAAGATAATATCTAAAATTACTCTAAACAGATAATAATAACAACTATAAAAATAGTTTTATATAACTATATCATTGTTCTTCGGGTTGGGCGGGTTGCTTGGGTTAAAAATATTTGTGCCCATGCTTGCCCAAATTTAACTCGGGTTTGTAAAATTTATGCCCAAGCTTGCCCAAAGTTTTGAAATACGTTGTCCATGTCTGCCCAACATTCGGGTTGGGCACGGGTTGGGTGGGTTAACCCAACCCAAGTCCCACCCCTAAGACAGATACAATATGAATAAGATCCGATTAAATTGGAGGAAGAATGATTTTTCTTGGAATTAAAATCCAACTAGTTTGTTTTTATTCCTTAGAAAGAATTGTTCCCAAAATAAAAGTGATTTGCTCAAATATCTTGTACCTAATGAAGAAGCTTCCATCGTCAAAGAAATCACCGTTGAAGATCTCGTCGACGGATAAGTTGATGATGAAGATCTCGCCACTAGAGACAACAAAAATGAAGATTTCGTCGTTGGAGAGCATCACTATTGATCTTAAAAACCAACCCAATAACCAAGAATCATCATTTAAGTGGAGATAAACCTCGAAAAGGTAGATAAACCCACCATAATGGTATAGATAAGTAGAAAATATGATAATAACTAATCTAAAACTAACATAAATAAAAAATAAAAAAATGGTGAAGAAATCTGTTCAAATCCGGTCCACAGAGAAGAATTGTCGGTGATGGTTTTGTCGAAGAAGAATGAGCCGGGGAGAAGAATAGATTAATGATTATGTAAGTGAACTATGAAGATGGATGAGCAACTAGATTTTGGTGAAAGCAAATTTACAATTTACATTAACCTTCTTGGAAAATGAGGTCAACCGGACTAATCGCAACAAATGAATAATACTTTTATACCGTTCGGTTTACACTTAATAGTCAATGCAGTGAAAATGTAATCCAAAGTTTAGAGTTTTTTCTGCAACCGCAAGAATACTAGTTCAGTCCAACTGCCAAGACCTTGAGTAGGTCCAAATTTCTGATCAACCCTTTAAAACGTTGATCCATATAGTAGATATCAATCACTGCAGTATGGCCACTAGGATGGGCTGTTTATGAGATTACTATACGACTAAAGATCACGATGTGATGAGGAAATGGCAACTTCTTACCAATGTGTAAACGACAACTAGACAGGCAGATATACATCACCCTATCGCTATTAATAGTTATCAACACTAGATCAAGAAAACCAAAACAAGAAACATGCATGATTTTTTATTTTGAAGCAGAAAATAAAACATGCATGAGACTCTTCGTTTCAGAAAAAAAAAATACAAACAAACAAACAATCCATGATGATTCTTTTACGGCGGTGTAAAATTAATTTATTTTACTTTTTACTTACATGGCATGGGCTCAAATCTATCCCTAACTGATCAGAAGCTACTGAACCAGTAGTCACTGAACAGATCCAGCTCAATCCCCGTATATATATATATATATTTACCGAAAAGTGGAGTAAAACATTTAAATTTTAATCTAGCAATCTAGTGACTAGTCTAGCTATAACTATATAGTAATAACATATGCACGTGTTAGCATTATCAAGATCTCGAGATATAAGATCTGTTATCACGTTTACTTTTAACAACTACTTAATAATTCTCTAAAACAACAAATTAAGATGGAAAACACGTACTCTAATTAATAATGTTGGACAAGTGTGGTGTGGCAGACATTTTACGCTTTCCCACGAGCAGCAGCTAGTGCGGGATTCAAATCCCATAAGGTACATACACCATGTACTACTAAGAACATGCAGCAATTATTCCACATGCAAGTCTTTGTTCAACAAAGTACTATACTATTTTCTTTCCTTTTCTTTTTCATTTTCTTTTTCTTCATCTTCAGCTACACAATTTTAGAACAAAAGAAGATACTTATGCAACCAAGACTATTGTAACGGTGAATAGTGAATTTCAACATCTATTACTATTTATAAAGGGAAGACCCCTTAGTCCCTGTAGATGAATAGTTTTTTGAAGCTGCAAATTTCGTCTTGACCATTTTATTCTTATTCTTTACCCACACAAGTGATGAGCTATAAATAACGTGAGGATATATTAGTAAATTCGTTTGTTTAAAACTTAACTTTGTAAGCGTCTGCTATAGGTTGAATTTTCCAGACCGTACTAACACACAAAACTGATGGACCCCACATCAATCTTCACGTGCGTACGCACTTGCGAAACACTAGTCTATTCTATTATATAAAGGGAACACCCCTTAGGCACTGTAGATGAACAGTATTTGAAGCTGTAAATTTCATTTGGACCATTTTGCCATTATTCTATGAAGTTGAAGTGATGATAAATAAATAATGTGAGGGTATAATAGTAATGTAAGTTGTTAGAACACTCTTTCACCATAGGTTTCCATAAGGTACTAACTACTAACCCGAATCAAGCTTGAACGTGCATGTGCACGTCTTAACACTAGTGGAAAATAACAAGAACAACGTAATTTCGGTCTTGACTTAAGTCTTAGGAGGATCAAAACACACTGTAGCCTTACGGAGGCTCAAACCTCCCTCAACATACCACAAAATCCCCCATCCCCCGAAAGCCCATTTTATGTTTTATAAAAATTCAATTCGGAAATGCTATTCACCTCCCTATTCTCCACCTCCCTACTCTGCTCCCTCCAATCTACATCACACATCTATGATTTGAATCACATTCAGGTACAAATGAGGTTCACCATTTTCCAAATATGGGGTTTAGATTGGAGGGAGCAAAGTAGGGAGGTGGAGAATAGGGAGCTGAATAGCACCACCGAATTCAATTCTTGTATTTAAGTTTAAGTTTAAGTTTAAGTTAATATTTAGTCAGCCTTCCCTTGATAGGTTACTGTTAGTTTAAACCCTAGTTAGTAAGTTCGCGAATCATTGGCGATTTTTTCCGTATCACGAATTTTATCGTCTTATTCGCGTACGTTTGTAACTCCGAACCCAAGACGCGTATTATATGGCATTCCCGTATTATTCGCGAATCATTCACGAACTTTACGTATCCCGAATAATACGTCCGCTTGATTCGCCAGAAATTCTTTAGCTTTTACGTTTTTAAAGGCCCAACTTTTCGGGCTTTACTGCCTTCCGAGCATACATAGCCCAGTATTAGACATTGTTGTAACTTTTATAAAAAAAAAATGACTGAAGAGATTTGAAGGTGCATCTAAACCACTATACCACGTCCTCTTGATGACTAATATTGTATTGTATATATTATTAATATCATCATATTAAGTTTATTTTTTTTTTAAATAACTCTCAAATATGCATAAAAATTAGTCTATGTCCTTATAAATAATAATTATTTATTATAATAGATACAATTTTCGAGCCGAACTCACATTTATAAATCGAATTATACACGTACGTATGCCGTTCCGAATTACTGACGAATCACGTCCCGTTGACCGAATTTTGGACCGAATTTGGGTGTTACAAAACCTTATAATACTCATACGTTTGCCGTTCCGTACGTTTGCCGAATCCTGAATTGCTAACTAGGGTTTAAACCATAGATTTAGAAATGACGATTTTTTTTTAACCGAAGTTCTACCCGAGCTACTAAGGTATAGGTACCACATTTACATTTGTGCCACATGGGGTGTACTCTTTTTGGGATTTATTTTTGTTGGCCTACATGTTGTGTTTCCTTTTTTGCTTAAGTTTCAAAATCGTTCTATTCAGCTCATAGTCATTGCCACATTCAAATCTTTAGTTTGTTCTCCTCCATGGCACGTGGTGTAAGTTGAGATGGACTCTCTGAGACTTAGTCTCATGGACTTCTAATCTAGCATCTAGATTGGAAGTCCACATAAGCTAGAACAACCTTCTAAGTCCTATGGTAGTTCGAATACATCAATCATTCAAATAAAAGTAGATTTAGGAAGTCGTCATTCAAAGAAAAGTAGATTTAGGTTGCGCCAACGCCGGCACAAACCAATCTCAGCCGTCTAGATGCACCGAACTATTCCGCGAAAATGTGATTTTTGATTGCGCTGAACCATTCAGCGTAACTATCACGCTACTAGCTAGCATGCGAGCAATTGCTAGAAGTGAGAACTAGTGTTAACAAATATAAAACACTTTTTTTTTTTTTTTTTTTGAACTGCAACAGTTTTTGGTTGTTGGAATAATTTTATAAAAGAGAAAGGCCAGATTAATGGTGAATTTTTCGGTAGGATAAACATGCACTATTTTCTGTTAGTTGCTTCGGATCTCTTGTACAACAAAATCTAAAAAAGACCTTTCATTTTCTATGATATTGATTCATGTACAGGCAATTTGAGAGACTTATTGTTCAATAATAATTAAATTAATTTAAGTGCCATTATAAAACGAACCCAATCTGAAAATCTAAACCAAGCAATTCCATCCAGCCATCACCCACCCACTTAACTAGATCACCGCTGCCACGGTGGGGAGGGCCGACCGAAGAAAATCGAAACACCGTTATGCGTAATGATGTTATAAGGCTAAAATTGATATGCATTTAATTTATAGTAGTTTACGTAAATTTTCACCATTTTTTATGCATCTTTTGTGGTGGTTTGCATCAATTTACCCCATGTGCTATGTATCCTTTGTGTTGGTTTGCACCAATTTCCCCATGTATTATGCGTCCTTTGTGGTGCTTTGCATAATGACTATGCATTAAATTTTAAAAGTCACCATCGAATTTTTCGTAAAAACACTAAATCTTATATCGTTGTTTGTACTCGTTGTGTAGATTTTTTAAAATCTACACCAATGATATAAAATTTGTAAAATTCTAAGGCACGGATTTTTAGATATGTTATATTAAAGTTTGGTTGCCAATTATACCCCTGAAAAAATAGGATGTATAAGGAGTTATAATAATTAGACTAAAAGGAGGGACATTTTAGACTTCTCATGTCCCAAAGACTACCACCAAAATCAATCTTTTTATATCAAATTGTAAAATTGTGTTAGGTTTCATTTGACAAAAAAGTGGCCATAGAAGGGACTCCCTCCCTACGGGCCCTTCGGGCCCTCCGGTCGGTCGGCCCAATAATTGAATCCATCCATCGTCGAAAGAATATTAATTTGTTTTCTTCTTACCTACAAAAAGTAATGGGGCTGGGATTTTGCGTCCCCTCTACCAAAAAGTCTGTCGGCAACATTTCTATCATACTCAATTTGTTTCTAGTGAAGCCAGTGGCGGAACCACCCACTAAAGTTGATCCGTGGTTTATTAAGCAAGAGACCATGGTTTTTAAAAGCCTACGCTTCACGCTTCGGAGCGTACGCTTCGCTTTAAATTTCAGCATTTCGCCCCGAAATGGCCATATGAAGCGCATGTTTTAAGGGGGAATTGAACATCCCACCTTCCACTCATCTGGAGTAGGTTGAACTGGTGTACACACGTTTTGTTTTTGATAAAAAATAGACTTATATGGATATTATCTTCCTAATAAATTTATAATTACTAGTTACGACTAATTTATTTATAAGAAACATCCGCTTCAAACGTCAACCATGAAGCGACGCTTCACGCTTTGACATACGACGCTTCCTAAAAATGAAAAACGCTTCCCCGCTTTCAATACCTTGCAAGAGACCTTGTGCCAGAAAATGCGTTAGACTCCTACCCAATCCTAAATAAGTTAGGATTTCTTATCAGCTAATCCTTATATGTCTTTTACCTTTAGCACGGCTTAATGTTGATTATCTCGCCATCATAGTTAAATTTCTCCGAGCTCTTTCAAGGAAACAAGACTGTTCATGTGAGGAATTGCTTGAACGTACACACTGTCGCGTTCGCCTCCATCCCAATATTTTTCCAATCTTGACGTCTTAGGATCAAAACAACGAAGATTACTAGTCCCATCTTGCCACAATAGAACAGTACTGCACTTTGTGATGACGAACGGTGTGTACATAACTTCGCCTTCCCATGCTATACTGTACTCTTTACTCCAACTCCATGTGTGGTCATAGTAGACCTCTTGTGGTTTTTCTTTCTTTTCTCCCTGACTATTACCATTATTAGTCTTCTTAAACGCCCAAATATCTAGGCGTTTATTTATAGATTGATAGTTCGAATGAACGACACACAAATTACCTCCCAATAGGGTGAGTTTGGAACGTAGATTCGCCCCAAAACTGTTGGTATAAGGAGGGGATGGAATGGGCCAGAATTCCTCATTGGCCAAACCGAAAGCTAAAATCTCATATTTTTGTGACTCTATCAAGTTGATCCAATGAACGGCTCCATTAGCAAAGACACCCGAGTCCTCCGATGAGTAGAAGCAGTCGTGAGGGACTTTTTCTTTTTTTTTTTCTCTCCATCCAAGGTGACTCCCAAGAGTATACACCTGAATATATTGGGATACACTATACCAGTCGAAGTAGATTCGAACAACCTTGTACTCATTGGTTGAACCGACGTAACCGAATCCACCAAACGGAAGTACCCAAGTTCGCCCTAAGGTTGTCAATCCAGGAATACAAGCAGTTTCTCCAGTTATGGGATTTCCGCACACAAAGGCAAGATATTCTTCAGGATATAAGTGATTCCTTTTCAAAGTAAAATACCAACCCATTGCACGAACCAACCATGCCACCGGGTTCGAAAATAACCTTACGACGGGCTGATGGTATTATTATTGGTGCTAGTGTCTTCTCAGAATAGTATTTCTCCATCTTATTTTCGTATTGGGGATCTCCATATAATAGAGTTGTGTTATATGATCCCTAGTAATAGACGGTATAGTCCTTTTAATGGTGAAAATTAAAGGAGACCTACGTTGTTCCCGATGACCCTTCTCCAAGTATTACATACTCGTTTGCAGAGCAAGATGGCGTTGATGGGTAAGCGAGAAAATATGTTTTCTAAGATATCCCTGGGAAGAGTATCCGCCATGATAACAGTTTCAGTACTATAATCTTTTCTTGTATACAAACCTTAGGAACTAAACAATCACTGTTACTTGCGAATTAAAACAAGAACACAAGCTACATTTAAGTAGGATTTTCATCAAACTCTTACGTGGTTAAACCCTTGTGATTTTCCGCCACACCACTAAACATTTCCTTCGAAGAGGGAAAACTTAACCCCATTATAGAACCAAATTCCATGAGATTACCTGCTGAAATCTTACTTGGACTAGTAAGAGATTTGGAAGAGCATTCTTTTTGCTGCTTATCATATCATTGAGAAAGAGATCCATCACTTTAGACTTTCTGCGAACCTTGGTGTTTGGAGGTGTGCTGAAATTTATACAAGACAAAAGCATTTCTAACCCATGAATTGGTACACTGCAATTAATATATGATGGCATATGCATTTGTCCAATGTCCAATCCAGCCAATACCAATGTGGCATATACCAAATCTGATGCAGTGCATATTTCATTTTATTATATCAGGGTTCTCAGTTAAAAGTGCAAAGACTTTGGGCTTTTGTTAACTTGTATACCCGTATACATGTTAAGGTTTAATAAAGAATTGTTTTATTTCTTTGGAAATTGTGTTTTTTTGTGTTATTCTACTAGAAATTGGTTTTTTTTGCACTAAAAACAACAATTTTTGTTCAGTTAAGGTTTCATGTTTTTCAAATTTAATTATATTTTCATACTTACTCATATTAATTATGAAAGAATAAAAAAGAAAAAACAAATATCTCAAACTAGGAGTTTAAAACAAATGAAACCTAGTTTATAAAGTAATTTCCAGCGAGAAATTGAACCTATCTGACTCACCTTCTGTCCGGGCATCAAGGCCCAACACTCGAGCATCGTCTCCGGTCTCTATGAAATTTCTCCGATTTCTTTCAACGAAACAAGACTGTTCATGTGAGGAATTGCTTGAACGTACCCCTTGTCACCTTCCTCTCTGTAGATGTAGAAAATCCTACCTCTACATCCAAAGGTAACTAAACGCATACACAAAGAAACAAGACAAACAAGAGAAGCAATAGAACACGAGGTGTACGTGGTTCGGCATGATTACCTACGTCCACGGGGTATAAAGAAGATCTTATTACTCGATTCAAGGTTACAAGACGGATTTATCTCTCTCAATGCCTTTAGTATGCTCTCTTTCCTCACTTCTTGCTTGGGTTCTTCCTCTCTACATGGTCTCTATTTATAGTTACAAGTGATGATACATCGGTACTACGGTGTTAGGCACAGGCGTAGCTTCCTCGATGTTCCTCTCGGGTGATCGGTCGATGTCTCGGCCGATTGTTCTTATTTGTTCGGGCCAGGTGCGTCCAAGCCGAGTGATGCCTGCCTCTGCTATCTCGTCGCTCGATGTCGTCCGTTTGGGGTAATCGATGTCGCCCTTGGGATCCTTGGCCGAGTCTTCCTTGACCGAGTCCTTCTTATCTCTTCACCAACCTTGTCGCGCATTTATGGCTCCAGCCTTGGATGTCCATCGCATCACAACTTTTCCCCCTTTTCTTCGACTTTCGGCTCCTCTTTCCTCACGCCCAGATTCGGAGAGGCGATCCGGTACTCTAGATGCATGCTTGCTGCCCACGCCATGGCTTAGGATCGTTCCACCTGTCCCCTGTGGATTATTTACACCTACATTTATGCCCCTTCTTTCACTCGTGTAGTCAACACGTGGGGAAGAATAACCGCCTTGTCTTCCCACGTCCTCGGTCATGCCGGTTTTCACGCATGCTGTTCCCCACTCGCTTCAGTTATTCCAACCGGTTCACCTTCTCTGCCGGTTACCACGGGAGGGGTTTATAAATCCAGTAACTCGAACCTAGTTTCCCTCTTATTTCTTTCTGCAACTTCATTCCCTTTTTTTTTCACCTTCTCTGCGTCTTCACTCTTTTCCCTCCATCTCCTCTGCATCTTCATCTTTCCTCCACCCTCTCTTCGCTGTTGCTGGCTAATTCCTCAACAAACTTCTTCCCTTCCTTCTCCGTTATCCGTCGTCTTCTCCGTCACCGTCGCCGCTGCAATCTCCGGTTCCGGTCGTGTTTTCGCTTCTTCCTCGCCGTATTTCTTATCGGTTGCATGGCCTCCTCAACTCCTCAAATGACGGAAAGAAGGTGTGTGAGTTATGTGTTCTCCGATGACGACGGCGTACGCTGATTCTCTGTTCGTCGTAGAGAGCCCCTCCAAGTATGATTATCGTGCTCTAGATTCTATCTTTCCCGATAACCCGTCTTCGTTTTCTTGTAGGGCCGACAAGAGGACTCGCTAGGGACTTATCAGACGAGCAATATGTCCAACAACCGAAAGATGAGTTCTGGTCTTCACGGGTATGACGTCAGGCTCTTGTCGGGCCGTAGGGCGTTACGAGGAAGGAGGATGTTTTGAGATTTCCCCATTCGGTGAGGCGACCGTAGTCACCAGGGGCCGCCTAGAGCTCGGGCTCGTTTCCCTATATGATCCTAGTCGCCCATTCTGTACGAGGCTCTCTCCAAGATTCGTCCCGTGCCGTGCCTTGGCCCGGTGGAACGGTAACACTTTCCCGCATCCCGTCCGAGTGGGAGAAGCGTGGCCGAGGCGAGTGCGCTCCTACCGCTTGGTCTACCTTCGATCCTTCTCAAGCGGGTGACTATACTCCTGCCAAACGGCTTCGCCGACAATTATCGGAGCGGGACCACTACTAATGGCGATCTCGCCAGGGTTTGTGCAGCCCTCACCGTCATAAGACCCTTCCCGAGGGAGTCGGAGACTTCTTTTGGATGAGGACCCCAGGGGAAGAGTTCCAACAAGCACGCCTGTCATACCAATGATACGGCTTGGGACCAGGTTCCGCCGGCCATTTCCCTCTTTTGAGTGGCAAGCTCCTCCTCCTAGAATTTTATCCTTTCGGGTAGTCAACGTTGATCGGGTCGGTGCATTTCTCTTTGTTTCTCTAGTTTGGTTGATCGGATCAGGAGACTTATGGGGTAGCATTTTGTTTTGGTGGTGTTTTTCAGACTAAGTCCCAGGGTACTCCTTCTGAGGTTTCCGTTCATCGGAAGAGGGATAGGATTGGCGGAGCCGAGGAGGATACTGAGGAAGGTAACAAATATACTTATTGTTTTTTATTTAACGTACATGTACGTGCCCCTATTTGTTGCCTTGCATGGATCGCGTCGGCCGATACGCGAGGTTGAAGGTTGACAAGGGGCCGCCGGTACCTCGGCGAAGGATGGTGAGGATCCCGATGATCGACTACCTTTGTCACATTTCCCGGGAGGTCGCCTCTTAAATCGTCGATGATTCGTCCGCCTTTGTAGGTGGGAAGCCTAAGGGTAGGGGTAAAGAACCTAGGGGGATGTGCACGCCTTGGAGAAGGATGTGCCGAGGAAGTGACTGGTGAAGGGATTGTGCTTGCCGATGGCACTGTGTATGTTGTTTCTGATGGTGATGATGAAGAAGACCTTTTTGACGACGAGGACGATGCTCTTGATAAGGAGGGGGAATTGGGTCAGGCGGGAAATCGGGTGGTGGTGGGGGCGATTTGTTGGACCGTGATGTGGAGAATGTCGATGGTCAATCGCTGAAGACTTTCCCTACCGCGGTTCCTAATCCCGATAGCGAGCACCTCCTTCACTATCTCGGGCCCTATGTGCAACTTTCGCTTGGGGCACTCATCTCTCCCGATTTCGCCTCTTTGTCCGATGAAGAGAAGGTCAATGCCGTCGCATTGTATGTAGGCCTACCAAAAGTACCTTCGACCTCTGGTGAGTTGAGCTGTTCGGGCGTTGCATTTTTGTACTTGTTTAGGGCTAACTATGTTGGTATTGTTTTTAGGATGTCAACTGCGCGCTATTGAGTGCTGCCATCCAACGCGGGAGGCCCTCGAAAGGGAAAATCTTCGCCTTTTGTTGCAGCGGGAGCGCAGAATCGGTCTCGAGGGTTGGAGAGGGAGTTGGCCAAAACCCAAGGTATTCGTTTTACTTGTAACTAGTTATGATTGATCTTGTAGTGCCAATATCCACGAGCTTAGTATTCCCGCTTGGCAGAATCCTCTATTGCGGAGGCCAAGCTGCCGCAAGGTATCGTCTGTCAAGAGGAAGCGAACATAGAACGGGATCACGTTTCAACTTACGAGATAATAGTCAATAAGGATGCCAAAATTGATCGTCTGGCCGATGTTGAAGATCTTCAATCCAAACTTTATCGGTTTAGACGTTTGAGTATGTTCCCGAGGAAATAGATAACTTAAGGCGGACTTAGCTCACTTCCAAGGTATAGCGGCCGAGAAAACATTATTAGGCGATAACTTAGAGGATCAATGTGGTCGGCTAAGACTTCGAGTTCGGGATCTGCATGCGAGATCGCCTCCCTAGATCTTGGGGGAGAGGGACGCCTATTGAGGAAGCGTGGCAAGAGGCCCTTGAGAAGCTTAAGGAGTTTAGAAAGGTTTCGGTGAGTTGGATTGGAGTGCGTGCTCAATTGTCGGGCTTGCAGGCTGCCCACTCTCGACGAGAGGGAGGAATGGAGTGATCACAAGAAGTATTGCCCCACTAATGAGTTTAATGAACAAGTGATACCTAGAACTTTCTTCGAAGGTGTCGGCCCTCGAGTGTAGCCTTGTGCGAGTCCGAAGGAGTCGGTTAGAATAATTGCCCCTTTGTTAGAAGGTGGTGTGCTTTGTGTCGCGCCTTTCATGTTGTTATCTTGTTGTTGTTGTTGTGTGACCGACCGTTCTTGTTGTCTTGGCGGTAGAAGCAAAGAAGGTGGCCTCGTTGGAGGAGGAGAACATTCGTTTGAAGGGGAAGGAGGCTCATCAGCTTCGATCAAGTGGCCCTTTCTTTGAGCGGCGTCGGAGCAACTAGCGCGGGATCTTGCTGCCGAAAGCGAGTTCGAGTGAGGAGCTCGTCTTGCAGTCGGGCGGGTGTGAAGGCGGTGCTTGATAAGAAGCGGCCGTCTTTGCCAAGAAGGCTGTCTGGGTTCTACTTCCTCCAAAGAGTGATCATGTCTTTTGTAGCGCTGCGTCGCTGTCTTGCCCTTTTCCTCGGGTTGTAATTCGTTTGAACACTTTGTTAACTTCTTGCATAACTTGTTATAGGGTCTTTGCGTCGCCGATTTATTTTCTCTCCTTGCTGCGATCTTTTATCTGGCTGATGTCATTATTCTTATTTATGTTGGGTTGCCGCGTATGTGGCTTTTCTATCGTAGCCTCGTTATTGTCCTTTTTCTTATGCCTGCATGGATAGACAAAGTTAGTCACAAATGCCGTTTACTGTCGAACACACTCAACAAGGAGGATCATCGGGCCCGATGCCATGTCCCGACCGAGGTATCTCATCAAGCTCTTTCGAGATCTGGTGGAAGGGGAGTTGGTCTTGCCTAGTTTCTATGGGATCGATACCCCGAAGTTATCGATTAATCTTCTTGGGCAAGTGATTCGGCCACTTGCGAGGAGAGCAATGTTGTTTGCTCGGCGTCGAGTACTCATGCCTCGACAATCGGCCCACTTCGGTTTCCAACCGCCGGGGCCACTGAACTACCTCGGCACTTGCACAATGCCATCGCCCGAGTTCGAATAGTCCGTGTTAGTGTAGAGTCGCCCCGGCACTTGCACAATGCCATCGCCCGGGTTCAAAACGACCATTTAGACGCATTTGTCATATTTCCAACCCCACGCGGCTTTTCACGAAATAAATGACAAGATATCTTACCTGATCTCACGGATGGTAGATCTTTAGTCGTGTCGCGTTCACGGTCGTGGCTCGGGTTTCCGTCCGACCGGTATCTTGTATGCCCCTTCTCCCAGCTTTCTCAACTATCGTGTAGGTCCTCCCCGGCGTGGTGCTAGTTTACCGCCCTTCTTGTCACGCTCATAGCTAGGTAGGAGCTTTAGTACCGGTGCCACAGTTGGAATTCTCTTGGTCGGACCCGTTTGTTATATTCCGTTGGATTCTTCGTTGGTAATTTTCCATCTTTTGTAGGGCCATCTCTCTCGTTTCTTCCAAATCGTCAAGTTTAGACAAGATAAGGTCCGCAGAGATGTTTCGCCTCCACGCTTCGGTCCTTGTGGTAGGTATCATCGCCTCCGTAGGTAAGATGGCTTCGGTCCCATATGTTAGCATGAAAGGTGACAGTCCGTTTCCTCCTCAAGAGTTGTCCTATATGCCCACAAGACATTGTAGAGTTCTTCACACCATTCCCCATATTCTCCGTCGAGTTTCTTCTTCATGTTATCGGCGATGGTCTTGTTTGTGATCTCGGCTTTCCGTTGCTGCAGGGTATAGAGGCGTGGACTTGCTCTTTCGGATGTTGTACGTGTTGAATAATAGGTCGATGTTTTTGCCTTGCAATTGTTTCCCGTTGTCGAGACGATTGCTGCAAGGACCCCAAAGCGGCATATGATGTGTTCCCCGGATGAACCGAAAAACATCCTTATCCCGTATGTGCCTTAGTGGAGCGGCCTCAACCCACTTGGTGAAATAATCGGTGGCCACAATTAAATACTTTCTTTGTCCTGATCCGACGTGTAGTGGTCCCACGATATCGATTCCCCATTTAGCAAAGGGCCAGGGGCCGATGACGGAGTTTAATGTTACAAATGGGCGCATGTATCTTCTTCCCGAATTTCTCGGCACTGTCGCAAACGGTGGCCATGTGCCTCGTCCTCGTTCATATACGGCTGAAGTATCCCATGGTTTTAGCTCGTGCCGCTAGGTCTGCGGCCCGAGCCGTGGTTTCTGCAGCCCCATAATGTAATTCGTTAAGGATCATCCGCCCTCTTCCTTACTTAGGCATTTTAGCAATGGTCCTAGATATGATTTTCGGTATAGGGTGCCATCCCCGAGTTCGTGACGCGGCGGCTTTGCTCTTGATCTTGTTGATCTCGGGCCTCCCCTTGGGCAACCTCCCCTGTTTCGAGGTATTCATGAATTGGCTTTCTCCAATCATCGGCCCGGTATTGATCGGTAGTGGTTGTCGCGACTTGTGCGCCGATATCCACGTTCTCGGGTACTGAGGGCATTAGGATTCTCATGATTCGGATACCCTCGATGCTTGAGTCGATCAACATGGAAGCGATATATGCCGGGGCATCCGAGTGCCGATTGTCTTTTCTGGATGTGTCGAATTTGATGCTTGGTATTTGCCGATGTAGGATTAGGCGAGCTCCGGTACTTTTTGCGGCAAAGGGTCATGTATGGCATATTGCCGGTGATTTGCCGCACAACTAGCTGGGAGTCGCTTGTCGGTCGTACTTCTGGATGCCCATTTCCACAATCAAGCGCGGGGCATGTATCGCTTGCTTCGTACTCGTGACATTGTTGGTTGCTTTGAACTCAAGCCTAAAAGAGTGGACCATTTTCTTGCCCTTTGGTGTCGTGAAGACCAGTCCTAAACCCGATCCGTCTTTGTTGGATGACCGTCTACAAAGACTTCCCATCGTGTCGGGCTGCGGGTCTCGAGTAAATCGGGTGAGTCCTCTCGGTCTTCCTCCATCCCGGGATGTCTTCTACCTCGTCCTCGTCACCGAGAGGAAATCGCAAAAAATCAGCCCGCTGCGCTTTCACTTGTCCTCATTTCATAAAAGATATCGATTGCTTTATCTCGTGGCTCCATTTGGAGATCCGCCCCGACAGGCCGCGTTGTCGAGCACCGACTCTATAGAGGATTTGGTGAGCACTCGGATCTTGTGAGTTTGGAAGTATGTCCAGAAGCTTTTGGGTCGCAAATACTAACGCTAGTATGAGTTGTTCGATCTGGTGTAGTTCTTTTCATTGGGTTCATGGTTTTGCTTATGAAATATACCGGTTTTCCTCCGCTCCCTCGTTCTTGACCAAAACTGCGCTGATGGCATGATTTGGTTGCCCGAGATACGGTGTTAGTATGTCTTCGGGCTCGGGTCTTTTGCAACACCGGTAGGCTCGCCCGAGATGTTGCTTGATTTTACTGAATGCTTCCTCACACTCCTCGGTCCATTTAAACTTCTCTCCTTCCTTAACGTCCCGAAGAAATTCTTGCACTTGTCTCGACGATCGAGAGATGAATCGTCCCTAGAGCCGCGAGTTTCCGTTCAGCCGTTGCACGTCCTTAACCGTTACAGGCGAAGGCATTTCTGTTACTGCTTTGATTTTATCTGGATCTGCTTCGATCCCCTTATCCGTGATTATGTATCCTAGGAACTTGCTCGAGGTGACCCAAAAGGTGCACTTGGACGGATTTGCCCTCATCTTGTACCTCCTCATGGTCTGGAAGATGTCTCTGAGGTCGTCGATGTGTGTATCGGCTACCTTACTCTTGACCAAAGATATCGTCCACGTATACTTCGATGGTGTCGTGTATTTTGTCTTCAAACATGTCCTCCACTAGCCTCGATATGTGGCGCCCGCATTTCTCGGCCCGAATGGCATTTTTGGTGTAACAACACGGTCCTCTTGGCGTGAAAAGGATGTATGCTCTGGTCTTCGGGGGCCGGGGATTTGGTTATATCCAGTACCCGTCCATGAGTGTTATCGCCTTATACCCGACAATGGATTCCACCGATTGGTCGATCTTTGGGGAGAGGGAAGCTGTCCTTTGGGCATGCCTTATTCAGGTCGCTATAGTCGACGCAAATTCGGACGCCCCCATTTCTCTTGGGGACTATCACCATATTAGATATCCATTGCGGATATTGGGCTTTTCGGATGATTCTGCTGCGTACAGTTTCTTCAACTCGCCTCTACTGCCGCTGGTTGTAGCTCGGGTGCGATTCTTCTCATTTTTGTCTAATCGGCTTAAACTTGGGGTCTATCCATGGATGGTGTGAGCAAACCTGCGGTCGATTCCTTCCATGTCGTGCATTTGCCAAGCGAATACATCCATGTGTTCCTTCGGGAGGGTTATCACTCGCTTGGGACTGTTCGTTAAGTTAAGCGCGACCCTATCCTCACCAATCTCGGCTCCTCCTCCTGCCCGGAGTTGACTTGCCGGAGTCGGTTCTAGGGCCGAGAAGTTTTGCTTTGGCTCGCCGAGACGGTTGTCGGCTCCCCGTGATTGCTATAAGACTTATCTCTGCTTTTTCGTGAGGTGGCGATGGCTTGTGACATCACCTTTTCCAATTCCTCTCCCGCTTCCATCTCCTTAGACTTCTTCTTTTCTTGGCGTTTCCTCGACCGTCTTTCCTCGTTACATTGGATGTCTATCTTCACACATTGTCTCGCCGCTTGGGGGTCGCCTAGCACCTCTACTACTCCGCTGCGGTAAGAAGAGGAAGCGCAGTTTCTCGGTGGTATGCTTAGGCGACTCCCTTGATCCTGCAATCCAAGGTCGTCCCAGGATCGCCTCATATGGGGATGCGACATCGACTACGCAAAGGTTGTCAATGTGTCAAGGAATCCTTCCCGCCCGAGACTCGAGAGTGACCTCTCCCTTTGGCACTTCCTTGCCACGTCTGGCTTGAAGCCATAAATTCGATAAGTCGATGGGATCGGGATGTCATCGGACAACTCCATCCTCTTGAAAGTGTCATAGAACAATACTTCGTTGAACTACCCTTTGTCCATTAATATTCTGCGGACGCCCCATTCCTCAATCATCAGGGTTATTACTAAGGGATCTCCATGTGCTTGTCCGTTCAATGGGACATCTTTCGCCGAAAACGTAATCGGTTGCATCATCCACGGCTCCATAGGGAGGGTCTTGGCCACGCTAAAGATTTCTCTACCGATCTGTCCCTCTTGTGTATTCTCGAGGTGATACCGTCCCTAAATCGTATCCTTGTGTTGCTTGAGTGTGATATGGTGTTACAAGTGAACGAGCGCCGCGATTGATTCTTATTTGATGTCTCTTTGGGACCTCGGGCTGGGCAGTGTCGATGGTGTTTTGACCAAATCGTGGAGATACCCATCGCGGATCGGAGTCTTTGGACGATATCCTTCACTTTCTGCAATCGTTGGTTGAGTGGCCGCGAATCGGCGATAATGGCGGAACTCGGTGGTTCTTCGTCCGTCGGGTGGATTCCCCCGAGTCTTGGGGTAACGGATGTCATTCCTCTTTTCCACTTCCTTGAACACTTCTTCCAAGGGCGCATTGAGCGGGGTGTATGATCTTGGCTCGTGGCGAGGCTTCTTTCCCTCTCGACCCGGACTTTCTTGTTTCTCCACGGGCTGGGCACGGCGCCGTTTCTCGGATCGTTTCGTGGCTTCTCTCGGGGATGGCCTCTTACGTAGTGCTCGCCTCTTGTATTCCCCTGTCTTGCGCTCCTTCTTGGATCTCCTCCAAAGCGATATAGTGCTCCTGCATCTTCCGATCTCCCTTAGCGTCTTGGGCTTTTCGTGTACATCGCCACCCCAGATGGGGTCCGATTTTTTTCTTAGCGAGTTCTCGAAGCCCCGAATATCTGGTGGTCGACCAGGTGCCTTCCCTATATCCGTGCATAACTTCTCCATCTATCCGTTAAGGAACGCGGCGTTCCCTCGGCCTCCGTGCCGGGGGTAAATAACTTGTCGACTACGGGTAGAGCTGTCTTTGTTATGCATGTACGTCTCGAGAAAGGTTTCCACCGAGCCGCATAGCTCCCAAACGGTTGATCCAGGCGGGTGTAGAACCAACTCTTCGCTTCTCCTTCTAGACTAGCGAGGGAAGAATTTGCACATGACCACATCGTGATTTTTCCGTTGTAGTAAGGACATGCCCGTACATCTTGATGTGTTCCCCGCATCGCCCGTGCTTTTCGAACCTGGATGGGAAGATTGGCAACGTGCACTTTGGGTGGAAATGGTGTTCGGTCCCACTCCCCTGGTAAATGGTGTCTTCGAGCTTCATTGATTACTACGCTAACTTGTCATCCTCGTTGTCTCCGGTGAGTTTCTTTTTATTATCCGCTCGAGTCGCTCGATCTTTTGCATGGTGGATGCGTCCGTACTTTCGTTGGTTGCTTCCTCGTCGGCCGAGGAATCCCCGGACGGCCCATATCCTTCTCCTGGTCGATTAGGATCGGGTACTCGTCCTCGGCTCGGTGAGGGGGGTGGGTCGTCCCTCGGCGGAGTGTGGTTGCTGGAGGCGCCTCGGCTTGATGATCCCCCTCGATCCGTCCTCCTATTTCGGGTGGTGATTCTCGTATTCTAGCGCCAAGTTTCTCCTCTGCAATTCTCTCATCGGGTCCTCTTGTCTTCTTTGGCTGGCCAAGATGGCGAAGTAACATCGGGTCGGTGCTCTCGTGACTAGAGTGGCCGTTCACTTGGTGTCCGTTGTGTTAGGAGGTGCGGTTGGGGTCTCGGGGTGAGAGCGATAGGAGGGACGATCGGGGCCGTTGGGTGATCGGCCTGCTGGGGAATAGCCCAGAAGCCGGGGGCGGTTAGCGATATTGGGGGACATCTCGATTAGGGTTCCCTCCTGCCAAGTGTACTTGCCTAAGTCTTTCGACCTCTCGTTCCAAATCTCTTTGGTGTTCCGTAGTCAGTCTTTCTCTTCGTTCTTCGTGTATCGTTTGGACTTCCTCCTCCTCCTCCGTATCCGTCTGCAGTTCTCCCTGTCTTCCATGCTGCCCTCGTTCCTCGGTCCCATCGACTTGGGTTAATCCTCATCCTCCCGGGTGGGAGGTCGTCATCTCGGCCCAAATCGACTTCCTCGTCGACCCCGTAGTCATGCCTTTGATCAACGCCGAAGTCTCGCCTCGGTCGTCGGTCGACGATCTCCGTGCTTTGGGAGTCCGTAAGTCCTTCTTGCCCGATGGATCCCGCCACTCGGTTCCTCGGGATCCTGCTCGTCCGGAGGTACTTGCCATTGCCTTTGCTATCGTCCTCGTTCCTCGGCTCGCCTATCCGTTCGTTCCTACGTCGGCAAAGTAGACAGCACTTTACTTCAACTTGCTTTCGAAAAGGTTAAAGGTGGAGTCTGGCAGGTTCGGTGCAGAGTGAAAGAGATTTTCCATAAATACGATTCCTTTCACGCTAGTGTGTTGGTCTCGGCCGATCAAATTGGTTTTGCCGCAAAAGGACAAATTTTGAAAAGTTGTCTTGACATATCGCTTCGGTACCTTCTAAGCATTAATCATTATTTGTCCTAACATTCCAGGCGCCAAATCATTAACCATTCGTGCGTTGAATCGGAAAGGTTTCTTTCACGGCGGTGATGAGCGGCCACGACGTCCCAGACGACCGTCGTGTTGATGGCCGCAAGATTCCTATAATTTTTCAACGATGCGTGAAGCTTTCGGCGTAGGATTATGGTGAGACTCGTGCCGTTCACCATAATCCCACGGCCATGGTTTCCAAGATCTAGACTCAACGATTCTGAGCTAGCTCTGTTTCCACCATTATCACGCTTCGTTTACCTTGCTAAAATAAAGACGGGTGTGAAATGGAGATAGATGCGACAATATCTCTCCCTAGAAGATAGTTCTAGTAACCTACGCGTTGCCCCTGTTAGAGTTTTCGTTTAGCATCAACTATCCTTCTTGGATGTCGGTAGGAGTCTGTCGAATTTCTCTTGCAACGGGGTTGGAAGCCATAGATCACGGTCCAGCGAGATGGAATCCCCTTCTAGCTTCTACCAACATCGAAAGATGCTATTTTGGGAGCTCATGGGTCGTCCGATAACTCTCTCGAGGTGTCTCAAACATACAACCTATCTTGATGGAGCTGTCTCCGATAACTTCGCCTCGCGGAAAACTTGTTTTGCTTGGAAAATGGAAACTACTGGTTAAAACACGAAAACGGACTCATACCAATTCGAAACGAAGGTAACAAAACGAAGATAACTAGCAAGAACGCAAGGCTAACTTTACCAATCTCGACAAGATGTTGCTAAGAAGACGAAGATAACAAAACAAGAACATAAAGCTAACCTCCATTGACTCAACAAGACGTTACTAAGAAAAAGAACAAAGATAGCAGACCGAAAGGGTTTCTCGCTTAGCATCAACCAGCTCACATGGTGGCTTAGGAGCTCGGAGTTTCCCCTTTTGGTCTCCGATTTCAAGGTATCCGGAGATGTTATACGGTCCCCTTAGTCGGCGCCAGAATGTAGATGTAGAAAATCCTACCTCTACATCCAAAGGTAACTAAACGCATACACAAAGAAACAAGACAAACAAGAGAAGCAATAGAACACGAGGTGTACGTGGTTCGGCATGATTACCTACGTCCACGGGGTATAAAGAAGATCTTATTACTCGATTCAAGGTTACAAGACAGTTTATCTCTCTCTCAATGCCTTTAGTATGCTCTCTTTCCTCACTTCTTGCTTGGGTTCTTCCTCTCTACATGGTCTCTATTTATAGTTACAAGTGATGATACATCAAGATACTACGGTGTTAGGCTCAGCGTAGCTTCCTCGATGTTCCTCTCGGGTGATCGGTCGATGTCTCGGCGATTGTTCTTATTTGTTCGGGCGGTGCGTCAAGCCGAGTGATGCCTGCCCTCGCTATCTCGATAAGCTCGATGTCGTCCGTTTGGGGGTAATCGATGTCGCCCTTGGGATCCTTGGCCGAAGTCTTCCTTGACCGAGTCCTTCTTATCTCTTCACCAACCTTGTCGGGCGCATTTATGGCTCCGACCCGATGTCCATCGCA